>CM057160.1:12829053-12941395 GCA_029962745.1 Echinometra lucunter
AGCAGAATGAAAAGGGAATACTCTGAAATTGGCCATAATAGGGAAGGGGGCGAAAAATATATGCTTTTGGTTTGGAATTTTTGGAAATTACTAATTAGAGATAAAAAATGACAGCAAGTTTAATATCAACGATCAAGAAGAAAGTGTCTGTACTAATAAACAGATAAGTGATAGTAGGTGAGGCGTCTGGAAAGGATGATATCTTTTTATGCAAGGTGCAGGAAATATCATTCACCAAACAGCGAAGACTCAATAAACGATGTGCAGTTTCCCCGACAGGAAAATAAATAGAAGGGACTATGCTTTTGCGGAAGTATCTGGTCATTTATAATTTCGTGTTGACTATGAGGAGAAAATTGAGGTGTTGGATGCTAGTTGGTCATTTTAAAGAGCAAAATGCGTTTGAAAGTGAAGATTTCACCTTACCTTAAGAGGCTTGCAAGCGAGTGTTTACTTTACCGTTATGCTTCTAAACGTGCTACCATAATGCATTTTATATGAAAATAGGCCGATCCCAATACTTATCAGTATCCTAATAATTTGCAGGTTTATTCCAGTTTATATCCTGGTGCATTATGCCACGTTTGTAGCAAGTGCATTCGTGAAACTTACCATAAAAATAACCCAAAACAAAACAGAAATACAGAACCCATCTCATTTTGCCATATATATTTATATACAGGTGACGAAAGAAAATGTCTCAAAATTACAAATCCCACCAAGGTTCATGATGTTCAAAATTTAGAAGCCGTAATCCTGAAAAGATCGCAATGATTACATATTGATTTTGACAGTGAAAGATGATGATTTGATAGCCTACTTCCACTTGGTGAGTATCCAAGAACAGATATGGAAATGACACAAACTGGAAATTATCAATTTTAATTGGGCCAGATGTGTTCTGATAAATGCACTGAAGGTGGCATAGCGGGAATCTAATCATGACGGGCCCTTTGATATCAGGAGAAGGATGGAGGGGGCGGCATGGGTCTTACCAAACATGTAGATACAGATGGGGGAATGAATGTAAGAACACAAAACGATCCAGGAACCATTATGAGACTGAGGGGGACGGGTCATACCTTTGTCGTCTCACAGTCCTTTTCGCCTCCTTCTCTCATCCCCTCCCCACTCTCCTCTAGATTCCTACACCCCTCCCCCGACTATTCCGTTGGGGGAATCTTCCCCCGTACCTCCATAACTTTGCCACCGATTGTGAATCATCTCAGTATTTCAAGGATGATGATTGTAGATAACGTATCTGTCTATAGAACTATATATCTAGATCGTCTATTTATAATCATTATGACATCACAACCACTTTACCCCAGTAAAGCTTACTTGTAACATGTGGAATTACTAAGTATGAATGGTCATGCTCTTCACCGGAAGCGCACCTTTTACAGGGTTGATTTTACTTCCTGTCAAGAGAGTAAGGTAATAACTCCACACCACTGAAATTAGAGATGAAAACCCCCTCGATTAGTTAAATCAAATAATATAATGAGGGATATTTAGAAAGAGTAATCTAAAATAATTGTTTCTGACATTATTTCATCATTGTAACGCAACTTTTGTCGGACGGTTGAAGCAGAAACCACGAAGAGAGAGAGAGAGAGAGAGAGAGAGAGAGAGAGAGAGCGAGAGAGAGAGAGGAGGGGTGGGGGGGGGGGCCGACGAAACGGCGTATGGCTACAGAAAGATTACAGGTGGAACAGCAACAGTTCCAATGTCTATTTTGAAATAGCCCCCATGCTAAAGAGAAGAAAGCTAATTGACCAGGCAGCTTTGCACAAAAACAAAACAAAACAAAACAAAACAAAACAAAACAAAACAAAACAAAACAAACAAAAAAAAACAAAACAAAAGACTAAATATTTGGTATAATCAGTATTTAAGCAGGAACTTTCAAATTGTACCTCTAACATGTCTAATCATCTAGCCATCACGTTGCTCGAGAGAGTGTAAAAAGACTTAATGGTGAAATGCTTTGCCTCCTTTTATAATTAAAAAATAGTTGCCACAGTATAGTTTCTATAAGCCTGTTGATGTATGCATGATCTGATGATGCAAATGCAGGAGACACTATCTTTGAAGATTAAATCGATTTTAGATTTAGGATTGATTTCAAGCAGGGATTGATGTAATATGCCTTTGTATAGCTAAATTGATTCCTGATAACTTGTTTCATCATATCAATTTCAAGTAACTTAAAACTGATCGGATCGATTTTAAAATCAATTTTAACTCTATGTGAAACACCCCAGATGTAACAACAACAACAACAACAAAAACATGAAATAGGTATATCCTTTGGCCCCTCATCAGAACCTCTGGCTGAATTTATTGTAAAACAACACACTGAAAAGAATTCAAGCCATGTTATGGTATATTAACAGTATTCTTTTTTTAAATTTTTTTTTCAATTATCTAGATCGTAAATGGGCATATACGTTCACGTCTGGAAAACAGAGATTTTGGATTTCCTATACTTAATAAGAAACATCTTACAACCCCGAATCAACAAAATGTAATGACTGGCACGACATCTTGCTCATAAGGGACCCAAGTTCATGTTATTCTTCCTCCAAAGTGCCATGATCCAAGCAGGCGACAGTATAATGATTTATGTGTATATGATCATATCCGTATTTCGCTCAATCTCTTTCAATTACGAATGCCTCTTGTGATTGATAGAGTGGATAGATATTATAACACATAGCAAGAATATAATTATGAAGAAAAATGTATCGGAGCTAGATGAACTCATTTGAGACAAATAAAACTATCGTCTTATCCCAAACGAACCAGAGTTCTGATGTAATAACAAAATGCTTGTACTTGAATATCTTCCTAAACCTAAGATTATGTATCAGTTTGAAGTGACGAAAGCGCAAAATTGTGTTATATTGTTTTCCCCTCTCTCCATTTCGCTTTCCATTTGTCTATCCCCAATGTCCAGTGCTGTCCACTCCTATTCTTTTTTTTTTTTTAATTTCTTTCTACCACCCCTTTTGCTTTTTTTTTGTTTGTCTTCTTGTTTCCATTTTACTCTTGTTCTTTTCTTCTTCATTCCCCCCCTTTTTTTTTACTAGCTTTTAAGTATGTAATGATTGTTATATGCGTTGTTACGGCGAAGGCAACACAGGGAGTGTTTCATAAAGCTGTTCGTAAAGTCAGGAATTATTTTTCGAATGACTTGAATATGGCAAGCAAATGGGATTCTCAATCATTATAAATCGCATCAGAAAAAGGTGAAATACGGAGACATCGATTAACATTTCTATTGTTTACAAAAATTTCATTGCATATTTTTTGTCACAATTTAATTGAGAATGTGGGAAATGCAGTCACACAGTGTTAAAACTTCCGGAAAACTTTTGGCATCATATTTGGCACTTCATATTCAAGTCGTTCGTAAAGTCATGTCTAACTTTGCGAACAGCTTTATCAAACACCCCGGGAGTGTTTCATAGAGCTGTTCGTAAAATTACGAATGACTTTACGAACGACTAAAATATGAAGTGCCAAATGGGATGACCAAAGTTTTTCTTCACGTAAAACTAAGTGTGACTGCATTTCCCATACTCTCAATTAAATTGTGGCAAAACATGTACTTCGCAATGAAAATGCTTGTAAACAATATTCATGTTAATCTACGTCTGCATATTTCACCTTTAGCTGATGTGATTTATGGTGGTTGAGAATACCATTTGGCTTACCATATTCAAGTCGTTCGTAAAGCCATTCGTAACTTTACGAACAGCTTTCTGAAACACACCCAGGTCTCCTTTCGCCACGTGTTCTTTTTTGTCAGTGTAAATTTCATCTTTGTAATTTTATATGAAGGAAATAAATGCAATTGAGTCCGAACCTGAATTTTAATACGCTCCCTTTCCCGAACTCTTGCCCAGAGTCATGACGAATACATTATGCTTCAGCATGTTTTCAAACTGACGCTGTTTTTTGGTCCTATTTTTTTTTTTTTTTTTTTTTTTGGGGGGGGGGGGGGGGGTGGTAATTATGAGTCATCCATTTATATGTAGACCCACTGGACCGGATGGTCCCTGTATTGAGCATAACACTGATATCAGAATTCAGAAGTGAATGGGTTATCAAGCAACTTCACCATACGAGTAGACTAATCGGAAGTAAATAGTGGATGAGGAAGCCTGGCACCTAGTCATCACTATCAGACAATGGTTGCCATGAAAATAATCATCCTGGCATCCTTTCCAAAAGAGAAAAAAGGGAAACATTCAACAAAAATCAAGCACGCAAACTGAAAAATTATCTTTCAAAATTGACTTTGGGGCATTCAGTACGTAAGGTATGCCAATGGAAGGTGGGAGGGGGGGGGGGGGTTAGGGGTACTGGTGACCCCTGGCTACATCTTACATCTAAAAGATTACCAACTTCAAAAAGACTATTATAATTCTGTCAAACTACGAGATCGACAATACATCGACAACAAAATTACAAATGAACAAGAAAAATGCATACACCGAATGGGATGGTCCTGCATCACAACCACAACTACCACCATCATCATCACCACCACCACTACCACCACTACCACCACCAACACACCACAAAAATGTAGCTCAGCTGTGAAGTGACTCTTCAATGAACCCGGGTCATGCATGGGCTCCTCAGTGTCGTAGGGTGTGTTCATAGCTTATTTGCCAAGCCATATAACAGTGTTTTGAAGCACAAACATTATAAACCAGTTTTGCATCACTGCTTTACGAAATGGCTCTTTTCTCCAGAAAAAAAAGATGAGAATCTGAGATCGTCCGGTGGATTCGCACACCCTAGTTCTTAAAAAGTTTTGGCATTTATACTTAAAAAAAAAAACCAGAAAATGCTCCGGACCAGTAATACGACAGACCGTATCAAAACTCTGCTTTTTGGCGTGACGAAATGGAGCTATAAACGCATCCTCAAGCAACCGCCTCTTGCCATCAAAGATACATCGATTGCCTATGGGAGGAGGTTCCTTAACCCCATGCATCCCACGGGGCACTATCAAAATCATATCGAAAGATGAAATGTAGCGTGAGAAATGCTACTAGACACTTACAGATCATGCAGATAGCATGTGTATGACATATATGATAGCTTTTAGAGCTTTGAAGAGCTTGTATGAGGTTAATGTCCCGGCAGATATGTCATTCCTAAGAGCCCAAAGGGAGCAAAGCATACTTCTTTTTTTAAACCCGAAGTTTAAAGGCCTCAGCACAACAACATGTAACTATCTCTACATTCTCATTTCAGGTTACCCTCTAAAGTGTTATTTAAAAAAGTGCAACTATAAATCTCGGTGATCGATGTGAAATACAACAATTATTTTCAAATAAAAAATTGCATGCTCGAGAAGTGCCTCTTCATTTTCAAAATAAAATCAAAGCGGGACCTCTATATTTTAATGAAATCTTTATTTAGGCATAATATACAAATAATTGGAATTAGAATGCTTAAAAAAAATTGTCAGCTGTTAGATGAAACGTAAGAACCTAAAATCATTCTGAAGTTTGCTGTGACCTTGCTACTATAATGGAGAATTATGGGTGGAAAAAAAAAAATCAGTCATTTGATGAATAAGTAGGTCGGTATGAGAACAATGCCTTTTAATTTCAAATGGTTTTCTCGGGGCTGAGCTATATATCATTTTGAGGTTTCAACCTGACAGCGATAATCGAGCATAGCTGCATTAATTGATTGTGCAACATGCTGAGTATGAAGCAGACTGCTAGCCATAACTGTCAATTAGTACCCCGCTGCATAGTCCACCATTGTTTCGTCCATTTCCAATTTTGGTCAAGAACAAATAGCTTGAGGCACTTCTACCGAGTTCTTTGTTTCACCGTGATTTATTTCAGATAGATAAAATCAAAACTAGAGATTTATACAGGTGAGGAGTACTTTTTTGTGGTGAAATATGAGGGAAACTATTTAAAACGCTGAGCTTGTAGAAGGAGGGATCTTGATTTCTGGGATAGCAAAGATTTGGAACGTGAAAATAAGAGGGACCCTCTCCTCCCAGCTGCAGTACATGTACACGCGGATTCAATAATCAAGTGCCTTCAAAAATAACTTTCATGTTTTTCTAATGGCGAGGTACCTTTCTACGTATTCCAGTTGGCCAAGGGTTTTCCACACCGCATGTCAGCGAGACTTGAAAAATGCCTCATGATGATATGCCTCATGATCATAATTATTCAAAAGTGCACCAGACTGTTGGTATACAAATAATTCATGCTTGCGAGTGCATACATACACATACATCGTTCTTAAATTCTTGAACCCGTTTTATAATGCACCTTATTCCCTAAATTCATGAC
Source organism: Echinometra lucunter (assembly GCA_029962745.1). Lineage (NCBI taxonomy): Eukaryota > Metazoa > Echinodermata > Echinoidea > Camarodonta > Echinometridae > Echinometra > Echinometra lucunter. The sequence goes on from CM057160.1 coordinate 12,835,398, forward strand.
ACCGTCATTTCTTCTTCTTTAAAAAAAAAAAAAAAGAAGAGTTGCTCTCATGTACCTCTGACCTTGGAGATTTATGGTCCAAGTGCTGGGCTGTAGTAATCGTTCTTAACTTTTTTGGGTCTCGTTACCTTAAAATGAATATCAATATTAAAATAAGATTATATCGAAATACGTAGTAAGATTTAAAAAGATACTTTATTCTAAAAAAATGGTAAAACGTACATTTTACGGTTTTCACATCAAATAAGTTTCAGTGGGCATCAACACGGTATTAAGAACATATCATACCGGTACTTACAAAAATGAAATTTACATGATGTAGTATTTAAAGACTGATTTTTTATTATTTTTTTCATTCCATCTTATAAAATTCCTGCTTTTCAACATAATTCATATAGATGTAATATGAAATTTGGGTGAAATTATCCAATATTTGTTTCAGTGTTGAGAGTGGTATATTTTAGAATCTCTACAAGAAGGAAATCTTTGGCGGTCGAACTTTATATAGAAAGAAAAAAAATTATCAATGACTAAAAACTTTTTCCAAGAATGTGATTATGTTCCCCCTGGGCGTGACAGCTTTTGTAACTTCTTTCCTGAGGTTCAAGTTTTCAATAAATCCCACTCAACCTGAGATGTCAAGTTTGACTTGTAGATTTTGTGGAGCACAGTACTCGATAGTCACTTAGACTAGCATAATGACACTCAAATCTGATAGAGAACACATAGATCTGCAAAATATAGTGCATCGATGAGGCTCATGGTCATGGATGTTACCATGCAAATTCAATCACCATATTCATTATTGAAAAGAAGGAGATGCATAAAAAGCTGACATGCATATTAGAACACTGATATAATAAATGAATTCATCTGGATGTGTCAAACCTAGAGTCTATAATCACACAAATAGAAATTAGCTAATATTTACATACATTGCAGTGGTTTTTTGAAAAAAGTATTCTTCAGCAGTTTATCCGTTACATTCGTTATAATCCCCAGTCAACCAGTAGCATATCTGCGCAAACTTGAGAGGCGTAATACGAATGGCGACGTTATTCGTGACAGGTTCTCCGTCTAGATTGTACACTTGTTCGCCAGTATAGACCCCAACCACTTTCCTCGTCCACTGCCTCTGTATGCCGTCCCAACGACGCACATAGAGACCGGCTCCAACAGCGTCATTTTCGCCGTCACACTGCTGATAGAAAAGCTCCGAGGTTTCGCCCTGCAGGTGACAAAAGCGGTAATACAGCGCAGCGTCATTGGGCGAATCGAGCGCGTTCATATGCATCTGCGCGTTCTCCAGCACATTCACAGAACTTCCGACGCTGACGTTGAGGTAGGGCCGATCTAGACTTCTTTTTAGAGACAAGACCGCGTAATCCTTATCCAGCGGTAAGTTCCGCGTTCGCTTGAGTCGAGTCCAGTCGTAAGGGAGGTAAGCCTTAGCTACGCGGATCCAAATCAAAGCTTTCTCCCACTCGTCGGTAGAAATCTCGTCGGGTTTGAGACTCCGTTGGCGGCGCAATCCGACGCTCAGCTCTCGGATTGGCACGATGTAACGTTTACCGTCGTGGATACAACGCGCTGCGGTCAAAACGTACTGCTCGCCAATGAGTACACCTGAGCAACCGGTTGAAATCTTAACCGCAGCGGAAAACGGTTCCTTCCCGAGAAACTTCTTATCGTCGATCGGGAACCGCGTATTAGTTCCGATAACCGCACGCCGTTTCCTACTATGAGAATTCTCTTTTTCCTCGGACAGGTTAGCCGAGATGCTCCTTTCCTCGGCCATCCAGCCATTCAGATAGCTTTCAAACTCCTTGTCGGGTATTAATTCCGTCTTCTGAATAATTCCATCATCCGTCGCGGTCTCAAAAGCCAATAACTCCCTGATTTCATTCATGGTATAATTCCATTCCCGAGTCGGTGAAGCACATTGACCTTCACAGGTTAGCTCCTTCTCATCATCGGCTATATCCTCCAAGCTTTCATCCTCTTCATTTCGTATTTCCGAAACGGCAATTTTGTTATGTCCATGGGGAAAATGGATAGGGTGCCACACCTGGTGGTAATACGTTATGTTCTTTCCTGTTCCCTTCCATTTGAAATGCGTGCTAGTATTGTTTTTCCCCTTTTCCAATCCAAAAACGCCAAGAGGTAGCAAGAGTAATAGTAACGACGTGGGATTCATGTTATCAGGTATTTATTGTCCAAATATTGTCACAATACGAGCCCTGTTTTCTACGAGTTGGTGATAAGAACAGGCTCATAAAAACCAAACACGACACGACATCTGTGAATCATCCATAATGGGTTTACCGTTGAATGTGAATTCTTCCTCGTACAAAATGATGAAGGCTGTTCCCAAAACTTGAGATGATGACTTGAATCCTAGATAACGTCCATTCGAATAAAAAAAAAAACACTTCTAGTAAATTTTGCAAGGACCTCCAAGACTTCATCAGCGAGTGAGTCTGATCCAAACTGCCAGCATGTTGTACACGGAAGACAATGCATGCAACCCTGGGAAGCAGCAGACTCAAGTTCACAATATACCAGCCTACATTGGAAATATTAATTATGCCATGTCCGTTGCACGACAGTGACTAGTTCTATTACGAAGTCAGTGCACCATCGAAAGAAGGAGCGAAACTTAGCCACGCCCTCTTCCAGGCGCGGACTCTCGACTCAACATCTGATTGGCTAGAAATTTGGAGTATTCGATGACGTGTGTTAGTGGTGATGAGTTAGTTTGGATGAAGTCACAATTCGCTGCGGGTTGCCGTGGGGTTTAGGTTTCATGCTGATCCTGATCTCACTTGTGACAAAACATGATAGGTACACAATCCCCCTCATGAACACTGGAATGCAGAATGATATTAAAGGACCATCGAATCCACTCCGGAGAACTTCTTTCAATGATGATTATTTTTTATTAAGATAGCACTAAAAGATGTAATCTGGCTACTTTGATTATGTTTTAAAGGTTTCGGACTATTGCTAATTTTCCCCAGTCAAATGCGAGAATTATTAAACTGCCCACTCCTCATTACATGAAAAAACGGGTCTGAAATATTTACCAGTTCAGCTTTTCAGACAACCTGTATTATTTTGATTGATTAAATAACTTGGTTGTGCAAAAGGTCAGAAGTTCAAAAATAGAGCATTGATCCGTAAAATAAAGCATATTTTGATTCTCACGAAAGTCCGTTTCACATTAAGAGAAGATCATTACCTGCAATGATTTCATTATAATCCATTCCAGTAATAAAAACAAAACATATACCAGCTGTCGAGTAAGAATTGAATTGCAGAAGAATTTTCAAAACTTTAGTCATAGAATATATGGATGAATTAAGAGTTCGATTCCAGGAGGTACTCCATCCATAAATCCAAGTTCTGAGAAAAAACATTGGTTTTTAATTATCATAGTACTGTCAGTTTGGAATAATACTTTCGCTGATTGTATTATTACATGTAAAAATAGTGTTTAAAAAAAGAATTCTCAGTCTACAGATTTATCTCTAATCAACTGATCATTCTTTTATTTGGATGGATATACAATTTTTTTGGAACCGAACTGAAATGGATGTACTATACCTTTTGGAACCGAAATGATTTTCCAATGCCATTTTTAAAAACTTTCAAATTGGAAATTCAGCTTTTTGTTTCTATAAGTGTTTAAAGCTACTGAAAATGAGTACATTATAACCCCAAAAAGTCAACTTTGATGAAAAATGGATGTAGTGGCTTTTGAGGCCGAGCTCTTCATATTTGAATGCATTTGAAACTCGACAGTTCAAAGAAGAATACGTGTTTAAATAATGTATACTGTATTTACAATGTAATGTGATATACATGTACCTTGCATTATATTTGTTATTGTGTTGCTATTGAAATCAATAAAATCCCTGTGGAGGGAAAAATATTGATTTTTTTTTAAAATTCAATTGTCTGTCTCAACGAAGAATTAGCTAAAGACTACCTGGTAGGGTTCATGACGTGCACTGTTAACTGACTTTGGCACTGTAAATCTAAACTTTTGTAGGCTAATCAATTGAAGAATAGAGACACTGTTTCACAATCACTTCATTTGTCTCTTAAAAGGTCGGATTATCGGGGTGACTAATGTATTCCCATTACACTTGAAATAAAGGATATAGGCCTACGTTCTAAGATACTGAAACACTATACCGAGAAGCATACGAGGAGGAGCAACCGTAGCAACGTTTCGGTATAAAATAAAGCGTGTCTTTCGGTCACTTAAACCTGACGATCGCTCTGAAGTCCTGCTTAACTAAAGGAAAACTTTGACCTTGGTATAACTTCCTCTGTTAAAACTGAAAAGAATTCAGTTTAGCACAATATACGGGCCAGCACATACTAGAGGGCCATACTCCCCGAAAATCTGGGGAATTGTCATGCAGTCGCAGGATAGCAAACATGATAAGAGTGTATCTCGCTGAGGTCGAAAGAAATGGGATAATAAAGGGCTACAGGCGCTTATTGTAGAAATTATATTCCCAAAACGATGTCTGATGCAGCGATACCCTTCTTTCGGTGGCATTCCATTCAAAAATTTGGTCTTTCATGGCCCATGTCCAGGCTTCTGCTGGTTATCATGATGTGCGATTCTGATACGAACCCATTAAACTTGGCAAACCTGACGTCTACCAGTAGGTGGTCCGCTTAAGTGAGACAGGGTGAGTGAAATCATGGAGGAATACATAGGAGAAATGGAAAGACAGAATATCGAGGGATGAGGGTATAGAGACAGAAAGTGCGTGGGAAGAGAAATAGAAAGAGGAAGATAAAGAAAATGGTATTTTCAAATATATTTGTATTTTGTCGAGGACACACAGGAAAAATAAAGGCTCCGAAAAGACAAATAAATATTGAGATTTCGATATTTTGCACAGGCAAATCATTGATATCACAAATATGTCTTTACAGAGTCTTTTTCTCTTCACTGTGTCTTCTTTGTTATCTCCGCGTGGCAGAACTTTTAACTTTAAACTATTCATGCGGTTTGTGGGGGTAGCTTTGATATAACTTTAATTCTAAATTTAAAAACGTATGAAAATGGCCTGCACTGGTGTAGAAACCAGTCTTTGAATCATAAAAATCTGTGGCGAAAGGAATAAAAAAAAAAAAAACATTAAATAGAACTATAGGAATAGGAAAAATAGGAATAAAATTTGTAACATTATAGCACTGATGTAGAAACCTCTTTGAATCATAAAAATCTATAGCAAAAGGATTACAATTTGTAACATTAAATAATGTTTGAATACCCACAACAAAAACATGAATTATATGGATAAAGAGGAAGAGGGGGAAAGATCGACAGAGCCGTGAGATATGAGTTCGTTTAACACTGATTAATGTTCACTTCTGGGCATTTGGCTTTTAAAAAGCCGATCCAATGTCCAATGGCCCTCTTTTCAAGCTATGCTGCACAGATATTTAGAACCAATTGTCTACTTACCTTACTGCCTTTTTCCCTTCTGGGCTATATAGAGATTCTATATGAATTTAATAAATTTCATCAAAGTCCTGTACTGCAGGACGACCTTGTTGTTGAAGAAATCTTCCAGTACACTGGGCGGAACTTCCTGGAAAGATGTTTCCGCCGCGGAAACCATTAACTCGATCTCTCACAACTTACAACAAAAACAATAACAAAAAAAGCGCGCTATATTTATCTGTGAATGGAATTCGAGAGATAATTTCATTTATCGTCAGGGATTGCAGTCGAGGTCCAGGCCGAGCCACCTCCGTGACCCACACGTAATCCATGTTTTGGTAGGTAACAGAGCTAATGTTCTCTCATCATAGCAAGATATGTCGTGTCAGTGGGATTCTCCTGTATCTATCAGTGGATTGAATCCCCTGATATTTGTTTTGACAGGCAGTGAGTTGCCAGGTAATATGCAAGAATATTAAGTAAAGGCCCCCCAAAATTATCCAAAATATGATCTTCACCCAAGTAAAATGTGCAGAGATAAAAGTCAAGATTCTTTTGAAAATGTAAACAAAATAGGATCAAACTTCCGATGAAACATGACAATGCATAATAACGTGGAGTGATGGAACAAATGAATTATAATTATATAAAAAAGAAAAATGTAACAAAGAGAGAAAAAAGAGGAAAGCAAATCAAAGAGAGGCTGAAAAAATGTCTGAATTTTATCATGAGCAGCTACTGAATGTAAGCATTTAAAGCTTTGAAAAACATAAACGAAAGAGGATAGAACTACCGACAAGACATGATAACATAGAGTGATGGATCATGTTGACGATATCCTCCCGTATATTATTACAAGAATTATCTGATAGAAGCACTGAATATTCTTGACTAGGTTACAGGAATATCCCTGATTTCCCAGAGGGTTATCATTGTTATATTCTTATGAAGTCTGTGTGAACGACTCCTTTTTTTATGGAGGCTCTTTTTCATGTTTATGAGTTGTAAGGACTAACTCGTGTGTACAAGGCTAGTTAAACGTCAGTTTGTTTTGCCCCTCTGTGCCCAGTGGGTAATTAATTTTCTCAGATGTTTTTGTACCATTTTGTTATGTTTCATGCTCTGTGTATTTGTTCCATAGTGTTCCATTCTTTGCTCACACTTCAATAAATGCACTGCGCCTTGGACCTTAAACTCTTCACTGCTTCTCTATTAACATTGAATAAAGATCACCGGCGTAAATCCACTTTGAGGAGTGGGGGGGGGGGGGTGTGATGATCGACTGTTATGACGGTTTTTTTTTCTGTCGATCTCACTCTTAAGTATAAACACACACCCTCACCGACCCGCACAGACCCCTTTACACACATGTCAATATTTTTTGCGAGCGAGCGAAGCGAGCGAGCCAAAAATAACCACTCTTCTGGTTTTTAATCGCATTTTCGAATAGAAAGTCTAAAATGTGACAAGTGAGCGAAGTGAGCGAGCCCAAAATAACCACCTTTTTCTCATTTTTAATCGCATTTTCGAATAGAAATTCTATAATATAACGAGCGACTGAAGCGAGCGAGCCAAAAATAACCACTTTTTTGTTTTCAATCGCATTTTCAAATAGAAATTCTAAGATATGATGGTTGTTTATGACAAATATTCAAGATTTTTACTAACTGATTAATTAAAATATATTTTCTTCCTTAAAAAGTGGGGGGGAGGGGATATATCCCCCATCCCCCCCGGGATTTACGCCAATGATAAAGATGATACTTATGTATTTAAGAAAACATTTCCCACGTTTGATCTTTAAACTTAAGATCTATACATCAGATAATACTGAACTGATATAGGTTATATCTCAATAGTGTACAATTTTATTTGAATTTGATATCATATGATACCATTGTCCATGGCTATTGTGTGAGAACTAAGCACATACTTTCACACTCGCCCACTGACTCCTGTAAAAAGTTTTTATTTTTGTAGGCCTGCGGGTGTTGAAAATTGAGCAAATTCTGAAACCTCACTTCAAAAATAACTATTAATTTCATGAAACTGATTTATGATATCATATTCAAATCACCTCCAACAAAATTTTACACTGCTCAGCTGTTACCCCCATCAATTTCAGCATTTCCGATGTATAGTTTTTGATTTATTAAAGATCAAAAGTGGGATTTTTTTTAAAACGCCAAGTACTTCGTCAACAACAACAGTACCGCATTCAGTTGCATTCCAAACATTTATTTCAGCACAATTTCTCGATTTTCTTTTATCTACATGTATCAGTGTGTATAAACCTCTCAAAAAGAAAATAAATCAATTGTTAGATTGTTGGACTTGGACAGTTTGGGGTATGTCCCTTTCATGAAGTGTAGTATAATGCATGTGGTTACCAATTGAAAAATGATTATTATATTGGTCGACAGCTACCAATGTCGAAGTAAATCATGTACATGGAATCGGTTTGGCTGGGGTTAAAGGGAAGGTCCACCCCAGAAGTTTCACTGTTTCAATAAAAGGAGTTAAATTTGAACAGCATCTTAAAAAAAGAAATGAGCAAAATCGGTAAAAGAATAAGATAATTACACTCATTTGCATTTTCTAGTAAATTACTTTCGGCTCTGCAAATTGGCAACACTGATGACATCATATGCGAGCAGCTCTCCATTCACTTTGTACATGAAATTTCACATTTTCTCAATTTTCTTGGAAGTTACACATTTTCTCACCCCATAGTCAAAGTATGTTATGTAAAAAGCAATTCTTCTGAAGATACATTGACTATGGGGGCTAGAAAATTTTAAAATGCTGTTTAAATTTAACTCCTTTTATTGAAACAGTGAAAATTCTGGGGTGGACTTTGCCTTTAAACATCGGGTGAAATGATCATGTTATTGGTCGTCACCTTCGTCCAAATAGGCCTACACGGATTCAGTGTGGTCCAGCCATCCATCACACCCAAACTTGGATAAATCTTTTTCCCACCTATCACATTCCTAACCTAAATGGACGTCGACACATGCTAATACAGGTTAATAGATTTGTTGACGATGACGTCACAATGTCATGTTGGCGAGCTCTTGTCAACTCGGTACAGGTGACGTGTTGAAATGCAGTTGCCATAACGGCTTAACCATATAAATTGTTAAAAAGGTAAGTATCGACTGCAGAGGACTCTAAACACAACAAACAAAATTTCCCCTGTCCATCAATTTTAATGATCTTTTTTTGTATTTCGCATAACCATGCCAATTTCTGAGAGATGTAACTGGAGCTGAGCTGACTAAAGAAATTTGTAAATTAAAGTTTATTACTGTTTTTTAGTGACATGACATTTTTAATTTCATACACGTTCAACTAGCCCGGCAATTATAGTCTGATGAACTTGTTTGTTTGTTTGTTTGTTTGTTGTTGTTGTTTTTTTTTGGCGGGGGGGGGGGGGGGGCTTGCCGGCAAGCATATTCCAATAAAAAAAAGGTCACTGATAATAATATGTCTCCTTTAACATGTTAAAGGTTTTACGAATAATTTCCTTTCCACGCAGACCTTCAATTATGTAACTGCACGATACTCCCGCCATTTGCATTGAGCTCAGTTGCATTTGCCACAGATGAGCTGCTCAAGATGCTCATGGATCAAAAGACATGAAAGAGATGTGCAAGACATACTTGAGATGCCCGCAACATGATTGGTATTGATGCTGTCTGGAGCGCGTCTGTCGTCAGACGACATTTTGTATTTATATGTTGTGATAACGATTCGTGACAACTCTAAGGTTAACTATCTCCAATAAGAAGTATTGTCTTTTTAGATTGTAGCTTGAAAGCGTATATTGAAATAGCCAATCCATGTTACCAATCCCTTCCTTTTCCTTTCAAAATAGACACGGACAAAAAAAAAAAAACACTCGAAGGACAAATGGAGCAAACGAAAATATGGATATTATTTAAAATAGCGATTAGGAATTTTCAAAGGATATGCACTGCTTTTGTAGCATTGTGGTCTGTGGGTACATACCACAAGAGACAAATCTTTCACAGTCGTTTCACTGTTCTGACTGCAAAACATTTTGAAGTTTGGAGCTACATGCAAATGTCCTTAATATGCAGAGTTTTTTATCATGTCATCTTACTGCCTGTAACCTGCGGCTTCATTGGAAGGGGACGAACACCTTTCAAGACAGTTAAATTCTGCCTTACCCCACTCCATGCAAAATTACCTCTAATGCATATCATCAATCTTTTGAAATTTTTGTCTTTATTTTGGCCAAGATGAACATGTTGATAAAATTCTATTCGATTATTAGGCCTAATTATGTTTTGAGGTGTACGTATTTCTGAAAAGAAAACAGAATTTGTGTGTGACGAAGTTGCAATGGCTTCGTAAAGTTGAAATGCATTTCATAAAAGGACATATCTGGCAACATTTGTTCTGAAAATATTAATTTGTATGGCTGCATGAAGTGGAGGAGCAGGGGGGGGGATATACCACCCCAAGTTGGAATTTTATTTATTTATGCGATTTATTCATTTATTTTTTATTTCATTTTAATTAATTTATTTTTCTTTGGGGAGGGGGAGGCGGGCAACAGCCCAAGCTACCCCCTCCCATCAGTACGCCAATGCATGCCGATCATTCCCAACGAACGTAGGGACTCCATGGTGAAATGAAATGAAACAGTTATTTTGATCTGGTCGCTGACGGGTCTCGTCACGTGTAACAAGAGACATGCAGAGAGACGATTCTCCCAAACATTCTGCTATAATTTCCCTCGTAATGGTAACATAATGGCGTTGCGCTTTCAAGCCGTGAATCCGAGCTCCTGTCATGCCTGTTGCTCATTCGAAAAACAACAACAGTTGGGTCCTTCTTCATGTGCCTGTCTTTAAAGACCTAGTCCTGCTGCACCCAATCGAACTCGGATGATCAAAACTATATTTGACACGCATTATTTGAAGTAGGAATTGGCGCGTAATCTTCCGTAATATAAAATGCATGATCGAAGTTTCCTTAAACTACTTAATACGACGGTGGCAACAACATTAGCAACTTTTTGGCATTATTAAGGGTTTGCCATTGGGTATGTTGGGCATGATGATATCCCCCATCGTTTTAATGGATAAATCGTTTACAGCCCAAACAATAATTAGCCTTATGTGCAATAAACATGATGGTTAGGTGGAACTTGGTCCGTAATTCGATTTTCGTCTCATCCTCCAAGTTGTCCTCTTTCTCCCTCATCCCGAAGCAACTGTTACCCCAATTCTTCTTCCCTTCAGCACAGTTTTATTACATTTAATCGTTGACGTCACAATAATGGTTGGAATTTGATCCGCCGACACCATTGATAGTTGTAACTTGTATATGGTAGGGGTAGGATATAAGGGTATGAAAAAAAAAACGAGAGAGAGATTTAAGTCTAGTCAATGAGATAGTAGCAGAAAAAATTAAAATAGGGAGAAAGAGAGAGAGAGAGAGAGAGAGAGAAAGAGAGAGAGAGAGAGAGAGCGTAGGGGGGGGGGAAGAGGGAGAAAAGGGATAAATTGCCTACATTCATATAGGGGAGTTTCAACGATCACGATGTTCGTTGTCTTCCTTTCTGTCGCGCTGCAGTGGGGACTACGGGTCATTAGAAATAATTTAAAATTTGAAGTTTAAGAATAATGAATTTTTGCAAAGAATCCTTGGAAGGAATGTAGTGAAAGAGCTCTTCACTGAACAATTCATAAACCCAATTCTTTTCTATGTAAAGAACACCTTACCAATACGATTTCCCTGTATTCTCCTAAGAGTTGACTTGAAATTCCTCAAGTGTTAGCGGTCACTCAACGTCAAAGTTCAACTCAGACTACCTTCCGTCGGCCGCAATGCAGACACGACCCCCGGAGTTTCGGGGACTGGGCTCAGTTGTTCCGCGGCAAGAGAGCTCGCCTTCCCCGCGGACTGGTCACTTCTTGTTAGGTCCACTCTTTGCTGGCTTACTTTTCTGGCTCGCCTGCTCGTTTGAAGTGAAAATTATGCCATCCTATTTAGTTAGGATAACAACTGATGCTGAGCTTCCTATTAGAGGGTGGAAACATGTCTATTAAGTTCACGATTAAAAGCACCAAGAGGGACTTTTCGACATTATTAAATTATCATCAGACACGCGTTTCCAGATACTTTGAATATTTGAATGAAAATCCAAAGCATATGACATGACGATAATGTAAATTCCTCCGCAAAGGTCATGATCAGCTTACAGGATTTGCAATGATAATTATGGTGAAATCCGGTTACCACCATGGTTACTGTTTGGGATGGTTTCTGAGATTGGTTTTGTTTTGGGTTTTTTTTTCATGTTTTTAGTTTTTTTTTCTTTTACTATTTTTTTTTATTAAAAAAATCTGGAGGTGGCATGGTATAGCTTACTTATATACTTCCGGGACACTGCACAACACTTCTAAAATGTGTATTCATTTCAATTTAACAGTAGTCGTATCTAATCAAAATCATTTCCAATGAGATGATAGTGACCATCATGACCATTGCTTTTTGGAGTCCGTGCATTTCGAACTAACTGAAAATATCTCAGTGCATTTTTCATCATGATATTCGGAGGCATTGGCATTGTTCGTGAAGCCTGGGATTTCGGATGGAGTCATGTTATTTTACCCGCTAAGACCGTTTAACCCTGTAATTGACCTCATACAAGCACCTATGTATTTGTAGAAGATCATTATCTCACCTGGAATCTCAGGTGGAAAAACCATCCCAGATTTTTCCTCCAACATCCTTCATTTGTTATTTCCACATTTCGACGTCGATTTCTGTTTTGGATAATGCTTGCGTGACCAGTTTGAAAGTGTGCAGAGAACAAAATAAAAACATGGCGACGGGCAAAATATTAGGAAATTTTACAGTACAACTAGACAAATAAAAAAAAAAGGTCAAGTGCCTCATATGACTGAATTTGATTTCAAGTGTGAAGAAACTTTATTCATCATTAAACCTACTGCAATAAAGATGAGATATACTTTAATAAAATGACGTTCGTTCAGCATTAAAGTGAGAGTACGTCTACCAATTCTCTTTTCTTGAATTATTGATGTTGCACGCCCGAAGAGATATCATTGCTTTTGTCGATCATTTTACTTTTGTTTTTTCCTTTAGAAGATATAATTCATTTGATTGCTAGTCCTGAAGCAGCTTTTTTGGGCTCCAGTTCGACAACCATTGCCCGAAGAAGGATTTCATAATTAAATATATTTCATTTTTATCGTAATTATTTCAAACATAGTTATCCATGGGCGGATTGGGCTCGAAATTTGTTTGTGGAATTTCTGTGTGACCGACCCTCTGTAGAGTCATAGCCATAATACAGACTAATAAAGCAGCCGTCAGACATGGCCCAGTTTCAAAAAGCTTGTTATCAATCGTGTCAATAACAAATTGCGATAACTGTTATAAGCTACTAAAATCCTTGCACTGATTGGCTTAGAGTAAATTTGTCATAGAAATGTGGCAGGTTTTAGTGACAACAAGTTTTATGAAACGGAACCCAGAAGTCGACCGGTCCTTGAGCCAAATCATCTAGCTATCTTTACTCATGTTATTAAAATTTCCCCAAACTGTCAATGACCAGTCAGTTCCTTAATTACCATTTAAAACATATTTTACAGCGAGTTAAGAATGTATTCCGCACTATCTTAGCTTTAAGAAAACTTTGTAATCATTTAAGTCATTCCAATGAAAAGAAACTTAATTTGGAGTTGACATTGTTTGAAAGAAGAGGAAATCCAGTTTAATGAATTAAGCGGAGTGAGTCGACGTATATCCATTCCATAGCACGGTGAGGGGACATGAGTTTACAGTAGTGCATGCCGGCGTATCTTTGGTTCGAATAATCTGGACTTCTGTAGAGGGAACCCGATGTTACCTACAGAAAGAAGGGGGGCAGATATTGCGCAGGATATGAAAAAACCATACATCGTACTATGAAATCATTTCAGAAAAAAAGCAAAGAAAAGGATATATATATATATATATATATATATATATATATATATATACATACATACACATCAGCAATAGATAAATTTAAGAACAATAATTATACAAACTTTCTTGTAAGAATTGTGACGACGATATTTCAAGATACTGCAATGGCCAGGTATACTATAACACTGTACGTTGCACGAATGTGTTTCAGTGGCGTAACAGCCGGGCAGAGGGCGGCAGAGTGCCCCCGGAAGGATTTCAGCGGGGAAAATCCACCGAAACACCGGTAAAAAATGAAAGCAAGGAAAAGGAAGAAAAAGGAAGGGAGAAAGGGAAAGAAAAAAAGAAGAAAAGGGAGAAAGAAGAAGAAGAAGAGAGGGAAAGAAATGAGGGAAAGGGAAAAAAAGAAGAAAGAAAAGTGAAACAAAAAAAAAATGAGGAAGAATTTAGTACCAAAACTCCAGGGCTTCCGGGCTCCACTCCCTGGACCCCCGCAGGGGCTTTGCCTCTGGACCCCCATCAGAGGCCCTAAGGCGGGCCCCTGAGCCCCACCCGCTACAGGCTTCGTGACAAGCTACTCGCGGTGCTGGGGCTTACCCTCGCCATGCCCGCATGTTCTAAACTTAGTTACCGGGAAATTTTTAGCTCTGCCCCCCCCCCCCGATAACAGGCAGAAAACGTAAGAAGAGCGGGAGCAGACAAGGAACAATTCAAAGAAACGTCAGAGCTTCCGCGCTTCTAGCTGGAAGGGGGGGGGGGGAACTTCCCCTCCCTGACCCTCCCCCCTATGGAGCGCGCTTTGCGTGCTCACTACCGCCCCCTGAAATCCTAGCTACGCCACTCATTCTAGACTTAGTTACCGGGAAATTTTTGGTTCTGCCCCCCCCCCCCCCCCTCAATCATTTACATGTAGCACAAGAACATATCACCATTCGTGCGTCAAGTTGTGCGTAAAGTCGTGCGTAACTTACGAACAGCTTTATGAAACACCCCCAGGTCCTACTTTATAAGTGACGCTGGGATGAGAGTGAATTGACGCTTGATTGGGAGTGACCCGCCATTCATTTATCATAAGGTCATGAACGTGTACCTGATCTTTCTAATCGTTTGATTGAAGTTGTCACGAGCAAAAAGAAAAGAAAAGAAAAGACTTCGCTTTTTCGGGTGTCTCTTTTTACGCGAAAAACTCGTTGACAGTACATTATACGGAATGAAAGACATCATTTTTTGATGGAAAGAGGGACATACCCCTCAATGACCACCACCCTTGTCCCTTGACACCCGCCCCCACCCCCTTGGTTGACGCCCATGTCGTCGATTATGGTGATACGATTTACCTGAAGTGTCCCATCGGAGAGAGTTGTGAAGTCTACAGTACTGTCGACCCAGTCCCCATCCGAAAGCACGTCGTTGTCATCCATGAATTCCATCCTATACCCTCGCGTGCTGTACCGCTGCTTCACCACCTCGGGAGCGATGCTGAAAGCATGGTCGAAGGCCGCCTTTGTTCAAGAAAAAAAAATAAATAAAAACAACGACATAATGAGAAAAATACACAAATCAATGCCTTTCTTTTAAGCAGTCATCCAATTTCAATATTGCATTTGTTTGTTTAACTAGAAAGGGTTACTTCAAGAGATGGTGTAGAAAATTGCTATATTTGATTTCTCGTTTGCTAAGAAGTCGGCATAAATAAAAGATCATTGATCTTTTTACTGTTACCAGCCGGACATTCTCATTCCAGTGCAATTACCCGCCAGGACAATTAATCCCTGGGGCTAATGTGCTTGGGGTAACTGTCCGGGGGACTTTAGTGAGTGGGAAATTTTTGCTATCCCAATGGGTAATGAATAGTACTGGTACATGATAATTGTCCTGGTTAATTTTCCTTAGGGAACAATTGTCCAGGGGTAGCTGTCAAGCTTGTCGTCATGGGTATCGGGGCAACCTACCTGGTTAATCTCTTTGCAGGTGGCAGCAGCTGTATATCCGGCCGAGGGAATGATCCTCTCCACAGCCTCCTGGTTCTTCATCTTCCCCGCGATCTCATCAGCCGATTCCTTGATACCAGAAAGGTCAGCCAGGTTCCTCGGAAAGGTCACCATGGCGGTTGTCTTGATCAAGCTCGACGTCACTGAGGGCTTCGACTCTTCGAACGCCGTCTGGTCGACGTAGCCGACGTTGGTGATGACGACGGGACTGGAGTCGAAACCGGCAACCATCTCCTGAATTTGGTAAGGATGAGATTCGATTCATTTCGATTATTGAAATGAGAATAGATAACGATAATGATAATAGAGAATACTTATCAAGACAATAATAACTGGAGTAGGTACCCTATGCGCTTTACAAGCATTAGTAAATACATGTCATGCTCACACAACTTAATAACATTCAACACAGTCAAGCATCTAACGATAAATTAATCAATCAATAGGAACAGCAATAAATGAGTTAATCAATAATTATCTACCATATACTCCAATTATTGAATGAATGAATGAACAGATAGATAGATAAGCACATTGCTTATAATGGCAGTCCTTCTTCTGCAAATAATCTTATTTTTGATCAAATATTATGTTTAACTGAATTACAAAAAAAGAAAAATGACAATTTATCATTTGTTTCGTAAATGATTATTACAAATACTATGTTTTATGATTCATTGTAAAAATTCTTTTGTATTTTATTTTATGTATGTTATCTGAAAAAATTGTGCATAAATCAAAGCAGAAGAAAATAAATAAATCAAATCAAATCAAATCAAAATAGATAAATAAATGAATAAATTAATAAACAAGTAATAAATTAATGGAATAAAAAATTATTTAATATGTCAATACCAATCAGCACAAGGACAGTGCACCTAGGACAGTGGCGTAGCCAAAGATCACTGATAAACAAGTCAGTCTTCAGGCTTTCCAAAGCTGTCAGTGCTCCGGACCTCGAACTCCCCCCCCCCCCTAAGCTGGTTAGGAAGATGATTGCACAAGACAGATGCTGCCGTCGAACTAGCAGGAGAGTCATATATTTTGGTAGAAGTGGTACTTATGTGGTACTGAAATTGTAACACAACTTGTGTTGATTTACACTTGCAAACATCCCCAGCAAATTTGTGTTGACATATTAAACGAAGAAATTAATTTAAAATTGTGCGTAAAACATACAGTCGTATGACTCATAATATGGAAATCATGTAACAACCTCCATATCACTATCAGAACCACTCCTTAGAAACTAGAGGACACACCATTTACACTCGGCCATTTTTAAAATTTTATTTCATTTTATTATATATATTTTTTGCGGGGGGGGGGGGGAGGTGGCCGTGGTACATCCATAGACGGCATCTAGAAACAAACACATACAAACAAAAAACAAAAGCAAACAAATAAACAACAAAATATAAGCGTATAGATAATTTCTTCAGAAAGAAAAATCACCTGAGCGATGATGAGCCACGGAGAAGTCGTCCCATCCCATTCGAGGTCTTTCACAATCGTAAGGGGCGCAATTTTTTCTTGCGTGGCGAAGTAGTGTGAATAAAGATTATCCACTGACGCACTCGTTTCGTAATTCACGTTATAAGACATGAAGGAGTTGATAGGCTGAAAAGAATATATATGGGGTAAATGGAGAACAAAATATCGATAAAAATGCTATTTAGAATGAAAGAGAATAGAACTAGGACTTGGAAGAAAGTGGCATCATCGGTTTAATGGGTTTTGGTTGTTGAGCTGGGGAAGGAGCAAATTGCGAGATATGAAGCTACATTCCTAAAACGATTCAGTTAAAACTGACTAGACGAAAGGGTCAGCTGGATGTTGCTATTATTTCAGTCATTTCTGACTATCTATGAGTCATTTTTGACTATTTTCTAGTTGTATTTTGACTCGAGGACAGTAAGTTTTGACTGGAACATAGTAAGGTATTTGACTAGACATGCTAGTTGCACCCAGCTGACCCTTAATCTAGTCATTTTTGACTGAATCGTTTTTAGAGTGTATAATAAGGCTACTCTACCCCCTCCGTGATCCTTTGATAAACTTCGATTTCCCCATTCCAACGGTACCCTCGAAGGGAGAGAAAGAGAGAGAGAGAGAGAGAGAGAGAGAGAGAGAGAGAGAAAGAAAAAGGGAGGAGAGAGTGAGAGATTGAAACAGACCGATTGATTTATTTTTATTTGTTATTCATTGTTTTATTATTCATTCATTTTTGTGTGTGTGTGTGTTTCAAGTTTACCCTGTCTACTCCTCTAACAAATTTGTGGATTTTAAAATTTCTTACGTCAGCGAGAAGGACGTACGCTTCTTCAGCTGTGACATCAGCAGGTAAATCCTCTTGCTCGACAAGAGGAGGCTTCTCTCCCGAAGAGAACTGGAAATGGTTGACGCCCTCTACCAACACGACTGGTTTAGTTGCGATCAACGTTGATGGTCCATTCACAAGCAGGCTTTCAAACTCCCTGATCAAGTTTATGCCAGGAAAATACAACAAAGGTAAAAGCTACATGAAATATTCAACGAATCTACGCTTTTCTAGAACATAACGATGATAATTATGCATTTTTTTAAAGAAAGCAGGAACGTCGACAAAGTTACAAGGAGAATAAAAACAATACTGTGAGAACATCAAGCTGAAACAAATCGACCATGTATACCACGATAAAAACAACTTTCGAAAAATCAACTCAAGTGAAATTGCGAAAGCCTATTGAAATGCCTATACAAATCATGTTCGGATTACGTAATAAGCCATTGTAAAGTCCGCACACTTCTAAAGGTGAATATAGACGGCGATATTGAAGTTGCCTTAAGTTGATTTTTCGGAAGTAGTTTTTATCGTGTTGTATAGTCCGAAATATCGTTTGTATATCGTATGATATTTGAAATGATAGGCGTTTCATCAATCAATGACAGCCCTGCATGTCTTTTTGACCTAAATTCACCTAAAATGCAAATACATCGTTATACGGCAGAGGGTTGCTTTACAAAATTGGTTTGCATTTGTTTAATTTGCAGTCAAGTTCAGGTTCAAGTTCAATTGATTATCAGTACACACAATTCAACATAGTACTCACGCAAACAACGGCAGAGAGCAACAAGCAAAGGGGGGGGGGGGGATGATGGTATTGTACATCAAACAAATTAGAACCTGAAAGTTCAAGCATGTCTGTGTTCTTGGTATAATATCATTCTTCCTTTTTAATAAAGAAATCAAATCAGAGGTTTTTGCGTATGTAGGTTGTTAGTTCTTTTGTTTTATCGTTCCTTGTTTAGAAATCAAATCAGAATCATGATACCTGAAAGTGCGAGCATTCCTGGTGTTCTTTTTATGTATGTTGTTTGTTTGTTTTATTGTTTCTTTGTTCCTTGTTTAAAGAAATAAAATCAGATGATTTGATGTATGATGTTTTTTTTTTGTTTATTTATTGTTTGATTGTTCCTTGATTAAAGAAATGAAATCAGAAGCATATACCGGAAAGTGCGGGCATTCATGGTGTTCTTTATATGTATGTTGTTTGTTTGTTTTATTGTTTCTTTGTTCCTTGATTAAAGAAATAAAATCAGAAGCATATACCGGAAAGTGTGGGCATTCCTGACCAGGGGGTGTTTCCTAAAGCTATTCGTAAAGTTACGCGTGACTTTACAAACGACTTACATAACGAAGTGCCACATAAGATGCCAAAAGTTTTTCCTGACATGTTAGCAAAGTGTGACAGCATTTTCCATAATTTTGATTAAATTGTGGCAAAAATTGTACTTCGCAATAAAAATGTTTGTAAATATTTCACTTTTAGTAGTTTAGCAGATAAGATCTATAATAATTGAGAATCCCATTTGGTTTGCCATATTCCAGTCGTTCGTATTTAGTCATTCGTAACTTTGCTAACAGCTTAAGTTTACGAAACGAGCCCTTGGTGTTTTTGTATGTATTTTGTTTTGTTTGTGTGTTTTAATGTTTCATTGTTACTTGTTTAAAGAAATAAAACAGGATACCTGAAAGTGCGAGCATTCCTTGTGATCCTGACCTGGCCATCTAGGTCCCCACTCAGGTGCATGACAGGGGTGGGGAAGGCATCAAGATCCTCCGTGCTCCCCGTCAGGTATGAACCCCACAGCATCATCCCGGCCACTTCGTTGGGGTTGTTGGCAACCCATGTTTGCAAGAATGTTCCTGTAAAAAGGAAAATCCTTACATCTGGAAGTCCCCCTGTTAAGCTTTTAACAACATTTCCGCCATACATGCCATAAATTAAGATTTGCTAGGGTTCTTTGGGTTCGAGCAACATACCCCCCGTTTCTGATTTTTGACATTTCACTGTCTGCTTGAAAAGGCACCCACAATATCGGCCTTTATTTTCTTTTCCATTTCCATTACTCTAGGTGTACATTCATTCGAATGAAGAAGCTAACTTGGCACCGAGTACTCTTTACAGCAGTAGAGTTACTCCAGGGGCGTAGATAGCGGGGGGGGGGGGGGGGATGGGGGATGCATCACCCACTTTTTTCAGTGAATGTGTATGTATATTAATATGTATCAATGGGGCAATCATCCCCCTCTCCCAGGTATGAGGATCTGTCTACGCTAATGAGTTACTGAATCACAAATCAAACCCAGTTACTTGGGGTTTAGTCTCGTCTAAAACATAATTATCTTTGTTTGATAGTTACCTCCCAGTGAATGTCCAGCAACGAAGATAGGAGCATTGCCTGAAGCAAAGGCACCCCGGAGCTCTGCGAGCGCCTGCTCAACAGCATTCGACACCTTAAATCAAGCATATAATATATGAAAACAGGGACAGAATCATAAAACAAAAAGTTGGAGGAAAGATAAAACGGCAGGAAAAGAGACAAAATGAAGAAAGAGGCGTAGAGAGAACATGGAGAAGGAGGAAGAGGGAAAGAGAATAAGAAGTGTACAGAAAGAAAGAGGGAGAAAGAAAGCGAAAAGGAGAAAGGATGAAATAGGAAGGGATAGAATGATTGTACGAGGGGGAGACAGAGATAAGAGAAGACGAGAGAATAAACAGAGAGATAGATGATTATAAAGAGGAAGAGGAAGAGATAAAGAGGAAGAGAGAGAGAAAAAGAAACAAAGCGGGGATAATCAGATAATGATATCTAAAAAGCGATATTTGCTTCAAAATTGATAAGGCAGTTCATCCAGTACCATCGACATGAATATTGATACATGGCTTTGAACTTTGTTCGGCCATTCCGTGCCATCGGTTTAAAAATAGTATAATTTTAGTATTTCTGTTTCACTGCGTCATGGAAACGTCGGCGGAGCCGGAAGTAAAGAAAGATGTTGCACAGTATGGTAACAGTCTGGACTTCAATTTGCATCTATACTGTTCAGCAAGGTTCATAACTGTTAAATCATTTTCATTCCCAGTGATAATGTGCTAACATCGAGTTCATGACGTAGTGTTGCCCCGACAAATGAGGGGCGGGGGCCTGGTGGGGTGGTGGGGTAGAGGTGGGTGGGTGATACTGTTAGTGGCTTTTGGAGTTTGGGGCATTGGCTTGACAAGGCAAACGAAGTGCAACAGAACAAGTTAATCGAGTCATGAATAGATGGGATTTGGATCATCTTTTTCACGTGGGGTGAGGTTGGGTGGGTGCGCGGGTGGGTGAGTGCTACTGTTAGTGACTTCTGGAGTTAGGGGCACTTGTTTGACAAGGCGAATAAAAAGCGACAGGAATCGAATCATGCAGGGAGAGGTGTTGAACCATCTTTTTTCATGCTTTTACTAACCCCCTAACCACGCTCTCCTCTTGTGTCATATATCTTTTCATTTTTTCTAACTTTCGCCACTATTCTGTTAGTGCGGTGAGGGCGCCCTTCGCCTGTGAGTATCTATATACGTTTGCCTAGTGCTTTAAATGAAACTGTCCAAGAATCATATTCTTATCCAGTCACTGAAAGTAATGTTAGTCTTTTAACACGTGTCAAGTTCACCTGTCATAAATTTTCAAATCGGAAATTCCCGGAATTATTCTTCTGTCAATTTTTTTTTTAAATATTGAAGTGTTCTTCTCTTTCAGAACCCCCTCCACAAAACAACAATTAAGCTGCTCGTTGTCTTTTTAGATGGTTGCAACTGGTTTCGCCCTGGTATTTCAGTGTTCTTGTGTCAGCCATATAACATCGACAGAAACAAAGAGCATGTCGTATGGACATTCAATTCTTTGAGTTAGATTAATTCATGGATGATTTCACATGATGAAAACATCAAATTTGAGAAAAATCAGGCTCACAACTGCATGCATTTTTTTCCCAAAACGTTTACTAGCAACTCAATGATTTAGACTGCTTCGCCTTTTGGAGACGAATGTTAGGCATATGTAAGTAGCGATTGTGGCATCATTTATTCTTTTAAAAAAATGAATACTTAAGATTACTGAGGTATTTAAAAGACGGTCCACTATCTGAATGACTTACTTGAAGAGGATTGGGCGTGTCATTGAGGTAATCAGTTGTTAAAGCCACGTGGAGTCTGAGGGATGAGCTTTCCTGGATCTGAGCGGCAAGAGGCTGATAGGTCTCCCCTCTCAGCTCGGCTCCTGGCACCACAACCAGACCGACTTCCACCCCTCTTGACTTGCTGGACTCCATGAGTATCACCGTTTGCCCCTCAACACACCGGCTGAGCGACGCCACAGTAATGTAGAGGACCAGCGACAGAATCAAATTTGTAGCCCCCATTTTGAACTTTGGGGTTCGAATAAACTACCTTAATTAGTTAAGTAAATCCCTGAATCTGTTCTCCTTCCTTGATGTCGAGAAACTTGGGGGTGTAAACTATCATGCAGCTCCTCTTACTTAATAGCGAGTGAATCCCTTGTCGGCTAGGCAAAAGAAGAAGCCGAATGTAACTATTTTGCATCATTTATTATCTAAGAAATATCATTCATAACGCAATTGCAAACAAGTCTATCAGCCGTGACACAGCTGGCCTTGGATGTTTTTTTATCATTCATATTGACAAAGAAAGTTAATCATCTGCAAGTTATCTTGAGATATCATACGCGAAGGTCTCCATCTATACGAGATATTCGTCATCAGTGATGTTTATCGCGAGTATGCATTTCGAGATATTAGAGTACAGACGAAAGAAAGGTATATCGTGCTCTCTCTCTCTCTCTCTCCCTCCCTCCCTCCCTTTCTGTCTCCCTCTTCTTTTCTTTCTCAGGTACACATTTTGTGCCGCAAGTTTTGTTCTTGTTTTTTTCATCTTTGTTGTTTTTTTCTTATTATGCCTTATACCAGATTTTATGTGTTTTAATCTTTTGTTATTCTTCGATGTATCTCCACAACTGACATACGAGTCGTAGCAAGTATATAAATTGTATGAGTTCACATTAATCTATGTTTTGAAAGAACAAAAAACACGAAATGGAATAGAAATGTCAATAGTAGATTTGTATTTAATGTGTTGTCTTCTCCTTTTCTCTTATATATATATATATTTGATTTTTTTAAAAATGAACATAAGTTATGTTTTCTATATTTATTTGAGGAATCCACACTCTACAAGCATTGTTTTTAGTGGATCCCTCCATTTCCATAAGAGCTTATACTGTTCATATTCTTTTGTAGATTTACTTTGTTTTATATTTCAAATTATGTAAACGTATCATGTCACTGTAAATATATATATATGAATAGTTATGTATGTTTGATTTTTTCAAAATTTGTTATTTTTTTGTAGAAGAAGAAGAAGAACAACAACAACAACAACAGGGGAAGAAGGAGGAGGAGGAAGAGAAGAAGGAGGAGGGGGAGAAGAAGAAGAAGAAGAAGAAGAAGAAGAAGAAGAAGAAGAAGAAGAAGAAGAAGAAGAAGAAGAAGAAGAAGTAGATGAAGAAGAAGGAGACGAAGAAGGAGAAGTAGGAGGAGGAGAGAAGAAGATGAAACCCCTGATAACTCCTGCGCTGCGTGTCCACCGGTAATTAGTTTCTAGATAACCGGAGAATATGGAGTATCAAGTCTGCTCCTTAAATGTTTCCTTTTCGAACTTTCAAGGCATAGGCCATGAATTTCTCTGAGGTCGTCGATTTTGTTTCCCTTTTTTTTCAGGAATTCTGGTTTGGAGCAGACAGACAAAGAAAAACATTAACTGATATCTAAGTCCAGATGTCGATTTCCTCCTCATAATTTGAGCAGTCTAAACAAACACTTCGGGCAATGGATTCTTTTGGTAGGTTTTACGTCACAGGCTCCTGAGACCATCGGAATAAAGGACAGTAGGAATAACGAACCTTCGGCATAAGTATAGAATAACGACCCTTCGGAATAAAGACACTTTTGAGTATGTGAACCTTCGGAATAACGAGCTGTAACCGAGTTCGGGATTGGGTGAAAATATAACCTGTTACCAACGGTTCCATGACATTTGCTCCGGCGACATTTGCTCCGCCGACAACTGCTCCGAAAATGACGACAAGTGCTCCGCGACATATACTCCGCCGACATATGCTCCGCCGACATTTGCTCCGCCGACAATTGCTCCGCCGACAATTGCTCCGCCGACATTTGCTCCGCCGACATTTGCTCCGCCGACATTTGCTCCGAAACGACGACATTTGCTCCGGCGACATTTGCTCCGCCGACATATATCCTCCAAAACGACATTTGCTCCGCCGACATATGCTCCGCCGACATATGCTCGGACGACATTTGCTCCGCCGAATTAATTATAATCATCAATAAATTGATAATAATTCTACTCTGCTCCGACAATTGATAATGATTATGACAATTGCCTCGCCGCCAATTTCTCCACCGAAATGTTTTGGAAACCACGACACTTGAACCTTGCCCCTACGACACCATTCAGTGAATTTGAGGGCATGCTATCATGTTTATCATTATAGGTCACTCTAAATAATCTACGTAATCAGAGTAATCATAGTAAATCAGAGTAGATCTAAACAAACTGCAAAGTATGCACGAATTTTCAAAGAATCTCTCTACCGTGGGTGGGGAATACCCCTTCCAACATCCTTGCCATGCCCCCCCCCCCCCCATTATATGCCACCTCTCATATTAGTTTCCCCTAATACTGTATTTTAGTGTGCAGAAAATATCATTTCCATTCAAGAATTTAAAAAAAAAAATCTCCCTACCGTGGGAGGGGGAATAACCCTCTCCAACAGCTTCCCCAGCTCCGTCGCTTCGCTCCCTCGCTTCGCCTCCCCCTCCCCTTGTTGAAAATTCTAGGCTACGTCAGAGAGTATGCTTTCCATTTCATTTTATGGCGTCGATGGAGCAATTGTCACCAGTTGGAGTGTAGTGTCTACGGAATTAATTCGGCAGAAATATGTCGGTGGGGCAGTTGTTACATTATTTCGAATTAATTCGGCGGAGCATATGTCGTCGGAGCTTGTGTCGGCGGAGCAAATGTCGTCGTTTTGGAGCATATGTCGGCGGGGCATTATGTCGGCGGAGCAAATGTCGGCGGAGCAAATGTCGTCGTTTCGGAGCAAATGTCGGCGGAGCAAATATCGGCGGAGCATATGTCGGCGGAGCAAATGTCGGCGGAGCAAATGTCGGCGGAGCAAATGTCGGCGGAGCAAATGTCGGCGGAGCATATGTCGCCGGAGCATATGTCGCGGAGCACTTGTCGCGGAGCACTTGTCGTCATTTTCGGAGCAGTTGTCGGCGGAGCAAATGTCGCCGGAGCAAATGTCGTGTCACCGTTACCAACACCATTCCTAACCCAGGGAGGGGAAACAGAGAGGTCCACCCCCCCCCCCCGCCCCTAGTCTAGCTCTGGACGTATTTAGTGATTTTGTCCTAACATCCTGTGTATTCACCACTGATCTCTATGAAAAGAAGGCCATTTTACCACTCAGAACCTCAATGACTTTGTATGTAGACTAATTCATTTTAATCGTGATTATGGGCGAAATCTTGCTCCAAAGCCTTCCATTTGACGATTTATGCAGTTAAGAGCTGAAAATTCCAGCATTTTACGTCAAATTTAGCCCATTTTTAAAGGGTGGATTTGCACACAGACAAATGGGGAATGCGTTCGTGGAGTGGTACTTTGGAGTGGTAATGTGACGGTCGGGCGGCTTTACAAATCTCAGCCAATGGGATATCCAGATTCTCTTCATACAGATCAGTGGTATTCACCCATCCCTCGAATAAAAATTATACCCAGCGTAGATGGCGCGATGTCCACTGACTCCTTCTCCCCTCTTGATTCACTCGGGGTATAGGTGAATGCACAGGATAAACGCACAAAATCACTAAATACATCCAAAGCTAGACTACCTCGCCCAATAACTCTAACCCTTCTCTTCTTATCTTCTTGCCACTGGCATCTTGATAAAAGATGGGTGAGTGAGTATAAAGGGGAGGGAGGGAGAGAAGGAGAGAGGGAGAGAGAGAGAGAGAGAGAGAGAGAGAGAGAGAGAGAGAGAAGGGGTGAGGGTAAAACGAATAGATACAGAGGAAAACAACTGATTATCTACACTATACTAAAATAGAGGGAGGTGAGGGAGAGCGACAGAGAGAGAGAGAGAGAGAGAGAGAGAGATTTGGCAATGAAATATTTAATTTTAATTGCATATAACGTTTAGAGCGAACAATTAAAGAAACGCTCAACCAGCGTACGACAATTCACAAATATTGCCTGAAATACTTCATAAAAATCCCTTTTCATTAATTATGAATTTCACCAACTCAAAATTGTATATCTTGCCCGGTGTATGCCCTTTATAAGTGACAAGGACACGTGTCGGTCACCACACGGTAAATCTCTCACATGTCTCTCCATAATCTTTTATTTCATTCAACAGCTGGTAGCTTTCTCATCGCTAATGTTGAACTTTGAAAGACTTACATCATCCTTAACTTTTGTTTCGATCTTTCACATGCATTCTAAATTATTCTTTCATAACCCTTTGGAAATGTTAATAACTTTTGCCTCGATCTGTCAAATGCATTCTAGATTCTTCTTTCATAATCCTTTATTTCATTCAAAAGCTGGTAACTTTCTCATCACTTATGTTGAACTTTGGAAGACTTACAAGTTTTACATCATCGATCTTTCAAATACATTCTTAATTCTTCTTTCGTAATCCTTCATTTCATCCAACAGCTGATGGCTTTCTCATCGCTAATGTTGAACTTTTGGAAGACTTACATTATACTTAACTTTTGTTTCCATCTTTCACATGCATTCTAAGTTATTCTTTCATAACCCTTTGGAAATGTTGATGACGACGATGATGATACATAATAGTATTTTTTATGCTTTTCTTGAGTAAACTTTTCTGTCATATTTATGTTAGGGAACCTTAATAACAAGCTCTGCTTTCAAGGTTTCCACCACAATTAAGCTTGAATTACTTAACTATATTTAAATCATCCTTACATGTATACTGAACCTATATATACTAAATCTTAATCGTTGGTCTTTTATGGTTATTTGATGTTGTAAAGTAAAAAAAACTTTGTAAAATTATTTGGTGTTATTGTGGAGATGAATGAAATTAAATGAAATGAAGTATGGGGGAAGGGAGAAGAAGGATACTGGTGATGATGGCGATGGTTACGACTTGTGGAACGGCATGGACGATGTCGAGAAGAGGGAGGAGGAGCAGGAGGAGCAGGAGGAAGAGGAGGAGAACCTAATTCCTTTTTTTTAAAGTGCCATGAATTATTGTTCAACCATGGCAATTTGATGGTGATCCACGTTAATTTGAACATATACATGATATACCATCAAATTTTGTACCACGAGTACCAAGGTACTTATTATTATTTTTTTATTTACAAGAGATTTGAAGAAAAACAATTTTGAAGCCTTCACAAGCCTTCGTATACCATAATATTACAAGTAGCAAAGTTCACAAACTAAGCTGAAGTAATTACAGGTCGGATCCATTACGCATTATCATTCTATAAGTAATTCTCTCCCTGTGTACTTTGTCTAATTACAACTTGAGTTGTTGACAATAAATATTAATTACTTCACGGGATCAGCCTTTGGTAACAAAACCAAGTAAGCAGAGGAATACACTATCTGCTGTGTTACTGACCTTTGATAAGTCATTCATGATTGAAACTGAGGGTGTGTTCACACTGACAAATTTGCTCTCAGCCAATCAGATGGCAAGGATTTCAGTAACTTATAACAGTTATCAGTGAAAATCGCTGACAAGTCTCTTCACGGAACGCTCCCCAGAAGATCAATTTCCAGTCTGAGTCGCCCTTCTCCATTGACCTAATTTCTTTCTTTTGAAAAAAATATTCTTTTATTCGTTTATTCGTTTTCAGTGACATCAAAATGTACAAACATAGCAATCAAATTAAATATACGAATACCGAATATACGGTACCTTAAAGGGGGTACCCAATGCTGAAACAATGTTAGTTCATTTAAAATAGCATGATTTCATTAGCAGAAAATCACCTGCCTAAAGTTTTTTTTTAAGTCTTGTTGCCAAGGAAACCCCCAAATGTGGTAAGATTTCAGGATATTTTTGTGACCAAGTTTCAACTGGGTACCCACTTTGACGTCAAAATGACGTCAAAGTGGGTACCATGTCGCGCAATTCTAGCAAAATGCGCGCAAGGTGTAATACATATTGTACAGTCTAGCGCGCAGCACAACTGCAATGCACGAAGCTGGGTACCCACTTTGACGTCATACCTCATATTCAATTTTGGGGGGTCAACTCTTGCCTTTTTTATAAATTAGTCAAAATGCACTGATTTCGATTAAAAATCATCAAATTTGTAATGTTATTCTTCTTAGAATTCTATTCTCGATCATTATATAAAAAAAAAAAAAACATTTACCATTGTGTAATCACTTTAAAGATTTTTTTTTTTTAATATAAAGGGAAATTCATACGTACTACTGTACCAGTAAAAAAAGTATTGTATACAATCAAAGAAGAACAAACATGTTATACATAGATGTACTCACTTCAAATCTTTGCTAAATCACAATGTATTAATATACCGTATAATATGTTTATAACTGGTCCTTTTCTTTTTTTTTTAGCTGAAAGGAAGATTCATAAAAAAAACTAAAATAGATAAACAAATAAATGAAAGATGATAATGAAAAAAAAATAAAGAAAATGAAAAGTAAAAGATGAAAAGATGAAAAAGGGGAAAAAATAGACGTTGACGTACCGCACATCCCAGCACATTACCTCATTCTCCTTCAGCCATGCGTAATTATTCTATCAACATAAGTTTATTTCTATGACCCTTACCCCTCCCCCCCCCTTGAATGATTTCTTTTTTTAAGGAAGGGAAGGGCGATCAAATAAAAAGGTGGAAAGCAACTTATGATGACATGAAAAGTTTGGCAATGTGAAATGGGCCTTTACAAAATATCAAGGTCATCTTTTGTTAGCTCTGCCTATTGTCCACATGAAAAATGCGAAGCTCTTCGCAAAGCAAATAGTCCATTGCTAAAACTCCTAGTCAGTGTTGGTGACTACAGTGTATTATGTTTTACACATGAGGAAATTATGATGTTCGGAATATTTGTAGTTGTTTTCACTCTATTCGGATCATGGGGAGCTCACGGTCTCTCGGCTGTGGTTGTCGAGCCCGTTCGCGAGCACGAAGTGGAGGTAGCGCTGATCGTGATCCCTGGCGCAGAGCTCCGTGGAGAGAGCTACATACCCCTCGCTGAGAGTATACAAGAGGAGTCACCGCTCAAGCTATGGGTCGCATTGACTACGGATTACTTCGGTGATACACCGAACCCATTACAGGTGAATATGAGCCTAGGTCATGCCTCCCCTCCCCCCCCCCCCCCCCTCTCTCTCTCGAAAAAACAACAACAAACAAGCAAACAAACAAACAAAAAACAACAAAACAACCGAAAGCCTCTGAGACCGTCGGCCAATGAGACCAACAGCCCAAGGGACGGTAGCTTATGACTGTGAGCAGCAGTTCGATCCTGTGACTCCGGAAAACTGGAAAGAAGATCTGCGTTACCGACGTGTCGGTCTCGTGCGCCGTTAGTTTCATGGGATGTCGGTCTCAAAACTTCTTCTTCTTTTAAAGGGTGGTCCTTTTAAAAAAATCTTGGTTTTCTAGATTTTCAAAGAAAGTCGAAAGAAATCATTCTCGTGGTCATGGTACTGTGCTCAGGAAAACGTAGAAAATCGTCTATAACTATGAATAGAGCAGTCATTAGTGTTTCTTGTTCAGGTGTCATTCCGGTTACTCTATTTTCAATATTTGAAGGAGGATGGGATAATTAAGGGTCGGGGTCAGGATCAGGATCAGGATCAGGATCAAAATGTATATGCTGCCGGACCGGTTGGTATGATTGCAGCGGGTGGGAGAGGGCACTACCAGTACAGGCAATAACCTAGGTACATTTAATATTTACATTTTTTCCCACACGGCAGCATCACATAAACATAATTGACTTAATTTTTTTTTCAATGCAGATGACTTGAACTTATTCCTTTAGCATTTCCTTTCAAGACAAAAGGATTTAGGAATTCAGTTATTTTATCCGTTCTGCTGATTAAGCATGTTTATCTATTTCATAATATTTATTTGGGGTTGCCATATTTTCAAGCAAATTGCTTACAATGGAAGTCCTTCTCCCGCGAATGATTTTATGTTTGATGAATCACAATAATTTGATAATTATCATTTCGGGTTGTTTAAAAAAAAATGATTGTTACATATACTTGCTCATTAATGGCTCATTGTCAATAAGTACTTTTGTATTTTATTTTGAATACGTCATCGAAAAAGTTTTTACTTATGAATGCAGAAGAAAAATAAATCAAATCAAATCAAATCAA
Organism: Echinometra lucunter; assembly: GCA_029962745.1. Classification (NCBI taxonomy): domain Eukaryota; kingdom Metazoa; phylum Echinodermata; class Echinoidea; order Camarodonta; family Echinometridae; genus Echinometra; species Echinometra lucunter. Next base: position 12,865,662 of record CM057160.1, read on the forward strand.
ATTAAATCAAAGGTACATGGTATTGACATAGATAAAGCCCCCTGAGCATTGTTGGGGATGATAAGGAAATACATTGCAATATTATATGTCTGTGTTGTTAAATTCATTTTTCATCTAATCCAGTTATCCCGGGCAATCGATATGGCTTTGGACAATCTTGTATCAACCGGCATGCCAGCTAACACTCCAATCTTCTTCGCCGGTCACTCTCTTGGTGGTGAGAATGCATTTCTTCTATTAATTGATAAATTAATTAATTAATCAGTTAATTAATTCATCTATTTATTTATTCATTTATGTAAATTAGTTAATTATCTATTTATTTATTAAAACATATTTATACAGGATAACATATTCAGCAGATGCTGTTTTTCATCATGGTCCTGATTGAAGGACATAAAACATCAAAACTTTATCAATACAACATATTAAACAATTATTTCATAAAGAGCATATAATAATATCATCAAACTCAGTAGGAAATCAATTTAAGAAGGTGCTATAGAATCAGAAGAGGGAGAAGAGAGGATAAAGAGACAGAGTTGAAAAAGGTTCAAGAAAAGACAGGATAAGAGAATGAGAGAAAGAGTCGAATAAGGACGGGCAATATAGCAAGATCATGAGAGAGAAATAGAAATAGCGCATAAATGAGCAAGAGAAGAAAAGAAGAAAAGAAAGAAAAGAAAGAAAAGAAGAAAAGAAAGAAGAGACATAATTATAAAATGCAAATACAGTGTAATTACTAAATGCATAAGTAGCAAAACTATGAATAAAAATATCAATCTATTGTAAGTTTATAAAATACTTATTCTCATGATATGAGCGCTTTCGATATGTCTAAAGCCCACCGCACACTGTACGATCCGACTGCGACCCGATTTTCGAACAAATGGCATTTTTCATAAAATATGAAAGTTTAAACAAATAAAATTATCTTATTTGAAGCTCGGAACAATGATAGGAAGACTAAAATCGAAATATTGGTTAACTGCAAGCCTCATAGTCGGAGTAAAGACCAAATCGTCTTCAAATCGCAGCCGATCTCAAGATTGCTATGACGTCACTACAATTTGGAATTGAAATCGCTTTCATTCTCACAGGAAGGCTCGCAATAGCCCGGAATTTCGATTTTAGTGTTCATACGATAATTCGGAACTTTGATCAAATGAAGATTTTTACATGTTTGAAATGTTCATATCAAATGCAACAACAGTTTTTCTCAAAATCGGATCGCAGACTGATCGCATAGTATGCGGTGGGCTTAAGAAACAAGCGCCCATCATTTCATGATCATTAAGTACCTCAGTCATCAACAACACGATGAAGACATTAACTGTGGAATGATGTTTTAAAAAGGCCGATTGATCAAAGGTTATAAGATCGTAAGTAAATAAGTAGGAATGAAGGGGTTTTTGTGAACGATTTTTTCTTCTTCTATTTTTCTATTCTATTCTTTCTATTTTACTACTGGTAACTGACTAATGCTGTACTCATCAGAGAAATCAGACAAAGAAATGATTAAAGATGTTCCAAACGAAATACTCATGTTGGTCTTCAAAATAATTTTATCTTTAAAGTGTCTTTAATTTATATTCAGTTTAATCTATCTCCTATGTATCTATCTATCTGCCTTTCTGTCTATCTATCATCTATCTATCTGTCTGTCTATCTATCTACCTATCCATCTATCTGTCTGCCTATCTATCTATCTATCTATCTATCTATCTAACTATTTATCTATGTGTCTCTCTATCTGTTTATTATCTCTGTAATTGATCTACTTATAAATAAATCTATATAACCTTTCATATTTATGCCTACGTGCCTATCTGTATTGTAACCATATTAAACATGTTAAATCAAGCATTGAAGTTCTTCTGGAGTATGATTGTACACTCTTAGAAAAATGTGCCAGTTATAACCTTTTTTGTCCCGTATTTAGAACTCTCTACAGGAAAGTGGTTCTATAGAGGGTTCTTCATATTTCCAAGAACCCCCCAAAGGTTCCTTATACAACCATAATGGTTCCAAAGACCCATTTAGAACCCTTTAGGGGACCTTTATAGGCCAGTAATGGCTATTTTGAAGTTCTAACCTAAAGGGAAAGTCCACCCTAACAGTTTCACTATTTCAGTATAAGGAGATAAATTTGAACAGCATTTTAAAAAATAAATGAGCAAAATCGGTCAAAGAATAAGAAAATTACACTCATTTACATTTTCTAGTAAATTACTCTCGGCTCAGCAAATTGGCAACACTGATGACATCATATGCGAGCAGCTCTCCATTCACTTTGTACATGAAATTTCATATTTTCTCAATTTTCTTAGAAGTTACACATTTTCTCACCCCATAGTCAAAGTATGTTATGTAAAAAGCAATTCTTCTGAACATACATTGACCACGGGGGTTAGAAAATGTGTAACTTCCAAGAAAATTGAGAAAATGTGAAATCTCATGCACAAAGTGAATGGAGACCTGGTGGGCGTTTCATGAAACAATTAGTCGGTGGTTTTCACCGACTAATTTGCTTTCAGCCAATCAGATGCAAGTATTTTCAGTAGCTTATAACATTTGTCGGTGATTTTCACCGACAAAACTCTTCATGAAACGCTCCCCTGCCCGCATATGATGTCATCAGTGTTGCCAATTTGCAGAGCCGAGAGTAGTTTATTAGAAAATGTAAATGAGTGTAATTTTCTTATTCTTTGACTGATTTTGCTCATTTCTTTTTTAAAATGCTGTTCAAATTTATCTCCTTTTATTGAAACAGTGAAATTTCTAGGGTGGACTTACTTAAAGGAGATGAATGTGGGACAAGAAAAGGTTCTAATCGGCACCATGTTTGCTAAGAGTGTACACACATGGTATATGTGTACGAATATTTTTAACCGTTCCAAATGATCAGTGATTTTGAGACTGGTGAATTAAGTTTTGTAAGGAAATCATTGACTTTTTAAAAACATAAATAGTAAGATATTGCTGTGGTGTTCTTAGGTGTTTTTGAACGCATTCATGTAGATGGATGTTCATACTGTCTTTTACTATACATGTCATGATATTTAACCTATACCTTACTATAAAGCAGGCACAGTGCCTGCTGTAAAATTTGAGCCATTTAGCATGGTATGTTCAGCTCCATCTCCTGTAGATAAATACCATTTCATGTTTTATCATTACATTGTTTTTCTTACCTTACTTTGTTAGGCATATATTTGTTTTCTTTATCGGTATTTCTTGCCAGCTTAGTTTAGTTTAGTTTAGTTTACTGAACTCGGTGACCCTACTAACTGATCGATAATAAAAACAACAGGAAATATACGTGATGTAACTTCTAATTTACATCATCACCTGAGTCCCTTAACCCATTCGTGACAGGAATTATTTAAAGCCTAATTTGATCAGCTTTTATTCTTCAAATTGGCAACACCAACTTTTTTTTATTTCATTGCTACATTTTTCTTATAAAACATCATATATCTGAAATAAAAATAAATTGACAAAAAGTATGATAAGAGGTCAAAAAGCTGCCACTTTGCAGGAGAAAAGAGTGATTTTAAACTTTCTATCACATTGCCAATTTAAGGATATTAATGCTTATTTTCCTTTTAAAAATTTCCAGCATCAAACAACAAATATTGACGCAACCAAAATGGGCACAGTTTGTGTAGAATTTTTTGCTCTTTCTGCTCATGTATTTAGTATGATTTTTAGAGCTTTGCAGTGGCGGCACCAAGGGGGGGGGGGGGGGGGGGGGGGGGGGCATGGGGGGCATTTGCCCCCCCCCACTCAGAATCTTTGCCCCCCCCCAGTTGCCCCCCCCCCCCAGAAATTTTGAGGACTGAAAAGAAAAATTATACAGTAATTTGTAAATAAGTAGATGTTGTCATAAGCATCATATTCAAGCTGTGAAGTGCTCTAAAATACCATTTTCCGCTCTTCAAAACGATTGAAAACCAAAAAAGTGGTTATTTTTGGCTCGCTCGCTTCGCTCGCTCGTCATATTTTAAAATTTCTTTTCTAAAATACGATTAAAAACAAGAAAAGTAGCCATTTTTGGCTCGCTCGCTTCGCTCGCTCGTCATATTTCAGAATCTTTATTCGAAAATGAAATTAAAAACCCAAAAAGCGGTAATTTTTTGTTCGCTCGCTTTGCTCGCTCACAAAATTGATATTAAAATGTGTGTAAGCGACTAAAACTCGCACCTCATGCTCGATTTTTCCTTACACGCAAAAAAAAATGACTACCCCTGCCCCCCCAACATTTTCTTTTGCCCTCCATTTGCCCCCCCCCCACTTTAACAATCCTGGTGCCGCCACTGGAGCTTTGCATCAAAAGTTATTAGGCCAAACCACAAAATGTGGACCTCTGTCACGAATGGGTTAACATACAGATTTATACATATAATATTATTATACATCTTGACTTTTCTTTCACAGGTGTTAACAATTATGTTCCCTCTGCCATCTATTTTTTCGTTATTATGCCGTTTTGTTAAATAACATTTTCATTGATTTTCTCTTTTGTTTAGATTATATATCAGATTGTGTTTATATAATTTAATTTTGGAAAAAAAGGAAAAGGAAAATGGATTTAAACTTTTGTTAACCTCTATCATCAACATCAACAGCTAGAAATACTACTATTTCTGTTTAATTTCTTTTTGTTTATAAACTTAACGTTGTCCACTTTATGTTGATTTATGATCATGTTCATGTTCATGATTATGTCAGAACAGAATATTGACGCATATCAATGACGTTCAATAAATACCCTTCAATTCATCATCACAGCTCTAAACTTCACCATTTAACAGTTTAAAGTTTATACCTTGACTCAAACAGGAAACCAGAAAACCTCATATTTCCTTTCCGATGTTTCCCCGTAGGTACATTTTTACAGACGTACATCAGCAGGAGACCTTCGGTGGCCAAAGGGATGATGCTATGGGCTTCCTACCTGACAGGGAGTTTAGAAGATCTAGCCGCTTACCCCACCCCTGTCATGCACCTGAGTGGGGATCTTGACGGCCAGGTTAAAATAACCAGAATAGCCAGACCATTCAGGTGGGTGAGATACTGGAAATAGAGAGATGATGTGGTGGTATTTATCAAGTCGTCAAAGTAACCCTTTTATTCCAAGCTGTTTTTTGTGTGTGCTTTTATTCAGATTTTTCAGATACAAATTATAAAGAAATACATACATTTTCCATACTGTATAAACACAATTTCGCCATTATCACAATACATATTTCATACAGAATACATATTCAATACAATACAAATTCAATAGTAAAATGCAGATTCCACAATCTGAATAAAGCTTTTTCAATATAGACAGAAGTACAAGGTGAAGGTGCTGCTCCGTAACCCACAATAAATTATTATTACTATTATGATCATTATTATTATCATTATTATTATTATTATTATTATTATTATTATTATCATTATTATTATTATCATTATTATTATTATTATTATTATTATTATTATCATTATTATTATTGTTGTTGTTTTTATTATTATTTTTATTATTATCATTATAATTACTATTAATATTATAATTACTATCATTATTATCATAGATATTATCAGTCTGTTAACTTGACATACATGAGATAACATAGTGTATCAGTGGATTTCTGTATTAACCATAATGCTGAAATAAAAAACAAAAAAAAAAAACCAAGATAAAATATGTTTGGATCAATGAGGAAATGGGGGAGTGAGGAGGAAATAGTATAAATGAATAAAATACACTGCAGGCAGTATTCCAGAACCCTTTATTACAGAGTTTGACCAACTCGGTTTCAGTAGGTTAAAGTTTAAAACATGGCCTAATTTCTTTTGTACATGTGCTTGCCTAACAAAGCAATACTCCCCATGTTGCAACCTACTGAAACCGAGTTGGCCAAACTCTGCAGTAAAGGGCTCTGCAGTATTCATGAATGTAGCGCCATCTGGTATAACAAGCTTGGCTTTTAAGCATGCCTCTTCAAGATTTTCCAACATTTATTTTTATACTTAATTATGAAAATTCATCTGTTTGAAAATGATTCATTTTGTGCATTCAGTTGATGATGTAATTATTTTTGATTTATGTATGCTATTTAAAGTTGAAAATGGAAAATAAATGAAAGGAAAAATGGTGCTTCTAGTGACGGGGTGGAGGTGTTCGAGTGAAAGGTTAGCTTACCCCCGAAATGTCCCCCTTTTGTTTATTTTTTTACTTCGATACAGACGGCACGTGAAAATACGCCAACACGTTTTGTTCTTCCTTATAATAGATCTCAAGTTGACAGTGTTCGAGTTAAATTTGAAATAAACCACCTCCTTTAAAAATTGCTTTGCCCGCACATACTACGGTCTACTTGCATTTCTACTACAATATCACTACTGCGACAAATACTAGTACTGCTGCTGCTGCTGCTACAACAACAACAACAACACCAATACTACTACTACTACTACTACTACTACTTTTTATATTCTCTTTCTTTAACTTGTGTATTTTTCATGAAAAGTTAACATCGACATGGATTTTTATTGATTAAATTCCTATATTTTCATTGTGGTGAGTTAGAAGCATTACAGTGCGAATTTAAATTCCTATATTCCTATATTTTCATTGTAGGGAGTTAGAAGCATTACAGCGCGAAGACAAAACCGCCCTTGCCATCAAACCAGTCATTGTCGTAGAGGGGGTAAATCATTTTCAGTTTTCCTCAGGCGACCCTCCTCCAGCAGTTGTCCGAGGAGATCTCCCTGCCGAAGTCACGGCGACCGAAGCTTGGACTATGCTTGCTCGAGTAAGAAATTGCTCATTGTCATAAATCATGAATAATTTGCTGATGACTTGTCGAACAGAAGAACCACAAATTAGAAAATTATTTTCGTAATACAGATAAAGCCTGAGTGATGAACTTATGGTGGCCCTGAAGTACGCTCGACAACAGGTCATTTGCGACGTGAATTTTTTTTCGCATCCCGGGTCGTGAATTTCGCATATCCCAGGTCTTGAATTTCGCATCCCAGATCCTGAAATTCGCGTCACGGGTCATGAATTTCGCATCCCATGCCATGAATTTCGCATCCTGGGTCCTGAACTTCGCGTCAAGGGTCATGAATTTCGCGACTGGGACGCAAAGTTCGCGTCACGGGTCGCAAGTTTCACGACTTAGGCGCAAAGTTTGCCGCGAAATTCACGTCGCACATGACCTGTTGTCGAGCGTACTTCAGGGCCACCATATGAACTAGTTGATATTTTTTTGCAGACTTTCAAAGTAGAGTATCCCCTACTTTCATATTTGTAAGTTTTCTAAAAAAAATATTCAAACATATTTCATCAGGATGTCAAGATCAGCTAAAACTGTTTTACATCATGGTCCTGAGTTTTTAGTTTAGTTTATGTAATTGTTAGGTATTTTGATTCTTTGCGATGGTCAATTTCATATTTGTATTTACGTTCGAGACAGGTAGTCTAAAAATAGTTGAGTTTTTATGAGCAGACATTTTTTGTTTTCAAATTTAAAGCATAGTCCAAGATCCCATCTTATCGTCACAGAATGATAATCGCTCCATTGCGGTTCAGATTTTATTATTATAATGACGTGAATTCAAGAGGCAGCTGGCGTGGATTTTTCTACTGTTTTCGAATTATTATTATTTTTTTTATGTAAAAGCTATTTTGTTTATATTTTTGTTTTGTTTTGCTCCCTTTTGTGCAAAGGTTATCAAAGACTTTATATCGTATAACCTTGGTGTGGAAAGGGGAACGACGTTCAATAACTTGGCAGCATACCATCAACAGACACTGATGAAAATGGCGCCACTTACGGCAGCTAAGGATTTGGAATGGAACGGTACCGCGTCAACATGGATTATTGATGCTCAGGTAATGTATTTATTATAATTATTTTTTAATTAAACAAAAGAATTGTCCGGATTTTATTTTTTTTCTCTCAAAAACAAAATTACAGATTTAACAAAACTGCAAATAAAATTTGACCTTCCATACAAAATCACATTGACTCTTCATAACAAGATTATTTTTTAAACGAGAGTTCAACATTTCATTCAGCGTTAATTTTCATACAAAATAATTGTGAAAAGAAATTCGCATTTCATAGAGAATCACATAATTTTTCACAAAATTACCATATCTAGTTTCACATTTCAACAAATTTCTAATCTATTAATGCTTCTGTATCGGTAGCGTATTCATGGACCGTGGGGGGGGGGGGGGGAAGGAAATTCCCCAAATGTTACCCTTACTTTGATACAAACTTTTGTGTCACGATATTACAGATTCCTCTTTGGGGAGCAAGGGATAACTGTTAAAAGGTAGGCCTATACTACATGATTTTAAAAGATTTTGAAGAAAAGAAAAACAAAAACAAAAACGGCATTCAAATGCAGCTCATGTAAACATGCTCCATTCAGCCTGAGGCGGTGGTGCCTTTATTTTTTAAAAATAAAAAAGCATCATTGATTTGAAAGAGTCGGGAAAGAAGAGATGCATGTACATAATGATGAAGATGATGTTAATAATAATAATGATAATGATATTTACAACTTTCATTTATGAACCGCCTTTTCAAATTCAGATACAGAGCGCATGAAACAGAGAAACATATAAAAAGATAAAACAGTTTGATACAAAGTTACACAGTAAACAACAGAAAGGAAAATGAGAAAAGATTTCTTTTCAGACACCTCTTAAATGCTAGGGGGTAACGAGTTCCAACATTTGGCATGTTTGGTGGCAACATATGTGTTTACCAGTTCCATGTGCATTAATACCTTTTTGTTTTGTAACATTCTTTATTGCGTTCATTCGGTACAATGAAAGAAAAAAAATAATGACTTGATATACATAATAAATCAAAATTCATAGAAAATTATACAGCCTTCAGAGGTGCATAATTCATGTACATGTATAATTAATACAAATTCATGTACATGTATAAATGATATACATAACAAATCAAAATTCATAGAAAATTATACAGCTTTTAGAGGTACATAATTCATGTACATGTATAATTAATACAAATTTTAGTACATATAACATTCAAATTAATCTATGCCTGTATAATCAAATCTGTACTAGACCTCTATAGTTCATATAACACTGATATTGATCACACATCTTTTTTTTTTTTTCTTTTATGTATATATTCAATCAGAATGTATAGAAACTGTACAGCCTTAAGAGGTGCATGTACATGTACATGTGTAATAAATGAATAATCACATGTCTGTATAAGCAAACCATACTATAGTGCATATAACACTAAAATTGAACATACTGGATGAATATTATGGATCCTAGCAATACCCCCTCCCCTCCCCGGCCTACACACACACACACGCACACAGCTGTACATCACTATACTACCGAGCACAACAATTGGACTTCTATTGTCCCCTGTCCTCTCAAGGCTGACGGAATAAACCCAAATCCTTTGTTTGACAACTGAGGACTATTGTTTACCAACCGAGGACTATTGTTCTCAGGAATTTTCTTTGTTCACTGTCCTCGCTTGCAAAGCTATACAAGTACACACACACAAACAGACAACACACACACAAACCAACAAGCAAAACAGAGAAACAGAATACCAGAATACCAGTGGACGATCGTGTATCATGATGTTTGCACATGTAGTAGATCAGCTATGTAGACGAGCAAGGCCGTACGCAGGAATGTTTTCCTAGGGGGGCAAGAATATTTTCAATATTTGAGGGAACACTCAAGCGAGGGAGTGAAGCAACCGAGCGGGAGCTTTTGTATTTTTAGAACTGAAAGTGAACGATCTGGTGCTCATTTTGGGTGGAATTTGGGGAAATTCTCAATAAAAAGGTAAGGCAAAATAGAAAAAAGTGCGGTTCTGCAAATTTCTAGGGGGGCAACTGTCCCCCCCCCCCCACTCCCTATGTGCGTATGCAGTGGCGGCACCAGGATTGTTAAAGTGGGGGGGCAAATGGAGGGCAAAAGAAAATGTTGGGGGGCAGGGGCAGTCAAATTTTTTTTCGTGTATGGAGAAATTGAGCGTGAAGCGCAAGGTTTTTTTTTTCCTCTTACACACATTTTAACATCAATTTTGCGAGCGAACAAAAAATAACCGCTTTTTAGGTTTTTGATCGCATTTTCGAATAAATATCCTGAAATATATGACGAGCGAGCGAAGCGAGCGAGCCAAAAATGGCTACTTTTCTTGTTTTGAATCGCATTTTAGAAGAGAACTTTATAGATATGACGAGCGAGCGAAGCGAGCGAGCCAAAAATAACCACTTTTTTGGTTTTTTAATCGCATCTTCGAATAAATATTCTGAAATATGACGAGCGAGCGAAACGAGCGAGCCAAAAATGGCTACTTTTCTTCTTGTTAATAGCATTTTAGAAAAGAACTTTAAAGATATGACGAGCGAGCGAAGCGATCGAGCCAAAAATAACCACTTTTTTGGTTTTCAATCGAAGTTTTGAAGAGCAGAAAATGGTATTTTAGAGCACTTCACAGCTTGAATATGATGCTTATGACAACATCTACTTATTTACAAATTACTGTATAATTTTTCTTTTCAGTCCTCAAAATTTCTGGGGGGGCAACTGGGGGGGCAAAGCTTCTGAGTGGGGGGGGGGGGGGCAAATGCCCCCCCATGCCCCCCCTTGGTGCCGCCACTGTGCGTATGGCCATGTAGACGAGGGCTTGACCCTCTATTTGACTCTCTTTTTATAATTATGCTTGCGGTTCTGTGGTTCGGCAACCGTTACTTGAATGCCTTTCTGCTTCTGTGATGTACGTCAGAGAGAATTTAATTGCACACCCTGAGGGGAATTCGTTGGAGTAATCTTTGTAAAAAAAAAATGATCTTTGCTTCTCGTGACCAATGAACAAAGATGTCGAAAACACATACATAATACATAAGCTTGATAACTCACAGATATCACACGAAAATGTCAACGATTGTTATGAGTCCTAAAAAGGTCATGTGATACCACCTTTCATAGCAAGGGAAAGGACTAATGCCCTCTCCAAGCATTCAGAAATTTGAATTTCTGATGTATCCATTCTGTAAATGGTTGATATTTGTTTGTCTTGTAATGTGCGTGCCGTTGAGATTAGCTTCGGAATTAGGTAAATTTGTGCCCAGGGAAGGATTATGTCAAAGCGTAGCATGTTTGCAACCATTTCTCTTTGATTCTATGACTTGAAGTGTAATTCCCTCCAATAACATCCAGGTATAAAATTTCTCCTGAGGCTTTGTTGACCCAAATATCTGATTGACCCTATATACTGGTCTCATCTCTTCCACCCCCCCCCCTCTCTCTCTCTCTCTCTCTAGTAGATGGGAAAAACGATGTCATTCCTCAGGACTTTGCAAAGTTCATTTATCGCAAATAATCCCCCCCTCCCCACAAGAAAGTAGGCCTACATGAGAAGTTATGCACAGTTTGGTCAGCCCTCAAAAAAAGCTCTTCGTCAGATTTTTTGTTTGTTTTTGTTTTTAGATGATAAATAGCTAGAAACTCTGATACAAGCAGAACTATGCTGCGAAGTTTTTCCACCTCAGGTTGAATATCATCAAACAAACGAATGGGAAAAATCAAACACGTAAAATATTATGGAAATATTTATTTTGAACCCTGCGACTTTTACTAACCTTTTCATAGTGACCTCTTATCAGGTTTCATAACACTTATTCCTCTTGATAAATCCTTAATCTTTCCATTGCATACTTAATTTCACCGCTAGCGCAAAAAATAAAGACATAAGAGCAAAATCCACTTTCTTGCCTTTCTAGCATTGTTGCATCATTAATCCTTTATGCTTTAGGGAATTTTTTTCTATTTCCCGAGAATATGTGAGAAGTCGGCTGGAAGGTCATCGTTAATTTTCAGAATCGCATCGTTTGAAGATTGTGTCTCGGTCCCTTGTGACACCTGCAGACTTGGTGATTCGAATAATGAAAAGCCTTTTTGCGCTATTTAACACCTATACATTGCCAATTCGATTTAATTCTTCCATCCCCACCTCGAGCACATTTGCGATCAAAAAAACCCCCAATACTTCGAGTTGCGGTCTAATCACACAAATTGACGGCGGTAACTTGTAATTAGGCTGCACAATTCCTAGAGGTTTTATATGCTCAGAACTTGTTTTCACCCTTTTGAACTTGAAACTGTATATGCGAGCAATAGTACTGAGTGATGAAAAAGTACCGGACTTTCATAGCCCTTCAAATCGATCCTGGTTGTTGTAAGAATTGGGACAATTTCATTGCCCCATTTGAAAGCCTTTAGTTTCTTACCGAACGGATGGTGAAAATTTTGGTTTTATAGGACTCTTTTTCGACATTCCTGGAAAAACAAATGTGTTTACCGCAGATGAGTCTGTCTTTTGCAAAGGATTAATTATATCATACTTATTTCCAGAGACTTAAAAAGTAATAAGAACACTCATAGAGACTCATAATTTTTGTATTCACTCATATATATTTTTTTTAAATAGAAACAAAGGATTGTAATAATAGATCATTATATGATCCACTAAAAACTTGGAATTCTTTGTTCATTATTCTTGCCTATAATATATATCCATACATATAAGTGACTATATCACTTATAAAACTGAAGCATTAAACTAAGGAGGTTATTTTGTGAACTCAAAGAAAATTCGCATTCTTTGTGTTATTTTTCTTATCGCATAAGTCTTACCAAGTAAGAGTTGTGAGATTTTTGTGACAATTCCTAATTTCCCTTGCTCTTCACTTTTTATGGTGCTAGCTGGATTTGTTTTTTTCTTCCAGCGAATCGGTCATGAAATTCAACCAAGAAAAAAAAAATTAAGTCATCCTACTCGCAATAGAAAAAGTTTCAGATCTTCATGTTGTGTTGAAAGGGGATGAAATTCGAACAATACTTTTAACCCATAGCAGTACAGAGCTTTCTTGAGGTCCAAATTAATCATCTTCAATCCTCAAATTGGCAATACAAATTATTTTTTTCCACGTTTACATAGCTTGAAAAAAAAAGAAATATGGATATAACATAAACCAAAATGAAATATAATTGTATAATTGAATCAGAAATTGCCTATTTGAACACAGAAATAGTGATTATATATTATTCACTGTGTTGCCAATTTAAAGAGTTTAATGATTAGTTACACTTAAACTGCTCTCTTTCTGCTCATGTATGTACTACCCAACATTCTGGACCAACAGATACTGCAAAAACGTCTCCTAAAGGTGACACTGTACATCTATGGGTTAAGTGCTATGGCGTCATACGGAATGCTGCGTCTTAAATTGTTAGCATGTGTGGAACACGAGACAGATTAGGTGTCTGAGATGGTACAAGGACAATGCATTGCTTAGCACAATTCTCTTAATGAATTTTATCTGATTGCTATGTTTCTGCAACAGGGGACCTAAACATGCTGAAGCTTGACCTTTATATAGCTAATAACGATAGAACGATGACATTTCTGCATAGATGTCGATTGAAATAAAACAGACAACGTAACTGAGGCAAGATGACCTACTAGTATTTCATTTCGTTTGAGATGGAATCTTGATATCGACTGATAATTATTCGGCGCCCAGTTTAGGAGAGTTTTTATAGGTAGTATTCCCTTTTGCCCAAGGTAAATGTAAAATGTAATCAAGGCAGTGCGTGCTACGGGCTACTGGGATTACTTTGGAAAGGAAACCCTGTCGACCTTTGAAATGTTACTTTAGATGGATATTATTTTCAATAACATTTTGATGACGATTTGGTTTTATCAAAGTTACTGGCCTGCAGACTTCATTACGTATAGGAAGTATCGACCAATGAGGATTAGTAGGTACTCTTGAGATTTATTTTTCCCTAAAGTAGCCTATTATCGAAGAAAAATGAAACAAATCCTGTCTACTGATGATTCCACGGGGACATTCTCTTGGAAGAGATGCAGGAAGTTTTGAAAGGAAATAAATGAGAAAATATAAAACTTCGACGAGTTTTATTTGCACTTTTAACAATGTACCGATGCCAGTGGGATAAAACGAGCACACTGTTTTGTTTGTTCATTATGTTGCATTGACATGATTGAGGAAAGGTTGAGTAACACCTTTGATATTTTAAGAAGATTATCTCCTTGATGATAATTAACAACATAATCACAATCATTATCCTTCTTATTTTTCATTTTTCAGGAACTCGTTGCTGCTTTTCCATCGGACCTCCAAACGCCCGTCACCATCTACAATGTCGGCTACACCGACCAAAGCCAATTCGAGAACTCCAAACCCTCGGTGGTCAAAGATTCGGAAGGAATGGCCATCATAGCAACCAGGTCAAAGGTCGAATTCCCATTCAACCCTGTCGACATCTCGTCGCTCATGGACTCGGCCGATGAGATCGCGGGGAAGATGAAGAACCAGGAGGCGATTCGATGGATAGTCAAGGGAGATGGATACGGTGATAGCGCCACCTGTCGGGTGATCAATGAAGTACGTACTTGGGGATGAAATCGTAATTTATGGTCGATGTGACGATGACCACGATGAAGTACTCATAAATTGCTCATAACAAGCACAAGTACAACGCCGGTGATTAATTTCAGATTTTGACTCATTCGCACTGAACGAAGGGAATGCTAAATCGTAGCTGATAATCAGTTTTTAAATACCTTCCTTTAACATGTTTAGGAAATAAAACTCCTAAAATATTTTTTTTTCAATTCAAATAAACGTTTATCTTCTTCCAATAAATTTCAGGATTTAACAAACATTTTTCCAAATTTTATTTGAATATAATTAATGAACATATGGGATAAATAAATCTCCGCAAGCAGCAATCGCTCATTGTCTTCAAAAATAAAAAATAAAAAAAATATAAACTCACTTGTTTCATAAATCATGTTAATAATTTCTTTGTAAAGCGCATTTGAACATGTTATATGGAAATGCACTATATGAATACATATTATTATCATTTTTATCAATTAAATTTTCATCCCATATGTTCATTTATAGCACTTGATCATACTGTAATGACGCCTTTATGCACTTCCAAAGGACTTTGGATGCTATTATCGCTGCCTTAACTCCGGCAATCGTAGAGCTGAGTTCATTCGAAGAATATAGCCTACCAGGTACTTACTAACACCTGGGTCAAGTGTGGCAGATAAAGATGGATGTCTTGTCGAAGGGCATTAGTGCTGTAGTAGGGAAGCAAACCCTGTATCTTGTGATCTGCAGACCCATGACCTGGATGGCATAATATTTGCCAGACCACAATACGTATTCATAGTATCCATTTCGATGTTACACAATACATAAAATTCGAGCAAAATTAACGCTGAATAACTGTAAATAAATGAAAAATGACCGAAAAGGAAATCGAGAGTCTCATATTTTCATTAATGATAATAATAACGGTACCTTCTTTTATAGCGTTCAGGTCCGTCACGTCGTGACGCTCATAGCGCGCAGCGCCCCAACATTATTACCCCGGTCATAGCTTATAGCGGCCATGAACAGTAGCACTCTAGCATATCGGGTCCTCATTAACACCTGGATAGAGAGTGGCAAACGTTGATTAATGTCTTGCCAAAAGATGTTAGTGCCGAGCTGAGATTCGAACCCTTAACTCTCTGATTTAGAGTCAAGTGAATGAACCACAGTACCATGTACTTCCATAAAATTACTTATTGTAATGTAATCTCTTCTTTTGTTTAATAGGCAGCGTACACATATGCGTATGACGCTGCACCTGCGATCGTCCAATCTCGGTACGATTCGAGAGGAAAGCAAATGATTTTCAACGACGATGTGAACACGTTTACGGGCTCAGAATGGGTTAATTCACACGTGACGTACGAGGCACAAAGTGACGGTTGGCTTCAGGTAAGTTTGTCTATTATCTACCTTTTGTTACCGAGGAGGCGCGATGGCCCAGTAGTATAGGACGTTATTAATTTTTTGCAGGGAGGTCTCGTGTTTAAAAAAAAAAATAACGACGTACTACATTTATTTTGCCAATAGTGAGCCATTAATCTTCACGTCAAAGTCCGTTGGATAGGACTCAAAGTTTTATAGGTCCCTTAGTAATTTACTTACTTGCAACCATGAAAGTGTTTTGCTGGCAGTCATTTGAAATGAAATATTAAACCAACCAGCCAAGCTCTTTATTTTTTAGTGTCACGCTCTTTGCTTTCGACCTACGATTACGCAATTCTTCGCAAAAGAAAAAAAAAGCAAGAAAATATAAAGGATGAAAAATCAGTTGGTAACAAAAGAATTTTCAAACACAATATAGCAAAAATTTTCAAGCAAAGAGGTTTTCCGCACGCTATGCCAGACTCTCGAATGAAGTACCGGATTTTACAAAAGAACGGCCCACTTTAAAACAATTTAAGAGCATCTTGAAAATCTTTCCTTTTTAGTGTTAAATTAGTATATCATCTTACCTTTGTTCAGTTTTCTGATTAAATCCGACTTATATTGTATCTGCTTTTTCCTTGATAAGAATAATAATGGTGCCTTCTTAAAAACACTCGAGTCCGTATGCAGGACGCTTAAGGCGCCGCAGACTACAGTCTGTTTAATGCATTATGTTGAATGTCTATTCAAGCATGTGAAAATTACTGAAAAATGATTTTTAAAAATTCTATTTTATCATGTTTATCGCCTTTTGCATGCAAGCTCTTCACATGTACAAATGCAAAAGAAGCTACAAAAATATATACAATGATATTGAACCTATAAAGCATTAAAGCAAGATAAAGTAGAGAAATATGAATACAAACACAAATACATATAGATAATATAGATAAATATAAAGAAATATAGATGAATATAGACTTGACATTTTGTAATGTGCGCTTAACAATAAGAGCTGCATGTCAAAGAATAAGTTTATGCTCAATGAAACATAAGATATTTGATATAAGATTGACTTTTCTATATATAAGCGTTGAAAGCTAATCATTCTCTCTCTCTCTTTCATCTCATCTCACTCACACCCTCCCTCTTGATCATCCTTTCTCACCTTCTCTCTCTCTTTCTCTCTCACTCTCTCTCTCTCTCTCTCTCTCTCGCTTTTTTCACATCTCCTTCGTTTTTGCCTTTAATAATATTTAAGAGGAATCTCTTTCAAAAGTATAAATTAGGCTGTTTCTGTCATTTTAGAAGATGATATTTCTCGTTTTTTTTCACAAGAATATAACTTTGTTCACATATTCAAAGTTCATATTTGGGTCATATATACTCGTTGGATCATTCTCTTTGCATTTCTTCGATATTTTATCAGGTGACTTCTAGTGCTTTGTACACGAACGTGGATTTCCCTGTGGCCAACCTGGCGGGGATGTATTATTGCAAGTTGATGTCCCCGTACAGAGCCCTGGAGTGGATGTATGTGGACTCGCTGCGCCCCGTCACTACAGAATAAACCTCCATCCTTCATTTCATCTTTTTGCTTCTCTTTTTCCTTGCTTTCCACCACCCGCTTTTCGAGAACAATTATTGTAATACGTTCAAATTAACGTTTGGTTGAATTGTTGCTGAAGGCTCAACAGTTTAAATAAATTAGTAGACTCCCACTGCTTACCTTATTTCCTATCGTACTTGTTTTGTTCATTCCTTTTCCTTCTTAACTGTTTATTCCATGTTAAATCTATCCCAGTCAACCGATTAATTTTATCCACGGTAGAGCTGGACACCCATTTGTTTTGTTTATTTTCTTTTTTTAGCTGGTACAGCTTTTTCTCTAAAGTAATGAAGTCAATGAATGCCTGGCCATACATCCGAAGCAGACACAGTAAAAGGCGGCATAATATCAACGTTTTTTTTTTTCTTTCTCATTCTTTCTCTTACCGATGTGTTATTATAAAGTGTACCAATCACTATACAAAATAATTTGTGTTCAGCTAGAATGTGTAAAATGACTACCACCTCCTTTAACTGACATTCAAAGTGTAAACAGTTAAAAGTATGAAAAGTAAGAGAATGTCGGATATCCTTAGACCCGGCATACGGAACGGAACTCATATTTTAATTCCTAAACACCCTGTGTATGTGTGCACCTGTACGTCCAGCTATAATCACTAATCGCTTTTTGTTTAGTAAGAATATTTTTCATATCTTTCTAATAGGAGATTTGAAGCTCATATTTTGGACATAGTATATGAATATTGAAGCTCTAAGATGTAAACCAATTTTATTTTTTGTGATTGGTGCACTTTAAGCTTGTTTTCCTGGAGCCTTTCAGGTAGCTTATTTGTTTATAATTCTCCTATTACCGTCCCTTTATCATGTTTATCCCCTTACATCAATGTTCCACGCCAATTTCAATATTTCTCTAACACTGAATGAAATCGCTTCGAAGCCCTTGGCTTTCAGGTAAAGTTTGATACTGAGTAATTTTTCTACTTTTCCTGCCTCAAATGAAAATAATCATGATAATTATTGTAAACAAACAACACCTAAATGTTCTGTATTTTTCGGAAATATGTTGTTGGCAGGTTGGTGTAATGCGTAATCATGTGGACTGAATAGAAAGAGTAAGTATAGGTAGCAGTAAAAGAGGGCGTGTGCGTGTGTGGAAAAAACAAACAAAAAGTATGTGTGTGTATTTGAGAGAGAGAGAGAGAGAGAGAGTGAAAGGATTGAAGAGAATTAAAAAGATTAAATCATATAAACAAGCTTTGATAGATATGATTGTGCATGGCGTTCTGCATGGTATTAATATTGAATGAATTTGTCAATAATGTGCCGTTTCAATGAATGTGAAATGTTTATTCTGATTTGACTTGATGCGTTGATAAAGCGAAGGGATTTCATTTATTAATACATTTATATCACCAATCAGACACAATATGTGCACAAGTATTACATTTAAACATTGAAGAAAAGTGGCTTACAAACTGTGAATACAGAAAAGATACAATATCAATGTACTGTTCAGATTCTTTGATTCACCTTTGATAGTAAAAGTACATCGTGTTAAAACCCAATGACATCCTTTGACATCTCTCTCTCTCTTTTTCCTCCCCATCCCCCTCTCTCTTTTTTTCTCCTTCCATTATCTTTAGTTTTGTTTTCATTCACATGCAACTAATTAAACAGGGGTTTCTTGACTGTGTAATTCTCATTTTTTCAATTATTTTCTTCTCTCTCGTAGTAGATATCCCACGGTTTTTTTTTTTAAACATTCGCTAGATCTTAATTTGATTAGTACATAAAACCACGCAAGTTTTCCATACCTGAGTTGATTCCTTTGGAAAAGTCAACTATATATGAACCTCAAGGAAAAATTCAACCTAGAGAGGCTAAAACAAATTCTCTAAATACGATACTTGTTCCTTCAACCCTATGCCATGTACACGGCTATAATTGCATTGTGCCTTGAACATGTTGAGAAAGTACGTTGTGAACTTTTTGCCCGTTTATCCGAAAATAATTAATGAAATTTTCTCCCAAGAAACAAAAAGGACCCAAATACAACCTTTCATCCACACGTTAATCATCAAAAAAGATTTTCCGGCGGTTGCTTGATGAACCATAATGCACTTACCATGCTTTATACTGACACAATGAGAATATAAACAGATTGGAATAAGTTGGAATAATAACAATTAGAGATTGATTGTTCAAACTAATCTATTGTAAAGAAGCTTGATAAGACGAAACATGAATAGTTCTTTCTCCAGAGAAACACCAATAATGCACTTCACTACGGCAGACGTCAGCATCTGACTACAGGTCTAATGCAACAACATGGACTTAAGAAAAAATGGCTTTATTCAAATTCGTCTTGTCCAGTACTATTTTCAGTCTGACGAGCAAAAACTCTTCAAAGAATGGAAAATCTTCTTTTCAAATTATGATCAGTGCTAATAACATATTCAAAACTAATAATGAGCGAACAGTATAGGCCTCAGTGTAATTATCATTAAGTATTTACAACTGTTATTGTATCTCAGTCGAATTCTTTTGATTAAATTGTTAAAGCTAGTAGTTAAGATGGAAATGAAAAGCTATTGAAGGGGTGTGAAATCTTCTTAGAAAATTCGCCTTTATCCAGATTCATGATGAGCAAGTTAGACGATGTCGTCTTAAAAATCGATTCAAACATGATTACGTTTACATTACGTTTAGGTGCAGTAAGTAAATCGAAATGTGCGTCATCATTACGATCAAAATTGAACAACCACAGCGGAAAATAATGTCTGCTTTCCAAGGCGCCACCCCACGATTTGCCATCTCAAAGTAGAAATAAGTTTTCCTGGAAATGAGCATGCAGGCTTGAACATGATGAAGAGATTTATATCAACGAGACAAACTTATTACGAACACTTCAAACAACATATTAAAAACATATCAGGGAACAAAATCCTGGCAGGGGAAACTAGTTCTACCAATTTTCAAATCCTATATAAGGGCTTTTTTTAATTCAAAACCTCCAAGCGAATGAAATGTCCGTAAAAGTGACATGCTAATTCTTGTTGTAGTTGGGAAGGGAATCGGTAAAGGATTAACTCGAGCATGGCGTAATCGCCGAGGCGGATTTCGCCCCCAAACCGTTCCGTCAATGCGCACACCATCTCGACGACGATACGTCCCCTATTAGTGACATTTTAGTCAGCTTAAATCTACCCAAATTAACTTGCCAATATACTTTTTCTCAATTTGACACGACGGCCGTGCAGTACTGGATAAAAATCTAACAACAGAACTGCGTAGATGGATTCTTGTCACTATTATCGAAAAATATGCTTGTTCCAGTTCTGACGTTAGTGTTTTATTTTATTTTTTTTTTAAGCAAGGCGTCAGTGCTATACTGCCGTAATACCTGCGCTAATCGTGCCTGTCATGCCTGCCTGTGAAGACAATGAGCCCATACTCTACAGATAATAGCTATATGTGGATAGTCTTTTCTTTAGCATCACCTTTTTGTCACCTTCACACCGTGCATTAAGGATCGCACCAAGCATTGACGCAAACTCGCGTCAGACAAATGGCTCCTCGGAGTGCAATGAGCATCATTTCTGTATAGAGCACATAGACGACTTGATGACAGAAGTATATGCTCCTCACTCGAATCCTTATAACGTTAAAAATGAATGAAAAAGAAGGAGACGTAACAGAAAAAAGGAAAAGAAGAAGAGGAGGAGGAGGAGGAAGAAGAAGAAGAAGAAGAAGAGGAAGAAGAAAAGATAGTAAAGTCTCGCTTTCGACTTTGGAAAGTGGAGTTTATTTTTTGTACCTTAATTTTGATTAACCCTCATCACGCTATCATGTATTTCATTCATGCTCTAATACTTTTTCGTAATATCTGTGATAAATAATGTGTAGTTGAGTTGAACTAAGTTTCAACTGGCTTACAACCATGCTTATGGTAATTATGAAGCCTGGACAAAGCGATAAACAAGCATGATCGGGATTTATAACTAGGCTACCTGTCAAGAAATTGTGCCATTCCTTTTAAACTCAATTTTCGTGAAATACTTATTCTTTCTTGTTTAACTACAAGCTCTGATGGAAAATCTAGTCCAACAACTCTGACCGTTATCATATAGGTCTTGCGATAAGTAAATATTGATAAACAGGAGTAAAAAAAAAAAAAAAAAAAGTTCAATTAATTTATCCTATACATTAACTACGCGACCTAAATCAGTTTCCAAGGGGATGGCTGTTTGTAGTTCAAGTTAGTATGGTGAATGCCCATCAAGACTGAATAATTATGGCATTTAAATATTAGCATGACGTGTTGCAAACACTGGTAACGGGACAGAGAAGTAGTACATGGATGAGTATAGACCCACTGAAAATATGAATTATCTACTATACAGTAGTACGTCTGAAAGGAGTTTCAGCTACACTCTAAAGTCTCATTCTTTCTTTGATGTTCTGTTTCTGCCCCCCCCCCCCCACTCTCTTTCTCTGTCTCACTCTCTCTTTCTACTTTCATACCCTTTCTATTGTATTGGATACAATTTCAAATTTAACATGCTTCTCATCTTCAAATGTTTGTTTTTCATTTTCTTTTCCCTCCTACGTACATGTACTTTTCTTATTGGTTTTTCCTCATCGTCCTTGTGTGTTAACCATTTTTGGCTTATGTGTCAGCCATATACATGTATTTGGAAATACCCACATGAGAGTCTACCCGGGGTAGACCAACCCCGGGTAGACTAGGGAACTTAAACATTTTATGTATATGTTTTTACGTAAAATGTTTAAGTTCCCAGTAAACCAGGGGTTGGTCTACCCAAGGGGGCCTTACCCGGGGTTGGTCTATTACACGGGGGACCCTACCGTCCCCGCGTAGACTCTCCTGTGGGTATTTCCATTGCTGCGTATAGATATACTTATAGCAGCAGCGGAGATACCCATTGAGAGTCTACCAGCTCCGGGTAGGGCCCCCTCGGGTAGACCAAGCCCGGGTTGACTAGGGAACTTAAACATTTCACGTAAAAAAACAAACAAATGTGTAATTTCCCTAGTCTATTTGGGGTTGGTCTACCCCGAGGGGCGCTACTACCCCGGGGCCATAAACCGGGTAGACTCTCATGTGGGTTTTTCCATTGCTGCATATAATATATCACTATTTTTTGCCTGGATTACAGGACTTGAAATTATATAATTATGGGAAATCATTAGCTTCGCGAACTGGCAGGTAAAACAGAGAACTCATTTTGGAAAGAAATGTTCATGGCTTACAGTACACTCTTGTCTCCATGCCTTATGATACCATTTCCTGCCAATCCTCATGGAATAATGATTGGTAATAGCCCAATTTATGAAAAAAAAAATTGTGTAAAAAAAGGAGTTTGTTTTGTTAATGATATTTCAGAGACAAATTGTAATTTTCTGTCTGAAAGACTTCCAAGAAAGGTATAACATTCAAATAAATGTCCTTTTTTATCATGTTTATCGTGGATTATGCGATGCAATTAGAGAAGGGTTTAACAAAATAATTGATTACTTTTAACGAGGTGCAACAACCCTTTTCCGCGATAAAGATTGCATTCTTTATGAAACGTATTAAAGGATGTTTACCCATCTATACAATTTTATTGAAGAAAAGGAAAATAGAATGCAAAAGCTTTCTTAAGTGGAAATATATTTTCGACCCGAGTGACAAGAATTTGGAAACATATTTTTCCATCGGATTTAGCTGTACCGATTGATGTGGGCTTACGATGGTTCCACTTTAAAGTATTGCAACGCATACTTTATACTAGCGATTTATTGTTTAAAATGAATTTAGCCTCCCCATCCCCCCCCACCCCCCCCCCCGAAAATGAGATAAAATAAAAATTCACATTTATTTGTAATGAACAGAGTGAAACAGTTATCCATCTGCTGTAAGAATGTACGCATGCCAAACATATTTGGGATAGGTTGGAACACTGGATATACACCGGAACCGGAAATATAAAAATATTTTCACTACAAGATAAATCATTTGGTTCAAGAGGTTCAAATGACAATGATGCATTTAATTGTATATTGAGAGTGGTCCGACAGATGATATATACTTGCAAAATAAAGAAACAATTGCCCGATTTTGACAATATAAAAGTTTCGATTAGAAATTATTTCAAAATTGAAAAGTACATTGCAGATTCGAATTGTAGAAATAATAAATTTGCAAGAAGTTGGTTTCAATTCAGGAATTTGTTTACATGAAGATGCATCTTAAAGGTGTTGCCTGTTGCAGATATACAGTGTCGATCGGCCTTCTTTGGCTACATTTTTGCGCAGTTCGGCCGAAACAATGTGATTGGTGAACCAAATCTGCTGCTCTGAGCTGGATGGTATTGACAGGTGGTCGGAGGTGCTGATTGGTGCTGTATTTTTTAAATAACTAGCAGTGGTCAAAACTATGTAATTGTATGCTCCAGTATTCAAACGAAGAAAGGCCTACATGTATGTGTTTTTTGTACTCTTTTTTTCATGGATTCCAGGAACACATTATTGAAAATATGTTTGTCTTCTGTCAAAACGAAAGTTCAACAAATATTTGTAATTTGCTATATATTCTATTATTTATTCACATCATAAATGTAATTTAACTTGAAGACGTTTGTTAATTTGTTGAAATTACAGGAGTTTAAACACATTTCTTTTAAAAAAGCATAATGCTAAAAAGTAAGTAGATAAACTTGTCACTTATTTTCTCCGACATTTCAAGATAAACCTGCCATGCCAGAATGCTTGCGCTCCCTGATGTCGCTGACGACTTATGATGCAATCACTGTTATAAAATCTCCTGCCCCTTTCGCCTATGTAAGCTATGAGGGGTTATTAAGCAATGTATCTAAACACAATATTGTTTTATAAGTTATGATTATGAAGCAAAATTATTACGTATTATAGCATATTACGCAAAAGGGTCAAAAGATATTACATGTAGTTATGTCACATGGTCGTACGCAGCGGGGGGGGGGGGGGCAGTTGCCTCCGTAGAAATTGTGAAAACTTCATTTTTTTTTTTACTGAAAATCTTCGCAAAACCCACGAAAAATATGCACCAAATTCTTCAATTTCACTTTTAAAAATGCAAAAGCGCCCTCATGACCAGCTCGGTTGCTTTGCTCCCTCGCTTTTGAGCTCTTTCAAAAAATTTTACGCGTCTTGCCCCCCCCCCCCCCCCCGGAAAAAAAAATTCTGCGTACGGCCCTGTTATGTCACTATGATAAGCTAGAAGAAACTTTTTTCTTTTCAAAATAAGAATGTATGTCGCTTCAAAAAGCACAAAACAGAGTATTTAGAGGCCTTAAATGCCTGCTTTAAAAGTTGTATCAGCTCTACAAAGTCTGAACATGAGAAAACAAAAACCGTTTGCAGAAAAGCCAGATTTAGAAGGGAAATTAAAAACAAGAAACAGGCGTCATGTGTACTTACTTTTTGATTACTCGAAAGATTAAGTGTAATTTTTTTTTACCCCGTTCGTGGTATTAAGTCCAATCCGAAGTAAGGATCCTCCATCCTTTCATCGGTGTTCATCATGTTCATGGTTTTAAAACATGAAGGCATTTGTCCTTTTAACGCAGCACCCACTCAGCAAATTAAGAAATAAATGGTATTTCTTATATATATATATATATATATATATATATATATATATATATATATATATATTATATATGCTTCCAGTTTTCAAAGTATGCTTTAGGGGTAGTATAAAAACATATAGGGAGAAAACAAAGTGAAGGCATTAAATCTGTCTTGTTGAGGATTTCAATGTCGTGTCCCACTTAAACAATAGCTGCATAACTTAAATGCAAGTTACCAAACCCCACAAAATATGCATGACAAGAGAGATATAATCAATTATATACATGGGTTTCCATTTTTTTTAGCGGGTTTACATAGCTCATGATTCTTTTAAGCTTATAATCACTAAATCAGTATCCAGCTTAATGTTTTTATGATATTCATATGAGCCATACATGCACATTTCATAACTATATGATTCTTAAAAGGTTCACCCACTAGAGTTTTTTTTTTTAACGATTATTTCCTTTTTGTCGAACGAAATACACTCAGAAAGTAATAAATACAAAAGAGGTAAAAAAAAAAATCCTTCCATCACAGAAGGAGACTATTTCTTAAAAAGATTCAAGTTTACTGACCAGTTTAACTATAATATCAAAATGAAATATGAGGGAGGGGCTGCCTTTTATCATCGCTGCACTTGAAGTTCCTTTGGACTTGATCTTCAGTCCCCGGAGGAGCTGATTGACTTGATCTGGGCCCCTGTAACACAAAGCTTAGCGACTAATCGTACGTTTGATATTTACGACTGATTGCACATAGTGATCAATGCAATGAGCCTTAAAAATCAATCCTACGATCAATCGCTAAGCTTTGTGTTACGGGGCCCTGGACCTCGGGGTATAACCAGCCCATAAGCATCTTCATGATTACAAACATGAATCGTGGGAGCCCTGTGGTATATTGCTGAAGGCTCTTGAGGCTCAAACGAAGGTCTTAGGTTCGAACCTTGATAGGTGCTTACATTGTATTGAAGAACTAGCTTCAGCAACCATGTAGTTTTGCACTTCCCCTACGGCTCCAATAATCTGAAACCCGTTTATTTCTTGGTAAGCTTTTTAATACAAAAAAGCCTGAATCCGATGACCGGGGTAATAATATTTCTGTAAAGCGCTTAGACACATCTCAGAGAGATCATGTATTAGGCTCCTTATAAAAGCAGAATATTATTATCATAATTAGTATTATTATCGTTATTATTATTATTATTATTATCATCATTATTATTATCATCATCATATTTTAAAACCGAGTCTGAAATCAAGAATAAATTACAGCTGTAGCATTCTTCAGGAATCACGCGTCTTGCTCCTTTCAATTAGCGCACAGCAGGCACATTTTTCAAATATCTGTAACCTCAAACAGCAGAACAATAGCCATGAACATGATGAAGAACAGGTGGGAATGTTGTGCCTTTCGTATATCACACACAAAAGACACACATTCACACAGGCACATTTTTATGATGAAAAATGTGGGGCTCCTTTTTACTCGCACTTTTTTTTTCTCTCCACAGACTGTGTTAATGAATATGAATGATCATTTCGATGATGAACTATGATTTGACGGAGTCGTTTAATCTCAGCCATTTATCATCGTTTGCAAACATAATTTAGGAACCTCTGCGATCTGATGTTTCATCGTTCGAGAATAATGAGGCTCTGTGCTTCTAGGGAGAGCTTCTTCGGTATGTAGATATGATTTGATGTTTTGATTTGAAATAAATGATGAGTGTGAGGGACATGGGACCTTGGAGCAAGTTTCTTTATGAAGGTTAAATTGAATATTGCTATATCAACCTTCTTCAAATAGATATGCACATGCATCGGCATCCAATGTGCATGCTGCAATCAATGAATGAGTATAAATTACATTATGTGCGAACAATAGAACGGGAGCCAGAGGGGGGTCAACGAAGCGAAAAAATAACTCGTTTTCATGCAGTTAGCAATGATCTATGGACAAAAACATGCACATAGTTGTGGGGGCGGCCAGAAGGGCCCTCCAAAGAGAGCCAAACACGACGTCTTCTCATACACTTGAGCTTTTGTTCACAAACACATGGCTGCTCTTTCTTTGACGAAGACAAAACTGATGGTTTAAGAATCTCTCAAACGCAGATTTTTCGCTGCGCCCAAACATGACTATAGTATACGATTGAAAAAACAACAACAAACTTCTTCTATGAACAGTATTTGTATGTTTCATTGACGCAGTATCATTCATTCATAATTCATGGATTCTTTTAGAACACTTTCTGTTTACATGGCATGTTGTTGACACAAGGGTTCTTGATGCTGGAAATTCAAAACGGGAAATAAGCGAGAAAGAAGGAGAGAGAGAGAGAGAGAGAGAGAGGATGCTGGTTGAAGAGAATAATCTAATGAATAATAATAATATAGAAATGCCACGTGCACAACTGCGTCAAAAGAGCCGCAGGACAACGTCAGCAACTGCAAAGCACCATTTTACATGTGCATTTATATTAAATTTTTGAATCATGAAACTGTGTCTTTGAAGTTGTGGAAGTGCATTTCTAAAAATCACCCGTTTCCGTTTGTATGGCATGTTGTCTAATTTCTGAAGGGTACTCTACGCCGCGTGAAGTAACAGAGAGAGAGAGAGAGAGAGAGGGGGGGGGGGTGGAAGAGAATAATCTCACCGGCGTAACATCACTGACAGAAGTCTATTACACAGAGATGAGCTGATTCCTTTCTATTTTAATCTTATATTGCCATCGCGCATATTTCTTCTTGAAGCTAAACTGCGTCAAAAGCGACGCAGCCAGGGGCGGCTTCAGGGCATTTTGATAGGGAGGGGGGGGGGGGGGGGGGGGAGGCAAAATGACCCGCAGGTGAGTTTATTTACGTTTTAAATGAACAAATAGGGCTATCATATAGTTGCATGACCCTGCCCTGTCTTCCCCATACTTTTTTTTCGTATTTTTTCTCCCTTTTCTTCTTCCTCTTCTTCTTTTTCTTTTTTTTTTTTTTTTTTTTGGATCACTTGAAAAGTCATAGGGGCGGCCGCCTCCTACCCCCTCCCCCTGTAGCGTCGCCCCTGGACGCAGCACTCACTATGAACATGGCGGACGAAGAAAGCGGACAAAATAAACAACCTCTCATTCTACCCTTCACAATGATTCTGGTAGTCAAAAGAACATCCCTTCACAGCTATTATGTTAAATCATGTAGTTCCAGGTGAATATGCATGTGACACCTGTTCCACATATTTTAGACAATAGCTGTGAAGGGATGTTCTTTTGACTACCAGAACCATTGTGAAGGGTAGAATGAGGGGTTGTTTATTTTGTCCGCTTTTTTGTCCGTCATGTTCATAGTGACTGCATCAGCAACTGCAAGGCACAACCTTCGATGTGCAATGTAGAGTGATATAGCCCTTCATCTATACAGCACAGTGATGTGTCAGTGAGCAGAAAAGTGTGTCTGGTTAACGTAAATTCAGTGCTTTCTCTTTTGAGATACTACAAGTACTGTTATAGCTAAGGATTTTGCATGAAACATCAATAATGTGTGGTCGACATGGATGTGTGTGTATCCGTCGATTCATGAGGAACTGATATTCATGCATTCTTTAATCAATCTGGGCAGTGACAATGCATTGTTACTTTTATTTCTTGAATGGCTTATCGTGTCGTTCAATAAAAGTACATCGAACACTAACAATGCCAGCTTATACGCCATATACGTTTAATAAAATAGTAAACAGATCTGCAGCGAGTTATATATTATTCCGTGCCCTCAAGAAGTTTGAACCGACGACCTGCACGCATTGATGGGAAAGACCAAGAAACGCTAGTAATCACCGCTGGAATAGTGGGCGCAGCGCCAGACAGCTTGCAGGCATACTCTACATGCTCTAGGCGTTGCTTAAAACGAAGGGACGAGGGATAACTAGGACCAGGTGGCGTAATGAGCCATTTTTTTTTTTTTTGGGGGGGGGGGGGGGAGGCTGGCCGTAAAACCTCCTCCAAAATGGGAGGGGTCCAGCTGATGACAAGAACAAAAAATGAATAAAAAGAAAGAAAAGGTCCTCAAAGTCAAGGAAAATGACGAATAACATTACCCCCCAAAAAGCTCCAATCGGCTAGATATTCAAGAAAATTCGATGCAATGACAATGTCGAAGATATGCAAGCAAGAATTGAGAAAAAATGAATTGGCCGTAATTTTATTTTTAATGGGGGAGGGGGGGGGGGGGCAGCAGTCCCCATAACGCCAACCAGTACACCAATGACTAAGACCAATCTTTGAAATATCTTGCCTTGTTTGGATTAAAATGCTATTTTAAAGTCCCATTTTGGAAGTTCTTTAATTCAGCCCAAAACGTTTGAAGAATTATGTCTTATGTGAACAACCCCCCCAAACAAAAACAAAACAAAAAACAAAAAAACAAAGAAGGAAGAAGAACAACAACAAAAAGCATGGAAATCAAATTCAGTTTCTAGAGTTATCAAAATGTGATTCTTGTATATTTTGATTACATTATTAAAATCAACTATGTAGGTTTGCAATCGAATGCCGTTTATTTCCATCCTGTATAGTCATTTTTATTACGCAGATGGATAATGTCGCTACAATGTCATAAAATAATGCGTTTAATAGTGTTAAATAATTGATAAAAATATTTGCGAGGACTGCCCTGAATCAATACTGTATTGTATTGAATGGTATTGAAATATGATAAATGGATATCCTTGGAAAAAAAAAAGATGTTTTGCTCTGAGCCGTTATTCCAAATAAAGAAATTAAAGGTAAAAATACAGCAAAGGTCGAGGAGGTCAAAACGGGAGAAAGGCTTTATTCATCTGCATAGTCATGATAGTTACAGGAGATAGCATAAGGCACTCACTTTTCCATGATTTTTCCAGGCCATTAAAGGAGGCGCCCTTACCACTGCCAACCAGGCATGGTATTAAAAGTAAATTTGCCTCGTCTTCTGACAGATCAAAAGGTGGAAATTTGATAAAGGTCACTGAGAATACATAAACAGAGAATAAATCACGAACTAGTAAACAGATTTGTAAAGGTAAAGCGGAATTTTCTTAATGTAGCATTATTGTAATGATGAAAGCATTCTGCTATAAATGGATTGATTTAAGCTAATTCTCGGTGGTAGTAGTAGTAGTAGTGGTAGTGGTAGTGGTAGTAGTAGTAGTAGTAGTAGTAGGAGTAGTAGTAAACATATTCATAAAGGTAATATTAACATAAGAAAGTTAAAGACCGTTTAAGGATTTGATGTTTAAAAAAGAGTTGTGTTTTTGTCACTGCTGAAGGTGAAAAAGAAAAATTAACCAAAATAAATCGTCATATCTTTAAAGCAAGGAAGGTAATCCTTAGATTTAGGACAACAGCATCAGGACTGGCATTACCCCGAATCAGTGATGTCCTATATGTTCCTGTCTACGTTGGTCTTTCGTCATGTGATGTGGTTAGCTCCAACTTCACACCCCCTCAAAAAAAAAAAAAAAAAAAAAAAAAGAAAAAGGTGAACTTCACTCGTTCCTGGTATCTTTTTTAAATTTTCATTTTACAGGACTGACTATGAAGAACAGTGTGCGTAATTCTACAGCTAAAACTAGGAATTACGTCCACATTCATCGAGTTTGAAATAAGAGTTATTCAAAAGCCTATTCGCTGGATGGAGCAAGCTCATCAGTCTTTACAAGCCGAAGTAAAACCTTGCAAATACTGTCAAGATTTCTTGTCAGATGTGTTCAAGTATATGAAATAATGACTGAAAACTAATGAATCATTTATGAAGACCAAAATGAAGAGCATTTTAAAGCAATTATTAGATATGTTTTTCTGTAATCATATTCCCTTCAATTTCCTTGATGTAAGAGCATTTATCTGAGCGATAATTTGATTTGATTGTGCGTAAAATGAGAACAGAATATAGATACTTATAAAAACAACTTTTCATTGTTTAACGGTAGAATTCCTTATCTACTGAACTATTAATTTCAATAATCTGATGGAGACTTTAAACGTCCCTAATGTTAAAAGATGAAAAGTACAAACATGGGGTTTGTGTTTACCGTTTGGAAGGTAAACGATATTTTTCACTTCAGCATTCCATGCATTTTGATGATATCTTATGTTTTATGACGTAGAATGACGTCATTATGACAAAGATCAGTGAAGTTCTCAAAGTTATCAATGAGGCATAAACTGTGTGCATTTTCCCCGAAGGTAAATACGCTCATGATAATTTTTTTTTCAATAGAAAAAAAAATTCATACTGACTGTTCAAGCAATGTAATGTGATCTATTAATAACTTTTCTAGCAAGAAGATAGGGTCATCGCATTTTAAAAGGTTGGTATCATGACCTCATGCACTTTCAGAAAATTACATAAGCTTGTAAGTGTCTTCTCGACCAGTCCTCATGGTCCTGGTGAAACGATCATTCCCTCTCTAGATAAGTAGGGTGAGTGTTGCATATCTACAGTACATTGATGTGCATGTTCTCTTATTCTTCATGATAAATAAACTGAAGACTTAACTATTTTTTAGATTTAGCTAAGCAAAATAAAATGAGAGAAAAAAAAAAGAGAAAAACTTACCAGAATGCTAAACACACTTTTTAAAAAATGTATTTTTATCTCACAACATATATTTCAATGTATGTTGTGACTTTAAAAAATCATCAGCAATACATCAGACTCTAGTGCTTTCCTAACAATGTGCTGTCTTGCATGCATCATGAATTAGTGTGACGTCAAGCGTCCTTGGGTAGTATGCTTAACCACTGTTACGTCGCAAGTGTTGCGCATTTGTGTAATGACGTACACAGTTTGTTGTGGACACATAATAACATAAAAACAATAATCACATCTAATTATTTTGCTGTCGTACATTTCCTCCATACATTTTGTTGAATGGTTTATTTGGATAAAAACAATGAGATAATGAAAAAGTAAAACATTCCCAGTTCAATTGAGTGTGTTAGGACTATCATTAAGGTAAGACTGTAGATGATGATTATGTTCAGTTTGAGTTTCTATGTTGATTGTGTAAACGTATTAATCTCTATCATGTCTATCACGTGATGGGCAGAGAATATGAAACATACTTATGAGCGATAAATTCTACGCAACCTACAATCAAGGTTATAATTATGTAGCTCTAACGAGACAAGAAACTGATCGAAATCCTCCATTTTATGCAAAGTTTTATTAAAGTATCCTCTTGAAATCAGGGAATAATTGAAACTGTCTCATGAGGGAGAAATCCGGCTGAATGGATTTTAAAAAGTCATTTTTCTTTTTAAACAGATTAATTTTAACAAAACACTTGAAAGCCATTTTGCTCATCAATGAGCTGGAAATTACAAATCGAAACTTACATAAAAGATGTGTGTTGGAGTACTTAAAGGATTGCCTCCTCTCAGTTAAACTTTCCTTCACTTTCCCTTCGCACTAGGTTTCTCTCTACATTTTTCCCTCTTTCTATCTCTCTCTGTCTCTCTCCCGGTACTTTGGAAAGACTATCGTCGGCGATCTCTATCTCCGTAAGTGGCGTAGCCGGGGGAGGGGGGGGGGGGGGATGGGCACGTACTTTGGATGCAAACTGAAGACATTTTATTTCTTTCTTCATATGTTCCTTATATTTACATTTTTTTCAAAATCGCGCTCGAAATATGCAACATGATAAGTGCTATTATTAAAAACCTTTCTTGCATTGCTTTTTCTCTGTCTCTTTCTCTTTATTTTAACGTGGCCCCTTATTCATGAAGAAATGCATAAACCATTAAGTTCATGGAATGTCAGAATTCGGAGAACAGGAAAAGCTCTTTATAATGGGCCCACTTCATTTTGAACAATTGTGTTTTGTTGTTATTGCTGTTTTTGTACTTTTGTTGTTGTTTTTTCTATAGCGGTACAATTCATCTGTTCAAAGATTTTATATATACCCGGGCCTCCTGTTCAAAAGAGAGAACACTGCCACTTTCATACTTTCTCTCGCTCTCAATACTCTCCCCTCTCAAATCCATCTCTCTCTCTCTCTCTGTCTCTTAATCTCTTCATCTTTCTTGCTCTTTACCGGCACAATATCGTACTGACTGGTGCCACCAAATGTTCTCAGACTTACATCTACAATAGACCTGATAGACGGTCCTTGTAACGGCATTTCACTAACAGTATTGTAAATATGGAATATTCCAATATTTCAAAATGGCATATACTGATTTTGCATTTTCTTGTCATTGGTTGATAACATATTTCAAAATGATTTTTTTTTTAGAAAAATCCAAAGGGTTAAGAAAAATATTAAAAATATGTTTTGGAAGGAATAATTTTAGATGATTATGCCTGTCTGCTGAAAAAAAGTATTATAACTCTATCCCTCAAAGAAAATAAGAAAAAAACATTGCCCCCCCCCCCCGCTTTGTCACTTTTTGGGGCTTTGAAATTGTTCTTAATTTTTCACCTTTCCTTTCTCTTCTTCGTGTTTTTTTTCCCTCGTAGAATGAAACACCCCTCACTTGTAGATGTTAAACTCCAGAGTGTACTATACCTCCTATAACATAAATGCAGATTACGTTTCAAAGAAAAAATTAACAAGAAAACATAAATTCAAAAGATACGACTTTATTTGCAATAAACCAGCTTGCTGAATAGCTAATCTGAAACGACAGAAAAAAATATTCATCATAGATTATCTTACAGTACACTACTAACTACCAAAACTGATAATGTGCCCGCTGTTAGTTCTTGTGGTGACCGGAAATGTTTTGAATGAACTGAAAGTTCACAGAGCAAGAAAAGAGGGAAAATTCAATGAAACCTTTTTTTTGAAAGAACATGGTTAATGGAATGCAAGATGACGTAGAAAATCAGGCATAAACAAAAACGAGATAACGTTTGAATTGAATTTAATATGGGATGTTGTCTTTGCCTGAAAATATTCTATTCATCTGAGACGATACACATTTCATATCGTGCTTTCGCAGCGTTATAAGATAACATCGCATAAGTCAAGATGTTTGCTTTTTATCCAGCTTGAAAAAGCAAAATCTTATTGAATCAACAGTGCATCCTCTGGCTAGATTTTAATTCTTCTTTGTTTGTGAAGAAAGACCTTTTATTCACTTAACCACTTTCTGCCAAGTACTAAGCTGCTGTGGCGCACTATTCATTTTACCTCACTTCTATTTCCCGCCATTGTTCGCATACAATCAGAGCATTGTCATGATTGCGCAAGTATCAAAGAAGCTACCTTAATCATTAATTGCAAGGACAGAGTTGCCAGTTCATGTCGAAAAGGGCAGCGTCCCCTGAAAAAATATAAGTTGCGTACAAAATCTAGTTATCAGAAACAGACAATTGTATGACGTTGATTTCTGCCATGAAATAGTGGAATTCCGATTTTTCTTAATTCCTTTCAAGGCAATGGCATCTTTTAGAAACTATTCGAAATGCAAACGTCTATTTAATCGCTGCAATACGTCAAGAAATACGAGGCAAATTTTGCTTGACCTCTGCTTCTGACTATGAGAAATAATGTAATATTTTGTTAT
Source organism: Echinometra lucunter (assembly GCA_029962745.1). Classification (NCBI taxonomy): domain Eukaryota; kingdom Metazoa; phylum Echinodermata; class Echinoidea; order Camarodonta; family Echinometridae; genus Echinometra; species Echinometra lucunter. The sequence continues at coordinate 12,900,268 of CM057160.1, forward strand.
TCTTTAAAATTGAAAGTTTGACTAAGGAATGCGGCAATGCACTGTGATTAAGAGTGACAATTCATGCTGCTCATATTAAACCTAACCTTAAACCTCTTTCATCACCATACACTTCTCTCTAGTACTTAAATGATCTGTTATCACTACCATTTTTGTGTATGAATGATATTTCATGCACTGTGATTTAGAGTGAAAATTGATGCTGCTCATAACCTAACCTTTTTCATAACCTAACCTTTTTCATAACCTAACCTTTTTCATCACCTTACACTTTCTCTCTAGTACTTGAAATTATCTGTTATCACGAGCACTCCCTTTTTTGTGCATAAATGATATTAAAGATTCTACTGTAATAGCTGGCTAACAAGTAACGGCCGATAATTTCATAATGGGCTACTAGTATTAGGTCAAGGTCATCAAACATTCTAAATTTCTTCGACTTAAATCAGGGACAACCCCCAATCTAATAGATTTATAAATCAGTATTGTTGATTTACAATGTCTTAATCTAATTTTGGAGTTGTCCCTAATTGCAATCGACTTTGACTAATTTCTATTAAATGTGAAACGATTCATTTAGGAGGATGTACACGATTCTTCATTGTTGTTTGTTCTTTAAGATGCTGTTATCCCTCTCTTTTTCTCGGCGTCTCACAAGCTATTAGACCAATTTCTTTATAGAGTTTCTTTAAGGGGCTGTGATGTTCAAGTTCTACCTTCATTCCTTTAGGAAATGAACCAAGAAAAGAAATCCAGAACAGCAGCTCTTAACTCAAAACATAAGTATTCTAAATCTGGTCGGTTGCAAAGTTCTCAGGAGTCCTCCTTTTGCTGACAATATCTTGCAGGGGAGAGGGTTGGTTTTTTCTAGTTTGAGTCTCCGAAAATCTCCAAAGGGAAAGTTCCGAAAAGAAGTCCTGGCTAACAGTTCATTATCGAAAAAATAATTAGACATTCTACATCTGGTCAGTAACAAAGTTCTAAAGAGTCCTCCTGTTGCTGATACGTTGTAGGGGAGCGGGGTTGGTTTTCTGTAGTTGAGTCTCTACAAAAGCCAGCTGATGTCGTCGTGGATGTGACATACACACCACCTTGTATCCCTGGTACAGGTTCCACCCTGAAGAGCTTTGCATGTGTAGCCACGGCGACAGTTGTGTGCGTTGTCTTTGTCTACTTTACAGAAATTCCTTCCTAGTCCTCCCTGGAGCCGTAAAAATGAAAAAGAAAAAGAAAAAAAAAAGAAGAAAGAAATAAAACCTTTTTGAAATCCTAGTTACTGCTACGTAGTAGGCACGAATCCAACACCAGAGAACGAATTTTTGTGTTGCTCCAAAATTTAATGGTCCTGAGTTATTGGTTTGTTTGGAGTAGGTGAGGAGTCGGTTTAGCGGCGCTAGAACACAACCAAACCGACTACTCACCGTTTCTATGCCGATCCATCCTTCTCTTTGGCTTACATCATGTTTTAATATGATCTTTTTTTGGTCTAGTGTGGGTTCTATTGATGTGACTTGAATCTAATTTTTCACACTTATCACACTTTTTTTTTTACAATTCTCAGTACTCAGAGACATTCATGACATTACAGCGATTATAAATGTAGTATGTGCATTTAGAGCTAATGGCAAGCAGCCTCCTTCGTTTAGGTATTTCTTTGGCTTTTTCCTAAGTTATTTCCTGTGAGCTTGGATCAGTATCTGTAATCAGCACTAACTTTTACTTTTATCTCACTGGGATGTTTCTTCTACAAGCCCTCGCATTGGTTTATTCCTGTGTCTTTCAACCCTGGTGAACTCACTATTCCATATTATGGTCTTAAACATGTTTACCTTCTAAGCCTCCCTGTCTACATCCTGTACATGTCTACATGGTCTGCGTATATCTTTCCTTGCTCGTGGGCCCTCTATGTTCTTGTGACCATTAACCCGTTCACTGCTGAATTCTTATTTTTTTCATGGACTTTATCAAGGTAACACCAAGCTCCAATAGGCAATGGGTTAAAATGGTTAAATGGTCAATTTACCTGACTGCTAAGAAAGCATGTGTATGCTTGTTTGTAAGCAACCATGGGACCGATGGCTTTAAGCCCCTTTCTTAGGACTTGGTAATGAGGATTAATACCTTACGAAAGGGCATTAGCGCATCCACTTGGTTTCGAACCCGGGTACTCCCAGTTACGAGACCACTGCTCTATCCACTGAACCACAGCGCATCCTAACAAGGGTTATAGGCCTAGTTACAGCATGGAAATGTAACTATTTCCTGGTTACAGAAACACCAGGATTATGTGTGTGTGTGTGGGGGGGGGGGGGGGGGGTTCTTTTTCTCTCTTCATATTGAAAAGAATGTCGGTCACTGATTTCTTGATTTGATCGATGAATTGAATATCATCTTGCAGGGGGGTTTCTTTTTTTCTATCGAGTGCACGAATAAAACATGAATTCATTCACAGAGCGAAATGTCACGTATTGCTCTTTGAGTTCTATTCAAGATGGCACACGTACCTTCGAATGAAAACTGCCTCTTTGAAGTTTAAACCCTGCCCAATAACGGCTTAAAAGGGCATCACAAACTGTTTCAAACAATTACACAATAACAATTTAGTTTATTTAATAGATGTATATCTTAACATCCAACTATAATCATCTTAATACCGGTTGCCCTTTCACATGTTTGACTAAAACGTTTTCTTATTGTCTATGTTAATTTTTCATTATAAGAAGCTTTTGACTATTCCTTTTTTTTTAAATTGTGGAGAAAGTGGAAAGTGAAAATCAAAACTTGTTATTTGCAATAATGCACTTCGGTTTTAGATGTGTGTTCCCTTGTTTATCATGAAGCGTTGACTCTAATTTCCTCATTTTTCTTTTTCTTGCGTTTTTATTATTGCATTTTCTCCTTCTAAAAATGTCTTCTTTTATCATGGGAAGGGTGGTTAGTGTAAGGGTTTTCGGTGATGAACATAATTTGCACGTTACCTTTGCGATCGATCCATTTGATATAGATCCCCCTGTTATATCGCAGTAATGTATTCGTCATAATGTATAAGACAGAGGATAGGGAAAGAAAAATGACTGTTCCTGATAGAGTTGGTAAAATGTGTTTTTTTTTTTAAGACTTTCATGTAGACGGTGAGATTGAAACTGAAAGAGGCTATAAAAAGAAGATATACCACGACATCTGCAAGAGTAATTAGGCCTTGGTAATGGGACAAAATTTACATTGACCTTTCCATGTAGGCAAATCGGTAAATGAGACTGCACAACTTATAAATCTGCACATGCTGAATGGGAGTAAGGGAGTGGGCGTCAAAGCTCTGCAAAATTTAGAGGATTTCCTATAGCTTACCATAAGTGACAACCTTTCAAAATTAGTGAACAATTCTCTTTGCTTAGTCCCTGCGAAATAACGTTTGAAAGAATAATAGAACAAAGAAACACTTTAAGTCTTTGGATTATTGATATATATCCTTAGAAAACTAGGAAAATATGCTTATTGATAGAATTTGATGACAAGGAAATGATCGTAGTGGCGCTGACTAGGAGCAATATAATTAAACAATTTGGGCAATGATGTTTCGGATATGGTAAGATATGGTAAGGAGGATAAAGCCTCCTATTATCCTGTTTATTGCTTCAAGAAATAAGTTTGTCTTACAGTCTTTGAAATGCCTGCTAATTTTTCTGACATTCGTAAGTACTAAATAGGATCTTTGCAGATTTGTCTGATTCATGATAATATTTTTGTTTCGAGTCAAACAGCAAAGAGAATCGTTTAAAAGGGTGGGGTTTTTTTTTCATTCAAGTACATACAGTGAGGTTCAAATAGTGAGATCGGAGAGATAAATTATCAGTTCTTGAATTGAATTGAATTGAATTGAATTGAAATTAACATTTATTTCCTTCTTATAAGTACAATGTGAAAAACAAAGGTGTACATAATAATTTTTACAATGCGGTATACATAGATTATGATAATTTAGAAAATAGAAGGAGGGCGAAAACCCTGAAAGCAAAGCTTGTGTTAGAAACGCCAATAAGAACAGTTCTTCGCAATGATATTGTTGGCGCGCTATTTTGAAGTGGTACCTATTAGGCCTTAATTTCGTTGTGCCTCTCAAAGTTTGTAGTAACCAGTAATCAAAGCAGCGGAAAACATATGAGTTTTGGTAGTAATTTGGGGAATCTTTAAAACTTTTAGAAGAATGGTGGGTGTTTATATAATTTATTTCTTTGCACCTTTCATCAATTTTTTTCGATGTCTATCGTGTAGGTTCTTTTCTGCCGTACGCGCAGTACATATCTGACTGCAATGTGCAGCTTTTGTAAACTAAAAAAAAAATCATTTGGAAGTAAAATTTCTGCGATCCTACACGATTTAACCGATATTCCCACTCTCTATTTCATTCTGGTAAGGCCAGCAACCCCCTTTCCACTTTTGGCAACACACGATATAACCTCTTCTTTGAGGTATCTAACCCGAACGACTTATCCCGGACCGGTACCCTAGGGGTAATTTTCCTTTCTACATAATCTGGACAACCACCTGCTGTAAAGGAAACCTCTTCACCACTTACCCGGCGTAGGATAGTAGGTAATAGAGGCTAATCGTTTTAGGGGCAGTCTAGCTATGCGGTAGTTACTGTTCTCATGGTTGTCTTTGGGTATATTCACAAATGGTGTTTTATATCTTGATTTTGCTTTACGCAATGCAGTCTGTTAAATGCATTCCGACCACCTTTTCCTTCATAAAATTGCATTGATTTTGCATTAAAAATAACCTGATATCGCTTAATCGGTGAGGCGCAGTCTTACATCTTATAGCTAGTTTTAAGCATGTCAAGTATAATTACAATTGCCGCTCAGAAAAGAGTATTACTTTTTTCTCTCAAATTAAACATGTTATTCTTGGATTAAAAGAGTACCTGCAATCTGGTCACATTTTCTAAATCTCTTGGCTATACTAAATTATCTCACTGAAATATAAAGAAATAAGAAATATGCTTGATTCTTAACGATTCACAAGCTTTTTTTAAAAACAAGTCAATATCAATGGGCAAGTGGCAGGTGATAGCACAATTTCTTAGAATAATTGAATATCTTGTCCAAAAGGGAATCATTTTCATACAAAAGCTGACAAGTGATAAAGCATGTTGAACTCCTGAAATGCCTTTCAATTAATTTTGAAGTGCAGATAACCTTCCTTGATCTTAAGGGCCTATTAGCGAGAAACCGAGTTTGATCAGATGTTATGGATAATCGTCATCAAGAGCGAGCGAAGTGGTTGGTAGCAGGGCAGGTGTCACGGGAAACAGTGATTAAATACCCCAGATGGATGAATCTGTTTCATGGAAAGAGTGTGCGTTGTATAATGTGGGTTGGTGGGAGGGTGTGCGTATATACATATATATATATGACGTTCTGGTGTGTAGCGCTTGAAGTGGAGCTGTGAAAGTAGGATGAGTGTATCGATTATTAAATTGGGGAAACATGGTCGGAAATGGGACGCTTGTAGCACTGACATAAAAGCAAAATTAATTAAACTTGTTCTACATCGCTCATCCTTTACTAATTTTCTACCTTTCCTCTTTTTTGTTCCCCCCCCCCCCCTCTCGCTTTAACCATGAGGCCAATAAGTATGATTTTTCTGCCATACTTACATGACTTGAAAGAAACTTATGAGCGATAAATTCTACGCAACCTACAATCAAGGTTATAATTATGTAGCTCTAACGAGACAAGAAACTGATCGAAATCCTCCATTTTATGCAAAGTTTTATTAAAGTATCCTCTTGAAATCAGGGAATAATTGAAACTGTCTCATGAGGGAGAAATCCGGCTGAATGGATTTTAAAAAGTCATTTTTCTTTTTAAACAGATTAATTTTAACAAAACACTTGAAAGCCATTTTGCTCATCAATGAGCTGGAAATTACAAATCGAAACTTACATAAAGATGTGTGTTGGAGTACTTAAAGGATTGCCTCCTCTCAGTTAAACTTTCCTTCACTTTCCCTTCGCACTAGGTTTCTCTCTACATTTTTCCCTCTTTCTATCTCTCTCTGTCTCTCTCCCGGTACTTTGGAAAGACTATCGTCGGCGATCTCTATCTCCGTAAGTGGCGTAGCCGGGGGAGGGGGGGGGGGGGGGGGGATGGGCACGTACTTTGGATGCAAACTGAAGACATTTTATTTCTTTCTTCATATGTTCCTTATATTTACATTTTTTTCAAAATCGCGCTCGAAATATGCAACATGATAAGTGCTATTATTAAAAACCTTTCTTGCATTGCTTTTTCTCTGTCTCTTTCTCTTTATTTTAACGTGGCCCCTTATTCATGAAGAAATGCATAAAACCATTAAGTTCATGGAATGTCAGAATTCGGAGAACAGGAAAAGCTCTTTATAATGGGCCCACTTCATTTTGAACAATTGTGTTTTGTTGTTATTGCTGTTTTTGTACTTTTGTTGTTGTTTTTTCTATAGCGGTACAATTCATCTGTTCAAAGATTTTATATATACCCGGGCCTCCTGTTCAAAAGAGAGAACACTGCCACTTTCATACTTTCTCTCGCTCTCAATACTCTCCCCTCTCAAATCCATCTCTCTCTCTCTCTCTGTCTCTTAATCTCTTCATCTTTCTTGCTCTTTACCGGCACAATATCGTACTGACTGGTGCCACCAAATGTTCTCAGACTTACATCTACAATAGACCTGATAGACGGTCCTTGTAACGGCATTTCACTAACAGTATTGTAAATATGGAATATTCCAATATTTCAAAATGGCATATACTGATTTTGCATTTTCTTGTCATTGGTTGATAACATATTTCAAAATGATTTTTTTTTTAGAAAAATCCAAAGGGTTAAGAAAAATATTAAAAATATGTTTTGGAAGGAATAATTTTAGATGATTATGCCTGTCTGCTGAAAAAAAGTATTATAACTCTATCCCTCAAAGAAAATAAGAAAAAAACATTGCCCCCCCCCCCGCTTTGTCACTTTTTGGGGCTTTGAAATTGTTCTTAATTTTTCACCTTTCCTTTCTCTTCTTCGTGTTTTTTTTCCCTCGTAGAATGAAACACCCCTCACTTGTAGATGTTAAACTCCAGAGTGTACTATACCTCCTATAACATAAATGCAGATTACGTTTCAAAGAAAAAAATTAACAAGAAAACATAAATTCAAAAGATACGACTTTATTTGCAATAAACCAGCTTGCTGAATAGCTAATCTGAAACGACAGAAAAAAATATTCATCATAGATTATCTTACAGTACACTACTAACTACCAAAACTGATAATGTGCCCGCTGTTAGTTCTTGTGGTGACCGGAAATGTTTTGAATGAACTGAAAGTTCACAGAGCAAGAAAAGAGGGAAAATTCAATGAAACCTTTTTTTTGAAAGAACATGGTTAATGGAATGCAAGATGACGTAGAAAATCAGGCATAAACAAAAACGAGATAACGTTTGAATTGAATTTAATATGGGATGTTGTCTTTGCCTGAAAATATTCTATTCATCTGAGACGATACACATTTCATATCGTGCTTTCGCAGCGTTATAAGATAACATCGCATAAGTCAAGATGTTTGCTTTTTATCCAGCTTGAAAAAGCAAATCTTATTGAATCAACAGTGCATCCTCTGGCTAGATTTTAATTCTTCTTTGTTTGTGAAGAAAGACCTTTTATTCACTTAACCACTTTCTGCCAAGTACTAAGCTGCTGTGGCGCACTATTCATTTTACCTCACTTCTATTTCCCGCCATTGTTCGCATACAATCAGAGCATTGTCATGATTGCGCAAGTATCAAAGAAGCTACCTTAATCATTAATTGCAAGGACAGAGTTGCCAGTTCATGTCGAAAAGGGCAGCGTCCCCTGAAAAAATATAAGTTGCGTACAAAATCTAGTTATCAGAAACAGACAATTGTATGACGTTGATTTCTGCCATGAAATAGTGGAATTCCGATTTTTCTTAATTCCTTTCAAGGCAATGGCATCTTTTAGAAACTATTCGAAATGCAAACGTCTATTTAATCGCTGCAATACGTCAAGAAATACGAGGCAAATTTTGCTTGACCTCTGCTTCTGACTATGAGAAATAATGTAATATTTTGTTATTCTTTAAAATTGAAAGTTTGACTAAGGAATGCGGCAATGCACTGTGATTAAGAGTGACAATTCATGCTGCTCATATTAAACCTAACCTTAAACCTCTTTCATCACCATACACTTCTCTCTAGTACTTAAATGATCTGTTATCACTACCATTTTTGTGTATGAATGATATTTCATGCACTGTGATTTAGAGTGAAAATTGATGCTGCTCATAACCTAACCTTTTTCATAACCTAACCTTTTTCATAACCTAACCTTTTTCATCACCTTACACTTTCTCTCTAGTACTTGAAATTATCTGTTATCACGAGCACTCCCTTTTTTGTGCATAAATGATATTAAAGATTCTACTGTAATAGCTGGCTAACAAGTAACGGCCGATAATTTCATAATGGGCTACTAGTATTAGGTCAAGGTCATCAAACATTCTAAATTTCTTCGACTTAAATCAGGGACAACCCCCAATCTAATAGATTTATAAATCAGTATTGTTGATTTACAATGTCTTAATCTAATTTTGGAGTTGTCCCTAATTGCAATCGACTTTGACTAATTTCTATTAAATGTGAAACGATTCATTTAGGAGGATGTACACGATTCTTCATTGTTGTTTGTTCTTTAAGATGCTGTTATCCCTCTCTTTTTCTCGGCGTCTCACAAGCTATTAGACCAATTTCTTTATAGAGTTTCTTTAAGGGGCTGTGATGTTCAAGTTCTACCTTCATTCCTTTAGGAAATGAACCAAGAAAAGAAATCCAGAACAGCAGCTCTTAACTCAAAACATAAGTATTCTAAATCTGGTCGGTTGCAAAGTTCTCAGGAGTCCTCCTTTTGCTGACAATATCTTGCAGGGGAGAGGGTTGGTTTTTTCTAGTTTGAGTCTCCGAAAATCTCCAAAGGGAAAGTTCCGAAAAGAAGTCCTGGCTAACAGTTCATTATCGAAAAAATAATTAGACATTCTACATCTGGTCAGTAACAAAGTTCTAAAGAGTCCTCCTGTTGCTGATACGTTGTAGGGGAGCGGGGTTGGTTTTCTGTAGTTGAGTCTCTACAAAAGCCAGCTGATGTCGTCGTGGATGTGACATACACACCACCTTGTATCCCTGGTACAGGTTCCACCCTGAAGAGCTTTGCATGTGTAGCCACGGCGACAGTTGTGTGCGTTGTCTTTGTCTACTTTACAGAAATTCCTTCCTAGTCCTCCCTGGAGCCGTAAAAATGAAAAAAGAAAAAGAAAAAAAAAAGAAGAAAGAAATAAAACCTTTTTGAAATCCTAGTTACTGCTACGTAGTAGGCACGAATCCAACACCAGAGAACGAATTTTTGTGTTGCTCCAAAATTTAATGGTCCTGAGTTATTGGTTTGTTTGGAGTAGGTGAGGAGTCGGTTTAGCGGCGCTAGAACACAACCAAACCGACTACTCACCGTTTCTATGCCGATCCATCCTTCTCTTTGGCTTACATCATGTTTTAATATGATCTTTTTTTGGTCTAGTGTGGGTTCTATTGATGTGACTTGAATCTAATTTTTCACACTTATCACACTTTTTTTTTTACAATTCTCAGTACTCAGAGACATTCATGACATTACAGCGATTATAAATGTAGTATGTGCATTTAGAGCTAATGGCAAGCAGCCTCCTTCGTTTAGGTATTTCTTTGGCTTTTTCCTAAGTTATTTCCTGTGAGCTTGGATCAGTATCTGTAATCAGCACTAACTTTTACTTTTATCTCACTGGGATGTTTCTTCTACAAGCCCTCGCATTGGTTTATTCCTGTGTCTTTCAACCCTGGTGAACTCACTATTCCATATTATGGTCTTAAACATGTTTACCTTCTAAGCCTCCCTGTCTACATCCTGTACATGTCTACATGGTCTGCGTATATCTTTCCTTGCTCGTGGGCCCTCTATGTTCTTGTGACCATTAACCCGTTCACTGCTGAATTCTTATTTTTTTCATGGACTTTATCAAGGGTAACACCAAGCTCCAATAGGCAATGGGTTAAAATGGTTAAATGGTCAATTTACCTGACTGCTAAGAAAGCATGTGTATGCTTGTTTGTAAGCAACCATGGGACCGATGGCTTTAAGCCCCTTTCTTAGGACTTGGTAATGAGGATTAATACCTTACGAAAGGGCATTAGCGCATCCACTTGGTTTCGAACCCGGGTACTCCCAGTTACGAGACCACTGCTCTATCCACTGAACCACAGCGCATCCTAACAAGGGTTATAGGCCTAGTTACAGCATGGAAATGTAACTATTTCCTGGTTACAGAAACACCAGGATTATGTGTGTGTGTGTGTGGGGGGGGGGGGGGGGTTCTTTTTCTCTCTTCATATTGAAAAGAATGTCGGTCACTGATTTTCTTGATTTGATCGATGAATTGAATATCATCTTGCAGGGGGGTTTCTTTTTTTCTATCGAGTGCACGAATAAAACATGAATTCATTCACAGAGCGAAATGTCACGTATTGCTCTTTGAGTTCTATTCAAGATGGCACACGTACCTTCGAATGAAAACTGCCTCTTTGAAGTTTAAACCCTGCCCAATAACGGCTTAAAAGGGCATCACAAACTGTTTCAACAATTACACAATAACAATTTAGTTTATTTAATAGATGTATATCTTAACATCCAACTATAATCATCTTAATACCGGTTGCCCTTTCACATGTTTGACTAAAAACGTTTTCTTATTGTCTATGTTAATTTTTCATTATAAGAAGCTTTTGACTATTCCTTTTTTTTTAAATTGTGGAGAAAGTGGAAAGTGAAAATCAAAACTTGTTATTTGCAATAATGCACTTCGGTTTTAGATGTGTGTTCCCTTGTTTATCATGAAGCGTTGACTCTAATTTCCTCATTTTTCTTTTTCTTGCGTTTTTATTATTGCATTTTCTCCTTCTAAAAATGTCTTCTTTTATCATGGGAAGGGTGGTTAGTGTAAGGGTTTTCGGTGATGAACATAATTTGCACGTTACCTTTGCGATCGATCCATTTGATATAGATCCCCCTGTTATATCGCAGTAATGTATTCGTCATAATGTATAAGACAGAGGATAGGGAAAGAAAAATGACTGTTCCTGATAGAGTTGGTAAAATGTGTTTTTTTTTTAAGACTTTCATGTAGACGGTGAGATTGAAACTGAAAGAGGCTATAAAAAGAAGATATACCACGACATCTGCAAGAGTAATTAGGCCTTGGTAATGGGACAAAATTTACATTGACCTTTCCATGTAGGCAAATCGGTAAATGAGACTGCACAACTTATAAATCTGCACATGCTGAATGGGAGTAAGGGAGTGGGCGTCAAAGCTCTGCAAAATTTAGAGGATTTCCTATAGCTTACCATAAGTGACAACCTTTCAAAATTAGTGAACAATTCTCTTTGCTTAGTCCCTGCGAAATAACGTTTGAAAGAATAATAGAACAAAGAAACACTTTAAGTCTTTGGATTATTGATATATATCCTTAGAAAACTAGGAAAATATGCTTATTGATAGAATTTGATGACAAGGAAATGATCGTAGTGGCGCTGACTAGGAGCAATATAATTAAACAATTTGGGCAATGATGTTTCGGATATGGTAAGATATGGTAAGGAGGATAAAGCCTCCTATTATCCTGTTTATTGCTTCAAGAAATAAGTTTGTCTTACAGTCTTTGAAATGCCTGCTAATTTTTCTGACATTCGTAAGTACTAAATAGGATCTTTGCAGATTTGTCTGATTCATGATAATATTTTTGTTTCGAGTCAAACAGCAAAGAGAATCGTTTAAAAGGGTGGGGTTTTTTTTCATTCAAGTACATACAGTGAGGTTCAAATAGTGAGATCGGAGAGATAAATTATCAGTTCTTGAATTGAATTGAATTGAATTGAATTGAAATTAACATTTATTTCCTTCTTATAAGTACAATGTGAAAAACAAAGGTGTACATAATAATTTTTACAATGCGGTATACATAGATTATGATAATTTAGAAAATAGAAGGAGGCGAAAACCCTGAAAGCAAAGCTTGTGTTAGAAACGCCAATAAGAACAGTTCTTCGCAATGATATTGTTGGCGCGCTATTTTGAAGTGGTACCTATTAGGCCTTAATTTCGTTGTGCCTCTCAAAGTTTGTAGTAACCAGTAATCAAAGCAGCGGAAAACATATGAGTTTTGGTAGTAATTTGGGGAATCTTTAAAACTTTTAGAAGAATGGTGGGTGTTTATATAATTTATTTCTTTGCACCTTTCATCAATTTTTTTCGATGTCTATCGTGTAGGTTCTTTTCTGCCGTACGCGCAGTACATATCTGACTGCAATGTGCAGCTTTTGTAAACTAAAAAAAAAATCATTTGGAAGTAAAATTTCTGCGATCCTACACGATTTAACCGATATTCCCACTCTCTATTTCATTCTGGTAAGGCCAGCAACCCCCTTTCCACTTTTGGCAACACACGATATAACCTCTTCTTTGAGGTATCTAACCCGAACGACTTATCCCGGACCGGTACCCTAGGGGTAATTTTCCTTTCTACATAATCTGGACAACCACCTGCTGTAAAGGAAACCTCTTCACCACTTACCCGGCGTAGGATAGTAGGTAATAGAGGCTAATCGTTTTAGGGGCAGTCTAGCTATGCGGTAGTTACTGTTCTCATGGTTGTCTTTGGGTATATTCACAAATGGTGTTTTATATCTTGATTTTGCTTTACGCAATGCAGTCTGTTAAATGCATTCCGACCACCTTTTCCTTCATAAAATTGCATTGATTTTGCATTAAAAATAACCTGATATCGCTTAATCGGTGAGGCGCAGTCTTACATCTTATAGCTAGTTTTAAGCATGTCAAGTATAATTACAATTGCCGCTCAGAAAAGAGTATTACTTTTTTCTCTCAAATTAAACATGTTATTCTTGGATTAAAAGAGTACCTGCAATCTGGTCACATTTTCTAAATCTCTTGGCTATACTAAATTATCTCACTGAAATATAAAGAAATAAGAAATATGCTTGATTCTTAACGATTCACAAGCTTTTTTTAAAAACAAGTCAATATCAATGGGCAAGTGGCAGGTGATAGCACAATTTCTTAGAATAATTGAATATCTTGTCCAAAAGGGAATCATTTTCATACAAAAGCTGACAAGTGATAAAGCATGTTGAACTCCTGAAATGCCTTTCAATTAATTTTGAAGTGCAGATAACCTTCCTTGATCTTAAGGGCCTATTAGCGAGAAACCGAGTTTGATCAGATGTTATGGATAATCGTCATCAAGAGCGAGCGAAGTGGTTGGTAGCAGGGCAGGTGTCACGGGAAACAGTGATTAAATACCCCAGATGGATGAATCTGTTTCATGGAAAGAGTGTGCGTTGTATAATGTGGGTTGGTGGGAGGGTGTGCGTATATACATATATATATATGACGTTCTGGTGTGTAGCGCTTGAAGTGGAGCTGTGAAAGTAGGATGAGTGTATCGATTATTAAATTGGGGAAACATGGTCGGAAATGGGACGCTTGTAGCACTGACATAAAAGCAAAATTAATTAAACTTGTTCTACATCGCTCATCCTTTACTAATTTTCTACCTTTCCTCTTTTTTGTTCCCCCCCCCCCTCTCGCTTTAACCATGAGGCCAATAAGTATGATTTTTCTGCCATACTTACATGACTTGAAAGAAACTTACATTTTGTCATTTTTGTCGTACAAGTGTTTACCTCCATAAAGATCAGCCCTGAAAGTACTTTTCAAATCTTTAAAAAATTTCGTTTAGAAAAATGTGCCTGTTAGAACCCTTTTTAAAATCCCTTCTTTAGAACCCTGCAGAAAAGCGGTTCTGTAAAGGGTTCTTTATATTTTCAAAAACCCCATAACGTTCCTTGTGTAACTAATAATGGTTCTAAAGACCACTTTAGAACCGTTTAGAGAACCGGTTCTTTGAAGAACCCTTAAAGGTTCTAAATGTGGGACAAGGAAAGGTTCTTATCAGCACTATTTTTTCTTAGAGTGTGCAATCTAGGTGTGAAATAGAAGTTCAATGCATTGTCAAAGATGTGGACTAATCATTTGCCTTTTATATCCAAAAATTAAATGTTTACTCCAATTTGTTGTATACAAACATGACAAAGGCGAGAAAGTAGGCCCACATTAATTTCCGTTTGTTACATGACAAAATACAAGATTCCTCCTCGGCTCTTAAGAGAAGTTGAAGGAACTGGACATAATTCGTAATTGAAAGGAAATGCCCCGTGGCCAAAGTGAACTTAAATATTTACCTTTCATCATGTGCTCCCTTGCGAAAGGAACATCAGTTTGATTTTAAAGTAAAAAGTTCATAATCTGTTGGTGCTCTTGTTGGTGGGGAAGGAAAAGGGGAAAGAGGAGGCAGCCTAGTTTTTAGGTGAAAATCCACACCTCCAGCGCTTCCACACAATTCAACTGTACTTTATAATTTTGTCATAATTTATGTGTAGTTCTAATGCAATTGTTTAACCGTCTACGTGTGACACTGCATTTTACAACAGCACCCAATATGATAGTTGTCTTGGTATTCCGTGACCTGATAGGAAATGATTTGAAGGTATGGTAAAACAGATAGGTATGGTAAACAGATAGGTATGGTCAAACAGATAGGTAAAACAGATAGGGGTCTATAAAATACAAGCTTTGCTTCTTTAAATAGACTCCTCCACTGATTTATTTTTCTTAATTCAACTTAACACTTACAAACAGTAAAATGTATTATTTTTCATATGCAAATTTATTTCAAATATTGTTATTCCAAGAATAAGAATATGTATGTTTATTTAATTGTGTTACTTACATTATGTGGAAATAAAGAAACTTCAAACCTTCAAAACTGTTCATTCCTGTTGAGTTCATAACTCATACATTTGTCAATTTTATGTCAAAGCTGATCAGCTTCTGTTGGGGTAATCATGACGAAATGATTCACTAATGATATCGAGACTGCATGATATTCATCATTTTCACCTTACAATATTACCATACAACTAATATTTTTTTTCTTTTGAAATAAAGAGATCCACTGTATTTCAAAATAATCTTCTAAACTTTCGCAATTAATAAAACGCACACTTTCATAAAATGAACAGTGATGAAAAAGAACACCCGAATTGTCCTTCTGTATTAATGGTTAGATTATATAATGTTTATGTCGATTTTACTTACTTCATCGTAGTATAAGTAACAGTATTTCATTCTAAATCCGCATCTTTGCAGTTCTTAATTTTGGACCATTTCTATCTCTCTTTTTCTCTAGAGAAATAAAATCAGTCGGATTGAGCTGGAATATCCTTTGTCTAGCAGTCACGTGCACGGTTATTAAATTTTAAGAGGAGAAATCAAGAAAGTATGACATCATTTCTGGGTTAAGCGTACATACAAAAATCATTCACCGTTTCCTTTCACTCCAGGAAAATATCACGCTTTTCAACTTTACTTTAGTTCTTACGTTCTTTATACTTTATTTATTATCTATTTACTATTTTCCTTAAAGTCAATTTCCCCAACCCCTTGGTGGAATGTCTGAAGATAGATTATCTAATTTTGAAACACGATATCTGCGATATAGAATCTGCTGTTACTTATTTATTGCAAAAACCCGTCACTGTAAAATTATCTTAATTACAATATCCATCAACCAATGGGATAAGAATGATACAGACTTAATCAACCGACAATATTGCCAAATCTGCATTAAAAAATAGGAACGAGGTGTTATTTCTTTCCTTCAAAAATGATTCTGAGACAAAAAGGGCGAATTTATAGCAGTAATTTCTAGAAAGATATTAGCCAAAGTTAGCGGATGCTGTAAGCAGGTAAGCATGCTGTAAGCAAGATGACAGAAATGTCATCATGGTCATCCAGCTCACATCTTATCTGAGTTAATTTATATTAAAGAATGCAATATATCTGCCTTTTCAACGTCTAAAATAGATTTTTGTTGCACTTTGATAACTTACTAATGGTACTTTTGCTACAGCATACGTATCACAGATTTAAAATGATGATGCAGATATTAACGTTTTCTGCTCTAAAAGTATTACCAACGCACGTCTAATTAATCAGTTAAACTTGTGAGTTCGGATTTGCTTTTTAAATTGATTGATATGCTCATTTGTCAGGGATTTCGTTTGATAGTTGTTTGTAGCTTTGCATTTACTTTAATGTATATCATTTAACACTATATTCCTTTTAGTCCTCTTGGAGAGTGCATTTTCAAGTTTGATATTTTACAGAATTCTAAGTGTAAGTCCTCCACACAAGTGCTTCTTCATCTAAAAACCACAAAGAAATGTGTAGGGCTCCTTGAGAAATAAGGTGAAGTCTGAATAATTGGCAAGGATTTGTGAAAAGTTCTGATGTACATATTTTTTTGAACAAGAGCGCAAAATCACATTTTTACGAGGATAAATGAATTCATAAGCTTCAAATTTGTTCATCAGATTTCTTTATCGAAAAAATGCAATTTATACAGATTTCAAGTGACAATGAAACAGATTTCGTGACAATGAAATAAAACGCATCGGATTAAAGTAAATCATACACCAGTGATTTGTTAAGGAAGAAAATAAGCGAAAATGAATTTCCTATTCAAATTAAATGAATATCAGAATACTGAATAATCAGTCGGAAGTGGTGAGCAATAATTATTTTATTATTCTTAAAATGTTTGATATTCTTGAAATAATTTTATTGCATTATCAAAAAGTAATGTTTGTTTAAGCTATTTATCGCGTGATCATGCAGATTAAGGTGACTTTCCGTAAGGAGTAATTGGTGTCGCTTAATATCTGATACATACTTTGATGCGATAAATTATATCCGTCGAGCTAGAAAGTACCTCGAAATAAGATGCGGAGGCAGCCGATCAAGAATTATTACGATGCATGCTAAAACTACTTGTCCAGATTTTGTGGTTGAGCCTTTTTTTGCGGTTATTTAGTTCGAGCATAATTTCATATCTTATCCAAGCATGCTATTAAAGAAATATGGTTTTTGCCACGATATACGCTGGAATTATGTACATTGTGTTATCATTTCGGAAGGAACTAAATGTGAATTTCAATGCGATTCAATACGTTGGTTACGAACGTCGTTTCCTGAAGTAAGAGATAATTGTTCGAAAATGAAATACCATCATGAGAACAATGAAAAATCGTTTGAGATAAATAGTTACTCACCTTTGATCCTCGTTTGACAGCACTTATCCAATCGATAAGATCGTAATATTCGTCCCTTCCGTCACCCATCCTCTCAGCATGACAACATGAAAGGACCGCTGACAAGGCCACGATAAAAATAAGAACACCAGCAACTAAGCTTTTCATCTTGATATAAAGTCTTTTGAAATTTCTCGTAAAACTGTCCTTCTCCCCTGCAAGAATCTCCCCCAAGGAGTTGCTGTCAAACTGGTTTCTCTTCGCAGACGACGTATTCACGGGTGTCTTGTCCAGATGTAAGATGGATGGTGGTGGAAGCCAGGCACCGCTGCTTTATCTAAAAGACAGAACGGGAGAGAAACGATTGATGGTGTGTATTCATGAGACGGAGAGAGAAGTAAAGCAATCACAGACGTGTCAACCTTGAATGACTATCTTCATCAGGTGGGTGATGACACCATTGGAGCGTTATCTATGCAAATTAGCGTCATGTCCGAGAGCGGCTCCCTGATATATATCCCTATTGGCGGGGAGTCTGGGCATGAGTGGGCGAGAGGCTTTGCTGTGTTTTTTGACGGAAAATGTGTAAGCAAAGGGAGGAGCCAACAAACTTCACTCGACGGCGAGTGCGCGTCATAACTTTACCGAATGAATTGAACGGACATAAAGGAAGTATTAGCATTGGTCAATTTGATGAATGCAATTTAAAAAAAAAATCATCTCGTGCGTCAGGAAATCAACATTGCATTTTCCCCTTTTTTCAATTATTTACTACCGTTCCACTAAGTGATACATCTTGTACATGGTTGTACGAAATAGCATTCTTACTTGACACAAAAGTTTCCGATGGATTGTGTAATTTCAGGAAAATTAATTCATCACATTTTAATTGACGCGTTCTTTTTATTCATTCAGTTTCCTTCTTTTGGGAAACATTAAAAAAAACTATACATAATTTTTTTAAAGTGGAAATGCTTTTTAATTTCGTAAGGTGTTAAAGACATTTTTCCAAAAAAAATATGAAAGTAGCGATATTGTTTTGTGCACCGGGGTAACTCTGCATGCTCTTTGACAGACGTGATCTTTTATTTTGTTAAATCCATCATTAACTATGTATATGTGATATTCATCACATTGGACAATATATTTGTCGCTTCTTTGTGTACTGAGCGACGCATCGCGACCTACTTATCCAGTTTTGCAGCCAAATGGTCGAAGAAACTAGGCGTAGGTTGGCGGTCTAGCACTCTATGTTATTAAATATTTAGCTTTTGAACTGGAGATTTTTCAATTTAATTGAATAAAACTTTGATGAATTTACGTGAACAATTGTAGGTATCAAGCGCTTTGGGAGAAATTGGATCCTCGATGGCGTGAGGATCAGGAAGGGGGAGTATTTGAGTACCAATGTGCAACATGAGCATCAATTTCTCTTTTATGTGGGTGTATATTAAGCACCAACCTCTTTCTCCACTTATCTGTATCATTAAGTGAGCATTCAGTGCTGTCACTGCTAAGTGCTCTCAGCGGTAAATCATTTTTTTTTTCGGTTGCGCGAAGTTTGCGTTTGCCACCGTGAACGGGCGCGTAGCCGGGGGGAGCGATGGGGCGGTGACCCCCCCCCCCCCCACACACCAAAAAAACTCAAACAAACAAAAAAAGAGAGAAAAAGAAGAAAAAAGCGTGAGCGAGAAAAGAAAAAGGTAAGAGAACGTAAGAACAGCGGGAGCAGACAAGGAACAATGACAAAGAAACGTCGGAGCTTCCGCTTTCATTTTCGCTTTTTTCTCTCTACATATCTAGCCTATGTTAATTCAAAATTAGCCATGTGTTTGCCAGAGGTTTTGACATATTTCTTAAGTTTCAAAGAAGAAATGGGGCTGATGTTAACCCATTGGCTACTGTAACCGAGTGGTCCATATATCAAGACTATGGGAATATAAGAATTCAGTAGTCAACGGGTTAACGCCTTTAATGATCTATGGATCAGGGAAATGTGTTCCGTGCACAAAAAGGCAAAGACTTTGAGATGCTCTTTCTCTCAAATTCTATCAAATGCTAAATGACCATAAAACGCAGCTTTTGCTTATAGGCACATCAAAACGGGTATCCAAACTTGAGCTCAGTGGATTATCAGGAAGTTCCATCATAAAACCAACTAGCAGTACTAGAAACTGCGGAATGCATCGTGATGAACACTTGAATACGGAAGCTCACATTACAAATACATGCAAATCAACTTACTACATGATATATCATCGCTGTTACATTCGATTTTTTTTTTTAAAGGATAGTATGAAAGTAATTGTTCATACATGCATTTCTAGCAAGTTTAATTACTGCAATTGATTACTGCATGGACTCCCAGACTCGCAAATAGGGCGACTGCAGTGTGTTCAAAATTCCTGTGCGAGGCTGATTGTTAGCTGTTCCAAATTCCTAGAGATCATTCCCTTTTAAGAGATCTCCCATGGCTACCAGTACGCCGAAGTATATCGTTCTAAATTCTGATTGTTTAAGATTCTCATTGGTCAAGCCCCCAGTTATATGACCTTAAAAACTCAAATCTTAAAATATAGCCGACACCTCCGTAGTTCCCAATACACTCTGCTACTGCAAATCCCTTCTTCAGTTTCATATTAAACAAAAGTAACACTGGGAGATAGAGCATAGTGCGGCCCCTGTGGAATAACCTAATAATAATAATGATGATAAAATGGACTAATAATAATTACAAAATGGCTGTAAGCGGTTTAAGAAAGGAAAATAAAGTTCATGAGAAAGGAAATTATGCTACACTAATTACATCAAATAAAGTGACCTCAGCTTTGCAAATGAATCACTCAAAACCCAAAATATAAATGAACCATATATTGATAGTATATTTAATAAATCTACAGAAATATTAAAGAATTTAAAAAGTCATAAGGCTTTTCAGAACGAAACTTAAAGAAATGGGTTTTCAACATTGTTTTAAATGTATTTACAGTACTAGCATTGCAAAATTTGAAGGGGGAGGTTGTTCCAAAGATATTTAGCTGCATAAAAGAAAGAATATTGACCATGTTGACCGCATTGTTTGTAAGATCATAGAGTCCGTACAGGTGTGTATCGAGGAAGGAGTTCAGAAAGATATGAAAGAGCTAAATCATAAAGTCTTGCAAGTAAGGAGGATAATTTTGTAGGTGATGCTAGAAGAAATAGTAAGCCAGTGGGGTTTTCGAATAACAGCGGGAATGTGAGAATAACTTTCAATGAATCAGGAAATCACCATCTTTAAATATCTTTAAATCAAAGTTTAAAGCAAATCTTTTCACACCTGAGGTGTAGAGGTAGCAGTTCAAGCACAAAAGTAGCTCTTGCAGGGCAGTAGAAATATTCGTATAGCTTCTGTTCTCTAAAAATATTACATTATTTTAATTTTTATTTTGATGTAAACAGACTCATTCTTTTTTACTTTTCTTTTTTTAAAATAGATATTTCATATTATGTGCAATCGTCCGTTTTCCATCCGAAATGGACGTCGTCGTGTCAGAATCAATTTCTCGTGGACGATGAAGAAGAAGGTCAGTCACATTTCTTTCAGATTTCACGCTGTATCCTTTCTCGGGAATGATGAAAGGAGACTTTCCGGAAAATAAAAAGAACCTTTCCGTTGTAAATATAGTACTCGGAAACTCAATTTCGTCATTCTTTCGATCGGGACTGGGAATTGCATTTCGATATCTATGCAATGAGGCGTGTAATCTTTATTTGGGTCACTTGTCCATGTCAAGGCTGGAAATTTCTCATTACCGAGTTAAACAGCGACACCTCCACGCACACTTACCCTGGCACGCACAATGACACCCCACCACCCACACTAGAGCCGCCGCTCCAAATCACCGCTCACGGATACATTTACGGAGGGATGCCCTTTCGTAGAGATGAAATCACACGTTTCGTAATGTTGTCAGCCGCCTTAAAATTTCCTGTCAAATCGCAGAAGTCAATAAGTCCCATTCTATTAAGGGTCCGACATGGATGTTTTGATTTGTCCTTAATTTAACCAAAATTGTCTCTTTTTCTTGAGGGCAATGTTCGATTCTACCAACAGAGGCAACCTCGAAGAAATAGCAGCCGTCTGTACTTTGCATCGGTTCTGTGAATTACCCGAGGTTCTATTTCATTTGAACAGTTCGGTAAATTCACATTCAGGTGCATAAGAGGTGGAAAGCACTTTTCCTAGACCGCAACTTCGTCCTATCATGTTTTCGTTCTCAGCAAATCTACCGGATCTCCTTTTTACATCTTGTACAAAATGTCATTGAACTTGCCACTCCTTATTCATCACCTCACCAATTATTGATGCTAAGATGCTTTAATTTCATACGTTATAGATTCACTACCATGGTGGCCAATTCAAACTAACCCTTTTCTGGTGACATCGGATATCATCACTGATGCGTTCTTATACCGTCCGAAATTCCTCTGTATAGCCAACCAAGCATGTAGTTCTTCCTAAATTTACCCTTATCGGGAATGATATACGCTAATTTGAATGTTGTGTACTCGTTTCTTTACTTTATAAACTTTGCGGGTTTTACTGTTCTCCATTTAAATTATGTAATCACAAAATTACGCCAAATATAAAAGGTACCAAAACCAATCACCATTCTGGCTTCTGATCGATAGTTCCATGCTTTAACACAGTATGTAGTGACTGAATTGAACCTTACTTTAAAATCATTCAATCTGATCAATAAAATAATTCTATAATTTCATCTCAATTTGTAAACTGCTGTGTATAAATGGAACAAAGAAAAATCAGTCAAAATATCGCGCTAAATTACTCTGTGACTTTTGGGCGATGGGGTTCATCACTGTTCACAGAAATCCTTAAGTGAGGGCGTTCACACTGTTTGGTATCTTATTCTATTTGCCTGATATCATTTCGTTTCTCCTAAAAACCACCACATCATGCATGGATACCACGCAAGCGTCTAATTCACCTATATCATAATAAATGCGATCTGACATCATTCTAAAAAGAGAATGACGTCTGCAAGTATACTAACTCGGACCTAGTGAGAACATCACATATGTGTTTGAGTAGGAACGTGAGATGCCTCTGACATGTATCTTCAAATCTCAAGGGCTAGCTAAACAGCAGTCAAGTGAGCTGTGATTGAAGTGTAATAATTATTTTGTTCAGCGTTATAGAACATCAGAAATGTCAGTGTGTGGAACTGGGTATTTTCTCTCGCTGTCCCCCGGTTGGTAGACGGTAGGCGTTTATTTTCTGATCATTTTATCGATGTGGGATCGCTCTTCTCCCCTTTAGCTTTGACGACTATCACAAAGACAGACAAATTTGGAGTGGTTTTGGAGGAGTCAAATAGCCGAGAGCACCCCTGCTGTAAGATTACGCACTTAATTCTATTTACAGATGTACTTGTTTTCTACGTACATGTCCATTAGGCATGTTAGGATCACTTAGCCGGGCAATCACTTCAATTAAAATGAATTCACCTCCTATTTGTAATTATTGGGGAAGATAGCATCGCCACTCCCAGAAATAGTGGGTTAGTATTCTTCATGTCAGATCAGATAAGGAATGGTTGCTGGTTTTTGGTCAATCAACAATGTCGAACAATAATTTTGACTGAGGCAGAAAAACGACCATCACTTTCAAAATTATAATTCGAGGGGTTGTTGTAAAACAAAAACAAAGAGCAAGAGAAGGAGTCCATCTTTTAAAGTGATTACACAATGGTATTTTTTAAAATATATATATGATCGAGAATAGAATTCTAAGAAGAATAACATTAAAAATCTGATGATTTTCAATCGAAATCAATTCATTTTGGCTTATTTTCTCATAAAAAGTCAAGAGTTGACCAAAAAATTTGAGTATGAGGTGTGACGTAAAAGTGGGTACCCAGCTTCGCGCATTGCAGTTGTGCTACTCGCTAGACTGTACAATATGTATACCTTGCGCGCATTTTGCTAGAATTGCGCGACAAGGTACCCACTTTGACGTCATTTTGACGTCAAAGTGGGTACCCAGTTGAAACTGGGTCACAGCTGAGGGGTCAAAAATATCCTGAAATCTTACCACATTTGGAGGTTTCCTTGGCAACACGACTTAAAAAAAATTTAGGCTGATGATTTTCTGCTAAGAAAATCTTGCTCTTTTAAATGAACTAACATTGTTTCAGCATTGGGTACCCCCTTTAAAAGCAGTTACTGCCACTGCAATACTAAGAATGGTTTCACCAAAACTCTTTCATTATTCTTTTGACATGTTTTTTATATGAAATAATGCTCCACTAGACAAATGTAGTTCAATAAACTGTCAGTCGATTCAAAAGTGTTTCAAACATGTCTAATCTTATATCGAACATATTTCACATATTCTAAGAAAGGTGACGAGGCTTTTATATCAAGCACTTTAAAACATGCCACCATGTGGGTTCCGATATCCCGACGTAAAGAAAAACTGTACCTATTGATTACGTCATCACTTGACAATGTTCTGTTCAAAGGAAGTGATGTCGTACGTCATCAGCATGTTATTTATTGATTATGCCTATGGTAGTTATTTGGGTGGGGCTTTTCATAGAAAGAGTAATTTACTCTTTAGATATCGCTTGCTTTTTCATTTGTGTTCTTCCTGAAATGAAAACCTCTCTTTTAATGGGCAAGGTCACAGGGAGAAAAAAATAAGTCTTTTTGGAATTAATTATTGATTTTTTTTTACCAAAACGAAGAGTCGATGTGAATATTCAGTTAGTGAGTTAGTGAAGCGATATCCTCACAATTTTCCACATATTTCTTATACAGAAACGAAAAAAAAAATCATATTTTATAGCTAAAAGTTGCAAGTTGTACCTACATACTTACAATGAGATATGTGTAGACATGATGGACGAGTTTTCACAGTTTTAGTAAAAGAAATGAAACTTTTCCGACATTTTTGTCTAAAATATATGGAGAATAGTGAGTGTATGACATCATCAACTCATTCGTTGATCATTCTTATCGACTTTGCAAGAAGAGTTTTGCGGGAAAAAAAAGAAGCGAAACAGTATGTTCAAAATTCATAACTTCCTTATTTTTTATTCGATTTTCATCCAATTTGCACTGTTTTGTTTGAAAACTTTTACTCATCTCGTTGTGGACTTGCCCTGTAAAGGACACAAACTAATTTTAGAACTCAAGGAGAACTGAATGCTTCATCCCTCAAATTTTATCCGCCCATACTGCTTTCTTACTGTAATCGATGATTTGAGCATTGCTTCAATCAAAAAATATCCATCATTCATTAGATTTGTGAGGTTATGTAATAATTCATGAAAGATTTAATGATGAAAAGTCAAGTACTGCTCAAAGATCATTTGTTTGTATGTTAGTTGCCAGTGATGGCTGACTCATAGCGATATTACTGCATATATAAAGAGCTCGAAACAAATATATCTCTAAAGAGACAAAAATATTCTACCTACATAATATATATATATATATATATATCAGATTCCCTAGATTTCAATTTCATCTTCAGCAAGCGGCTTTAACTTTAACTACAATTTCATTACGAGCACGGAAAAACTACTTCATTTAAAAGGAGGCTGGAGCTTCATAAGCTCTTGATATTTCAGGTCATAGCATTGGGAAAATTGGTGCGGGGCAAGAGCAGGAGAAACTAATTACAAATAATCATTCTCTTATGCCTGCACCTGATTCCGGATCGCTGGGGTACCACCAGGGCCAACAAAGAACAAGCGATTTAGGCTGTATGCCAGAAAAATAGAATTCATTTGTACAAGAGTCTAGTTTATTCCATCAAGACTTACCATAATTGGTCACTCTTTTATTTACCCATTGAGGCATTTATTTCTTGCATAGCTTTGCTATTAAAGAGGGTTTTTTTGGTGATATAAGTTTTATTTTTTATAGCAAATATCGATGCAGCAAGAAATAAATAGCTCCAGTACAATGCAGTAGGATCTATCGATTATAGCCATGAACATGAAAAACGTGGATGGATTTCGTGTGACATACTCACCTTCCTTTGCTTTCCGTAAAGCATTAATCTTTAAAAGGAGAACTTTTATTTCATTAAGTCATTATTGAAATAGGGATTTGCAGTAATGAGTAAATGAGAGAAATTTATCTAAACTTGCATAAAGTCAGTTCAATTCATCGTTTTATAGTCCAGGATGTTTTTATGTTCTGTTTTCAAGGCAACGGAGAAGGGAAAATAACCATCGAATCAAAACACAAAGACAAACAGATGCATAATAATAAATAACAAATGGGAATCGCTAAAGAAAATAAATTGTTAGATTATAACAATCATGATAAAATAATTATTTTATCACTATTCTTGTATCATTATAGTGTTATTGTTTGTACTTTGTAATATGAATATACACATTATCAATGATGCTATTGTACCTTGAAATATTGTCAACATTATTTTTGATTTGTAATAACACCAAATATTATTACTGCTGTTGTTGCTGTTATTTTTATTCTCCCTGTTGTTGTTGCTAATATTGTTTTCCTTATCATCATTATGGTTATCACAGATTTTTTTTTTTTGGTTGTGATTTTGGCTGTCTTCTGGTTATTTGTACAGTTGTAAGGTACAGTATCAATTTTATTTAAGATTCCAAATAGATAAACCAAAGTTCTTCAAAAATCCACATAATCCCCACGTGTGAAACAGTTAGAAATAGTTTCTATAATAGGGGATTAAAGGACGTGGGATTGTGAGAATATAGACGAATTTTAAGCAGAATTTGTAAAAACTAACATGTGCAACAAATATGTTTGGATTTGTAAAAAATAATTATGCTTTATCAACTTTGATTTTTTTGATGGGAAATTTTTATCCATGTACTTTTAGTGTACGCTTCCGCTAATCTACATAAATCTTTGAAATGTAAGAGATTAGTTGAGATAACCGTTTTAGGGGAATTAGGGATAATGTTATAAGAGGAAAATGAGAGGAATTTGTTTTGAAAGGTATGTGTGAAAAACATAACGCATGATTATAAACAATAATGTTATTGATAGAATACCGCAAGACTTTGCTCATTTCAATAAATAGTTGTGCAAAATTTTGTGGATATGAATTCGAAATGAAAGGAAACTCGGAGTATTTGGAATTGATATTAATGTAAATCCAAAGTACTTTTTAAAAAGCGTCTTATGTTTTTATAAATAAGATATGAATTGGATATGTATAAATCTTATGTATATATAAATCCCTAATACTTACGTAGGACAGGATACGGTAGAAAGGTTTTTTATAAAGAAATACACACACACACCCGCACGCACACACGCGCACACCTGTCCATCCACTCACACATGGGCGCTCGTATATATATATATATATATATATATATATATATATATATACATTGGATTCGCGCACGTCTGCTGACCCGCCTCTGTGGTCTAGTGGTTAAGGTATTGGCATTCTAAGCCAGTGACCCGGGTTCAATTAACGGCGGAGGCATTTTTCAACCTATAGTGATTTTAAAAATGAATAGCAGCTCTGGGAGACATTGAGAGATACACGCAATTATTCTCTCATTAAATTTCTTTATATATGATATATGATATATATATATATATATATATAATATCATTTACCAAAAAAATGGTTACACTAATACGTATAGCGTACATCATTTCTATTGGGCATGAAGTCATTGATCTCACCTACTTTAGCCCCCTCAAGTGGAAGCTTTTCATGTTTAATACCAATATTGTGTATATTAGATTTGTGAAATTACCGCCTATTCGTGACCGACCTGAGTAAGACTTCCTTGTAATCATACGGGGAAGCAATTTGTTTCGAAATTTTCGCCGGCAGACGAAAATGTCCGTAGGAAAAGAGAGAAGTTTCATTTTCCTTTCACCGTTCCCGCCAAAGTAACTCCAGAGAAAATACTGTCTGGCCACCGTATCCGGACGAAATTGCCATATTTCCTCAAAAGTGTTAATATTGCACAGAAGAGGATTTCTATATCGGGAAGGTTTTTGATCACAGAAGCAAATTTTGAGTGATTACAACACTGTTTAGGTTTTCCGTCGCGGATGCCTGCGGTTAAATCCATTAACTGTGAACCTACAAGCTTTATTTGACCCTTTCCTCGTGCTAAGAGTATTAGATCCGAAGAGGAAAATTTATTTAAAGAGACAAAATACGTAACCCTTTGTTCTGTTCGGTTGATTAAACCTTATTCATGATATACAAGAAACTAGTAGTAAACGGGGAAGGGTCATTGAGAGAAGAGTCAGCGAGGCAAATTCAGTACAAAATTGATTGCAAGCAATATTGAAATAACTGAAAATATTTTATACTGCAATCAAAAAGCATTGATAGGATTGACAACTTACATGTATCACATGGCTGAAAAGACATGTCTTTTGAGTAATCACAAAATCGTTACAAATGAAAATATTAAAATGCTTTTATTTGCAACGTTTTTGTGCTGTTTATAAAGCATCGTTTTGTCCTGTGAAGTTAAATGTATGGAAGTTGGAGGTTTCGCATAAGACGAAAGATGATGTAGGCTACACGGATGGGTTGTAAGACGTTAGTGTATGATAAAACTTTAGTATGCTGTTGACGCTCCTTTGCTCACTCTCTATGTACGATAATCCCAATTAAGGACAAGGGCTCGCATTCACAAAGGTGTACTAAGTTAAACCATGGTTTAAATCTGTGGCTTAACTACACTGTAAAAATGCTGTTTAAATTGGCGATGTTTAAAATTGTGTTGTTTGAATTTTGAGCAATATTGTTTAAAATACATACCCTGTATGGTAAACATACGTTATTAAAAGCATCGAGCGAATTTCCAATGATACTGTTTAACAGTTTTAAATAATATCGTTTGAAATTTGCTACAAAATATTAAACAACAGACTGTTTAAAGTTTAAACAACATTATTTCTTTAATATAGTTTAAACAATAGCTGTTAAAGTGACTGGCTTAAACAGTTGCTTAAGATTTTTGAACAGTTGTTTAAAATATTTTTTATTGTGTATGGGTAGCCAAATGTGACAACTTTGTCTACGCTGTTATGTTCCATATGTTTACTGGATTTCCGGTCTTATCTTTAATGGTCAAGAAAAAATATTGTACTTATCATTCCCAGGCAGTTTTTAATAGTCTGAGTACCAAAAATGCTGATAAAAGTGATAAATCAAACATCTGCCGTTAGAGATTTGTGTTGCATTTGGCTACCCATAGTTAGACCACTGATTTAAACCATGGTTTAACTTAGTAAACCTTTGTGAATACAAGACATTCTGACTGGCTTTAGAAAGTTTCCTGAACACTTCAACAACTTGTAAGTAATTATTATTGCTATCCATACACAAGTTCTCCAACAAAATTTTCAAAGGCAATTAGTTGATCAACAGTCATTTAGGATGCTCGAACTTCAAGGTTTCACGCTTAATTCTGTAAAGGCAAGTCGAGAACGTGGCATGTACAAGTATATCGTGCTTTCAAATATTAGATTTTTGTCAGTATTTAGGAATGACGACAATTTTCACCCTTCATATTATTTATGTTGAAAGAGCCATTCGAAAAGAATGATGACGCACGTAATGCATATCTGTGACGTGATATCTTCTCGACATTGATGTGACAATCTGCGGCTTCCCCATTCTTTAGGATTATAAGGTATATTCTTCCAATAAACGTACAAAGCAATATCGAGCTACAGCCATGCTTTTCGTTTCGTCTCCTGTTCCGCTAAAAGTTTATCGATCCGAGAAATGGTGACCACGGGAGGCGAGAATTGTTCATCCTCGTTCATCTCCGGATTCAGTTATATGGCCTATTTATCCGTTTTTCCGTTTGAGAACCATTGCCAATTTCCCTGTTTTTTTATTTCTACCTCCGCCCACTCCTCATTTTCCCACTTATTTCTAGTGAATAATAGATAAGAAGGTATCACAAATACTTCCTTTTCTTCATGTGCCCTTTTAAATATGGGTTTGTCAATGAAAATGAAGTAGTAAACTCAATAAAGCCCTCAGAATCAATTTCAAAATTGTAAATCTACTGGATATTTATTAAAAGGGAATCCTTAAAGATCAGAATATAAAAACAAACTATTGATTTATTATTCGTTTGACGTCATAATTACATGAACATCTTGAATTATTTTGGTGAGAAATTTAAATGCATGACTGATTTCTATCAATTTCTTTCACCTAAAGAATATGTGATTTTAAAGACGTTTTGCGTAGAGGAAAAGTAAGAGTGTGTAAGTAGGGGGTAAGGCTAACATAGACGTTGCTCCTTCTCTGTTCCATTTAGCTAATCTAAAAGTACAATTTAAGTGCATTGCGAAAACATTGGTTAGAAATTGGTTAGAATATAGAATAAAGACTTTAGATTATTGTGTAAATGCATTGAAATTGTAAAAGAAATATAAAGGTTCTGGCGTCTGTATATTGTCTACTAAAAAAAGGCTGTAGATCATGCAACAAACATTGTTATATTTTCATGCTGAAGGAATGAAAAGAGTTTGTGTCTAGTCTTTGGGAAGATGTTTTCAACACAAAAGGAGGACATCTGGTAAACACACTTCATAAATCATAAGTTGAAACAAATCGTCTTTACTGTTAGCAAACACGTTATTTAAAAAATGCGTAATTTCAGTCATGTACACCTGATATATTGGTCTTAAATTTTTCTGATAATCCCTGCTTTCCTATTAGAAAATGCGAAAATATCAAACAAATTTCCATAATTACTCTTTAAAATTTGACATTTCGTATTCAACCATTTCTCAACAAGCATTAAAGGGCACGAATCAAATCACTTTTCCATCTTCTGTTTACGACACGTCAAACGATGTCGATTTTCAATGAATAAATTACCCTTGCCCTCCAAAGGCTTGAATGTGAGCCAAAAGTTGACGTTTTAACAAACCATATCCAAGCAGATATATTCGCGGGACTTCCATCATCACTTTGGGCAAATGCATTGTAATTGCGAGAAGGAAACCGACTTGCGGTGTGGATGGCCAGTCCCACGTGTAAACATCCGTGTTAAATGGCGTAAAAACAAAGGTATAGGTTTTTATTGGGGATTGCTTGAACAGTTGAACTTAATGTTTGTCCAGTGGAGTGACCAAAGAGTCAAGGATCATGCATTGCATTTGTGTGTTTTTCTAAGGCAATGGTTTCATTAACAGGTTAACAGACTCCCGCATTTTCCTGCGCAAGGCACTGTGATGGCATAAATTTCGTCACGCTAACTTGAGGAATTTCTACATATTGTTCACAAGAAAAAAAAATGAAAGAGTCTTTCTTTCATCGAAACATAGCTAAACTGTACCAAAATTTGGCTTCAAATTAACGGGATTTACCAATACTGAATTTGTGTCACTGCAAAAGTTATTCCATAGACATGATAGCTGAACTCACCCAAATATACACAGTCATGAGAATATTTCTTCTTCTTCCTTTTTTTTTAGGCCTTTCAGATACACAACAGTCCACTGTATCTCAATTAAGACTTGGGGAAATTTTTTGCCAAAGTATCTGGATCTCTATATGTAGTTTGAGAAAAACCACAATTTGTGGCTTCATTATCCAGCCTGTAGCGAAAAGCAAGATCAAAATCACCGAAGAGTAAAAGCCTATAAGATGGAAAAGAGTAAGCTCCCATCCCCTCTATTCTCGTTTCGAAAAACTGATCAGAATGCGATATTAAGCCTTTCCGCTGGGGTTTGGGAATTAAGCAAATCAACCAAGTATGGGCAATCTAAATCCACTTCCTTACATACAGTTCTCGATTTTAATTGAACTATTTTTCAAAGTTTTCGGCGGTACTTGTATTTCAGGGTATAGGTATGCAGAAGTAACTGGGAAACTGCCCTACGAACACAAAGCATATAATTGTTTATTTTTGGAACATTGTTCGTCATTACAAGGGACAAAATGCATTCCGAATTTAAGGAATATCATCGGATGTCATCGCTATACATGTACCTTGGTCACATTCAAATTTACATTCTTCGTTTTCTTTGTTTAATACTAGAGAATGCACCATGCCTTATATGTAGTTAAATGCCCTGAACGGTTTTTTTTAAAGGCCATAGAGTTAAAGCCCACTTTCAGGATAGGACTCTGCCCTAATTCATAAGTTACCTCATATCTTCCCGTTTATATATAGCTCTATTTCCCAACAGAAAGGGCATTGTGAAAAGGGAAACGAGTTACTAATTAGAAAAAGGATACCATCAATATATCTAATTTAGAGGATGTTTCGCAAGTTATTTATACGAACATGTGACGAAGGAGACCTAAAATGCAGCGATTGAGTATTTTGGTCGGAATATTACAATGACTCTTATAACACTTGAAAATTTAGAACTGCATCTTAAAAGTGAGCTTATATTAATGTAACTTTCAGTAGGCTAGGAAATTAGTTTTCCTCTTTTCTCTACTACAGATGGTCAAATAATGCAAAACCTAACTTCGGACCCAGACTTTGACTGAAATCTTTATGTGTGTTGTGACATTTAGGAAAGATTTAATGAGATTTAGGAGATATGATCTGGATAATCATCGAGAGTTCTCGGAATGGACTATTCTATAATTTGTTTCTATTGTTGGCGTGCGAAAGTTTTTATCATTTCTGAGCAATAATGTAGACAAGACATACAATTGTTTTTATGAAGAATTTTTGCAAAAGATAAAACCATTATTTTGTCATTCTTCAGGAAGTTAGTTAATTTTGATCAACTTGAAGGTTCCAAAGTTTCCCACGAGAACCTGTTTCTTGTATTACAACTAATCAACCTTTCGCAGATGCTTGGAAAGTTCTTTCACACAGTAATTGCTTAGTGAGAACTAATGAAAATGTTAATTTCCAAGACTCAAATGGGATAATACTAATATACCGATGCCATTGTTTACGAGTTCTGACTGAGATAGCAGACTCTGAGACCTGAAATAAATTCTACGAAAATTGAAATTGTGACATTCTCATCAATCCCCTCATTCAAATTTCAGAGATAAACCACAATTCTTCTTTTGTTTCTACCTTTGCAAAATAACGGCATGACATGCTTTCAATCCAAAGTGCACAAATATGGTTATCTTTGATTAAGGTGTCTGATTTGTGGCTTTTCACTTGGCGCAACAGTGGACCTACATAATAACCACAATCCCGTTAATAATTGTGATGACGAGGGAGCCGGGATATCCGATTTCCTCGCCGATTCGAGGTATCCTTGTACCGATCCTGAGCAAACATACATGTTGCCAACATCACAACCCTCTCTCTCTCTCTCTCATCCTCGTCTTCCCACGCAGATAAATTGAAGAAAGACCCAGCATGTGACGTTCCGAAACGGAGCAGAGCAATATCCCAAAGCATCTGTAATTCAAGTTGTGAAGGCTTGATAGCTCATGAAATATCGATATACAAACACTTTGTTTTTGTGGGAAATTTTGAACAGGGCTTGCAAAATAATGTATCGCATTTCATTTTAGAGAGAATCTCCAATATTGGACTATTTTGAAATCATGTTTTGACACTGCAAGAGCTCATCCCAAAGTATTGCACTTTGAAATTATTGAATTGGTATAAGAATATGGAGGCAGACTATCTCAAAAAAGAAGTTTGTTTGGAATAAAAATCTTTGGGGAAGATGGGAAATGCACAAGAATAAGTGTTCGAGCAATGGGCATGATGGGAGACAGAAATGGAAAAAGGTCGGTAAGGCCTTGATTTTTATTTATTGATTTAGTTATTCATTTTTTGTATAATGCGATTGCGAGCAATAAAGGCACTCTGGTTATCAACAGATAACTGTGACAGCTGGCATACCAGCAATCCCTGCAAGGAGAATCCCAAATAGGCCAGTCAAAGTGGTTTGCAGCAGCTCATATATGATAAAGTCACCTCAATTCCTAAACAAAAACAATTCGAATTGAAAAAAAAACACATTAAAACGTGTGGAGCACGCACATAAGAGGGTTCAAGTGAATTCCGACAATATAAGAATATTCCGGGAGTATCCATGTAGAGAACGAACACTTCCGTGAAAGGAACGTGCAAGGGTCATTAACATCCGTGCTCCCTCCTTGTAATCCGTCGGGTCGCTCCGGGACTTCTCCGGCAAGGTCCGTGTTGCTGCCTTGTCTATCCGTGTAGACACCGTACTTGTCTGTATTTTATCGTATAAATACCCAGTTGGGATCGTATTCACACCGGCACGGCGACGAAAATCGCGACGTTGCATCCCGGAACACCACGGATTCAGATCCGGGATGATCCTTGTTGCGATCCGTGAAGGTGTAAAAGCCCCTTATGCCTCAGTCACATAGAGTCACTTACGTTGAGTTACGTCCGTCTCCTCCGTTCATTTTGCTTTCATTTGTATACAGCATAATTTTTCGCAATTAGACGCAACGCCGGACGACGAGCATATGTGACTGGGCCATTAATGCCCCAGTCACACTGCCGCTTACGTTGAGTTACGTACGCCGCCGATAGATACGGATAAGTGGACGCAGCACGGACGCAGGCATCCGCAGGGTCGTAAGTAGACGTAACTGTCCGTGACTGATCCGTAGTGAAACGCAAAATTACGGCGCCAATTCCAAGCCCGCGAAATTTTGAAATTTTCAAAATTTCGCAGGGAGTCGCCACGGATGCAGACTTAAGCAAGTAACCGTTCATTTTGCGTCCACCGTAAGTATTCGCAATTATCCGCAAGTAAACGTATCAAAACACGTACGTCCGCTTACGGACAGTTACGGATGCTGCGGACGATTGCGTCCTTTGACGCATGGGAGCCCCCAACCACCCGTTCTTTCTCTACCGGTTGGGCCTCTTTAAATTCAATCGCCTCCCTCAGCATCCTACGTGTTCCCTTCTGACCATGGGTGTCGATCCCGGGCGGGGGGGGGGGGGGGGGGTAGGGGGATATATCGCCCAATATTTCAGTCAGGGGGGATGACCTGTACAATCATCCCCCCCCCCCCAATAATTCACCATGAAAAAAATGAAAATTTCATAGCCTCTTGTAATCCTAGAAAAAAAGGTAAAGACAAAGTCAGAGAGAATAAAAAGCAAATAATTTTTTTTAAAGGAAAGAAAAAGGAAAAGGCTTTCAGCGCTCGCTCGCTTCGCTTGCTCGCTTTTTAATTATCCCAACCAATGAGGATATAATACTTTCTTTATGAAAGCAAATCGGTTTGTATCTTGTCTTTCCATCATATATATTATTGTTCGACTCGCATTTAATATCTTTTGTTATCTTAACCAATGCCGCTTGATACTTTTATCAGGGTTTATTATGAAATGAAGCTGGTTTGCATTTTGTCTTTCTATCGAATGTTATACATGTACTATTATAATATTACTGCAAAAAGTCGAACGGGAAGAAGTCCCATGACAGAAGAATTTTCATGCTGAGATAATGTCCTGTGACCGGGAGCCTATTTCTATCATACCAAATAAGAGAAAGGAGGATGCTGAAAAAACGTATGTTATTAAAATCATAAGATTGGAGTAACAGTACACTAAAACCTAGCTGTTCTTATTCTTTTTTTTTTAAATAGCCCTTTCTCGCTCGCTCTCTCCGCTCGCTCATAGAAACAAGATCAGGAGGCAAGCGCTCTTATTCACTCAGCAACATGTCCGAAAATTGTAATATTTTTACAGCGAGATGTAAAGATTTTCTCCAAATACAGGGAAACGGTAAATCATGAAATTCATCTAATTTAAATCCTACGTTTTTGTAGGTAGCTTGCTTCGCTCGCTCATAAAAACAAAGTGGCTTTAGATGGCAAGCGATGCGCTGAAAAGCATCATTTGGCAATTAGGTGATCAAAAACTATTTAGATACCTTTGAGGCGATCAAAGAATGTATTTTTTTCCTCACTCGAATATGTAATGTAAATATTTTACAGATCTATAGGGGATTTTTATGACAAAATAACGCTGCATCACTAAAGGAATGTGTTTCCCCCTATCTCGCCTCCCTCGCTTGTGATATTTGAAATATAGCGTGGTTTAGGAAAGTAAACAATTGGACCAGTGAGGTGCTGAATTAGTCAAACATCTTTAATTTTGCTTGAGTGTACTTTGACGACAAATAACATTTCTTTTATAGCTACAAAGTGGAATATTTGGCTCGCTCGCTTCGCTCGCTCGCAAAATAAGAAGCGGGATGTAAGTAGAATCAATTCCCTAAAGCTCTCAATCAAGAAATGAAGATGTACCTCTGCGATATTGTTTGAAAACAATTTTGTGCGGTTAATTGGAGGAACGGTAGATTAGACTAATAATGCAGAGATATGGGCAGCAAAAACGGGCCCTACACCCCCCCCCCCCGCTTAATTAGTCCTTCACTTTTGAACCTCCACACCCTCGGTCGCTTTGCTCCGCGGTCGAGGATATTCGGCATCAGTCACCCCCCCCCCCCCCCCAACTGCGAACACAAATCGACACCCATGCTGGTTGGGGTTGAAGATGGAGCATTTCCTCCTGCATCTCTGCTTTATCTTGGGTGGTCTGTTGCCTTGTTGCCCTCTTCAGCCTTCCCCTAGCCCTACCACCTTGCATCTTGGGGGAAAACTTTGGAGCCATAACTACCAGAAATTGGAAAGGTGTTTTCTCTGTGGGGGTAAAAACACACTGATTGAGCAGGGATGGTCAGAGAAAACCACGTTGTTCATAATTATTCGTAATAATCCGTAACCATCCGTAAGTATCCCCAACTCTCCGTAACTATCCGCAACTCTCCGCAATTGTTCAGAAGTATCCGGAAGTTTACGCAAGTCGAAAGAGCAAATAACGTGTCAACTTGTAAGATTATCCACAAGTGGACGCAAGTATCCGCATCTGGTCGTATATATCCGTATCGCCCGTATCTTTTCCCGTATATATATACTGAAAAAAATGAAAACGGGAGAATAATAATTGCGTAGCTCCCTCAATGTTCTTTCAGTGTTCATTATTTACAAGGGAGTTGCCAAAGTTGTTTGCATTTGTCAAATTTCTTTCAATATATATATATATATATATATATATATATATATATATATATTATTTTATTTTATTTTTTTTTGTGACGGGAAGGGATCCGTGGGAGTCGGCAGGAAAAAATGACCTTTTTTTGGACGCAACGCCGGACGCAGAGCATTATGTGACTGGGGTTTATGTGTTTAACGATACCGTCTTTACCAAGATCAAAGACAACTTGCTAGACAAAGACTTATGACACCTCCAAACCCGTCATATATTTTTAGTCCACATGCACATGTTCACATGTTTAGTTCACATGTCAATAATTTAGTAGATTATGGCTGGCCAAAGGGTCGCTGCACATTATTTAAAAGTAACTCAGATCTTTCTTTTCTACAGGTTCCTATAAGGATTCAGTAATTTATCCTTGTTTATGTATGATAATTATATTTCATATTTGTGTAACAAAAGATCTGGAAAAAGGGTTTCCTAGGGGGTTTCTTCCGGTATTGTAACATCTCACAATATAACGTAATTCTGCCACGGCAGGCACAGCAAGATGAAGTTCATTTCAATAAAATGATTACAAAATTCCAAACAAAACAGTGAAAAATTTGATGAAAATCGGATGCAAAATAACGAAGTTATGAATTTTCAAACTTCACATTTTTTTTCGCAAAAACAGTTTTTGAGCAGTCGATATGAATATTCAATGAATGAGCTGATGATGTCATACACTCACTATTCTCCATAATAATCTATACAAAATTGCTGAAAATTTTAATTGTATCACTACAACTGAAAAGTCATCCATCATGTCTACACATATTAGACTTAATACCATTTTGTAGGTATGTAAGGAGTATTTAGGTAAATTTTACATTTTTATAGCTAAATATGAAATTATTGTCATTTCTGTATACATAATTTGTTGAAAATTGTGAGTATATGACATCATCTCACTCACTGAATATTCATATCGAATGTTAAATAACTGTTTTGCGAAAAAAAGAAAATTCACTGTTTTGTTTGGATTTTTTTTTACTCTTTTTTCTATTGAAATGAACTTCATCTTGCTGTGGACTAGGCCTTTAATGATCACATGAATTGGCAGGTGCTTTAAATCTCGTTGGGCGAATCTGACTAATTTGGTCAACTAAACCTTTATTTGTCTGTACCTACGAGGTTTGCATGTAAGGTTTATAAATTCGGTTGCAAAAAGAGGCCATTAAGACCATCTCGTTCAGTTATTCTTATTTTCAAGATGCTCAAAGCAGAATCATAACAGAAGTTTTGGTAATTATTAAGCAAAACTCTGAATACGGGACAGATATTTACACATGTCTCCTATGTCTCTAGCAGACAGTTCCCCCGTGATCCTCTTCGTTGATAATGCATGACAGATATTTTTTATCAATCATTTTTCAGTGGGAATCTTTTTTTTTCCTCTGTTCTTTGATGATCGAGATGAGACAGTGTTCCTGTCTAGCCGTTTCCATCTAAACATGTTAAATGTACTTCGTTCTTGCTGATGTAGATATTTCCTATTTATTTTGGCAGGCAGACTTCACCGGGAAATTTCAGTTTGCTTGAAGGATCCCTGCTTCTTGCTTTAAAACTCCTTCCAGTTCATTCAAGAATTCCGTTTGCTTCTGATGTTCCTCCTTAAGATTCTTTGGTGCGGACCTGATCTATCAATTGGGTGATCAAGTGAGCATAAACACTGCCTGCCTATCAATGGCGTTGGCAAACCCTTTAGAATGCGGGGGGGGGGGGGGGGATTATAACATGTATAAGATGAGGGGGACGAACATATGATCTTTGATTTAAGTAATCTTGATACAGTTGTGTGAAAAGTAGTGTCTGGCTACAAAACTGCACGAAATCGAGCAGAAGAATACCGTTTTTCACTTTTTCCTCATTTTTCCTTTTTTCTTTCCTCCTTATCATCCCACTATCATTGCAGCCATCGTAATCATGATAATGTTCGTTGATAGATTTAGACAAAATTGATACATCTTCGATTAACCTAAACCCCGATCATGTGGACAAAAAACCCCAAAACTTTAGGAATATCATCTTAGGGACCCACTGTGATACTTTCCATTATCACAGTGAATAACTTTTACAATGGCAATGACCGTTACCATGGTTACTTCGTCCCCTCTATTTCTTTCATTATGTTTTAGTTTTTGTGATGCGAATTATTGATTTTTTGTTTACCTTCCATCAGTGTTGATTTGTTTGCAGTTATCTTACGCCCGGCGTTATAGCCCATGTATATGGCATAATTTCATTTAGCCGGTAGTGATTACAGCCAAATCCAAACGGGCGAATGATTCGTATGGAACGGTTAATATTATCTACTATGATGACTCGAGAACGTTAGTAATAGCTCAATTGACACCCCTGGTATGGCATTAACGTTACAATGAATACCATGTCGCATAATTCTGTTCTTTTTAAAAGCCTGCATGTCTGTAAGCACACAACCCCTTTATTTCCTAAATCAAAGTTCGCAACGAGACCCATTAAAAGTAACGTCGTCGGACTTTTAGGGCATAAAACGATCAATTAAGATCTGTTCAAACTACATTAGTCAATCTGGGTGCCGCCCAAAAGGAGATGATGCGTCGAGTTCTCTGAAAACCATAGCTACTATAGCGATTCGCTCAGGCAATGTTTTAGCTCGATCCTTAACCATGTTAACACAGTTTATTCAGTGCAGTAATCGTTTGGTGCAGTTGTATATCAATGACTTCAGTGCACGAATCAGGCAATCCAAAGTGATTGTATCACTATCCTCATTCGTACTCAAACCTAATGTGACATGGACTGATTTCCCATTAAAAAGCTATAGGCCCCAATTATCTCCCTATCTCTCTCGCTCACCTCTTCTGTTTTGTAGATGTAAATATTATATTAAATTTGTCGCCAGCAGGCAAAGAATATATGAAAACCCCTTGTAATCTCCCCGTGACATGCGATTTTGATTTTCAAAAAACGTATAAAAATGAAATTGAATTGAAATATTTAAGGTGAGAGACTGAGCGCCTGAGAAGCGGAAGACATTTCGCAGGCTCAAATACATATTGAAGCGCATTCAGCTGTTGAAATTAACTGAGCTCAGTTACCTTTATAATAGGCTCTGCGGGGGATAAGAAAATTCTCATCCGCGGTCGAGGACAAGTTCAATTAAAAAATATTACATCTTTTATTTGTGTCGTGCTGCGATTTCATTTCAGAAGGCGGCTGAGAGACAGAAAGTGTCAGGGGAAGGTAGTAGGTCTGAAGCCCTAAAGGTTTAACAGAAACATTATCTGCTTCCTTCATGAATCTATCGGACTCAATTGAGTCGGCTAATTGCTCATAATCAGGATGGTTTGAGCGCCATCGGCGAATGTTCAGACATACGTGGAAAGAAATTGCAATATTCTTTCAAAATGTTTCTGTACTTTCTTGTCTGGTGGTAGGATACTACAATTAGATTTTAAAGTACGTGATCCAAAGTAGGGTATTAGACGCAAGGTGATCTGACAGGATAGTTCCACTTGTAATTCTCAGTCGTGCTCTTCGAATGGCGTCAAGGTCTTGTCACGTCTTCTATATTTTCGTGTCTTAAAATTTCAAATTTAAACAGGTCATTCTGGCTTGATTGCGACATTCAAAGCAGCATGGACTATCTGTGGCATTTATTTGTAATACGAATATCAATTCAAAAATCCTTTTTATGTCGTCGTTTTAAAACAATGTAATATGAAGTCAAAATATAAAGCCCAATACACCCATCATCGTCAGGCGGAAAAGTGAGACGTGTCGAGGTTTGGTCCCGTCGTGGAATATGGATCTATAATTTTGACTTCATTGAACTGAGACTGGATGAATTATAACTTTCATGAATTTAATATAATATGAATTGGGGATATTATATGAAAAAACTTAACATGAAAAAAAAAAACAGTTTTAATTTTAAGCTTAATAATTAAAAAATGTTTGCACATATAGTGTGAATAACTTTTCATGTCGCCTGGATTGTAGTGTGGGCTCTATTACAGTCATCTACAAACATAGCTATATATCCATGATCATAGCGGCGACTATGAAATGTTTACAATCAAGATGCGTGTAAAACAATAATCCAATACGATGTTGGTGGTCACTTCACAATAGTTGAACAAAGGTAACGGACACCAGCCTCAAATGGGCAGGGCAGAAAATAGTCTCCAGAGTCGGATATGAGTAGTTTATATGATAATCGCGAAGGAGTAATAAGGCTAACTGTTGGTTCACCTTAAAGGTAAAGTATGAGATGACCAGATTATTAATTGGCTGCATTATCCGAGAAACAATGAAACTTTTTTGAGGAATTTCAATGGTGAATAACGTAATAAGCCAGTTCACGGATACAATCTGAGTATGAGCAGATAAAGGTCATCTGAGATAAAAATGTAAAACCCACTGAGACGAATACTTAATATGTGCTAATGAATGTTATGTAATCGTTGCATAATTATGCACCATTGGTGCACTCCATGATATCCCAATGAAAGTATTCCTTTTCAAAATGGAAACAAAAAGCTATTTATGAGGCACCTCTACCACGCTGAGAGTGATTATTCTTAAGTGCGCGCAATAAGGGTCCTCTCCAGGTTTAAAATATCTATGGATATTTGGGGTCATTTGAGACGTACTAACCGTGAACTGGTCTATAATGAAACTATCTATGGTAGAAATAAAAACATGATTAATTTTGTGGAAATATTGAGGTATGACAATGGACATGATAGAATTTAATGATATACGTCAAAAGAGA
>CM057160.1:12941895-13193929 GCA_029962745.1 Echinometra lucunter
CCGCCCACTCCTCATTTTCCCACTTATTTCTAAAGAATAATAGATAAGAAGGTATCACAAAATACTTCCTTTTCTTCATGTGCCCTTTTAAATATGGGTTTGTCAATGAAAATGAAGTAGTAAAAAACTCAGTAAAGCCCTCAGAATCAATTTCAAATTGTAAATCTACTGGATATTTATTAAAAGGGAATCCTTAAAGATCAGAATATAAAAACAAACTATTGATTTATTATTCGTTTGACGTCATAATTACATGAACATCTTGAATTATTTTGGTGAGAAATTTAAATGCATGACTGATTTCTATCAATTTCTTTCACCTAAAGAATATGTGATTTTAAAGACGTTTTGCGTAGAGGAAAAGTAAGAGTGTGTAAGTAGGGGGTAAGGCTAACATAGACGTTGCTCCTTCTCTGTTCCATTTAGCTAATCTAAAAGTAGAATTGAAGTGCATTGCGAAAACATTGGTTAGAAATTGGTTAGAATATAGAATAAAGACTTTAGATGATTGTGTAAATGCACTGAAATTGTAAAAGAAATATAAAGGTTCTGGCGTCTGTATATTGTCTACTAAAAAAAAAAGGCTGTAGATCATGCAACAAACATTGTTATATGTTCATGCTGAAGGAATGAAAAGAGTTTGTGTCTAGTCTCTGGGAAGATGTTTTCAACACAAAAGGAGGACATCTGGTAAACACACTTCATAAATCATAAGTTGAAACAAATCGTCTTTACTGTTAGCAAACACGTTATTTAAAAAATGCGTAATTTCAGTCATGTACACCTGATATATTGGTCTTAAATTTTTCTGATAATCCCTGCTTTCCTATTTAGAAAATGCAAAAATATCAAACAAATTTCCATAATTACTCTTTAAAATTTGACATTTCGTATTCAACCATTTCTCAACAAGCATTAAGGGCACGAATCAAATCACTTTTCCATCTTCTGTTTACGACACGTCAAACGATGTCGATTTTCAATGAATAAATTACCCTTGCCCTCCAAAGGCTTGAATGTGAGCCAAAAGTTGACGTTTTAACAAACCATATCCAAGCAGATATATTCGCGGGACTTCCATCATCACTTTGGGCAAATGCATTGTAATTGCGAGAAGGAAACCGACTTGCGGTGTGGATGGCCAGTCCCACGTGTAAACATCATCCGTGTTAAATGGCGTAAAAACAAAGGTATAGGTTTTTATTGGGGATTGCTTGAACAGTTGAACTTAATGTTTGTCCAGTGGAGTGACCAAAGAGTCAAGGATCATGCATTGCATTTGTGTGTTTTTCTAAGGCAATGGTTTCATTAACAGGTTAACAGACTCCCGCATTTTCCTGCGCAAGGCACTGTGATGGCATAAATTTCGTCACGCTAACTTGAGGAATTTCTACATATTGTTCACAAGAAAAAAAAATGAAAGAGTCTTTCTTTCATCGAAACATAGCTAAACTGTACCAAAATTTGGCTTCAAATTAACGGGATTTACCAATACTGAATTTGTGTCACTGCAAAAGTTATTCCATAGACATGATAGCTGAACTCACCCAAATATACACAGTCATGAGAATATTTCTCTTCTTCTTCCTTTTTTTTTAGGCCTTTCAGATACACAACAGTCCACTGTATCTCAATTAAGACTTGGGGAAATTTTTTGCCAAAGTATCTGGATCTCTATATGTAGTTTGAGAAAAACCACAATTTGTGGCTTCATTATCCAGCCTGTAGCGAAAAGCAAGATCAAAATCACCGAAGAGTAAAAGCCTATAAGATGGAAAAGAGTAAGCTCCCCATCCCCTCTATTCTCGTTTCGAAAAACTGATCAGAATGCGATATTAAGCCTTTCCGCTGGGGTTTGGGAATTAAGCAAATCAACCAAGTATGGGCAATCTAAATCCACTTCCTTTACATACAGTTCTCGATTTTAATTGAACTATTTTTTCAAAGTTTTCGGCGGTACTTGTATTTCAGGGTATAGGTATGCAGAAGTAACTGGGAAACTGCCCTACGAACACAAAGCATATAATTGTTTATTTTGGAACATTGTTCGTCATTACAAGGGACAAAATGCATTCCGAATTTAAGGAATATCATCGGATGTCATCGCTATACATGTACCTTGGTCACATTCAAATTTACATTCTTCGTTTTCTTTGTTTAATACTAGAGAATGCACCATGCCTTATATGTAGTTAAATGCCCTGAACGGTTTTTTTTAAAGGCCATAGAGTTAAAGCCCACTTTCAGGATAGGACTCTGCCCTAATTCATAAGTTACCTCATATCTTCCCGTTTATATGTAGCTCTATTTCCCAACAGAAAGGGCATTGTGAAAAGGGGAAACGAGTTACTAATTAGAAAAAAGGAGTACCATCATATATCTAATTTAGAGGATGTTTTCGCAAGTTATTTATACGAACATGTGACGAAGGAGACCTAAATGCAGCGATTGAGTATTTGGTCGGAATAATTACAATGACTCTTAATAAACACTTGAAAATTTAGAACGGCATCTTAAAAGTGAGCTTATATTAAATGAACTTTCAGTATGGCAGAAATTAGGTTTCCTCTTTTCCTCTACTAACAGATGTCAAATAATTGCAAAAACACTTCGGATTCCAGACTTTGACTGAAATCTTTGATGTGTGGTGTGACATTTAGGAAAGATTTATAAATGAGATTTTAGGAGATATGATCTGGATAATCATCGAGAGTTTCTCGGAATGGACTATTCTTATAATTGTTTTCTATTGTGGCGTGCGAAAGTTTTTATCATTCTGAGCAATTAATGTAGACAAGACATACAATGGTTTTATGAAGATTTTTGCAAAAGATAAAAACCATTATTTTGTATTCTTCAGGAAGTTAGTTAATTTTTGATCAACTTGAAGGTTCCAAAGTTTCCCACGAGAACCTGTTCTTGTATTACAACTAATAAACCTTTCGCAGATGCTTGGAAAGTTTCTTTCACACAGTAATTGCTTAGTGAGAAACTATGAAAATGTTTAATTTCCAAGACTCAAATGGGATAATACTAATATACCGATGCCATTGTT
Organism: Echinometra lucunter; assembly: GCA_029962745.1. Lineage (NCBI taxonomy): Eukaryota > Metazoa > Echinodermata > Echinoidea > Camarodonta > Echinometridae > Echinometra > Echinometra lucunter. The sequence goes on from CM057160.1 coordinate 12,944,951, forward strand.
TACGAGTTCTGACTGAGATAGCAGACTCTGAGACCTGAAATAAATTCTACGAAAATTGAAATTGTGACATTCTCATCAATCCCTCATTCAAATTTCAGAGATAAACCACAATTCTTCTTTGTTTCTACCTTTGCAAAAAAATAAACGGCATGACATGCTTTTCAATCCAAGTGCACAAATATGGGTTATCTTTGATTAAGGTGTCTGATTTGTGGCTTTTCAACTTGGCGCAACAGTGGGACCTACATAATACCACAATCCCGTTAATAATTGTGATGACGAGGGAGCCGGGATATCCGATTTCCTCGCCGATTCGAGGTATCCTTGTACCGATCCTGAGCAAACATACATGTTGCCAACATCACACCCTCTCTCTCTCTCTCTCTCCTCGTCTTCCCACGCAGGATAAATTGAAGAAAGACCCCAGCATGTGACGTTCCGAAACGGAGCAGAGCAATATCCCAAAGCATCTGTAATTCAAAGTTGTGAAGGCCTTGATAGCTCATGAAATATCGATATACAAACACTTTGTTTTTGTGAGGAAAATTTTGAACAGGGGCTTGCAAATAATGGTATCGCATTGCATTTTAGAGAGAATCTCCAATATTGGGACTATTTTGACAATCATGTTTTTGACCACTGCAAAGAAGCTCATCCCAAAGTATTGCACTTTGAAATTTATTTGAATTGGTATAAGAATATGGAGCAGGACTATACTCAAAAGGGGGAAGGTTTTTTTGGAATAAAAATATCGTTGGGGAAGATGGGAAAATGCCACAAGACAATAAAGTGTTCGAGCAAATGGGCACATGATGGGAGACAGAAAATGGAAAAAGGTCGGTAAGGCCTTGATTTTTATTTATTGATTTATTTATTACATTTTTGTATAATGCGGATTGCGAGCATAAAGGCACTCTGGTTATCAACAGATAAACTGTTGACAGCTGGCCATACCAGCAATCCCTGCAAGGAGATCCCAATAGGCCAGTCAAAGTGGTTTGCAGCAGCTCATATATGATAAAGTCACCTTCAATTCCTAAACAAAAACAATTCGAAATTGAAAAAAAACACATTAAAAACGTGTGGAGCACGCAACATAAGAGGGTTCAAGTGAATTCCGACAATATAAGAATATTCCGGGGATATCCCAGTAGAGAACGAACACTTCCGTGAAAGGACCGTGCAAGGGTCCATTAACATCCGTGCTCCTCCTTGTAATCCGTGTTCGCTCCGGGGACTTCTCCAGCAAGGTCCGTGTTGCTGCCTTGTCTATCCGTGTAGACACCGTACTTGTCTGTATTTTATCGTATAAATACCCAGTTGGGATCGTATTCACACCGGCACTGCGACGAAAATCGCGACGTTGCATCCCGGAACACCACGGATTCAGATCCGGGATGATCCTTGTTGCGATCCGTGAAGGTGTAAAAGCCCCTTATGCCTCAGTCACATAGAGTCACTTACGTTGAGTTACGTCCGTCTCCTCCGTTCATTTTGCTTTCATTTGTATACAGCATAATTTTTCGCAATTAGACGCAACGCCGGACGACGAGCATATGTGACTGGGCCATTAATGCCCCAGTCACACTGCCGCTTACGTTGAGTTACGTACGCCGCCGATAGATACGGATAAGTGGACGCAGCACGGACGCAGGCATCCGCAGGGTCGTAAGTAGACGTAACTGTCCGTGACTGATCCGTAGTGAAACGCAAAATTACGGCGCCAATTCCAAGCCCGCGAAATTTGAAATTTTCAAAATTTCGCAGGGAGTTCGCCACGGATGCAGACTTAAGCAAGTAACCGTTCATTTTGCGTCCACCGTAAGTATTCGCAATTATCCGCAAGTAAACGTATCAAAACACGTACGTCCGCTTACGGACAGTTACGGATGCTGCGGACGATTGCGTCCTTTGACGCATGGGAGCCCCCAACCACCCGTTCTTTCTCTACCGGTTGGGCCTCTTTAAATTCAATCGCCTCCCTCAGCATCCTACGTGTTCCCTTCTGACCATGGGTGTCGATCCCGGGCGGGGGGGGGGGGGGGGGGGGGTAGGGGGATATATCGCCCAATATTTCAGTTCAGGGGGGATGACCTGTACAATCATCCCCCCCCCCCCCAATAATTCACCATGAAAAAAATGAAAAATTTCATAGCCTCTTGTAATCCTAGAAAAAAAGGTAAAGACAAAGTCAGAGAGAATAAAAAAGCAAATAATTTTTTTTAAAGGAAAGAAAAAGGAAAAGGCTTTTCAGCGCTCGCTCGCTTCGCTTGCTCGCTTTTTAATTATCCCAACCAATGAGGATATAATACTTTCTTTATGAAAGCAAATCGGTTTGTATCTTGTCTTTCCATCATATATATTATTGTTCGACTCGCATTTAATATCTTTTGTTATCTTAACCAATGCCGCTTGATACTTTTATCAGGGTTTATTATGAAATGAAGCTGGTTTGCATTTTGTCTTTCTATCGAATGTTATACATGTACTATTATAATATTACTGCAAAAAGTCGAACGGGAAGAAGTCCCATGACAGAAGAATTTTCATGCTGAGATAATGTCCTGTGACCGGGAGCCTATTTCTATCATACCAAATAAGAGAAAGGAGGATGCTGATAAAACGTATGTTATTAAAATCATAAGATTGGAGTAACAGTACACTAGAACCTAGCTGTTCTTATTTTTTTTTTTTTTAAATAGCCCTTTCTCGCTCGCTCTCTCCGCTCGCTCATAGAAACAAGATCAGGAGGCAAGCGCTCTTATTCACTCAGCAACATGTCCGAAAATTGTAATATTTTTACAGCGAGATGTAAAGATTTTCTCCAAATACAGGGAAACGGTAAATCATGAAATTCATCTAATTTAAATCCTACGTTTTTGTAGGTAGCTTGCTTCGCTCGCTCATAAAAACAAAGTGGCTTTAGATGGCAAGCGATGCGCTGAAAAGCATCATTTGGCAATTAGGTGATCAAAAACTATTTAGATACCTTTGAGGCGATCAAAGAATGTATTTTTTTCCTCACTCGAATATGTAATGTAAATATTTTACAGACCTATAGGGGATTTTTATGACAAAATAACGCTGCATCACTAAAGGAATGTGTTTCCCCCTATCTCGCCTCCCTCGCTTGTGATATTTGAAATATAGCGTGGTTTAGGAAAGTAAACAATTGGACCAGTGAGGTGCTGAATTAGTCAAACATCTTTAATTTTGCTTGAGTGTACTTTGACGACAAATAACATTTCTTTTATAGCTACAAAGTGGAATATTTGGCTCGCTCGCTTCGCTCGCTCGCAAAATAAGAAGCGGGATGTAAGTAGAATCAATTCCCTAAAGCTCTCAATCAAGAAATGAAGATGTACCTCTGCGATATTGTTTGAAAACAATTTTGTGCGGTTAATTGGAGGAACGGTAGATTAGACTAATAATGCAGAGATATGGGCAGCAAAAACGGGCCCTACACCCCCCCCCCCCCCCGCTTAATTAGTCCTTCACTTTTGAACCTCCACACCCTCGGTCGCTTTGCTCCGCGGTCGAGGATATTCGGCATCAGTCACCCCCCCCCCCCCCCCCCCCCCCAACTGCGAACACAAATCGACACCCATGCTGGTTGGGGTTGAAGATGGAGCATTTCCTCCTGCATCTCTGCTTTATCTTGGGTGGTCTGTTGCCTTGTTGCCCTCTTCAGCCTTCCCCTAGCCCTACCACCTTGCATCTTGGGGGAAAACTTTGGAGCCATAACTACCAGAAATTGGAAAGGTGTTTTCTCTGTGGGGGTAAAAACACACTGATTGAGCAGGGATGGTCAGAGAAAACCACGTTGTTCATAATTATTCGTAATAATCCGTAACCATCCGTAAGTATCCCCAACTCTCCGTAACTATCCGCAACTCTCCGCAAGTGTTCAGAAGTATCCTGAAGTTTACGCAAGTCGAAAGAGCAAATAACGTGTCAACTCGTAAGATTATCCACAAGTGGACGCAAGTATCCGCATCTGGTCGTATATATCCGTATCGCCCGTATCTTTTCCCGTATATATATACTGAAAAAAATGAAAATGGGAGAATAATAATTGCGTAGCTCCCTCAATGTTCTTTCAGTGTTCATTATTTACAAGGGAGTTGCCAAAGTTGTTTGCATTTGTCAAATTTCTTTCAATATATATATATATATGTATATATATATATATATATGTATATTATTTTATTTTATTTTTTTTTGTGACGGGAAGGGATCCGTGGGAGTCGGCAGGAAAAAATGACCTTTTTTTGGACGCAACGCCGGACGCAGAGCATTATGTGACTGGGGTTTATGTGTTTAACGATACCGTCTTTACCAAGATCAAAGACAACTTGCTAGACAAAGACTTATGACACCTCCAAACCCGTCATATATTTTTTAGTCCACATGCACATGTTCACATGTTTAGTTCACATGTCAATAATTTAGTAGATTATGGCTGGCCAAAGGGTCGCTGCACATTATTTAAAAGTAACTCAGATCTTTCTTTTCTACAGGTTCCTATAAGGATTCAGTAATTTATCCTTGTTTATGTATGATAATTATATTTCATATTTGTGTAACAAAAGATCTGGAAAAAGGGTTTCCTAGGGGGTTTCTTCCGGTATTGTAACATCTCACAATATAACGTAATTCTGCCACGGCAGGCACAGCAAGATGAAGTTCATTTCAATAAAATGATTACAAAATTCCAAACAAAACAGTGAAAAATTTGATGAAAATCGGATGCAAAATAACGAAGTTATGAATTTTCAAACTTCACATTTTTTTTCGCAAAAACAGTTTTTGAGCAGTCGATATGAATATTCAATGAATGAGCTGATGATGTCATACACTCACTATTCTCCATAATAATCTATACAAAATTGCTGAAAATTTTAATTGTATCACTACAACTGAAAAGTCATCCATCATGTCTACACATATTAGACTTAATACCATTTTGTAGGTATGTAAGGAGTATTTAGGTAAATTTTACATTTTTATAGCTAAATATGAAATTATTGTCATTTCTGTATACATAATTTGTTGAAAATTGTGAGTATATGACATCATCTCACTCACTGAATATTCATATCGAATGTTAAATAACTGTTTTGCGAAAAAAAGAAAATTCACTGTTTTGTTGGGATTTTTTTTTTACTCTTTTTTCTATTGAAATGAACTTCATCTTGCTGTGGACTAGGCCTTTAATGATCACATGAATTGGCAGGTGCTTTAAATCTCGTTGGGCGAATCTGACTAATTTGGTCAACTAAACCTTTATTTGTCTGTACCTACGAGGTTTGCATGTAAGGTTTATAAATTCGGTTGCAAAAAGAGGCCATTAAGACCATCTCGTTCAGTTATTCTTATTTTCAAGATGCTCAAAGCAGAATCATAACAGAAGTTTTGGTAATTATTAAGCAAAACTCTGAATACGGGACAGATATTTACACATGTCTCCTATGTCTCTAGCAGACAGTTCCCCCGTGATCCTCTTCGTTGATAATGCATGACAGATATTTTTTTATCAATCATTTTTCAGTGGGAATCTTTTTTTTTCCTCTGTTCTTTGATGATCGAGATGAGACAGTGTTCCTGTCTAGCCGTTTCCATCTAAACATGTTAAATGTACTTCGTTCTTGCTGATGTAGATATTTCCTATTTATTTTGGCAGGCAGACTTCACCGGGAAATTTCAGTTTGCTTGAAGGATCCCTGCTTCTTGCTTTAAAACTCCTTCCAGTTCATTCAAGAATTCCGTTTGCTTCTGATGTTCCTCCTTAAGATTCTTTGGTGCGGACCTGATCTATCAATTGGGTGATCAAGTGAGCATAAACACTGCCTGCCTATCAATGGCGTTGGCAAACCCTTTAGAATGCGCGGGGGGGGGGGGGGAGGCTTTATAACATGTATAAGATGCAGGGGGACAAATATGTCTTGATTTAAGTAATCTTGATACAGTTGTGAAAGTAGTGTCTGGCTACAAAACTGCACGAAATCGAGCAGAAGAATACCGTTTTTCACTTTTTCCTCATTTTTCCTTTTTTCTTTCCTCCTTATCATCCCACTATCATTGCAGCCATCGTAATCATGATAATGTTCGTTGATAGATTTAGACAAAATTGATACATCTTCGATTAACCTAAACCCCGATCATGTGGACAAAAAACCCCAAAACTTTAGGAATATCATCTTAGGGACCCACTGTGATACTTTCCATTTATCACAGTGAATAACTTTTACAATGGCCATGACCGTTACCATGGTTACTTCGTCCCCTCTATTTTCTTTTCATTATGTTTTAGTTTTTGTGATGCGAATTATTGATTATTTTGTTTACCTTCCATCAGTGTTGATTTGTTTGCAGTTATCTTACGCCCGGCGTTATAGCCCATGTATATGGCATAATTTCATTTAGCCGGTAGTGATTACAGCCAAATCGGGCGAATGATTCGCATGGAACGGTTAATATTCTACTATGATGACTCGAGAACGTTAGTAATAGCTCAATTGACACCCCTGGTATGGCATTAACGTTACAATGAATTACCATGTCGCATAATTCTGTTCTTTTTAAAGCCTGCATGTCTGTAAGCACACAACCCCTTTATTTCCTAAATCAAAGTTCGCAACGAGACCCATTAAAAGTAACGTCGTCGGACTTTTAGGGCATAAAACGATCAATTAAGATCTGTTCAAACTACATTAGTCAATCTGGGTGCCGCCAAAAGGAGATGATGCGTCGAGTTCTCTGAAAACCATAGCTACTATAGCGATTCGCTCAGGCAATGTTTTAGCTCGATCCTTAACCATGTTAACACAGTTTATTCAGTGCAGTAATCGTTTGGTGCAGTTGTATATCAATGACTTCAGTGCACGAATCAGGCAATCCAAAGTGATTGTATCACTATCCTCATTCGTACTCAAACCTAATGTGACATGGACTGATTTCCCATTAAAAAGCTATAGGCCCCAATTATCTCCCTATCTCTCTCGCTCACCTCTTTCTGTTTGTAGATGTAAATATTATATTAAATTTGTCGCCAGCAGGCAAAGAATATATGAAAACCCTTGTAATCTCCCCGTGACATGCGATTTTGATTTTCAAAAAACGTATAAAAATGAAATTGAATTGAAATATTTAAGGTGAGGACTGAGCGCCTGAGGCGGAAGACATTTCGCAGGCTCAAATACATATTGAAGCGCATTCAGCTGTTGAAATTAACTGAGCTCAGTTACCTTTTATAATAGGCTCTGCGGGGGATAAGAAAATTCTCATCCGCGGTCCGAGGACAAGTTCAATTAAAAAATATTACATCTTTTATTTGTGTCGTGCTGCGATTTCATTCAGAAGGCTGAGAGACAGAAAGTGTCAGGGGAAGGTAGGTCTGAAGCCCTAAAGGTTAAACAGAAACATTATCTGCTTCCTTCATGAATCTATCGGACTCAATTGAGTCGGCTAATTGCTCATAATCAGGATGGTTTGAGCGCCATCGGCGAATGTTCAGACATACGTGGAAAGAAATTGCAATATTCTTTCAAAATGTTTCTGTACTTTCTTGTCTGGTAGGATACTACAATTAGATTTTAAAAGTACGTGATCCAAAGTAGGGTATTAGACGCAAGGTGATCTGACAGGATAGTTCCACTTGTAATTCTCAGTCGTGCTCTTCGAATGGCGTCAAGGTCTTGTCACGTCTTTCTATATTTTCGTGTCTTCAAATTTTAAACAGGTCATTCTGGCTTGATTGCGACATTCAAAGCAGCATGGACTATCTGTGGCATTTATTTGTTAACGAATATCAATTCAAAAATCCTTTTTTATGTCGTTTTTAAAACAATGTAATATGAAGTCAAAATTATAAAGCCCAATACACCCATCATCGTCAGGCGGAAAAGTGAGACTCTGTCGAGGTTTGGTCCCGTCGTGGAATATGGATCTATAATTTTGACTTCATTGAACTGAGACTGGATGAATTATAACTTTCATGAATTTAATATAATATGAATTGGGGATATTATATGAAAAAACTTAACATGAAAAAAAAACAGTTTTAAGCATAATTCCTAATAAAATGTTTGCACATATAGTGTGAATAACTTTTCATGTCGCCTGGATAGTGTGGGCTCTATTACAGTCATCTACAAAACATAGCTATATATCCATGATCATAGCGGCGACTATGAATTTGTTTACAATCAAGATGCGTGTAAAACAATAATTCAATACGATGTTGGTGGTCACTTCAAACTAGTTGAACAAAGGTAACGGACACCAGCCTCAAATGGGCAGAAAATAGTCTCCAGAGTCGGATATGAGTAGTTTTATATGATAATCGCGAAGGAGTAATAAGGCTAACTGTTGGTTCACCTAAAGGTAAAGTATGAGATGACCAGATTAATTGGCTGCATTATCCGAGAAACAATGAAACTTTTTTGAGGAATTTCAATGGTGAATAACGTAATAAGCCAGTTCACGGATACAATCTGAGTATGAGCAGATAAAGGTCATCTGAGATAAAAATGTAAAACCCACTGAGACGAATACTTAATATGTGCTAATGAATGTTATGTAATCGTTGCATAATTATGCACCATTGGTGCACTCCATGATATCCCAATGAAAGTATTCCTTTTCAAAATGGAAACAAAAGCTATTTATGAGGCACCTCTACCACGCTGAGAGTGATTATTCTTAAGTGCGCAATAAGGGTCCTCTCCAGGTTTAAAATATCTATGGATATTTGGGGTCATTTGAGACGTACTAACCGTGAACTGGTCTATAATGAAACTATCTATGGTAGAATAAAAACATGATTAATTTTGTGGAAATATTGAGGTATGACAATGGACATGATAGAATTTAATGATATACGTCAAAAGAGAAACCCTTGCTATCCAGTCTTTGGAAGTTATCCATTGAAGGCTTTTCGGATGGGATCTGCTATATGCAACTTTTCGTTTTGCGCACATCACCATTGCAACTGACATTTGTAACTTTCGTTAATCATGATGATTGGCAGGCATTGTATAATGGGCGAGTTAAAAGCTAATTACCCATAATTTCTACAAAATTGATTGGAGGGGAGATAGAGTTGATATGTGGATCGCAGAAAGAGAGAGAGAGGGAGAGAGAAACAGACAGACAGAAACAGAGACAGGGAGAAGAGAGAGAGAGAGAGAGGGGGAGAAAGAGAGAAATAAGAAGAGAGCACCACTTACAGACGAACAGACCGGCAGACATACAGACTTATTAAGGATGAATTAAAATCATGTTTTTTTCCCCTCAAATTTAGGTCAACATTTTTCTGTATATTACAGTTCTGTTCTCTAAAAATGTTCTACATTGTATGTATAATGTTATTTGTTAATTCCTATATACTTTGCACATGTTTGACGATGTTAACATTGAAACGGGTATTGATCAATCTAAAATCTAAAATAATTGTGAAGAGAGAGAGAGAAAGAGAGCGAGCAATAGAGCAAGACAGCAACGATGGAGTGAGAGAGGGAGAGGGTAGACGAGAAATAAGGAAGAAATTTATAAATTCATAAATTCATCAATCAATTTCAGCAGTGTTAGTTATTGTACATTGCACTAGTAGGAGAAGGATCTATCAAATATGTTCACAAAATGTGGTAGTGTTCATACGCATCGTACGAGGACTGCTATTTCAAAATGGTGTCATTGTTCCCATGGCACGCTCTCAGGCAGGAAAAAAGAGTTTCTTCCATCATGGAGCACTTCTATGGAACGACCTGCCAAATACTCTCAAAAGTGCTCCATCCAAAGAAACATTCTCGATACTGTATTGGAGGCTAAATAGAAACAGATAATCATGTCTATTGAATGGGTAGACACAAAGGGGGGGGGGGGGGTGGTAATGTTCTACGTTCAGTTTCCAATATGCATGTGCATTTCCGATAATATTATTTTTGTTAATTCAGTATAATAACATCTGAGATTATCGTTTTGTTTTTAATATCCGTCTTCCCCGATCTTTCTTTAACCTTTTACATAAACACCCATGGCTGACTGTCATATATTAATTTTTAATTTTAATTTTATTTTATTTTCCCCCCTCAAATTGATTTTGGTTCTATCATTTATACATTTGGTTCGAATACACGTATTTTGTTTTGGTTCTTCATGCATGCTTGGAAAAAAAGAAACAATTACAGAACAAGGTAGTGCTGATGCACATACATAAAAAGAAAACAAAAACAAAAACAAACAAACATGAAACGAAGGAAAAGGTGAACCGGAAAAGGGAAAAAGCAGGACAAATCATGACCGAAAAAAGGTGGTAGTTATAATGGTGATTCTGACGAGGTAAGATTATATAAGATCATCCGGAAGAGATGAAAAAGAGAAAGAAGGGGAAGAGAGTAAGTAGGATGAAAATATAAGAGAGATGAAAAACAAGAGAAAGGAGAGAGAACTGAAAGTAAATAAGGGGTAAGAAAAGGGTTTAAAAAGGAGATGAGAAAAAGAAAGAGAGAGATGGAGAGAGAATAAAAAATGGAACAGAAGCGTGAAAGGAGGGGACAGAATGACGGAATGAGGGCGGGACTTCCGTTTGGCGTCCGGACACGCCGGTAACATTCTGGAGGGAAGTGTTTGGCGTTTATTAATAACATCCGACCAAACGGAATCGAAGGAACGGCGATTAAAAAAAAACAAAAAACAGCCAGACAACTCAGAAAGATGGAACGACAATGGCATTAAAGGGACAAGTGATGGGACTTTATCTGCGCCTCTGTACCTCCCATGGCGATGTCTTTGGAGCGGAAAATATCACACTCATATAGGCAGTCAGGTGAGAAATATCGTGGATATTGGGTATGATCGGGCGTGATGGAAGCTAAACGAAGCGAGAACAAATCCCACCTCCTTAACGATGTATCGCAAAAGATCTGATACACTTGATAGTCTCAAAACATGGATTTGTCCATTTGCTATTCTTTAAGATGATTTTGTAATCTCACCCACTGGATTCATTAGGTCTACACAGCTTGATAATTTTTCTATGTTTAATTTTTTTTCAATTTGCGAAGTAGCGGACCCTTACTATTACTTAATCTGACAAAAAAAACAAACAAACAAACGAAAAACCTCACAATAATTGCACCCTAAAATCTATAGGCGCAAAAGTGCAATTGAACCATAATTTCATTCAAGGCGTTCTCTCCATAAAATACTTCGAGTGTACCGTCTTATTTAAAAACCGGAGATAGCAATAATTGTTCTTCTTTCTTTTGTGTTTCGTAGAAAGCAATCTTCTTTTCAATGCATTATTTCAACTTACATTACAATTTTAAAGAAAGAATATAAGATGCTGACATATTTTTCCATCTTTATACTTTCGTTTTTATTTATAATTAACTTTTTGAGCCCCAAGAACTTTGGTGTTTTTCGCTATTCCTTTTTTAATCTTTAGCGGATTCTGGATGGAAGGCTACTGACTGATGCTGTCCAGTGCTCAGCAAGGAACATAAGGAAATAAAACTAGTCGAAAAAGTAAGTAATATTCTTTTACCAGTATTGTTATAATTGACAAGTCAACCGTTTGTTTACTTCGATATAAACTCTTCCATGTCTTCAGAACAAAGAGTGACAAGGAAGATGCAGACGATTTTTAGATTATGAGCGTCTGGACACGGTTTGCAGGATTCATATAACATCTAATTGTGATTTTTGTTTCCTCTCTCGCCGTTTTTCAGTCGATGCTTAGTAATATCTGCTCCCACACACAGACCCGCCGGCAAGATTACTGGATACGGCAGATATTTGACAATGGCCCAACGGTGACAAACTTCTAATAACTTTTACCGGGCAGCGTGGCGCTTTTTTGTGTCATTTGATTCGGTTTACCCAACTATTACTTAATAGGTATATTGCAATGCGAAATATATAGCTCCCGTCGGCGACATGCAGGCTATGCCGCGGTGTGCCGGTGACAGAAATGAAGAATCAAAGGAGCATTGTCTCTCCCCACTCGAATCGAAGGATTTCATTCGAAGTTCCACTTTTGCCTTCACTGCTAAACAGTGAGAGACAGTCTGAGGAAATGGAGAATGTTTGATGAATTTATGACGACAGTTGAAGACAAAGCAGACCAGAAAAATCAGAAGTCACAAAAGGAGTCGTAATCTTTTGTGCCATTGCCAAAACCAAACTGGTACGGCATATTGCTATGGCGAAAGAAGTAAAGAAGGCAGAAATTTACGCAATTCTTTTATAATTTGCATCGCGATGAACGTTTAAGTCTTTGACAAAAGTACTGCATAACCAATATTTGGAAAGAAAAGAATGTGCATCAGATAATTTGAAGAGACGGTTTAGAGACCATGTTATTCCCTAGCTTGACCAAGATGCAAGCCGCTCCTTTCTGCTTTTGTTGTACAAGAAACAGAAATTCAAGAAGTCGTCCTTATAACTTACTATAGCAGAAAATGATCTAAGGAAATGTCACATTTTTTGCAGAGTCTTGACAACATAAAACAATTGGTCAGCTAACACAGCCTCACTCTTTTTCTCCTCTTTCAAATATTGCCCCCCCCCTCTCTCACTCTCTCTCCTCTCTCTCCCCCCCCCCCCCCTCTCTCTCTCTCTCTCTTCTCATTCTTCTGAATATGTCAAACCCCTTCTCAGCAAGATTTTCACACACTTTCACATTCCCTTATATTCGACTATTTTCTCTAGGTACTTTTGTTTGGTGCAATATCATCCATGCTGTGTATAAATTGGTTTTGGTCGTGTAAATCTTCCAGGAATTTTTAATTAAAAAATGCGACATTTTTCGCGAAAAAAAGATCGCAGGTGTTTACCCATGCAAGTTGTTTGTACTTCTTTGTTTTTTGGTTCTCGATTCTGGAATTTTCTATTTTTTCAATCCGCAGACGAATTGTGGCACTCGAATCAAATATTTGTGATGAGGAGACACCAACTGCAATAAACTGAGGATCCGGTGCATGAAAGTTGAAAACAAATTCATTCAACATTCAAACACATCGCATACCTGAAACGGACCAATCGGAATCCTCTTCATGTGACTTTACAAACAAATGTACCTCACGAATCGACGCTGACTGGACAGCAACGATTACAACGATCGCAATTCGCTCGCCACACCACCCATGCCACTGGTTGTTCCTGTATGCTTGGCAGTTTTCCGGTGCAAAAGTTATATTAGAAAATAACAAACTATAAATAATCGCATCACTTCCAAGAACAAAGAAATCTGAAAAACATTTCCCCAAATCAAGTTCTTCTCAAGAGTTTCATGAATAAAACTAAGTGAAATCTCAAACGATCACAATTTACAAGGCAAACCCTTTTATTCTTATTGCTTATGATTTTCCAGTGTGGATTTCTTTCTAAGTTGTACTAAACCTACAAGTCAAACAATGTCAGTGGAAGTTGTAAATGCTAAATCGTGAATTCCTTTGTTGAGCAGTATGTATGTTCATACTTGTTTGCATCAAAAAGTAAAATTATAAAAGCATCTCTATGAATGTATGAATTTCAAAGTATATGTACATTTTTTGTTCTCTCTGAAAGTTGGCAAACTATTCAAAACCTTTACTGAACATGCCCTAGAGTCAATTCAAACGTACATGAATTTGTTTGATGGAACTTGTCACTCGCAGATCATCACCACATTCGTTTAACTTTCATTAATGACAGATACGTAATGATGCAAATATGATAGGATTTATTGGAAGGAATCTGATATCTCGTGAATCACAACTGTCCTTAAAATTAATTCACAGCCCACGGCCATGACGGCACAAGCTTTGATCATTCCGTAATTTTGGGTAGTGAAACGTCGTATTTATTATTGGCTAAAGTTTTTGAGCTCGTGCAAAATTATCCACTTGTCTTGATAATCTTCAAAAATAACGGGTCTTGGAAATCAAGCAAAGGAATAAAAATAGTGAAGATTGCAACCTCGTCTAAACTGAAGTGGAATAGCCCATTAAGCTGGAAAAATAGGATGCCTTAATGAAAAAAAAGGGACAGAAGACAAATAATGACAAAGATGCTGTTTTTTTTTATTTCGAAAGTATGAAAATAATACCAGAAGCAACATGAAAAGAAGTGCGTGTGGTTGCTAATATGTATATGAATAATGAAGTAACAGTAGATAAATGTATCTTTGTTGGAATAAATATTTTATACAGAAATCCATATTGCCAAGCAGGACCTAGGGACTTATTTCACCACCCCTCCCCCTTTAATCCTGCAAACATTGCATCACGCCAACCTAACAGCCAACGCAGTGACTTGATGTATTGCGTTTCAGCTTATACATAACACTATCATTTTTTGTCAGAACGATCGAAAATTTCTATTTTCATGTCATGCAACACAATCACGCAGTATTCAATCTGAAACGAGAAGACCTTCAAAAATAGATATTACCTTGAAATTTGAAGATCATTTTCCATTTAGGATGACTCTAAGATTTAACTGATCACCCTCAATCTTTCAAACTCACTTTCAGTTTCCACAAGGTCATGTAATTTGATTATTTGCGTGAAGCATTGCAACATGAATGATTTTGTACGTTTCCATCATTCCAAACATGCCAAAAATGAGCTATGAGTCGAACGTTGTCAAGATGTCGGTTGCATAACCGAGTCTTCTTCGATGGATAGTAGTATTCGATCATTCATGCACCTCATCATGCATAATATTCATCAAATGTTTTTTTTTTTTTCTTTCTTTCTTTCAGTATTTGTTCGCTTTAATGAATAGATAAGTGTTCTGATCCGATTCACGTAAGCATAAAAGGATTTCCAAGGCGAATTGGTAACTATCGGATGGTTGAATGTTGCAGAGTTAAATACATTTTAATGGATGAAGAAGAGGAAAAAATGCAAATCCTAATATGAACTTCAGACATAATGAGTTATGACAATTTCACTTAGCATGAGGATAATTATATATCCAACAAACAATGGTCAATAGTTTTACCCAATGTGGGAAGCATGTTGCTCAGTTAGGGAAAAAAATAAAAAAATGATTACTTAAAAATGGGCACTTTAAAATGTCACTCCAATCGAATAAAAAAGAAATGCCAAAGAAATGCATATGTTGGTTGGATAATATCCTCATAGCCCATCTTAACCCAATAATTTTTGGAGTGTTGGAAGTACATCGGCAAAAAGAAAAATCAATTTAAAAGGACATTGTTGCCGATGCGGGACTCGAGCCGCGAACCATGCGATCCATAGTCCGGCGACGTATCTTCTAGAACAGCACCTCTACTAACAATCAGAAACACACATCCCCCTCCTAATGCACTGGCCTTGTAGCTAGTCTATGCCTCTCGGAACTAAATGTCAAACACGACATAAAACGTTCTGCAAAACGTTTTATCTCTTTCAAATTCATGGAAAAAAATCTGAGGTAATCTGACAGAGATGCTCGTACATGACGAGGGATTTGTACGAAATTAAATTCCAGCCATTCACGAGGGACTATCTATCAAATTTTTAGAAATAGAAGTAGAAATACCATACAATAGCTATTGTTTCCTGAATACTGAGCTAAAATGAACATAAAAACAAAGCATGACAGTACGAAAGAGAAACGATTTGGTGTCGCAGAATGATACAGTAAAAAGCCTTTTCATGTAACAAATTCCAAAAAATAGTAGTTCAGAATCGCTATCAGCATTAAGAGTAGATCATTGGTCTGTTGAGTCGACTTGGAATTTAGATTCCACGATAAGGAAGTAAATCCTTTTCTTTCTAGATTCCTGTGTCAAATCTTTAAAAAGAATGCTGAGATGTATCTGAAAATGATTTCGAAAAATATTCGAGCAAGATTCGAGAAGCTCCGCATCAACAATTGAATTGACCATCCAGCTTATCTGAATACAATTCGAAACGCCATTATTTTAACATGTACACTCTGTTCATAACCACTTCAATAAACATATTCCATTTCCTACAGTGTAGGGAGAAAAGAAAAAATACATCAAAATTACATTATCTTGCTACGGGCTATTCATCCCAGTTGCGTATGAAGACCATGAACACAGACCATCAAAGTTTGGCTCAATTTGTTAAACGCGGGGAGGAAATGACCCTTAAAATTGGCAATATCTCCGCGAAATTACGCGCTGACGTCAAGACAAGATTGAAAATTAAGGTGAAGAGGTTATTGTTTTTTTGTTATCCCGTCCCAATAAACCGGCCACAAAAACATTGGAAGATAAAATATCTTCCCCGTACGAGTTTTTGCGATGGGAGTAGGTACTGCATTTAGATAATGGTTATTACATTTTATATTAAATGAGTTCTTTACCGATCATGCTCTTTTATATTGCATTTTCTGCATCTTTTTCGCCTACAGAAGCGAAATATTGTTGCAGTCGTTCAGGGTCCTTCACAATAATGGCAGTGTATACTGCTGGTAATATCATCAGACACTTTAAAAACCAAAACTAGGCTTCGCTTCCATGGCTTGTATAATACTCGAAATTCCTAGAAGAGTCGGAAATATGCAGTGCAGGTGGATTTTCAATTTTGGTGGAATAGACATCCTATTTCTTTCCGAACGTTCATTTTTATTTCCGTTTTCATTATCTAATTATTATTTACCATGAATCGGGCATCTTTAAAAGGAATTGAGCACACTTTCACATATACATAAGAGTTTTATTTTATGACTCATGACTGATTTCCTCCTACCCCTTCTCTCTCTCTCTCTTTCTCTCTCTCTCTCTCATTCGAGGATATTAACTCTTGTTTTGTCTCTTTTTCATTCCCGGCCTTCCGCATGACATCTTTTTTCTCCTTTTTTCATATATAAATGTTATTGGCTTTCTTGCACGTTCTGCTTATACAATTCCATAGTCCAGGCGTCTCTGTTGAAAA
This sequence comes from Echinometra lucunter, assembly GCA_029962745.1. Taxonomy (NCBI): domain Eukaryota; kingdom Metazoa; phylum Echinodermata; class Echinoidea; order Camarodonta; family Echinometridae; genus Echinometra; species Echinometra lucunter. The sequence continues at coordinate 12,961,852 of CM057160.1, forward strand.
ACCATATTCCTTCAGAAAGGCTATTCATGGAGCTACCTATTCATGCAGAGTGTTGCCGACGTTTACGATGTCAGTAGAAATTAATCTAAAGCAGAGGAAACATTTCTAGCTCCTAGAAGATGAAAATTGACTTGTATTCATTGCCAAGGAAAGCGAAGAAATGGACAAGAATCAGATATACGTCTATGATTATCATGCATTAATATTTTTGAATCGGATGATATCTTAATGTATGTTTCTTCAAGCAACTTAAGTTAGATTTAAGTCAGATTCGATGGCTCTTTACTCTGTTACTGTCATCTTGAATATCATCATGATTAGGTTTTGCCCTATTTACCCAGATATATTTCTTCAAAATGAGAAGAAAAAAATATCATCTACATTCTTGTAGCATTACAATAGGAACGTTTAAACACCTATGTATTATTCATAGCACGGAACTGGATTCTTTTAAGCAGTCGTTGTTGGATTACACGAATGGCACTTTTTAATGATGTCTCTGATCATTTCAGACTATAACTCTGCGAAAGTAAGATACACATACCCAACCTGCGATAAATTAACCTCGATTTTTGTAATCTACTCAGGTGAAATACGCAAATCGCGTCACATTATATGCTCTGTGCGCTGTTCCTAGCCATGTCAGTCCAGCGGAAAAAGGCGGAAACGAATGGTGTACAATAATTTGTTGTGTGAGACCTAGATATCGCCTACAAATTAAGGTGAATTAGGTGGCTTTCGTATGCAATCGGTATACATGAAGACGTTGGAGAAGAGGGATCATGAAATGGGCCCGGAGCCCCGGAAAGGGAGAAAATATAGGAAGGTCGACAGCAATGAAAACAGACGGATTTTTTGGCATGAATGTGTAACCATGGTTATTAAGGATGCTGGCAACACAATAAGTGAGGACATGTGGAAACAAACATTTCCTCCAGCATGTCCAGACGGTGTAAATAGAATCGGCACTTTACTATCAAAATCAGATTTTAAAAATCCCATAGAAACACGACGGAAATGAAGTTGAATGTATGCTAGTTAAAGTAAGAAGAGCCCGATTCTAATTGCACAAAGGCCTGTAGTCGTGATCTCATGATTGGGAGATAGAGAATGAAGACTGAGACCGGTTTGGGGGAAAAAGAGAGAAAGAGAGAGAGAGAGAGCGAGAGAGAGAGAGAGAGAAAGAGAGAGAGGGGAGGGGGTGAAGACACAGGCTGACGAAATGAAAAGATACTCTCGTAGAAGTAGGAGAGAGAGAGAGAGAGAGAGAGGCAGGCGTGGTTGTTGTTGTTGAATTCTGTTTTTACAGACGTGTCTCAATCAGATATGATTGTTTACGTCTGGAACCGACCTTTTACGTCACCATCCGAAAGACGTGACTCAGACTCGAACCTGGATCCGCTGAATCAGTTTATAATTTCAAATGTTAGCTGGATGACAGGCGCACGCTACAAAGCCCAGCGTGGGGAGAGACAGTGAACATTCATGAGGGAAGAGGATCGAGAGGAGCGGAAGAGAAATGATATCAAAATAATGCATAAGTTAAAAATGTGAAACAGATTTCCATGCACACGTTTTGAAACAAAGAGTGTGAGGGAGGCAAACTGAGCCAGAAGCGATTAATAAACAAAGATATTTGACAGATAATGCGATTAACTCTCTCTCTCTCTCTCTCTCTCTCTCTCTCTCTATATATATATATATATATATATAAACAGGTTCTCACAGAGGAAAAAAAAAGGTGAGCTGGTCGTTCAGAAATATCGCAATCATCGTGGTGATAAGATTTCGGTGGTATCTAAGAGAAATCGATCCATTCGCTGTGGTAAGGAAAGCGAGGTTAAGATCATAATGCACCTTGTCAGAAAGCAAGGCTGAAGATGATTTTTTTTTTCTCTAGAAGCGGCGTGAACGAAGGCACGAAAAGGGAAATAATGGGAGGGCCACTCAGGTCTGAGCAATTTGATTGATTGAAGAATTCAGGGAAAGATGGAAGAATTCATTTCAGGAAAGACATGAGGACTGACGAAGAATTTACAAAAAAAGGATTGCGCAGGAGGGGTGGGGTACCCTCGGAAAACAAAGATAGGAATGGATCTATTAATGGGAGTGGCTGTCACATTCAGGCATAGGCGAACTGACATTATTTTCGCCCCGCGGGGAGAAGAAGGGGGCGATGTAGCTTGCCTGATTGTCAACGTCCCACTTTCTACATTTCACTATTAGAACAAAGAGAGCCGACAAAGATTTACCACCTTATAACAGAGTGAGAATTCCATTTTTTGTGACGAAAAACATGAGGTGTCGGTTGGCCGAGTATTATTGGTCGAATCGCATTTCTTGATTGCAGCCTCCCCGCCCCCTCTCCTCCCCTACTACCTCCAACCAGGCTTTTAACGTCCATCATTGTATTTAGGATAACTGAAATTAAGCGCGAGCAAACGAGATCGTGGGGGCAGCATAAGTATGGAAGGTGTGGGGGAGGCGGTAAGTTAGCCATTTCCTAATCTGGAGGCCCGATGGGAGGAATTCTTATCGATATCGTTATCACGCACTCTTTTCTTTTCTTCTCCTTCTTCATTATGATATCCTATATGAACATGATGGTGAAGATATAGATCTTCCATATTTCTCGTGAAATAGCCTTCTTGATTAACAAGGTAAGACACTCTGCGGACGAAGGATTATGACAAACTCGGATGGATAACCGATCTCCTATCAGATATTTCAAGCAGTCAAGGGAGATCGCGACGCCGGAGAAGGTCTGGGACTGTCAGACCGAAACTAATTTTGGGGTTTGGGAAATGGATCTAATTGCTATGCCAGTAGGTTTCGCGAATGCGGTTCTGAGTAAATGGCGATGTACCTCATAAGCAAGACAAAAAGCTCTTTATTTTGTCCGCGATATGATATTGATTGAATAGTTTTACTTATACCGATCAAACATGCGCGGTAATTATTGTTTATATTTAATTTTTTTAGTAAGGTGATGACGTCAAACACTTGGGGTTTGATTTATTTTGGAACAGTTTTGTACAAGATGTAAAGGAGATGTTTTAAATTTTTATCCCATTAATCTTTTATCACCTTCATCTGTTCTATTTTTGCATTTTTATTGTTTGCTTGCTTGTTATGAGGACTGAGATCTGGGGGCGCGCTTCTCTTCAAACTTTAGCCTTGAACCGTCATAGTAATTTGCGTGTCAGGTCTGTTGACTTGACCCGCACTTCATACATTTTGAATGATGAATAATGTAGTCGCAACTTTTTTGCTAAGTGATTGAAAGGAATAGGAGATTCGCAGCAGATGATGTGAGATTAAAAATTAGTGAGGGGGCGAAAGATAAACAAAGAGGTGACTGATAATTAAAGAGACGGGAAGCAGAGATCAAGCAGGGACTGACAGAGTGATGAATATAAGTAGGCAGAAAGACAGACTAAGAGAAAGAAAACGCCAAGAGCGAGAAAGAGAGAGAGGGGCAGAGATGAGACTGGGGTAGACAGAGAGAATGAGGAAGAGAGTTAGAGAGAGAGAGAGAGAGAGAGAGAGAGAGAGAGAGAGAGATGGAGAGCATCTGAAGTTGGACATTTTCTGATCTTGAGAGGACCATGATCACATGAAACCACGGCTGATACGGAGAAAGAGACAGAAGATGCTGCGAGAGAGGGAGAGAAGAAGAAGAAGAAGAAGAAGAAGAAGAAGAAGAGAAGAAGAAGAAAAAGAAGATGATGATGCTGAAGAAGAGGGGAGGAGAAGGAGAAAGATAAGGAAGAGAAATGAGAAGAGAGAGAGGAGGGGAAAGAGAGAGAGAGAGAGAGAGAGAGAGGGGGGGGGGGGGGAGAACGGGCCTCGGTGCAGAGAGATACCAGAAAGGCATATCAAGCCCACAATTTTCTGAATTTTAGAGCGCTCTGGTTCATTTCAAAGACCATGAAAGAACGAGGAGACAGAGAAAGAAAGAGGAAAGGGGCGAAGAGCAACAGAAAGAAAGAGAGTAAAGGGATCATGAAGAAGAAGAAGAAGAAGAAGAAGAAGAAGAAGAAGAAGAAGAAGAAGAAGAAGAAGAAGAAGAAGAAGAAGAAGAAGAAGAAAAAGAAGAAGAAGATGATGATGATGAAGAAGAAGGTGAAAGAAGGAGAAGAAGAAGAGAGTGCGCCTTGGTAAAGCGACATATCGCAAAGACATACAAAGTTCATTATTTTGGCGACATAAAGATGGCCTTGATACACGAAAAAAAAAAAAAACTAGAGTGAAAATCAATGCAAAAACCGGTGTAAAGATCGTCAGTGCTGTGACGTGTAAAAGACATGAAAGAAGTATGGTGGCCCTGAAGTACGCTCGACAACAGGTCATGTGCGACGTGAATTTCGCATCCCAGGTTCTGAACTTTGCATCCCAAGTCGTGAAATTCACGACCCGCGATGCGATATTCATGACCCGTGGCGCAAACTTTGCATCCCAAGTCGTGAAATTCACGACCCGCCGTGCGAAATTCAGGACCCGTTGCGCGAACTTTGCATCCCAGTCCTGAATTTCACGACTTGGGATGCAAAGTTTGCGCCACGGGTCATGAATTTCATGACCTCGGATGCGAAGTTCAGGACCTGGGATGCGAAATTCACGTCGCACATGACCTGTTGTCGAGCGTACTTCAGGGCCACCATAAAGAAGCGATCATTGCATACGGGTGTGTGCGTGTACTCGTGAGCGTTAATGTGTGGGTGTGGGTGTGCGAGCGTACTCGGGTAAACTAGTACTCCAATGAAGATGGTATGAGAGACCTCCAGACCGATTTGACGACATCTCAATATCATTGGCCTTTAGTTTAGATCGGCTTGGTCAAAAGAGGGGGCTACAGCATTCTGCACTCAAGGTGAATGTCCAAATAATGCTTGACTGCAAATGAAAAGTGAAACTCAAGATTTGTTTTCTCGAACTCTAAATAGCATACGTTTCTGAGGTGAGATCGAAAGATACAACTGAAATAACTCCTGAGGGGTCGCGAATTATACCGCCCTTGCCCTTCCTTGTGGTGATGAAGCTGGGGCTGAATGTAAGTGCTTCGATCAAATTAACCAAGTGAAAAATAATATCGATAGCCACTCAAGACCTTCGTATTGATTAAAGAAAAAGATTACGCGGGAAAATTCTCTCTTCGACGTAAAGTCGATGACAATCCGCTAATAGCAGACGACTCGTTTTTCTTTGCTTCCATTATTTTCACGCCTTGCTGTACTGTCATTTCACACCTTAGCTGTCTTTTCACAAGTAAAGTCTTAATGTCAAGGGATTATATTAATAAGGATAGAGGTCATTACCGCCCAGATAATTTTCAGCCCCATGTTCTAAATTTGTCGCTTCGCTCAGTCAGTAGGATAAATGAATAAGAAGCTCTGTGAATATCATGAAGACAAAAATAAAAGTAACAGGAGGCTAAAGGTCAGAGACTTCGTCACCTGTGTGCTATTTGAGATGTTTTTCGTTACCATTTTTTTTTCCGTTTCTTTCAAAACTTGACAAAAGTGGCTACAACTATGCTCAGCAATGAGAACTACGCTCCTTAGGGAGGAAAACGGACTGTCCCTTCAAAATAAGTAAACAAAAATGAAAAATAAAAAAACCCAGTATATATATGAATATATGAATGAATGAAAAATAAACAAATGTATAAATGATTCATAACTAACTCAATATATATATGAAGAAATAAATGAATTGATGAATGAATAGATAATAATAATAATATAGGATTTCCCGGACAAATTCGCAAGTTTGTCATTCAAATTCATTTATTTTGCATTCAAATTCGACGATTCTGCTGCTGTCAGGTGTATCTCGGATTCAAATCCGTATTACTAATTATCAAATCTGTAAAATTCTCCTTCGAATCTACACATTTGTCATTCAAATTCATGTAAAAGCTGCTTTTTCACCATCTTGTCTTTCAAGTTAGTGCAACACGAATTGCTGCCCTCGCGACGTTGTCATTCCAGCATTCTAATTCGTATTTAGCATTCGATTAAGCACTTTGAGCAGTTAAATTCGAGGGTTGATATAGAATGGTTGTTTACAGATTTTCATCGCTCATTCCAATGTTTCTTTTGAATTTCATTAAGTTTTTCTCTTGTATTTTATGACAAATATAGATGTTTTCATTTAGTTAACAATCAGAATGGGAGTTATGTCATCAATTTACGTATTTTCCATATACTAATCATGCTTATGATTTATGAGATTCGTATTCGGGTCATTAGTGTCTTGCTCTTTTTCATTTCCTAACCATAGACATTCAAATCTAATTGTAAATAAACAAAGAAAAAAAAAAGAAAATCATCTCATGATATGATTGATGGTCTCAAGAGGTTCGTGAATTCAAAACTTGTCTCGTAACAAAGGAAAAGTTATTGAAAATGAAGAAGGATAATGTACATGCAATCGTGATTGGTGTGGGAACTCGTGTCTAAAATTCTGAGCATAATTCCTTATATAACTTGTAGTCAGAGGGGCAATTAGGGCTCCCTTCCCCCTTGTCCCAGGTACGTGCCCATAAAGTGCCGGCCCCTAGCTCCGGTTTTCGCCCCTCTTTATTGAATTTCTGACAGCGCCCCAAATGTGCTGTCCTGAAAATACCGTTGTTTCATTAAAAGAAATAGCAGAACGGACCATACTGACAAAAAGCATATTCATATTCTCATTATTTATGATTGTAAATGTCAAATATTTATATGACTAACAAACAAACAAATATACAAAATAATCAAACAAACTAGAACACATGTGATGTATTACTTTCCCTTAACTTGAATGATGATATTGCGAATATGAATGATCGCTGTTGAATTTGAATGCTGGAAATGACGCCTCGACAGGTGTCGGCGAATTTGAATGCCAGTTAAGCAGTTTTTAAATTGAATGACAAATCTACTAAATCCTTCGATAAAAAATGTTAAATCCAAAAATAAAACAGGGGAATTGAATGATGATTTACATGGCAAAATCAATTTGGGCGAATTTGAATGCAAAGAAAATGAACTCGAATCACAAACTTGCGAATTTGGACGGGAAATCCTGTAATAATAATAACAATAATAATAATAATAATAATAATGATAATAATAATAATAATAATAATCCGTTCTTGTATAGCGCAGATCACATTACTATCTAAAGTCTCTACGCGTTTCCAAAGGACGTGCTTTGGATATTATTACCCTGGCTTTATCCCGGCAGCCACTGTAGCGCTCAAGCATTTCAAGGAACTAATTCCTGCCAGGTACCCATTAACCTCACCTGGGTAAATGATTAAATAAATAAATAAAAATTGTACAGATCAAATGAACAATGCAAAAGGGAACTCTGAATAATGTGCATCATAGTCAGATAGTTCACTGAAGTTATTCAAAACAAGGAAAGGCGAAAACTAAATTTATAGGGGCGAGGTAAACTTTACTTGTTTTTGGTCCCTTTTGCAATTTCTTCTACGCTAGAACTTCTAGCAAAATTTCAGGAGTCGCTGCCCCTTCTTGTTCTTAATCTGTGATCTCTTTTCCCTTTATCCCCTATTTCATCATGACGTATTTAATCTGGCGGAAAACAAGTAAAGTGAAGGGGGGAAAAAAGGTTGTTGCTTTTCATGTCTTTCTGGTCTGTTTGTCGTGTCCTCGTCCTTGAACTTCCATTTACTCAATAATTTATCCACTTGAGGTACAAACTCTTTTCTCCATATTCAGATATTAAAGATGCCATTGCCAAAGGCCCGAATACCCAATTTTGTCAACCGATTATAGAGTATGTTGGAAGCGTGAGTTGTTTCCTTATAGCCGCTTGTAGGTAGTCTTTTCTGCATGATTACGGGCCGGGCGGTTTGCCACCACAGACGTGCAGATAGTTTCGATAAGACAGTAAGAGTTACACATTTTCTTTAAAGGCTCTCTTACAAATCAACATTATGATGTAACCAGTGGCGAGCGCGACTGTTAGGGGGCGCCAAAAAGCAAATGCCAACAAAAAAAAAAACAACAACAGCAACAACAACAAAACATCCTGACCAATCAAACAAAGATTCCATGTTTTTTTTTTCCATTTTTTTTTCATTGGCGTCAGAAGGTGGAAGGGGGTGACTTTTCAGGTCTTGCCCCAGGCGCTGTTATCCCCAGATACGCCACTGGATGTTACTGGCTGAAATTCATGACTGACAGAGAGAGAGAGAGAGAGAGAGAGAGAGAGAGAGGAGAGAGAGAGAGAGAGAGAGAGAGAGAGAGATAAAGAGAGAGAGAGAGAGATGGGATGAATTGACAATTGAGAGGTGAAAAGAAAAGACGGCGGGGGGGGGGGATGACTCAGAGCAAATACAGCGGCGGTGATTAGGGGAGAATTTGATGTAAGAAGGAAATTAAGTGGGCAGGATCGAAATACAGACTGACAAAAGGATGGTTATCTTTCATATTCTGACTGCCACGCCTGCCGTCTCGCGTCGTCGCAATAGCAGACGCCCAGTTGCAATTAATAATGCAACAAGTTAGCCGCCATCAGTTTCCAGAAAGCTTGTCGTAGAGCTACATTCAAAAACTTACATGAAAACCATGATACTGGACATTAGGGAGATGGGGGCGTTATAACAGCTGGCACTTGGGAAAACATAATAGCAGGCATACGATAATTCACTGATATTTTCATCTACTTATTTTTCCTTGTACTGATCATTGACGTAATCATTTGGAGGGGGGATGGCATGTACAAATATCCCCCTACTTTTTAAGGAAGAAAATATATTTTTATTAATCAGTTAGCAAAATTTTTGATAATCTGTCATAAACAACCACCATATTATAGAATTTCTATTTGAAAATGCGATTGAAAACAAAAAAAGTGGTTATTTTTTGGCTCGCTCGCTTCGCTCGCTTATCATATTTTAGAATTTCTATTTGAAAATGGGATTAAAAACCAGATAATTGTTTATTTTTGCCTCGCTCGCTTCGCTCGTTCGCAAAATAAATATCACAATGTGTGTAGGGGAGTCTGTGCAGGTGGGTGAGGGTGAGTGTTTATACTTAAGTGTGAGATCGACAGAAAAAAAAATCGTCAAAAAAGTCGATCATCCCCCCCCCCCCCCCTCCTCAAAGTGGATTTACGCCTCTGGTACTGATATTATTCCTTCTCTTTCCGTCGCCGAGGCCTGCACCCCCCCCCCCCCTCTCTCTCTCTCTCTCTCTCTCTCTCTCTCTCTTTCTCTCTCTCTCTCTCTCATCTCATCATTTTCTTTAACATCCTCTGTTATTTAACCATGAGGAACCAATAGTGGATTATTATACAAATATACCTATATTGCTTGGGATCTATTTCAGTAGATAATTTAGTCACATGATGATCTATTATGATCATTTAGTCACATGATGATCTATTAAAATCATTTAGTCACATGATGATCTATTAAAATCATTTAGTCACATGATGATCTATTATGATCATTTAGTCACATGATGATCTATTATGATCATTTAGTCACATGATGATCTATTATGATCATTTAGTCACATGATGATCTATTATGATCATTTAGTCACATGATGATCTATTATGATCATTTAGTCACATGATGATCTATTATGATAATTTAGTCACATGATGATCTATTATGGAATGGCGAAAAAAAATCACTCAAAGAGTACATGGAGTATAGAAGCTATATAAATGGGACCGCAAGATGTAATATGAGATAAATCAATTTCTAAATGGCTGTCAAACCAGAAACATGACTGATTTCCCTTCTCATCAACAAATTGATATCGGTAAATGCTCAAAAGAACCCAAGGTGAATCCATGGGTGAAAAAAAAAGTTAGCTTCACTCCCCAAAATACGTTCTTCTGCTCCTACCTCGCGGGACACAAACTTGACACGAAATGAAACTAATATTTGAAAACACGATCAAGATTGAAGTCTTTATGGTTCAGCAAGGGGCATTTGAAAAATGCGATTCCCTTTTGGTTCGCTTGCTTGATAGAGATATTTCGGATTTGCCCCCCCCCCTCGAAATAAACCTTGATGCGCCAGTCTTCGTACATTGTACACCAATTCGAATTCCCCTGGAGGGAAAATGTGTCTCTGATTGATTCATTAGCCTGGTTTTTCTCAAAGCAATGCCAATGAACGTACATACAAGTACACCCGACAGGAAAGAGAGCTGAGGTTACATGATCGTGTCGACACCGATACCGCCACAACATTCACAGATCATTCCATCTTCATTTTCAAGAAGGCCAAGAGGTGAAAACGAGGTTGTTACAAAACAATGGGCGAAAGCCCTTGGGAACGGATGGGATTTCTCCTCCCCCCCCCCCACACACACACACACAAACACATGCACGCACCCAACCCCGCGCGCGCCCACACTCAAACATGATTTTTTTTTTTTCTGGTGGTGGGGGCCACAACATTGAATGCCCTCTTACGATTTGTAATCTTTTAGAGAATTTAGGTGGTAAACAGGTACCCCCACAAAAGTGGAAACAATCCTTTCTTTTCATTGTCAGAGTTTTTAAGATCTGTATCTGTCAGCGATATATCCAATCCTGACACATCTCACTAACTTAGAGCACGCTATGCTGGAGTTGGCGCATTGTTATTTACTCCTCAATTTTTAACTTGTTTTTTTTTGAAGAGTCCAGGGATAGAGTGTTCACTGCTTCTGCAGACAATCTGTTCCAATCTATCACGGTTGTAATAGAGAAGGAGCCTAGGAAAGCCTTTTGCCTGATGCGTTTCAAGGCTGTCTTCCGCCCACTACTGAACAGAAACAGGACAGTGGGTTTCTCAGGTTCGAGGGTGGAAATAGAGGTTAATTTGTCTTTTCCCCGACTCCAACAAAATGAAATGCCGACAGCACCAGAAATGATGGTAAACATGACATGGTGTCATTCAGGGATATCGATAGCCAATGAGGACAAAAAGCTCCGCGAGACCGACAAAGGAAAACAAGACAAAGGAAAACAAAATACTTGAGGATAAATGGAAATGTTGGTCGTGAGGGTCGTCGTTATTTTGAACCCTCACAAAATGGGTCAATAGGCACATGAGATCGACTACTTTGTTTGATCTTCTATGCTGTTTGTTTGTTTGTTTGTTTGTTTGTTTGTTTGTTTTTTGTTTTTCTAATGCGTAGTTAGTCTGTCTATTGAACATTCAGGAAAGGTTGACGTGAAGTCCACGAGAACAAATAGGTCTGTCATGTAAGCAGTCGGCCTCCCTGTTAGTCGCCTAATTGGTCGTCAGTCCACTTAATCTTTTTAAATTTCCCAGAGGGCCCATGAGACCGAAATTGTCGGTCTCGTAAGCTGTACACCTCGTGGGCTGTCGGTCTCAAGAGCTGTAGCCACTTGAGTACCTTGCAAGTAGAGCAACAACTTGATACTCTGCACATGGCCTTTTACTGTCAAATCAAGGTGATGGTCATTATTCCAGATTTCCGAGTTTGAAATGTTTGGAAAATGAGATAGTAGTTTCGATTATAATACACTTTTCATTTACCTAGAAATGTTCAAGCGTTGTGACATAATGGTCTCAGCGAAGTGAAATGCACTATGTTGTTTCTATCAAATAAAAAGTGGTATGCTTTTCACCTTGATATTGAAATCTTTCAGACGATGCTTGACAAGGTAGATAACTTATAGTAAATGGGTAGAAAGCTTGGAATGATGGACATGTATCGTTCTCAGAAACATCTAATCCCTGCGACATATCAACGATCAAGTTTCCCTGTCTTGTTTGGGTGTTTTTGACGAGGGGGATAAAGGATTGAATTGTTTTAAAGAGGATTACGACATTATATCCCCTCTAGGAACTAATGCCGAAACGAGGATACTGTCGTGAAACGTGGAGAAATTAGATAGAACTGGTGAAGGGAGAGGAGCACTTGAAAGGGTTTCACTTTCGTCAAGTGTATTTTTCCTGTTTGAGGTATATGGCTCTTCAACTCACTTAAGAGGGTGAGACCAACGATCGATCAAATCTCCAAAGTGCGCAGCCCCGAGAGCAAGACACAGAGAGAGGGAGGGAGGGAGGGAGGGAGGAGTAATAGAGGGTTGAAAGCGATCAAGAGACATGGAGGGATGGAGACGGGGTGAGAGAGGGGAGAAAGAGACAGAAAGAAAGAGAGAGGACAGAGAAAGACAACGAGAAAGAGAAAGAGAGAGAAAGAAAGTGAGGGAGAGAGAGAGGGGGGGCAGAATGAGAAGGGAGACAGACAGAGAGGCAAAATACAGAAGAGACCATTACCAAAACTGACAGAGATGTAGTATTGACGGGATAGGATATTAATTGAAGGTTGTAGAATACAGAACTTTAAAAAAAGGTACCTTTTTCCCTATTAAGCCTCTGAGTGTATTTAAAAGTCAGATGAATAGTTAATCTTTACCAATCGCTGTAATAAAATGAGCGTCGCGGGATTTGTAAAATTTCTCGCTCAGACGCAAAAACAGTTTTAGTTTTTTTTTTTTTTTTAATCTTTTGCAAATGTAATTATGCCCTTAAAAATATGCCGCTTCTCAATTCATTTTTCTCAGCGGAGATATAAAACTGTTTACAAAATGTCCTTCAAATGCCACTTGCTCATTAGGGGGCCGTATAGTCATAAAACGAATACGACCACTGTATACCTAAGCATTTTTATTTTCAAGAAGCTCGTTGTTTTTTCTGGTTGGTTTTGTCGTCTACATATTTTTCTTCTTTTATTTGATCATGATATACCAGGGATCCCAATGCTATGACGTACTAAATTATAACCCAATCTGAACAGAATTCAACAATCTTGCAACTAATACCTTTTGAATGACAACGATCATTGTAATAATTGTTCTATAAACTATGTAGAATGCCTTGAACAAAAATAAAATGTAACGAGAATAAAGTTAAATGCCTCTTGTTTGCCATTGTTTAAATCAATACATCTCCTCTGGTAGGTTAAAAATCTATTTCCCCCTTTTTCGTTATTGAATGAAAATCAAGTATACTGCTTCAACTGTCTGCTGTTTAGTCTGTATATTTGTGTCTTTATGGCACGGCCCCAATTTAAATCAGACTTCATACTGCCATATCTTTTGGTTTTTTTTTAACCGTGTGGAAATAAAATTCATCTATCTATCTATCTATCTGTCTATCTATTTGATATTCTAAATGACAAAATTATATTATTTTCTCTGCGATTAATCAAAATGTTATGCTTACTGAATATGATCACAACTAGGCGTTTTGGCGTGTGCCTGTTCCAGCGAACAGTGGAAGTTATAAACTGATTCAGCGGACCCGGGTTCGAGTCTCGTCTGATACTGCTTTCACATCCAGGTACGGTCGCTGCGACCGGTCGCTGCGACCGTACCCAGCGACCGATCGGACGTGCTTTCACACCTCCGTCAAAATTTGGTCAGGCCCAGAGCGATCGGTCGCTGTATAGCTGACCTAGCCAGAAGCGGAAGTAGAGATAGTGCGTAGGCATGTATGGGGGTCATTGCATTTCGATCGGTCGCTGAGTACGATGTGCTTTCACATCTAGCTTGCATCGGTCGCGATAGGTCGCTGAAGTACCTCAGCGACCGTACTCAGCGACCGATGAAATGCTTTCACATTATGATTTCATCGGTCGCAGCGACCGTACCTTGGTGTGAAAGCAGTATGAGTCACGTCTCTCGGATGGTGAGGTAAAAGGGCGGTCCCAAACGTAAATAATTATATCTGATTGATACACGTCTGTAAAAAAAAAAAAAAAAAAAAAAAAAAAAACAACCCAATTCAACAACAACAGAGCAAAGACACACAAATGTGGCCAAAAGGACAATTTTAGAAATTATTTCCATTATTTTCCGTTTATTTTTTCTAAATAACATAACGAGAATATCACTAAGGCATGACAGAGCAAGGTTGCAAACTAACTAAGCAAAGCATCAAACGGACGACGTGACAATCAAAATATTCAATTTGAAGGCAACTTAAAGCATTGGCTAACTTTGTGAGTAGCTGATTTAAAAAAATTCTGAAACTAAGATGAAACATGTTTATGAGTACTTGTATTTGTACTAAAAAATCCTGAAACCAACCATAATTTGGAATGAAAAAGTGTTAGTTAGACGCAAACGGCCATTTTATTATCCTTCGTCTCACGAGACAATCACGAAGAGGACCACTTTGCTTGAATTTGAAAATGCCGTTATGTGCCTCCCGCCGCATGATACGCCAATACACACAGTACGGTAAGGTGAGTCATACGCGCATGCGCACTCCTTATGTCTATTCTCAAACATTGGTTCACATTTTTGAGATTTAAAAATACTTCCTGTGGATATTATACTTTGAAACTTTCAGGCTGGTATTTTTACACACTATAACCCTTATGTTTATCCCATTTTCAAGTAACAAAACAAGATTTTTCTTAAATCATAACAATGTTAACCAATGTCTTTGAAGGTACTAAGGATTTTGTCGATTAAAGAAAGAATGTTTTATATATGCAGTGCAATGACAAAAAAAAGACAAAAAGAAGCAAATGTCCGTTTAAAAATACGAAATGGCAATCATGGCAATCGTCAGCTAGAAGGATTATTATGTACCACTTCGTGTTTTCGAAAGCATTAACTCAATTTTTACAACTTTAAACCAGTTCGGCCAACTTACCTACTCACACGGTGAATCTTAAAACAACACTTAATTGAGTTTGTCATGATTGCATGCCATTTATTATTCATCTGATAACCGGATCATGAAATAATCAGAGCAGAAGATTTGCCAAGTCTGGTTAATTATTCTGCCGCTAATTCTTGACCTATAAGCAAGGGCTTACGGATATACCTGACGGACATTATAACGAGTTTGCATGGAGATCCATAAGCAGTTTCTTTGGGAAAAAGGTATGCCCTTTGTATCCGATTGCATTTTTATGATTTTTTTTTTAATATAATATATAATAAATGAACCCCTGATGATTTGAAGCTTGGATGTCAACAACCGATTGCCGTTTCTGGAGGGAA
This sequence comes from Echinometra lucunter, assembly GCA_029962745.1. Lineage (NCBI taxonomy): Eukaryota > Metazoa > Echinodermata > Echinoidea > Camarodonta > Echinometridae > Echinometra > Echinometra lucunter. Next base: position 12,976,864 of record CM057160.1, read on the forward strand.
ATCGAAAATACCTGAGAGATTTTGCTTTTATTTATTATTTTTTTATCGAGGAAGTCCGCGAGTAAAGATGGGCAATCAATTTTCCTCGCAGCACATATGAAGCGTCCACGTCAACATTTTGAATCAAAAGGTGAGGAGAAGTAGTTTACGCCTAACCTTTGGCGAATCGTTAACCCCTCACATGTTGGTACCATACGTATTATGATGGAATCCACATGGCAGCGCTTAATCACAAAGTGTCTGGTTTTTTGTGGTAAAGAAGAAATCAATATTTCCTGGATTGCATTTGCTTAGTGCTTTTAGGACTTATCCGAACAAGGATATTTTCTAAGAAAAGGACTCGGCACATCTCACGACGCCAAAAATAAATTTTCACCACTATGGCTTCAACTAATCAGTATTGCTAAGGGCGTGTTCTGCATATCAATGAAGCATGAAAATAAAAAAAGTGAAAATGCCGTCTCATCCCTTGCATTCAATTGTCAGCATGTAATACTCCGAAATATCCCTATATTAAAAGCTCTAAATTTCTTCTACAGTTTATTTTCTTTAAAGGCATCATTTCATTTCTGGTGACGTAAAATATGCGTGGTGCAGACTGCGAGCTTTACGTAATGGGGATTTTCCCAAATTTTGTAGATTTTGTTAGACTGATTTCATAATCCACTCTTAAGATCAGTAAATCGAATCTAATCAGAAAATTGTAGAATTCGGAAAGGACGCCGTGGTTCTTCGACAGCTCTTCGTCAAATAAAATAAGATAATTAAAAACAAGGCAGCTCGAGGATTCAAATCCACGGTTTATTTCATGACGAAATCAATATTTAAAAGTCTTTTAAGAACGCAGATTAGTGATATTTTTAAGTGATATTTTGCTGCAGAGAAATCTAATTCGGTATACGTATAAGTGATATTTTGTGTATTTTCTGTTAGACCTGTTATTCATAAGGTGGTGTAATATTTCATTTTTAAAGATTTTTCTTGTGATTTTTCTTTTGATATTCAGTTATCTGTCGCCGCTTCTTGAAGCTCTGTCTTTTGTACAACAAAGGGAAGAATACCCCACTCGGCGAGACCACGGAAACCACATGGACATTGAATACCGTACAGCTTGCGGTGGGGAGATGACGTATAATGATAGCGGGAATGATTATTTGCCAAATTAGACACGCAGAAAGAACCGCGGCTAGCCAATTTTCTTCAGCACCGCTTACCCTGAGAATCCTGTCTGGCCTTGGGTATATCATGTTGTGGGAGTTGACTAATCGTTTAAACATGACATATCGGGGTTGGAGTAAGTACACCCAACCATGGAGAAAAAACCTCGAATGTGATTAGACCATCTTGTTTTATTCATGAATGGAAATGAAAATGCACTCACGAAATGTCCCCTTTTCCTTTTTTTTCCCCTTGTGACTATATCTTTCTCCTTTCTCTCTCTCTATCTCTCTCTTTCTTTCTCTTTGTTTGTCTTGTCTACCTGTCTCTTACTATCTCCCTCTTTTTCTCTTTCTCTTTCTCTCTCTTTCTCCAGTTCTCTCTCTCTTTCTCTGTCTCTAATTTGTCTATACTCTTCCATTGATTTTGTCTATATTTATCTCTTTAATTATCTCTCTCTCTTCTTTCTTTTGTCTATATTTCTTTCTTAGTTTCTTTCCCTATTTAAAATGTACATTGTCTGCCTGTCTCTCTGTCACTGAAGTACAGACATTCAGGTTCGTGAAGTTGTTCTACCCATTTTTCAGCCCAAATGGATATTGACAGGAGTGTTCTATTCTTTACTTTCTCAGATCAAAGTGGAAACATTTCTAAGCGAGATGAAGAGAAGCACGATTATAATAAACTCAAGCATGATAATGACTTATACAGCATGTCTTTAAACATTGATTGAATCACCTGCATACCGTAAAATGCGAGCAAGTGTCATTTTTACACTTTCTAATGGATCCTAAGGACTTGGTGGAATCCGAAAGGTGAAAAGAAGAGATCCCAAGGACTCCTCGAAGGGAGTGATATTTTGAATTGTAAAAACTTCAACCGTGGTATGCAGTGCAGTTGTAAAAAAAAAATCGAAGTGTCAAACCAAATTTCGAATTTATGAAACCAAAGTTCCTGTACCTTTGTAATATATTCATGCACGTCTTCGATGAGGTTCTCTGGATTTTTCCATTTTGAAGCAAGATTGAAATAAAAGTCAGAGAGAAAAAAGAAGTCACATACTTATAGAAGTAAAATTGACTATGAAACCTACATGTTTTCCTTAAGTTTTAGGCTGGTTATTTATCACAAGAAATTGATGCAAATGTTCACACATTCCAGGATGAGGATGCGTTCTCGCTATACGATTACAACAACAACAACAACAACAAAAGACTTGCCTGGAACAATTATTAAAATTTAGTGTACATACTTGGTTTATTGCGTCATTAAAGCGGCCTACTGTTGTGTCACAGTATACGCGCAACTGATGCGCTCTGTAACAATGCAACAACTAAATGATATAAAACAATACCAGTAATTCAAAACAAAAGCAGTATTTACTATGAAGCAAATAGCTTATTATTATTTTTTCCTTTATAGCCCCGGGATTATATACCCTCGAGACGGATGAAATACAAGGACATCAACAGGGGTAAGATCTCTCTTTTTGTTTATAATGTCATCACTAGTGTCCTGGTGGGGTGGGAGGCTGCAAAGGATTTTTTCAGTCATTGTTTATTCTTTGCATCTCTTCAATGTTGTCATTGCATCGATTTTTTGTTTTTTGAATATCTAGTCGAATTGCACCCTTTTCTATTCTGTTATTCTTTAATTACCCCTTTTTGCAAGTCTGCTCCTGCACCCCTCCTTTTTTTCTGATAGCGCAGACCCAAAATATTTGGCTCATTGAGCCACCGCATGTTATCACCAGTTATATAGTTTATTGCTACAATATTTGTGAAGTGGGATTTTTGTGTAAAATCATGGTATTTTTTGCAAGTTTCGAACTCTTGGTGCGGTTGCATAAAAACTTGCTATTATAGTAATTTTGCCATCAATGGTAACTACCATGGTGACGTTGCTTAACAGCCAATCAAATTCTAGTATTCCATGAAAGTTACCATTGATGACAAAGTTTTATGCAACGGCACCCTGATCATACAAAAGGATGATGTATTAATCATTTTCATTGAATTCTGAGAAGTGTTTGATTAGACGTTGCCCTCGCACCGAAGAACGTCTATAATTTGCATGAAATTAATAAGGGAAATTGATAATACAATAAAAACATGATAAAAACTACTTTCGAAAAATCACCTCAAGTGCAATTTTAAAGGCCTATTGTACTGCCCATACAAATCACGTTCGGATTACTTTATAAGCCAGCGTAAAGTCCGCATATTTCTAAAGGTGATAAACCGGGCTATTGAAGTTGCCTAAAATTTATTTTTCGAAAGTAGTTTTTATCGTGTTTAAAACGAAATCGCCCTTTCGAGGAATTCATTGTTTACAGCCGATATTGCCATGTTTGCAGCTTGCATTATCATGATCGTTAGATCACTTGATTCATCCTATTTGTGTTGATGCATGTGATTCGGAAACAGACAAGACAACCTCAAGCCATGCCATTCCACTTGAGATGCAGCACCGTTAAACACTCATCTAAACACTCATTCATACGTGAATTGCATGGTATGCCTGTATATCGATGTCATCATGTTACAACCACTTAAAGATTTTTTAAAATCCTGAATGGGGCAGCTTTATAGGGAAAAGGATATAGACTGTACACAATTTTCGTAGACATGTTTCAGCGTCATTTTATCATAATTCAATGGCCATACTCGCTCAACAGAAGGAATATGTAATTATGCTTGAAGTCCAGTAAAAAGCAAGTTCGCAGACGAGGTTGGTTTGGCATAAAAAAGACATTTTGGAAATGGAATAAGCTTTAAAGAACGTAGATTAGTGAGACATTGCTGTAAGCAAATTCACTCATGTCAGAGCATGAAATGAGCAACATTGAAGGAGATGTTAATATAATTTCTGGACTACTCTCTGTATTTTGTACACAGAATTTCACGTTATCTATATTTTCTTGAAGAACAAATGTTTTTATTATCCTTATCCCAAATAATTATGTTGTGGAGAAAAAACTCCTACATTATACGTCTTGAAAAAATACAAAAATACTTTTCATTAAAGATCATGCTGAAATCAAAATGGATTCATTAAATTTTGAGATGACTATCTTTCTGTATATGCCAAACTGAGCTATAAACCTTCACCTTACTGGTCTATTTTAAGTGTTATATTTGACAATAGCAACTTCCTCTGTTTCAGACAACCTGGGTACTGGGTACTTTGAAGTTTCAAAGGACCTTGGATAGAATCTATTAAAAATCATGGTTACGTAGCAAAATCATGTTAATTGATAGTTTCTGATCTTACAATAAGCAAAGGATCAGCTTTAGGGAAAAGGAGATATTGACTATACAATTTTCGTAGATGTATTTTAACGTCATTTTATCATATTGATGGTGATACTTCCACAACAGAAGGAATATGTAATATGCTTGAAGTCCAGGAAAAAACAAGTCAATTTGACAGACGAGGTATGGCATAAAATGATATTTTGGAAATGGAATATAGGCTTTAAAGAACGCAGATTAGTGAGACATTGCTGTAAGCAAATGCACTTATGTTACACCATGAAATTTGATTTTGGTCATACCCGATACAACATTGAAAGGGAAGTTGAACAATTCGTGCGACCTCTCAGCATCAACCACATTACCTGGTATTGCCTGAGGTAAAGATATACACCCCTTTTAAGAGTCTCTTAGGAGTAAGTGGTAGAAATCATGTTTTACCGCCCCTTCACATCATTAACCCGTTAAAAAGCACTGTCCTGCGACCGCGAAACGATGATTTATCTCTGAAAGCCTTGTGTTTGTGTGACATCCAATACTTCTTGTGGGATCATCATGTCTCCTTCATTTTGGCGAAGCCATGTTTTTATTACTGCACAGGCTCTCCATGGAAATGAAACAAGTGTCATGATGTTCTCACATGTTAGTAGAGATAGTTGGAGATCATGCTGCACTGTTATCCTATTAAAGCGAAGATAGAGTCCGTTCCCTAATTCTAATGTCAGGGGCGGCGCCAGAGTATTTCGATAGGGGGCAAGATGACCCATATAGGTGACTTTATTTACGATTTATATGAAAAAAATAGGGGTATTATAGTTACATGCCCCAGTCGTCTCACCATTTCTCACCTTTTTCTCCTCCTTTTTTTTTCTTTTTTTGATCATTTGAATAATTTATAGGGGGCCGTCGCCCCCTGCCATCCCCCCCCCCGTAGCGCCGCCCTGTCTAGTGTGCTCTAATGTGATTGTATGACAATCAATCGAGTTTTAAGGAAACCTGAAACTCTCAAGTCAAGCAGTTCTTAAATCAAAGCTACGACAAAATGAAACAGATCAGCGAAAATCTGAACGAAATCGGACATGGAATATGAAATTTCCTGTTTTTGACACTACCATACCATGAAAGCCATTAGTGATATAATTTCTGGATTACTCTCAATATGTTTTGTACACAAAATTTCACATAATCTTTACTTTCTTGGAGAAAAATATGTTTTCATTGTCCTTATCCCAAATAATGTTGTGGAGAAAAAAAAATCCTACATTATACATCTTTGGCTTAAGAAAGATTGCAAATCTCAATCAAAATGAAAATATTTAAGCATGTTTGTTCAAAACGAAATGATAACATCATTAGTTAGTGTGGCGTCAATAATGTGATATAGAAAATTTCACATACATGTAGCCACAACTTTCTCATTCCGTGTCCGATTTCGTTCAAATCTTTGTTGATCCGTTTTATTCCGCCATAGCTTTGATTTAAAAACTACTTGACTTGAGGGTTTTGGTTTCTTTTAACCTTTTGATATAAACAAACATAGTTTTCTTTGAAGATCATGCTGAAATCGATATTAATTTATTATTATTGTGTGTGATCTTTCTGTATGTCGAATTGAATTCTAAACCTTCACCTTACCGGTCTATTTTCAGTGTTATTGTATTGATTTTTCCGCTTCAGATCAACATGGGTGTTCCCTTTTTCGATTTATTTTGAAGATTCAGACAGCACCTTACAATCGGCAAAGGGTCGGTCGGGGGAAGTCGGTAGAATGACGCAAATTCCTTATGTTCTATTTGTAAATTGGGACATACCTTTATTATCTTCAAAAGTAATAATGAAGTCAAGAAAGATTTTATTTTCATGCCGCATAATAATGAATATTCATATAGCGCACGTAATAGCTGATTTATCTTTATACACCTCTCAAATTACACATCAACATAATGAAGCGGTAAATCAGATTGTGGTATTTCAACCTTGTACAGTGAAAACAATGGAAGCGAGAAAAGTATCTCTATGAGCAGGTAGTTTTGTATGATCAGGGAGGGGGGGGGGTGTTTCATAAAGCTGTTCGTAAGTAACGAACGACTTTACGAACGACTGGTGATACCTTCTTTGGTGCTAATCAGATTCTCATTCATTTACATGTAGCACAAGAAGGTATCACCAGTCGTGCGTAAAGTTGTTCGTAACTTACGAACAGCTTTATGAAACACCCTCCAGGTTCTTAATACATATGCATATTTCAATGGAAAAAAAAAACTGTTCGAGGGAACCAAAAGCGTGTGGTCGTTACTGACGAGGTACTTTTCTATACAGGTGGTCGCTAAAAAACGTTTGACTATATGTTCCTGTATTGCACAAAATAATACATGTTGCAGAAGGTTTGAATGACAATTGTAGAAGGTAAGAAGGACAACTTGTAGAAGCTAGAAAGGACAATTTCAATAGTTGAGATTTTCTCCTCAATTCAAAATTCTTCATCACATAAATAGAAGTACTTTCAATTAGTTATTTGAGAAAAAATAGCTGTAATATGATTATTCTGCCGAGGACACGCTGGCATTGATTTTGAATTCTCCCTTCGTCTCCTGGGTTTATTTATAATGTAGGCCCATAGGTCATCATGTAATATAACTACGAAAATAAAATCTTAGGTAGATAGCTATCAGTTTCATATTGCGAAGATACTTCCATTTTTGCCAGAGGCACTCGGCTTAATCTAGCCTTAGTTCGAAGGTATCACAAACTTTCACAACTTTCATAAATTTTCTCAAAACCTCTGCATAATGTATCTGTGTTAAACCACCGCTTAATATTACGAGTACTTTCATATCTAATTTAGATCATTATTCCTTATCGAGACTGACTCCTTTCAAAAACATCTTCGATTTCTACAATAAACCTCACCGGAAGCAGGTGCTTTGAATGATACAATGCGGCCTTTGAAATGGACGACTTTTATAGGTTATTGTAATGTTAAAATTTCACCATTTATCCTTAATCTTAGCTTACATTTTAGGGTATCAAATTGGCAATGATATTATGCCCGCTGGGAATTAAATCTATATGTGTATAGATGACATAACAAGGTCGTGCTATATCACCTTTTCATCTACATCTTTTACACAAAGATATGATGCAATATATCATTAATTTGGTTACTACTACTCTTAATGTCAGTCATAATTTTTTTTCAAGGTTATCAATTTAATGACTGGCCATATATTTTAGTCATTTCGCGTGGGAATTTCTTTAACTCTGGTCACACGCGACTTTGGACTCGCTTTGTTGTCGGGTTACTGTAAAGCAGTGCCCAGAGAAATCAATCATGACTGGAAAAAAATAAGGTTTCGTATCCCAATGCATTGCCCTTTTGTGTCGGTCAAATCCAGGCACCCACTTTCAAGGATATTGTTCGAGGAAAGGGCACGTGAGCCTTAAAGTTTTCGGAACAATCCTTGCCCATGGCGTAAGTTTCTGGTTTACAAAGGATGCCTTGGAACGGTTTAGCACTAGAAATAAGCCTATTGCATTAATGGCAATCACCTTAATGCCTTGGTGTTCCCCAAGGCAATACTTCTATAGATGTTCGTGTATAGCCATGATGTTAGGGGTGAGATCCCTCAGACAATATTTTGACTAGTGTATTTTTTTTTAAATAGGTCAGTCCGGGCGTTCTGTGGTATTCGAGGAAGGCTCAGGAGTCTCATATTGGCCACGGATTCGATCCTTACAAGGGTCACACGATAAACAAGATGTTTTACCCTTATTTGTCCATACACTCTCAGAATTTTTTTTGGTTGGTTAAAATATGAAACTACCAACTGTTGGTTAAAAGAATATCCCATATGTTTTACATGCAAATTTGTTTTAACCAACAGTTGGTAGGTTCATATTTAATAACCAACCTGAAGATTTTTAATCAACTTTTCTGAGAGTGATCAAGGCGTATTGAATTGGTATCTGAGAAAAAATGCAATATATATTTAGATCATAATTCTCATTATCTTCGTCACTATCATCATTAGTACAATCATCATCGTCGTCGTCGTCATCATCATCATCATCATCATCATCTTCATCCATTTGATAAAATCTTTGCTACTCTACAGAAAATTGCAAGATGTTAATGGTAAGAGAACATTATCACTTGCAGGGTCTGGTAAAATTGTCTGAAATAGTGATATTACACGTACCTAACCCCTTCTTTGATGATTAATAACTGTTTTGGATCTGGGCTTCTTCTTCTTCCACTACTGATTAGACACGATAATTGCAGTGATAATAAATTGGCATGTCATTAACGATGAGTGATTGTGAGGATTAAGTGACGGTTTCACACATTTTCATCCGTCTCTACAGCTCCCCTAATATTTCAAGGGTGTAGTATTTCATGAAAATGCCTTCCAAATGCTTCGGAATAATCATATCATCACCCTGATCAAGTTGAAACTCATAAAGGATTATTTGTACTGTTATGAATGTATTCATTTCGGTGAATTGCCACTTGGTCTAACCCCACTTTGTCTAATTCCCGTTTGGTCTCAGCCCACATGGTCTAAGCCCATTTCGTCTACAACCAGTTCGTCTTGTAACCATTTGGTCAAATTACCACTTAGCCCATTTACCATTTCGTCTAACTTCCTGTTATAGGCTATCCTCATTTCTAACACCTCTTAGTCTATCTGATTAGACGAACAGGTAATAGACCAAATGATCATTAGACGAAATGAGGAAAACTAAGTAAATGAAGTGGCAATTAGACCATTTGATTATTAGAAAAAACGACAATTAGCCCAAGTAGGTATTAGACCAAGTGCTGGTTGTACCAAACGGCAATTAGACCAAATTGATAGTAGACCAAATGGCTTTAGCCATAGTAGTGTTGGACGATCTGGGATTTAGACCGACTGCTATTAGACCAAGTGGCTATAAACCTTCACTTTCATATTTCATTTGCAAGGGGTTACCCTTTGAAATAATAAAGCATGAGATATGTACCGATGTTTTTTTTTTTTTTTTTTTTTGGGGGGGGGGGGGGGGGGGGGTCAACTATCAAAGTTTTACTCAAAAAGGCAGACTCATGATGCAGTATGGCAAAATAAAGAGGGATTAATCATGCGATCAGCGTTCATTCAAAATCAGTATGTTTCTGTTAAACTTGTTAAAATTGCTTCAATCACAGTCGGTTTAAATATACTGATAACCGAGACATGTGTTTTCTTAGCAAGTGACTTGGGTTCTGCTAAATTAGTTGCATTTACTTTTCTGCCCACCGTACATTAGCCGTGGAGACCAAATAATTTGAACAGGAATTCCCGATTCCAAAAGATACTAGTATGCCCCGGTCCTCATGATACGTTTTTTTCGCTATATACCATAATTTCTAGTTCAAAGTTGTTTTAGGTCTGCGCCCCTCCCCCCGGAAGCGAAGGAGTATATTGCCCCCCCCCCTCAAATGTTTATTTTTTGTTTCCCCTTTATAGACTTTCAAAATAGAAAAATACATTTAAAGCCCCATGTAAATAAAAAATGGCAAATTTAAGAGATAATTGCCAATTGACAAGTAAAAAAAATGATCATATATATTTCATTTGTGTGCCAAATTAGACAGTTTAATGATTCATAAATTTAATGATTCATAAACGGTACAATTAAACGGAGACAAACATGTTCATTTTTTCGGTGAATTTTTCTCTTTCTACTCTTGTATAATGTTTTATGCCTAGCATTTTTTGAATTAAAGGTAATGGAAAAGTATCACTAAAAGGGAGACACTGTATGGGATAACTGTATCAAGCATAGTCAGGGGGAGTGCAATAACCGTCACGGGAGGGGACAGAATCGAAATGAAATGGCTGGTCGAAATCAGGGGGGCATTTCATCTAGTATCTTGTCAGTGATTTTTACCGACAAGTTTGCTCTCCACCAATCAGATGCAAGGATTTCAGGAGCTTATAACAGTTGTCGGTAAAAATCACTGACAAGACACTTGATGAAACGCTCCCCAGTTCTACCAAGGCTCCAGATTATGATTTCAATCTCTCAATTACCCAAGCTATTCCACCCCCGTTTCGCCTACGCTGTACCATATCTGGATTCAATCTGGAAATGACGATCAATACAACAGTTGGGAGATCCGCTCGAAAGATCATGGGATATGGAAGAACTAAATAAGAACGGCACTTACGAATGCAGTACAACATAGTGGGCAGAAACATTTATTTTTAGTTCATGTCCGCTTCTCAACTATCAGCATGCAAGGAAATATCTTCCTAAAATAGAGCTGATTTTCTCATGTTTTCAGGGAATGGTTTGAAGGAACAAGCACATACAAAGTTATAATAGTAATAATCTTCTACTAAACAATTATTATCCAAGTTACGGTATGCTAATTTTTTTCTGACTAAATGGTCCATTTGACAAGGCGGTGTTACAAACAGTCACTGCCTTCATATTTCGTTACCCAAATGATACCCCCATCCCCAAAAGAGGTATCGTTCACTCTGAGAAAAAAAGGTGGAATTTCGCACCCAAAATGCAACAATAGCAGCACCTTTTGGGGTGCAGTCTTGCACCCGGCTACAGAGAAAAGGTGAAAAGATGCATCTTTTGTACTTGTTTGTACCTGGAAATGCCCATCTGCATCCTTAAAGTTGCAATTATGTACCTTGAAGGATGCAGAAATTCTTGCACCCAAAAAGGGTTCAAAGTTGCACCTTCCCCAAAGGGTAACTCCGTACCCATAAGGGTGCAAAATGTAGCTCACTGCACCCTGAATGGTGCATAATGCTTCTTTGGGTGCATAGTTGCACCCATAAAGGTGCTCCTGGTGTTGCATTTGAAGGATGACCCCCCCCCCCCTTTTTTTTTTTTTTCTTTCTTAATGTGTTTATCAAACATAAGACTCTGGCGCCGCTTGTCTCTCTCGGTTTAGACTAGGATGCAATTTGTTACACATTGGACCCAGGCCATTTAACGTTCGTAATAATTACCCTTGTTTTGCTCCCTCACTGCATGTATTCAACTTTCACAACTTCTCACGCTCTAATTATATCGATAATTTAAAACACGTTCTATTAGGAGGCAAATTTAGAATTCTCTTTCCATGGGGAGGGCTCGCATAAGGGGGTCCCTTTTGTGCTCAGTTTGAACTCGTATTTGTACAAATGCTCATTTTGTCTCCCATATCAATGCTCTCTAAACGTAGAGAAGTAGATAAAAATAATATTAAAACAATTATATTGGGGATGATTTTACTTCAGAGTTGAATCCACTTCCGAATGACAGTGGATTCTACCCCATATAGCGTTTTATTTACTCTTATAATTAGAGTGGATTTCACTACCACAGTGGGGTTGCCCACTCCAAACAGACGTGATGCATAATCTCCAAGAGTGAAGTTTCAACTCCGATAGATTTAGAGTGGTAACTCGATCCGAAACGGATCTGATGACGGGACGTTGTTGTGACATTAAGTTCAACCTTGTCAACTTCCCGGACATCAGACACTTTCCGAGCTAATCTGCTAAATGGCGGAGATCGGGGTGATGAATAAGTCATGCAATTTTTTAAAAGTAAAAGAATGTAGGATGGGCAAACCCTCTGAGATTGATCTAAAGCAATGGAATCTGTCCGAAGGTCAAACCTGTCATGAGATGACTAGAGAAAAGCAAAGGCGTGATTAAGTGTTAAATAGCATTTCGAAATGACTGCGCAACGGACAAAGCTGATTATGCTTCACTATAGTCCGCAGACTTATGGAGCGTCAGATGTCCAACGCATACTCCACAGAATTGTAATTTTGTGATTCCAAATAATTGCGCAAGAAGTTAGTTGAGAAATGAAACCGTGAATTTAGTAGAGTGAAAATACGATTTCACTCTATGTGTAACTGCTCACAAAGAATGTATTCACTCTTTATTATTTAATCATTATTTAAAGATCTCTCTCAGAACGCACTTTCAAACAAGAATGTGAAAACAAATTGTTTTACATGTTTACTGTCATTCTCCGGCGCCTTCGATCGGCTTCCTGCGCTCATCATCACACTTTTGTGAGCCCTTTTCTCTCTTCTTTTCATTCCCTCTATTTTATTGTCTATCTCATCGCATCCTTTCTTCTGCATGTTCTGCATCCTCTCCCCTCCCCACCCCTGTCTCTGACAATGCCTAGCTTGTTCCTTTATCATGTTTATAGACTACGTAAGATTTTAAACTTACCACTTGCAGTTGCTGTCAGGATGGGTTTGATAACAACCTGTTGATGAGAAAGGAATCCAAGATAGTAATGGATTCATATCACTCGTTTTATAATTTTAGTAAAAAACTTTATTTTGTCTTATCTTTTCGCTCGTCCATGCGTGATCAAGTATACTTCTCCCTTGAAGAAAATGTGTAATAGTGGTTAGCCTCTTTGTTGGGCCCTCAGCTTATTGGGGCAATTTAGCACTAATCTGATAATGCATTGCCATTTCTAAGCAGATAAGTGAAATAATGTTTGTAAAAAAGCTCTTTTTCATAAAACTTCTTTCGCTCTAATCCGCGATGGCAATGAGCCCCAAGGAATGCATTACCACACCACCAGCAAAGCTTTATAATTATTTCAGTGGAGTTGGCAATTTTGATTTTTTTTTTTTTTTTTTTTTTGGGGGGGGGGGGGGGTTGGACCGAATATGGTTCAAATTGGAAAGTGCATGTTCTGCATAATTACGGAGGAGGAGGAGGAGGAGGGGTGTGGTAAAACAAAATGTGTTCAAAACGTACAGTAAGTGCGCATCAATAGTTTAAACTTTTCTGAAGTTTCAACAAGAATGACGAAAGCATTTATTAGAGGTCTCAAAATCCATGACATGCATTAATATGAGAACGTATCAGAAGGCATGGTAGGTGCATGATGAAGCTAAATTAACATGAAGGAAAGGGACGAAACGTGAAAAGACTCCATTCCTGTAAGAGGGCTGAGAGGTCTTATAAAAATTTTGCATTAAAAAAGAAAGGGTTTCTTTTTGTATGATAAGTATCCTTTTTATCGATCATTTTAGCAGAGTCCATAAATAAATCGGTCGTCTGCAAAAATTAATGCGAGGCGGCAAAATCGTTGGAATCAGTACTATCGCAGCGTGTTAAATATTTACTCTGGTAATGCACGTCTATTAGGAGAAAACATGACATATCCAGAATAATTGCAATGTCAATATAATCATCAAAATCTCTTCGAGTTGTAAGCTTTATATGTGCGTGTGCGCGGGTTGTTTGTTCGCATCTAACACCTAAGGATGAACATGGGTGACATCAATTATCTCGTGAGTTCGATCAACGCAAAAACACCACTTTTAAAAAATTAACCATTTCTGATTTCGCGGGGGGCGGCAAATTCGATTCCTTTTTCCAGCTTTATTAGCAAATCACCAAAGTTGTTGACCGTCAGATCTTTCTTTTTTAAAACAGGGATATTTTCTTTATGTGTCTTGGAAAATTGTTGACTTTGTCCCTAAATCATTTCTAGGCCCCCCACCCCTTGAAAATCATATCGCAATACTCCTGTGTTTATGAACTTTTGGACTTTGCCTCACCCCCGTCGGGAAGCAATAACGACACTTTAGCCTATCCTCTTCATAGAAGATGATCTAATGCTTGAATGGTAATTCAATGGTAAATGCAAAAAAGCACGTATACAATAGCTAAATTATTGAGAGTTGGGGGCATCTGCTTCTTTCCCAAGGATAGAAATCTCTTGCTCACAACATCATGGTCAAATATACATGTGCGTTTCATGCAAGGCCGAAAATCTGTCTGTGAACATAAGCGGGGCACATCTTTCAGTTTTTCGGGGGTTTGTCTCTATCCCAAATTCGCTGACAAGAAAAAACAGAAAAGGCCTCGATTTCCCCCATCCGCCCCCCCCCCCGTCTCTCCCACCTCCAGAACGATTTCTGCCTTTGCCTGCTGTCAGGGGTATATTACTATCAAGATGTGTTTCCCATTCTGGATTCCTTTTGCTGTATTTTTTCTTTCATTACATTGGTTTTGTGTTCACAGTTTTAGGGGTGAAGTGAGCTTATCTTTTCCTAATCATGCTAATGGAAGTTTATTTGTTTTTGTGGTATTTAAATGACAGAGGTGCTGACGTTTGTTGTGCAGCGTTGACATAATGGTGACATTAAAATGACTATATACCTGCAGCTTTCGTGTCTATTATAAAAACCATTGTAAAAAGCTTTTATGACCTATAAAAAAGTCCGCTCTCTCTCCTTCAGAGCCTCTTTCTCATTCTCTCTCATCTTTCTTTCTGTCTTTCCCTCTTTACTACCATTACGGAGCATATAAAAACTGTTTCTTACTCCAAGATTTCCATTTCCAGAAATACAAACTTCCCTTTCCCTTTAGTATTCTTTTGTAATTAGAAATGCAACCTACTTTCATCTTGTACCATTTTTAACGAGGGTGGAATAAAAAGTGTTTATCGAAGTGCGTGCTGTCAAAATGCCGGCCAAATGAGAACGCCGCGTTTCATAGTACCATACCGCGTTGCCCGCTAGCGCGTTAGAGCATTAAATTTCACGAAGAGAAAATGAAATCCCAATATTTGCCTCTCCATTACTCTGTTTGTTAAAAGTGACAGTAACATTTTAATATATGACACCTTTGCTTAGCACCCTAAATAAACGGCTGTCAATGAGATGTTAATACCAGACATAAGTGATGTTATAAGTGTCATGTGCAAGCCGTTTCAATAAACTCACAGTAAAACATGCGCCCACACTCAAAAGGATGTTCCACATTAGGCTCAGGCGACGGATAATTGCTCCCCGTCAATTTCATACACTAACCTATAATACTTAAGTTTAAACCTCCATCAAACGCTTTATCAAATCCTAACCCTTCGTTAAATCCTAAAATCCTACTGCAGTTCTGACCTACTGACCATATCTTTCATGAAAAAAACCCTAGGCAAAACTGTCATGATTGTCGCCGGCGTGTAAAGTCGGGCCACCCACTCGAAATGGCAGTCCGTCATCATGGTGAATATATTGTGAGAGATATAAATGCCCCCCCCCCCCCGTACATGCCGTAAATGGTAAACATAACTGCACCGGCGCAAATCCGTTTCGAGGAGTGTGGGGAATAATCGAAATCTTTTCCCGACGTTTCTAGCTCGAACTCAAATCAAACACGAGTACAAACAATGCACACCCTTACCCACCACGCCCACACCCACACACAAACTCTCCCATCCTATCTCTGGTTTGAAATAAAATTTTCAAATAGAAATTTTACTACTATAACCGTCGTTTCTGATAGATTTATCAAAACTTTCAACAACTGATTGATTAAAATATTATTTGTTCTTTAAAGGTGGGGTACATACATTTGTCCACACCATCCCCTTCTCTAAAAAGTGGGGATATGTACCCACCCATCCCCCCCCCCCCCCCCACCGGATTTAAGATACAAGCATTTATCCGTTAATATCTTAGGCAAAATCATGATTTGCTTGTTTTTTGTTTTTTGTTTGTTGGTGGTTTTTTCCTAGCAGGACTGGATATGGTAAGAGAATATATCCAGGGATTTCCTGTTTTATAATGCCCCGTCTTAAAAACATCATTATTAAAACAGAAGATTTCTTAGTGATTTTGATTAGTTCAGATGGATTGCCTTTACTTTCATGGTAATGCCAAAGAATCATTCATCCGTCATTTCAATGCAAATGAGAGAATCTAAGGGGATGTAATAAGAAAGCTTTCATAATATACTTTTCTGTTGTTGTAGACATCTCATGACAGAGTTTTCGAAAGTGCATATTATTTTTTTAATATATATTTGCAATCCCTTTCAATATATTTTTGATTGATTAAACAAGGCAAATTTGAATGCTTTGCAGCACAAAAATATCTTTAAGCGCTTAAAAAAGTTTCGGAAAAATGTACGAAAAAGTGAAGTGATCGAGCAGAGTTTTAACGTTTTATTACATGTTGCACTCTGTTCGTCAATGGCATTGGCGTGAATCCGGAGGGGGGAGGGGGGGGGGGGGGGAGATGGGGGTATATATCCCTGTGCATTTCAGGGAAGGGAGATATGGCATGCACAATTTAATATACCCCCACTTTTCAGAGGAGAAACAATATTACAATCAATCAGTGGTTTATTTTTTTTTCATAAACCTATCATAAACAACGGTTATGGTAGTAAAATTTCTATTTGAAATGCAATAAAAAAAAAAATTTTAAACCCAGAGATAGGATGGGAGAGTATTGTGTGGGTGTGTGTGCAGGTGGGCGATGGTGTATGTGTTTACTTGTCATGCTTGGGTGTGAGTTCGCGCTAAAAATTTCGGCAAAAGATGTCGATCGTCCTCCCCCCCCCCCCCCCCCCCCCTCCTCGAAAAGGTGCGCCGGTGGTCCATTGTGTGTCAGTTTACTCTGTTCGTATAATTTTGTTTATTGATATGTGGGTGTGTTTTTTTTCATCGATATGCCCCAATTTAAAGTGATGCTTGCCCGTGCACTTATTGTTTCAAAATTTGGGGCGAGGAGTGATGATACAAGAATTCTCCATATTACTTAAGCATACATTAAACAATATCTGTTGATGCAAGATGTTTTTGTACCAATATAGATTCCCAGCGCCAAGATTGATGGTAAAATATTTGGCCCGAGGTCCGGGAAAGCATTTCCCTTCCTTTATCCAGCTGGGAAATATCACTTGAGGTATCATATATACCGTACATGATCACAGTGCATAATTCATTTCTGAGATAGAAAAGGCGACGTGATTAAATGATCCATCACAATGATATCTACCCCAGATGTAGTCCGAAAAGCAACTATTGGGTAATTCCATTAAGGAATTTTTATCGTCTGACGAACGGGTGTATAGAGAACAGTACTAGTTCATCCATCGTTTAAAAAAATTATGGGGTGGCCCTCCTGGGTCCCGTTTCATAAAACTTGTTATTAGTAACAACTGCCACATTTCAATGACAAATTTGCTCTTAGCCATTCAGATGCAAGGATAATAGTAGCTTATAACAGTTATTGTGACTTGTTATTGCTAACAAGTTTTATGAAACGGGGTCCTGAAGGCCATGGAACCAGGATTTGAATCTGAACTACCAAATGCGGGACTGACTGATGCGATAGTTAAAGAAGAATGTTTCAGAGTTTTAAAATTCAGAAGTGCTAGAATTACACAAGTGTTTAAAGATACCATTACCCTAGCATATGCTAGAAAGGTCCCACGTTCAAATTTCTTGTGAGGGAGGAGTGATGGCGGATATAGTAAACCAATCAAATTCAACTCTTTATGTGTGAACTTGACATCACCGAAGCAGAGGGCGTTTCATCAAGTGTCTTGTCAGTGATTTTACTGACAAATTTGCTCGCAGCCAGTCAGAAGCAAGGATTTCAGTAGCTTATAACAGTTGTCGGTTAAAATCACTGACAACCCCATAGATTGGTCATACTCATTTACAAAATTCAAAAGCAAGAAAATGCGGATCAATCAAAAGACGGACGTCGAAATTTTTGACTGATGTTCTAAAACTTTGGTTCCATTCATGATTCGTTGTTATATTATGTAATTGAAATACACGTATCAGCATTTCAATATTATCAGTGATTATAACAGACTGAATAGAAATACACCAACATAAACAGTATATGATTTATGAGCACGTCATAATATGAGCCCTAAGGATAATCAAGATTATGACTGAAACTATATGACTGAAAATGTGAGCGTACATGCATGTATAATGTATACAACAAACAAGAAGGGGCTGTCCCCATTTAATATTCATTTTTCTTTTCGGCAAAGCTTTATGTCGGTTTATGTGTTGAATTTCTTCCATCCCAAGATTTTTTTACCAAATGACTTGTCCTCGTCCAACTTTTTCTACCAATCCCACCCTCCTCAACCCACTTATTTTTTTGTTGTTTGTTAGTTTGTTTTGTTCCTGTTTTGTACATTTTAAAAACTGTTTTTAGTTAAAATTCTACTAAAGAATTCTTGTTGACATGATAATTATGTAGCACTTTCAGCATGTTCAGTGGTACCATACTGGAAAGTGTGCACTAGAAAAGTCTATCATTATAATTACTAATCCTTCAGCTCATTCTCTTCTGTCTACCTTCCCCTCACTTTTACTCATCTTTTTCAGGACAGCTTGCTTTTCAATGCAATTATAGTTTGACAAATGCTCTATGACTAGTTTCCATTGTTTCAATAAAAAGAAAGATTGACTTTAGTGTTAGTTACTAACTCCTGCAAGATATAATATGCAAATCATGCTAATGGAAGCTTATGTTTTATTGCTGCAAAGAAAGCATCAAAACAAATTATATATCGTAAATAAGATTGTAAATGCAAAGGAATGGTAACAAATATTTATCATGCATTATGGGAAATGCGACGGGATCAGATATTCGATGCAGACTTGCAGACTTTAACGGTGGATTATCTCGAAAATTCTCCTTGCTTATCCAGATTATGTGGAAATGTTTTCCATCGTCGTGAAAATGTCTACAAATTGGTTTCTCGCAGTTTGGATAATGACTCATTTTTCTGCTTTAGCAGTCTATCTCTTTCTCTCTCTCTCTCTCTCTCTCTCTCTCTCTCTCTCTCTCTCTCTCTCTCTCTCTCACGCACAAACACGCCCACACAATTTCTATTTATCTTTCTCTTGCAATCATGCGCATGCATCAAGGTGGCGAATGGTTCCGCTAGGCTACCTTGCGCGACAATGTTGCTTAGACTTTAGACTATTAATACATCCTATTAAGACATCACATAGGGTTGTTTTAATTGCTGCTTGGAGTGAGAAAGTTATGATTGTTTGAAAAGTCTCATTTTACTTTCTATGGCGATCCTAAAATTGGCAATGTTGCTTCAAAATGGTAGGTTAAGGACAACTCTCAATATTTTTAGTACACAGAATTTCATATTTTTTCATTTTCACTGAAGGTGCAGCTTGTCTCCAATAGCTCAAGATATATTATGGGGAAATGTATTTAAAGGAGAATGCAACCCAAGCATAAGTGTGCTCTTAGTAAATGGAGATGACCAAGAAGAGTAAAACAGTGAACATTTGAGCAAAATCGGATCTGTTCAATAGTTATGAAATTTGAAAGTTTCAGTAAATCCCTGTTATGAGGATCCTTGAGTTGGCAACTTTGCCAGCATCTGTGATGTCATCGTGGACAACTCTCCATTCATTTTGTACATATTTTTTTCAAAAAAATGGATTTATATGAAATTTCAAGTCAGGAATCACCATAATTTTCCCAGTATGCTTGCAGAATTGATATAGCCATGTCATACTCAAACAATAAACCAAAAGAATTATTATTTCTCTTGAAAATAAAGAAAATGTTGAATTTCGTGTACAAAATGAATGGAGAGTTGTCCACGATGACATCACAGATGCTGGCAAAGTTGCCAGTTTAAGGATCCCTATAATAAGGATTAACTTAAACTTTCAAAGTTCATAACTCTTGAACAGATTGTCCGATTTTCCTCAAACTTTCACTGTTAACTTTTCTTGTTTTTCTTCGTTCACTGGAAGCACACTGATGTCTGGGTTGCATTCTCCTTTAAAACAACGTATGTTGAGTTCACAAAGATACAAGCAGCATCTTTAGAGATAATGAAGAAAATATGAAATTTCGTGTACAAAACAGAGTTGCCCTTCTAAACCTGCCACCTTGAAGCAACATTGCCGATTTGAGGATTGCCAATATGAGACTTTTGAAACTTTCATAACTTTCTCATTTCGTAACCGTTCTTTTTTTAATGGGACTTTTTTTTTCTTCCAATTTTTCCCCCAATTTTTTCAATTGCTTCGCTCTATCCTCTCTTTTCATTAAATTGATTTTCCCCCTGGGTTTCATTCTCTTTTAAGATAAATTTCAAATACATGAAAAAACTCACTGTTAAACACACAACACACACAACGCCCACTCTCATATCCACACAAGCCTGAACTCCGCACGCATATGCAATATATATGATGGCGCCGTGTACATTTACAATCATGTAGTATGACGAACTTTACGAACCCTAAACATACCAACGCAATACGTCATATGCAGTCCCTTCTCCTCTCCTCCCTTCCTGCCTCCTTCCCCCCGTCTCTTTTCTCTCGTTCTGTTTTACTCTTTCTTTCTATCTCTGTTTCTCTGTCACTCTTTATTTCTCTCTCTCTCTCTCACGCCCTCTCACCCACTCACTCTTTCTTCCCCCTTTCTCTCTCCTCTCAGTCTCTAGTTTTTAAACTTTTCCTCTGTGTTTGCACCTGCTCTGTAACCAAAAAAGATAGTCGGGTTGTTTTTTCTCAAAATGCGATCAAAGTCCTTACAGTATGGGAACAGGAAATCGTTTTTCTTCTTAAACTGACATTTTCCATAATTAACCTCATCTTTTGGAGATCATTTGACATACAATAACATTATCCCAATGACAGGACCAGAACCGTAAGCAAATTTCATCATCAACGTAATCAACCATTATAGAACTAATCGTTCAACTTTCGCCCTATATACCGCTGATTTCTGTGTTCAAAACAATGGGATGGCCTCTTCATTTGTCGTTCAGGTGTACATAATGGTTCTCCTTTTTCTTCGCCACTTAAACCAGGATACACCCCCGAGGAAAGCAAGAGGGTCTGTTATGCGCTCTTGATGGCTTTTTTAAATTCGATTTTATCACCCAATAAACGCGACACCGTTCGACGCTACTTTAGCGTCACGCGACATTAACTGTTCACAGACTGGGGCACTTTCACACAGACATTACTTTGGTAAAAACATTGCTGCATGGTAGTTATACGCCGTGCAGCATCCTACAACAAAGAGTGTGGGCGTATCCAGCAAAGAAAAAAAAAAGCGATGGAACCTTACCATGCTTACTAAAGCTTTAAAAACATTTGGTGTATTTGAATAGGCTGAAACTGGCTCAAGTGTTTTGAAATTACCTGGAAGAGAAGCCCCCCCCCCCCCCATTACTATCGGGATACGCCACGTCCTACCTCTTTTTCATCTCTCTATATGATTTCTAATTGTTACTGTAGTTCTTTTCATTCTCTTTATTCTTAGAGCAATCTGAGCTGCATGGCCCTGCATGCAATAAGTGAATGTAATATTGTGTGAATATGAAGCCTTGATGGCCTTTGGCTGCCACCAATAAAGGAATTAATTAGTGAAGGTTGAAGATTTGTCAATCTGTCGGTTAAGCGAATTTGGAGCCGCCGAAACCACTGGCCCGTCTCCGTGGTCTAGTGGTTAAGGCATTGGCGTTCATATCCAAAGGCCCGGGTTCGATTCCCGGCGGAGACATTTTTTTCAACCTTTGCAAAATTTCCAAAATGGTAGGACAGCTCTGGGGAACTTTGATTCATGCTACGCTATTATTCTCTCAATTGATCTCACATGTATTTATTTCCACGAGAGTTGCCCAATTTCACAACGCAAGAGGGCAGCAGACTGTTCGACACAGTTCGACATACTGCGGTGGGCGCTCCAACTTTTATAGTACACAGGTCAATAGCGCGTTATGTACATTCGTTCGATTTTTTGTCTATTTTGACCAGTATATGCAGATTTATTTTAATATTTGCAATAAGAAATTATCAGGGAAGTTCAGGTCGCAGCTGTGCGGTGCTAAAATGCCACAAGAATTAGAGAAAGTTTAAAAATTGGAAGCTAACTGAGTGCGAAATTCACTCGCTTTTGACTTATGAAGCCTGTTTGTGTGAGAAGCCGTACTCCCTACACAGGTTTCCGTAGGCAATGTGAAGGAATTCATCGCCAGTGGGTAAAAACATCAACAGAAAGGACTTTGAAGTCAAGAAACATTATCATTATGCACTTTGGCGTAAAATTTAATGAGTGAAAACATGACTTTGTAAACAGGGTAAGATTTAGGGCTCCCGTTTACTACGGCTTCTATGCTGCAATCGAACTTTTACTGACAAAACTAAGTTGAAAAACCATCGAAAGCACAAAAATACATCATACCTTCATCCGTCAGATATGACCATTGTCTTACCTCATCTACTCATGTATCCATGCTTTTTTTTATTGATCTAGAATAAAGTAAATGGAACAATATCGGGGCATATCTCATATCTTACATTCATTTTGTACACAGAGCCAATCGCCGCCAGCGCGCTTGCCCACCGCAGCAATGGCGTCGCCGATAGAGGGCCAAATACATAAACCGGAGGTGAAATTGGTCTATATGTTACCTTATCACAAATATGAAACGAAATTCAATTTTCTTTCGTATATTTTCTTTCAAATTTCGTCTCACGGAATTTGTTTATTTGTTGTCTACATTTATTCATTTTACTACCATTCCTAAACAGAACTGATATATATATATATATAATATGCATGTTTGTGTGAGCGTGTGCGTGTGGGCCTGTGTGCGTGTGTTCAATAAAAGTCCACGTGTTGGTATGGTTGGTAGAATATCGAAAAAAAAAAACTAGTAGAAATTTCATGCTTTTAACCAACTTCTTATTTCCTCTCACGAATATTCGACGGTATTCACACCATCAATGCATTCATGTTATTCATTGTATTGCGCAACGTCTTGGAAACGCTACATGGATACAATTTCACAAGTTTGTCATACACGTGATAAAGACGGTGTGAATACAGTCGAAAATTCGTGAGAGGATATAAAGAATTTGGATGAGAGCATGAAATTCCTATTAGTCTGCTGTATATACAAGACTGACACTTTGTATTATTGTGGGGGAATCCTGTTTCTGGTACATCAAGTAAACATTTCCATGCGTGACGGTGAGAGATCAGTTTTATCACGTTGCATCAATTAAAGGAGCAAATGGATGCCAATCCGACAAGGCTTCAAACTTCAAACAACCAAATATGTTTAGCGGTTGTTTGTTTGTTTTTTTTTGTTTCCTATCTCTTTCTCTCCCCCTTTCCAGGCGCGGTTCACGGGGCCTTAGGGAGCTCAAGACTCCCGCAAAAAACGAAAAAAAAAAAAAAGGACGATATAGGTGCAATTTTAATTTCAAATATACTCTAAATTGTCCCCCCCTCAAAAAAAAAAAAAAATGCTCTTGAACCGCGCCTGCCTCTCTCTCTTTCTCTCTCTCTCTCTTTCTTTTTCTTCTTCTTCTACTTCTTCTTCCCTTTTGATTCCGCGCAGTCTCGAAATGCAATTTTCACTGATGTTTATATAAGAAAACAACATTTAATTATTTTAACGTAAGAAATAATATTCTTTTAATTTTTGTTCACAACTTCTTACTACGGATAATTAATTTGAAATCATTATTGTTATTATTATTATCACACTCTCAGAAAAGTTGGTTAAAAATCATTAGGTTGGTTAAAATATGTACCGACCAACTGTTGGTTAAAAAAAATCCCTATATGTTTTACATAATTTTTTTTTTAATCAACAGCTGGTCGGTGCATATTTTAACCAACCTGATAATTTTTCTGAGAATGCATTATTATTATTATTATCATTATTATTATTATTATTATTATTATTATTATTATTATCATTATTATTATTATTATTATTATCATTATTATTATTATTATTATTATTATTATTATTATCATTATTAATATTATCATTATTATTATTATTATTATTATTATCATTATTATTATTACTATTATTATGATCATCATTATTATTAATGTTGTTGTTATTATCATTTCATTCAGCAAAAAAAAAAAAAAATCAGATTACATAACAATAGCAGAATATAAGGAGAGTCACATGAAACAACAAAACAACACAAGGTTTTCCTGGTCCATTGCGTAAACTTTTTATCACCATTGACACACCCTCACCCCATCTTTGTCCGAGAGGTGGTTCACCCGTTCACGACTTCGAAGATTCTACTTCTTAAAGGAGAAAGAAACCTTGGGTAAAGATCAATTCTAATGAAAAGAGAGGATAGAGAGAAGCAATTTTAAAAAGTTCCATCAAAAACGGTTACGAAATGAGACAGTTCTGAAAGTTTGAAAAGTCTCAATTTACTTACTATTGACTATGGCGATCCTCAAACTGGCAGGGTTGCTTCATAATGGCAGGTTTAGAAGGACAAATTTCAATTTATATTTTGTTCACAAAATTTCATAATTTCTCCATTATCTCTACAGCTGGTTGCATCTTTGTGAACTCAACATAATGTCAAATACATTTTCCCATGACATATCTTGAGCTGAGAAGGAGACAAGCTGCACCTCCAGAGATAATTGAGAAAAAATGTGATATTTTGTGTACAAAACATATTGAGAGTTGTCCTTCTAAACTGCCATTTTGAAGCAATATTGGCAATTTGAGGATCGCCATAGAAAGTAAATTGAGACTTTTCAAACTTTCATAACTTTCTCATTTCGTGACCGTTTTTGATGGGACCCCCCCCCCTTTTTTTTTAAATTGCTTTCTCTATCCTCTCTTTCTTTTCCCCAGGGTTTCATTCTCCTTTAATAGTGGCATAACACCATCCAATGGCGGACCGAGATTGATATTCGGTTTGGGAATTTTAGATGACCGGTCCCATGCACTCAACCTATATTTACCGGGCCTCAAACCGAAATATTGTGCTCCCCCAACTTCCCGTGGCAGGTCCACCCCTGCTATACCAGTTAGATAACATGTAAAACAATCTTAATAGCACACCATCTACAACCTTCATCGTACACGACAAAAACATCCATCCGAAGACAACTTATGGCCCAAATGAGGTTTTAAGGCACAACCCACGCGTGATTACAGGAATGGATTTAAACCTCTTTTTAAAGCCTCTCATCACGGTGTCAGCATTCTCTCTAGATCCAAGCGGATAATTTTTTGATTACTTCTATAAAGGATAGTGGTTTCGTGGTGAAATCGTTCGTTCACTTAAAACTTAATGAAAAGGTTGAGGGTTCGAATCCCACACTGGCACTAATGGCCTAATGTCTTTTGCCGTGACGTCCGACGTTTGCCACTCTCCACCCAGTTGTATGGTACGTGGTACTCGATAGTAAGAATTTTTTTTTAATGTTTTGGCGCCTTTTCCTGGTAACCTGGCAACAGCCGAGTGATAATCGCTTACTTTGTAAAGAATAGTAGAGAATAAAAGCAGCAGTGCTATATTCAATTGACTTAGTATTATCATTATCGTTGTTATTTTTCATCAAGGATTGCGAAAGAATAGAAACCTGGAAAGGAGGACCTACAATCTTGCGAACAGATCCCTATCAAACATTGCTGTGAATTCCTCTGCAGGATGCAAGAGTTAAAGCTGTGCTTATGAGAAAGAAAGAACCAAATAGCTTCACCATGTTCGCAGCGATTCACAACGATTCTGCAAAATGTTACAAAAGTGTGACTGGATTGTTAGCTGTTGGTGCTTCTCTTGCTGCTGATGCTCCTGGATTTTTTGTTTTGTTTTGTTTTTTTGTTTCTTTGCAGTACACTTCGGCTAAAATAGCCATAATATGCTACTCCGATCAAAAGGTCTTGATCAGTTTCGGAAGTCTAACTGTGGAGGTTGTAATAGGTACATGTACGTCAGTATTTAAGAGGATAAACGACAAAATAAGTTTCATTTTCTTGGTATAACAATGAAGTCCATTTGTCCAAACATCGGTAGTAATCATTACAATTGCAAAATATCATGTTTTCTTGTTTCCACCTAACTTTTTTTAAAATTTGTGACGGTTTAATATGAATAGGACATTAACTGATTAAGCCGAATAAGTATCTACTGTAGAGTCAGTTATTGACTCCTTTCAATAATTATTAGGAATCGTTTCATCTCATCAAAAGTGGAGTTGCCGTAGTCGAGTGGTTTAAGGCGCTTGACTGAAGACGCGAAAGTCGGGGGTTCGATCCCCGTCACGGCACTTATGCCTTTGAGGAAGGCATTTTATCTACATTGCTGTTTTTATCGTATATCAAATAAATGAATATGAGATATACATATTGATCCCAACGTGTGTATATGTTTTATTTTCAAAAGGAGGTGTTTGTGAAACCACTATTATCAGTCTGTGCAAATATCGAAATGTATATGTATTCATCTAACCCAGATCAGATTTGTTTTGATTATATTTCAGGCCATTCTATTTTGTAGTTGTGCCAAACTAAGTTCCAGGAACCCTTCTTATTAGAGGCTCATCGTCCCGTATCAAGATAGCTTAAAAATATACTTCTTCGCTCTACTTGCCTGATATCAAATTACACATCTCCACGCCTTCAGTCAATGGCGGGAATTCCTATTTCCCTATTCATTCCTGTTTTCCACTGTGTATTACAGCTTATGAATGGGTAATAGAGCATTGTAATGGAGTGGGAGTGTTGCCCTCTGACCGTCATTACTCCTGAAGATTAGGTTACAGAATCTTTTTGTTTTCGGTGGCGGCAAATGCCAAGGCATCGATTTTTTTCAATTCCTTTGATATTTATTCGTCACCTCTATGAAAAATGTATGCATGATTTGTAATGAATACGCTGGATTTCAGCTCGGCCATCATGGTCATAGGGATGTAAATTACTCTAAATTGATATAGGGATTATCAGTAATTCCCGCATTTGGAAATTCAAGCAATATGATCATCCTTATACATAGTATGAAGCATTATTTACAGTAATTACGTTTATGCATCATTTATCATTTGACAGATGCTAATCCACCATGTCCATAAAAATGTATGTGTACTGAAAATTATGAATGTTCTCCATTACAGGTTTGCTCTTGTTTCCAGTGTGTATGTCAGGGGCTGTGTCGGGGATATAGATAGGAAATTGCCTCATTACAAGTAAACAAACGTGAAAGGAAGGTTTATGGGGCGATAACTCCTTCTTCTTCTTCTTTTTCTTTTCTTCTTCTTCTCCTTCTTCTTCCTCATTAAAACTGACATTTAATATCCAATCATCAAAGTCAGAGGAGGAGGACAATTTCACTTTTTTTATATAAGCATGGAGGGGAGGGGGAGGGGGTCGTTTGCCCCATCGTTGAAAGATCTCCAGGGCTACACCCAAATAGCCGCCCTTGGTTCTCACGATGCAATGGTCCGCGCAGCTGAAAATTCTAAAATGTGATTATCCTAAGACGGCCATAGTGTAATTGATAAGGAATGATTCAAAAGAACTATTCAGTCCTTTGAAGACTCGGCCGCTACAGTAAACTTTTAAAAATCACAATCAACATAATGGTGGATGTAGCTTGACTGATACAATTTCAAGGAACTTAAAGGCATTTCAAGCGACTGTAGATCATTCACAAGTTAAGTGACTGATTTCTGCATAGCTTTATCGGAAATGCTTGAAGATACATATACATTAATCGTGCAAAGTTAAATATCAGTTAGCAGAGTGTGTAAAAATGTTGAAGTGGCGCTCTGCTTTGCTTTTTGTGGGACTTTGTATAGTGCGTATTTATGTCTACCTTACAACGTAACGTCCTAAACAATTTGGGGTTGGTTTTTCAACATGCATTGTCTCTTGATCAATCAATATAATGATAACAATGATGAAAACTTATAAAGCACACACACCGTCCAAAGACGCTTATGGCGCTAGCCCAGCATCACTTCTCTTTAATGCATGTTTGTTTCATATTCGATTATTTAAAAAGACGTAAAACACATTCACAACATTGCATAAACCCCAAACATGTTGACAATATGTACCACTCAGGAAATAATGCAGGAAGATTGGTTGAAAAATAGGGAAAAATAATCTGAAGACAAATTTGATGTCCTTGGAGTTTTCTTGTTCCGTCAGCTTTTCGTAACAGCTATGTCACGTAACGTTTTTGAGGGATTTTTTTTTCAATTTCGCAGTCAAAGACTCGGGCAATGTCTCTTATGGCACCCATGATACCCGATATGAAGCAGGTGATTAGTCAGCTACAGGTCTTGTTCTAACTCCTAATTCATTTCTTCACGATTTAATAACCTTTAGGGTGTCGAATACTTGTTGACGAGAAAACTTGGTAGACAAACGTTTAGCCTTAACAGAAAAAACCCAGAGCAATTTGGATAACGAGATATGACCATTGCCGTATCGTTTCCTCGGAATCAACTTTCCAATCAGCTTTGAGGTGGATGAAACTATATCGCCTTTAAACAGTGGCAGTTCACAAAAAAAAAAGGAGAAAAAGAAGCCCTTCACAGAAAAAAAAAATCTCACATTATATATATATATATATATATATATATATATATATATATATATATATATATATATATATATATCAAGATGACAAATCAAGATTTGATTAATGTTGATTTAGACTTACTAATCATAATGTAATTTATCAATTAGTCTCCGATTATTTAGAATGGGAATTGGAATTAGCGTCGATTAAAATGTATTTGGTGGAAGTGGAGTCGTATGTCAGAGCAATTTTCATCTTGCAGTAATCATAGATTATGATATTTTTGTCCGCCGCAGGGTAATCTACGAGTTAAATCTGGCACGAAATAAACATAAACAACATTGACGTAATATCTGTCATGAACCTCAAGTTAAGAAATCATATATTTAATATGTTTTATGTGAAAATGTCAGAAAAATGAAGCTTACCTCAGACTTTAGTAGACGACGCAGTAATTAAATTACAGCAGGTCAAACTTTCCTCGGGGTTGGTCTCGATAGTTGCCCAGCTCCTGGAGCTGTATATCGTTATCAAGAATTAAAGTAATCTATACAAAATATAAACACCAGCTTCTTTCTCCTCGTTTGCCTAAATATGAAATTGACGTTCGGAAAATCGTGTTCTATGAGGAGAGTCGACGAATGAACTCATTAATAGCCTGTGGCTTTTGGTT
The DNA here is from genome assembly GCA_029962745.1 of Echinometra lucunter. Classification (NCBI taxonomy): domain Eukaryota; kingdom Metazoa; phylum Echinodermata; class Echinoidea; order Camarodonta; family Echinometridae; genus Echinometra; species Echinometra lucunter. Next base: position 13,006,096 of record CM057160.1, read on the forward strand.
TAAAGGCATTGGCTAACTTTGTGAGTAGCTGATTTAAAAAATTCTCAAACTAAGATGAAACATGTGTATGAGTACTTGTATTTGTACTCAAAAACCCTGAAACCAACCATAATTTGGAATGAAAAAGTGTAAGTTAGACGCAAACGGCGATTTTATTATCCTTCGTCTCACGAGACAATCACTAAGAGGACCACTTTGCTTGAATTTGAAAATGCCGTTATGTGCCTCCCGCAGCGTGATACGCCAATACACACAGTACGGTAAGGTGAGTCATACGCGCATGCGCACTCCTTATGTCTATTCTGGGCAACCGACCCTCGTATATTTTTCAAACATTGGCTCACATTTTTAATATTTAAAAATACTTCCTGTGGATATTATACTTTGAAGCTTTCAGACTGGTATTTTTACACTATAACCCTTATGTTTATCCCATTTTCAAGTAACAAAACAAGATTTTTTTTAAATCATAACAATGTTAGCCAATGCCTTTAAGTAACGCTGGATTTGTCGGTATTCTGGAATCGCATCACACGAACGGTTGCTACGGAGTTTATGGGTTGATTGCGTCGAGTTTGGTGGCTTTTATAGCGGGAGTCAGGTGGCATGTGAGGTTTGATGGACATTCGTAAGAGCCCTGATAGTTCAGTTCATCTGTTTTGTACAATCTCTCTCTCTCTCTCTCTCTCCTCTCTGTGCCTCCTTTCTCTTTCTCTTTCTTATTCAATTTGTTTCTTCAACCACTTTTATTCTTATGTTCTCTTTCTTTCTCTCTCTCTCTCTCTCTCTCTCTCTCTCTCTTCTTTCCTCTCTACTTACATTTATCTCTCTATTCTGAGACTCTCGCATTTTCTTTGTTTTCTTTCCTCCCAAGCTTCGCCTTTCCCTTTCATCCTTTTTCTTATTTTTATGCACCTTTGTTCACCTTTTTTATTCTTCTTATTTCTCGTTACGATATCCTCTATAGATGTGCCAATGTCAACATGGTGAAAGTGTCTTTTTTAATCTTACACAAGCCGCCTAGCTGATCTGAGTTTGTAAAAAAGCTTTTTCATGATTTCTGTCCTTATCAAAAACAAATTATACTTAATAGCATATAGTTACTGCATTATCTCGACATTGGATCAAATTTGAATCATTCAATACTAAATTTGCGCACTCTGAATTTTCTGATTATTTTTTTTTCCAGCTGCTCGATAGCTATTGTTCACGCCAAGCCCTGCCCATGCATGCTAATTCAAACCTAATGACGTCAACATAACATGCTGGCTAGGCCTACTTGTCTATTACACAATCTTAGAAGACTTTCAAGGAAATGAGCAGCACAAGGCAAATTTCAATTCCCTATAATTGTATACAGATATTATGTCTGGAGATGTTTCATAAAGCTGTTCGTAAATTTATGAATGACTTTACGAACAACTTGAATGTGGCAAATCAAATGGGATTCTCAGTCATTATCACATCAGCTAAAGGTGAAATATGCAGTCGTAGATTAGCATTACCTTTGTCTTAAAAAATACTGGCAAGCATATTTTTTGCCACAGTTTGATTGACATTATGGGAAATGCAGTCACATTTCTTTAAAACGTCAGGAAAAACTTTGGGCATTCCATGTGGCACTTCATATTCAAGTCGTTTGTCTTAAAAGACATGCGTAACCGCCCCTGGATCATAATAAGGTGATACGAAAGGCCTAAAAATTGCTGCGGGTTGAATATTTCTAAAAGTCTTCGCGATTGTGTTCTAGTTGATTAGAAGGAATCAGGTTTGAATAAGGTGTCTTCCTCAAAGACATTGGTATAATATAATTGAACAAACTGTTATCTCATTTCAAAGACATGGACTTACATGCACCTACTATACCATCCGACACCCCCTGCTATTCCCAAATTATGCCCTAGGAAAAGAAAATGGGCTACTTATTGGTTTGCTTTGAGACTTGCCCCCCCCCCCCGTGGTGTAATGGGCAAAAACTTTGGGGGCAGAAAGTTATAAGTTACAAAAAAGTGAAGAACCCCCCTCCCCCGGAAAATCATGTCATTTTAGCAAATCACTTATATCGAATTTAAAAAAAAACCCGTTTGAATTTTATGGAGGGCAACTGCACCCCCCCCCACCATCAGTTAGGCAGTGCCTGCCCCCCCCCCATACATTTGCACTATCCCTGCGCGATGTACACAAGCATTTTCCTCCCCCCCCCCCTCTCTCTCTCTCTCTCTCTCTCTTCGGGGGGGGGGGGCGGGTGTAGTATGCAGTTGTTGTTAACAAACATTCATGAACTTTAGCCATTGTAATGATGATGATCTAGATTCATGACTTTTCACTAAATGTAAGCCAGATTCATGACTTTACACTAAATGTATAAACCAGTTTCTCTAAACAAAACGCTATGAAGTGAATCCCGTGTAAATGAACTTTCAAATATCACCCTCTGAATGCAATGCTTGTGACCTTTCTTTTTTTCGTCGCATCCAGCATTTTGCTTTTCTGCTGAGAATCTCTTAATAAAATGGCTGAATTTTTGTATTCTTACAGTTCGGTGAAATGGATATCGATTAGTTACCGGAATTGTTATGGAGTAGGCAATATATGAATAGGAATAAGTTGCGTGATAAACATGATAAAAGTGAGTGACCCCTGACCTTACAGTTAAAAAAAAGATTCTTTGGTATCTTTTCTGACTCATTTGGAATAACTATCATCATTGTCTAAACCAAAATATACCCCTGTTTAACACGAATATTGTTTGACATGCGCCAGGACATGCGTAGGATGAACAAGATAAAGGTCATATTTTAGTCATTATTATAGTGACAAGTTGCAAAAATAGATCGCGATGACATTTCCGAACTTCTAGCAATAACAAATACCCGTACTTAAAAATACAAGTTCATTGTATAAAAATCGCTATATCATACTACACACTTACCCCAAGCAATAAAAACCATAAGGCTTAATTCCCTCATGCTTTTGTTGTTTTATGATATGTAGTAACCTTTTTACCCTTTGTGGGTTATAACTGCCCTTGAAGCGAGTTGTAAAAAAAGGCGATCAGTGACATTGCTTAAGAACTTCTTATCATAACGTTAGGGTTCTTTCACATCTTAAAGATAAAGCTGAGTTCTCGCTATGCAGTTTTACGCGACAAAAATTGTCTCCGAGCAACTGGGAAAGGTAGATTAGCTGTACATCTTCAGCTAATTCTTGTCTCGAATAGGCCTATAACGGAACTCTTTCAGGGGGAACGTTTTTTTTTCTGAGATACTCTTCCTAACCTAAATTTAAGTAAAATGAAAAGCTTCTAAATGATTTTCCACCTTTCCCAGAATAGTATTCAAGATTCTCTTTGATATTCCTTACGATTTCATACAAAATCGTAAAACTATCATAATTATTTCATAGTTTAAATTTCTGATGGGTATACGTATTCCATGCTAGGTATTTCATACTTTAGGTTTAAGATTAGTGATTTTTCTGCTATCTGAAGGATTTCATGATTTACTACGGAAATCGTGGTTTTCTCAATAATTTTCTGGATTTTCCCCTAAAGATTATCTTTCGTCTTTTTGAAAATAAATATTACTCTGTCGTTTATTCAATTTAGCAGTCACTCCTGTCTTTTGTAATTCAGAGCGTTTCGGGCGAGGGATTTGTCATTCAAATTCATCTCCGTGTAATTCAAAATAGTATCGATGGCGTAGCTAAAAAACAAAAAAGGATGAAAAATAAGATTTTTTTTAAATTATAAAAAAAAAACTCTTTCGAGTCCTTCACATAACTTACTCTACCCGTACATTGCGGAATGAAAGTAAAACGTAAATATGCCTCTTCTCATATAAGTTACATCTAATACTGAATTTTAGTGTGCAGAAAATGCCATTTTCAGGCACGAATTTTCACAAATATCCCTACCGTGGGAGGGGGATACACCCCTCCCACACCCTCCCCCCTCTCGGTCGCTTCGCTCCCTCGTCTTGGCCTCCCCTGTTGAAGATTCCTGGCTACGCCAGTGAATAGTACTTATTAATAATCATTTAACTTCATCTCCAACTGCCGAAAGGACACCACGAGCATTTGAATTCGCCAATGGGTAGTCAAATTCCTAACGTATTCATTCAAATTAAAACAAAAAGACAACCTAAATTTTTTGTTTAGTATTCCCCTGAAAAGTGGGCTAATTTCTTATCTCAAGTCCTCCTTGAGTCCATAATATAGAAGACCTTTTTCTGTACTTGCTGTAGGCTATTTAAAGATTTCAAAGGATGGATTGCATGTATCTCTTAAATTTCAAAACTTGTACATATTTTGAAAGAAACGAATAATGATGTGACAGTCTCTCCGAGGATGGCATGAAGGCCAAAACTTAAGATAACACCATTGTTTTTTTTTTCCTTTATTTTTTCCTTTCTTTTTTCTGTTTTTTTTTTTGCGTTTTGGAGGGGGCGACCCGCCCCCACCGCCTCCCTGGCTACGCGGGTGATTGCACAAGCGTACACTGGTATATGTGTTGTGTGATCACGTGACCATACGATGTTAAATTGAACATGTTGAACACTATTGAATGAAGGCGAAAACTCTGAATATAGATGAGAAAAGTGTGAATTTGACTGACCAAAATACTAGTATGAATGCTTCCAAGATGAATTTGAAAGCACGAATCATGAGTTGAAATGTGGAATAGCACGGGCTGGCCGAAATAATTTAAATTGAATGCTCACAATGTGAATAAGACTGACAAAGTTGCGAAATTGGGCGGGAAAACCTAAAATATTATTATCAATAATTAACAAATGCAAAAGGGTAATTCAAATGGAACCTAATCCATCATCGTTGATCTCTTTTATGTAAGCATCAATGAATAAACATAATAAATGATTTTTCTTTTTTCAAGTAGACAGCATCAAATGGAGAGGATTGATTATGTATACAGAGTGATGCGCTTTTATTTTGTTTAACACTAACAATCCCACATGCTTTAAGTGAACCATTTCCTGCATTCCTCAGTTAAAAGTTAACAGGTGATGTTTATAGACAGTTTGAATAAACTAGCACTTTTTTCTTCTTCTCGCGTTTTCTACTTGAGGAGGCTGCAACCACTGACATTTATTTCAAAAATCATTTACTTCACACATGAAGGAAGATGTATTAGATATACGTATGTATTATCAAGAGGATTTAAATACTCCCCCCCCCCCCCAAAAAAAGGCATATAGTCCAAAATCATTCGAGGGAGAGAAAGAGACGTCTAGTTGTTTGGCCATCATGGCCGTTGACCTGATGACTGTAGACATAAAATGATGCACATTGCACCTTCATTTTACCGTCCGCAGCTGTCGATCCCCATATATTATTCATACCAGTTCTAGTATACACTACTAATGCGATCTATTAATCACTCGATGGAAAGAAATACATGTAGATTAAAAACATGACATGAGTCAGGTAAACAGTGTCATTATGAAAATCAACGCAGTTTCATTAAAGGTTAAGGATGAATAATTAAATGTCTCCAGGGTATATTCTGATTATCTTTTTTATATTAGTAGTTGTGTTTTGGGGGGGTTTTTTTGGTACACAAAAAACATAGTGATATGCAAGTGATAGATTTGCCGGAATGACATGACCTTTCAGGTTGCATATTTCACCATGAATTACATAAATGTAACTAAATATTATTATTGTTAAAGGGGCATTCTTCTCTTAAAATCACCAAACTGAAAACATACGTTTACATGCTTTAGCTGTAAAAGACATTTGATCTATTGAACGTGCATAGTTGACTTATTTGTGTTTACTTCTTAGTCTAACACTGAGTTAGTCAGACAACTATTGTTAGTTGAGTTTTACTACCCCATAAATGTAGGATGTGTTAATTAATAGGTTTTTTTTCAGCATGTTCAGGCTAGAATATTGGCGATTTTATAAACGATTTACGCATTTCCAAGCACAGTTTAGGCTGGATCTTGTTGCTTTGCAGAAACGCGCCTTGAAACGTTTTGAGTGAGTCTGGCGTCATTTGGATTGCGACTGAAAAGGGACAGTTCTCTGACGTCATGGGTGCGTTGATACCATTTCTGTAAAAGTTATTCATAACGCACACACCCACGTGCAGCGACACACCCACACTGGCGCACATGCCCTAATATCCCTCACCCACCTTACTCAGCCTTTGCCTCACGCGTAATGACCCAGTTGATAACGATAGATACCAACTGTAAGCTGTTTTACAGGGGGGGGGGGGGGGGGTGTTCAGAGAATTGAAATTCTGTTGGGAAGTTTTGAGGCGACCGGCCAATTCAACCTACACCAACCAGTCCTCAGATTACGCATCGGTCGTCGGTCCCGATCTTCGGCCCTCAGTCAAAATATTGAGCGGCCCGTTGAGAACTCCTCCAAACGCACCATGCATGGACAGTTCGCGATTGTTCGTTTTAACCACTGGGTCAATAGACTTAAATGGTTTTGTGAAACTATATTATTTGCCCCATTCTGGAGGTATTTCATTGTTTCCCTAATCATTTTGCAAGTAACTGTTTTCCGTGAAATTGTAAGGAAATGCTGGTAAATAAATCACGTAGATAGGCTACTTTAGTTGTGAGTTGCAGTCCAAGAGATCAAATATCAAACATGAGATTCCCCTCGCCATGATGAATTGAATACCAGAGAAACCAGTTCCGTTCACTGGGGGAAACTGTCATCACAAAATATTTGGATTAAAGGTATAATGTTGCGCAACAATGAAGCAGCTCACTGATTTTCTAGAAATATAATAATTCAACTTCCAAAAACCAAGGAAATCCGTAGTATAAGGAAGATCAACATTTTCACAGTGTTTGCGGTAAAGTTTAGAATAGGGTGACATGAAAATGGTGTAATCAGTTAATGGTGCTAGGCAAGTTGAAGTTGAAGTTTCTTTTATTTCCACATAATGTAAGTAACACAATTAAATAAACATACATATTCTTATTCTTGGAATAACAATATTTGAAATAAATTTGCATATGAAAAAAAAATACATTTTACTGTTTGTAAGTATTAAGTTAAATTAAGAACAGTAAATTAGTGGAGGAGTCTATTTAAAGAAGCAAAGCTTGTATTGTATAGACCCCTATCTGGCTTACAAAAATACAACAACAACAATAATGTAATACGAACGTATATGTGTTTATATATTATTCCACCCCCCCCCCCCCCCCCGCCCCGCGGCCCCGTCCACAGAAAAGAAGGAGTAATATGACTTACATTAGTTGGTACATGTAAAATACAAAAACAAAAGAATGAAAAACTTCAACGCAGAATTTACCAACATTTAACTCTGAAAGGTGCGTCTCTATATTCTTTTTATTACACGTTATTTCCCTCCCCCTCTCTGTCTCTGTCTCTCTCTCTCTCTCTCTCTCTCTCTCTCTGTCTGTCTCTCTGTCTCTGTCTTCTTCTCTCTCTAACTTTGCCGTAAATGTGGGTTGAATAAATACTGCAATATGTACATGATGTGAAAAGAGTGTTCCTGGATTTTCTAAGTAGATTGCGTTGGGTAATTGTTGTCTGAATGTTATACATGATTCTCTAACTCTATGGAAGTTACATACAATGCGACAGAGAACAGCAACATGGAGGGGCATAAAGCACGTCTGGAATATTTGAAGGTTGCAAGATCAATGATTAACTGAACATATCGGTGGAGGCTTTTTCTACGAGCACTGAGTTCAGTTTTCGTACGATGTTCAACAGAAACATATCATATAATTTCGACGATTTGCAAGCTGCGATTTGCTTCAGGAAAATCCCTGTAGGAATGATTTTACTATTTGACACCTCCTTCGGAAAATGGCAGTGCTCAGTGAACAGAAGAAAGTATAAGCGATCATAAGGCATTATCAGTCCCATACCTTGTGAATGATGTCAGGACAATGGCGCGTATCGCCCTATGCCACTGCCAATGATTGTGGTCCCCATGGAAGGATCGGTGACAGTGTATAAGACACTGTCCTCCTCCTCCTCCTCTTAACACCATAAAAATGCTATCAGAAACTGTTCAAAATTTTATGGTTCCCTCGGCCTTATACAAGTTACACCCAGAGGGCACAACCCTCTTTCCTTAGATGAAAATATCGAAATCACCGAACCGCTTTCTGATATTTCACGCTTTCCGTTTTGGACCATATTATGCTTAATGCGTCGTGAAACCAGATCACCCTTACTGGTATAGCTGCCTCCCACGAAAATACTGCTGTGGGACTATTGTGTGAGACTACATTACTCTTTTAACAACTATACCTCCGCACAACTCCCGTGAAAATGTCAAAGCACTTTGGTTAAAATTTGTATTTTGTACCTAATCCATTTCTAATCTTACAAAGAGAATAGTCATGAATGGACAAAACCCATCACAGGTACTGGCTCCTGTAATGACATAGTAAATTTAGTGCATCATCATAATAACCAGAACGCTATCTTATCTCTCTATCCACATTCCTTTTCCGCCAGAACGCAATGTGGTTTGTTAAAACAACATTACTGGTATTATACTCTTTTAACATCTATACCTCAGCACAACTCCAATGAAAATGTCAAAGCACTTTGGTTAAAACTTGTATTTTGTACCTTATCCATTTCTAATCTTACAAAGAGAATAGTCATGAATGGACAAACCCCATCACAGGTACTGGCTCCTGTCATGACAAAGTAAATTTAGTGCATCATCATAATAACCAGAACGCTATCTTATCTCTCTATCCACATTCCTTTTCCGCTAGAACGCAAGGAGGTTTGTTAAAACAGCATTATTTCACAGAAAACAGGGGAAACATGCACCCCCGCAAAATATTAGTGTTAAATATGAATATTAAAACAGAGGGGAGCAAAGATGCTTTATATACGACTTCGACGAAGAGCAGAAGAGAGGGTGTCTCCTACACCACTTCAGGAGTCACCACTTCAACTTTGGATTACTCTACGTATCAAAATTAAGAGACGATAAAACAGCACCTACGGTGATTTGACCTTATTAAAAAATTAATCAATGAATAAATCGCTTCGGTATCCTTAAGGAAATCTCTCAAAGGACATATCGCAGTGAAACTATAGCTGTTTACAGACAATTTAAGAGGCCAACGTTTGTCATTAATATGGTAGGACACACAAACGTAGAGGCTGATGGATCAAAAACCAGTCGGGGGGGGGGGGGGTCTCGTTGATATTTTCCTCTTCAGAATCTCCGATGGCTACTCCGTCGATTCTAATTCTTCTTCTTCCCCAATACTTTTTGAAATGTCGTAAGAGCCACATTTTGCTCAACGATTTTACTGTTAAGATATGAAACTTTCAAGTGGATTTGTACCCAGGTCTTCTGGCTCTGGTGTGTCACATTCGACGATCAGTTTTTCATCAACGTAGTATTTTTTTATTAACGTAGTTGGGTAATTTATTGTATGTCACTCTAGCTCTTTCGTCTTAGTGACTACGACTGAGCCTACGGCGACTTGGCAATATACTCTGGCTTTATTGTTTGAAGATTTAATCCTAATTTTTGTTGAGAGCAACTTTTCTATGCAAATTCAGTTTCTCAGGAGCCGAAATTGGGGTAGTTGTTATGGCAAGACGTCATAAAACTTTCTAATCGCTTTTCTAATTCCCTTTTGTTGCTTTTTATCACTATTTGGCATCCATTTCTGTCGCTTGTAGCTCTGGAGATCAACTTTGCCACGTGTTGTAAAAGTACATTCCCCAGTTTGGAAGCCATGATAAATTGTGTGCCATGAGTTGTAAATGATGTTGGTACTTGTTTGCTTAACTAAGTGTTACTTAAAAGCCCTTTGGTCAATCAGATGTAACTGAGAAAAGACAATTTGCCATCTTCATCATTTGTTTTATTTCCGCTGATGGCAAATGATAACTTTGCTCTTTTCTTCTGATGGCATTAAAAAAATCAATTTCTTTAGTTCCTTTTTATTTCAAAGTTTTTTCAAAAAGTTATTCTTATTTTGTAACATTTCCAGCAAGATATTGATTATAAAGTGGTGTAGCTATAGACATTAGGGGTTGAAGGGATCCGGTAACTTTGTGGAGGCTTGATTTAATTTTAAAAAAATAAATAAATTTTGGTGTCTGTGTTGTATAAAGATGTTGAGAAGGATGAATAAACAGCCAGGAATATAAAGGTTTTGAAATATAAGATGTAATTATCAAGATATCTATCACTGAATTCAGCCAGTTGCAAAACCAACCATGGTATGCTTTTGTCTAACATTGCAGTCTACGGGGTAAAAAAATGCTACATTTCCGGTCACTTATGTATTTTCACGTTAGTTGTACAGCACACGATGATGCTTTTGAAGTGCATTTTTCAGGGCTTTATATAAATTTACACAATATTACATACACTGATAACGTGTAGGGCCATATGCAGCTCAGATTTGTAACAAAAAATATTCAATAGCCGTTGGACAAAAAGGGGAAACGTCTAAGTTGTTGGGTGGAGTGCTGGCCATCCATGCGACGGCATGGACCCAGTTGAGTTTAGAAGAGCTCGGGAGAGAAGTAGGACCTTTTTCTCCTGTTCCCTTTCCCCTCTCCCTTCCTTCTTCTACTTCCTTTCACTCCTTGTTCAGTTGTTTAACCATTTCATTTGTCTCTTAGTTTGGTCATTCATGTATATTTTATGGCTGTATGCAGGGGCGGCGCTATAGGGGGGCAGGGGGAGAATGCCCCCCTCCCATGATTTTTCATGTGACAAAAGAAAAAGGGGAGAAAAAGAAGAAAAAAGAGGAGAACAGAGAAAGAATAGTATAGGAAAAGAGGGGGTTGGGTCATGTTACTATATGTTACCCCTATTGTTTTTGTGTTCATTTAAAACGTAAATAAACTCACCTATGGGTCATCTTGCCCCCCCCCCCCCTTCAAAATACCATGGCGCCGCCCCTGGCTGTATGTTACATAATGCGTGAGGAGAAAGGCTATTAAAAACAAAAACAAAAAACAAACACACTGATCCTAATCAGTTAAATGATCATTCCATAAATTTGCAGTCCCTTGTAAGTCTAACAGGTAATATTCGAAAGAAAAAAAGCTCCATCATGAGTGATAAAATGGTAAAGTCTGGCGATTTGTAGATAAGAAATGTATTAAAGAAGATGTTGATATTGAGGTTTAATACAATATAAGATTTGTCGAGCAATATAAGATTGCGAAGAAAAGAAATTATTCACTATTTCAGACTTTCGATAACACCATAGCCTTAGCTAACGTAAGGGGTTGGTTGCGGACAGTAGGTATTATGTTGACCCAAATTTTATTCAACTTTTTGTTTCATTCAACGAAAATTGAAAATACTGAAGGTATTGCAGCAGGTGCTTTTTTAAACATTTTACATAATCAGATAGGCTCGTTAATGAGAGGAAGGGATTTTTTCATTTTAATTATTCACAAATGATAAGATTTATTCCCCACTTCTGCTATGCAGGCTGTCATTCTCACACAGTCTTCCCATATGTCACACTCCGCACAATTTCATTATTTCAACCTTATTTAAGGCAGCAATGAATTTTCGTTGAGCGAATCAGCTGATGATGAATATTTATCCAAAATGATCACCGGGGAGTAGGCTGGTAATGCGATATCGTTGAGTAGATGTGAGACCAACGCCTCCCCAAACAAATGGTTATTAATAAGCAATCAGTTAGTATTTGATCACCACCAAGGCGCCTAATGCAACCCCACCGGCGCTATAATATTGTTCACATCGAAAATGTAATCTCTATTGCGTTCTCTGTGAGAAACTTCTATGACTGTGAATATCGTATCACATTATTAACTCAGTCTCTCACACTTGAAAATTAATTCCCTTCAAATTCACTTCATTGCATTCATTTTGATGACTAAATTTCTTTATCGGTTGAAAATCTCAATGAATCGACTCACTCTGCACTCTTATTTCCACGGTGTCAAATCGATTCGGAAACGGCGTCAGCTGGGAGTCAACTCTATTCCGAGTTGAAGTGAATCGGATTCCGAATTGATTTGACTCGGAATGGTGTGTCATTAGCTGAGAATTGACTCAATTCCGAGTCAAAATAACTAGGAAAACGGGTCACTTTAACTCGGAATAGAGTTGACTCCCAACTGACGCCGTTTCCGAGTCAATTTGACACGGTGGAAATAAGAGTGTGAATTCGTTCTATCTTTTGCATGGTAGAAGATCAAATACATTTCCAAATGATATATATAGAGAGAGAGCAAGTCATTCTGTTTCTGTTAAACTAATCACATCAGAAATAATGCTATTATCATCTTTACTATGAAGAAAACACCAGTAATGAAACTTTTAATCCGATCTACTAAACAAAATATTTAATGTCTAGATGTCTCTACGAACGATAACGAAATTTATATAAACGTTGATTTTTAGGCCAAGTTAACTCGTTTTGGGAAAATTAGGAGGGGTGGCATCATGTCAGTAACATCTTGTAATTTGTTCCTTCTATCCTACTAAGTCGTATTCACAACGAGGCAACTGACCCGTTGCTTTTATGACGTAATACCAAAGACAAAATTATTCAATTCATCCTTGATTTATTGCTAATCTCATTACATCATTAGCTCCTGATGAACATGCTTCAAAGCCGACGTCCTTGGAGTGTCTATGTCGGTCTAAGGCAAATATGGGTTCTTTTAATTTAAGGGATTAAAAAAAAAACTACTTTATAAAGTAAGATTTAATTACTGCCCCGGTAGAGTCCCTCCATTCTCATGATATAATCAGTGCAAGTACATGCATATCATGCATCATAAAAAAATATTGATGTTACTATTATACTATTAAACAATATTTTATTCCCACCGAGTTGTCAACGTAAGCAACACTTGGGTCGAGGGAGACAACTACAACTGCACCGGGTTTAGTTCATTAAAGATTCTGAATTCAAGATGTCAGTGTGACTTGCTTTTACATGAACTTTGGGTAAAAACATCACCATAAAAAAATTACTTTAGAATTTACAGTAGATTACTGGCAGCAGAGTTGCCAGTAATTTATTGTTTTTTTGTTTTTTGTTTTTTTATACAGTATTGTACTGTTTACTCTAGAGTAAAACTATGAAATGGCAGAAAAAAATAGTATTGCACTGTAAATTATGTAGTATTTTTCTGTATAATCTTACGGAATTTATAGTACATTACTAGCAATTCTGCTGTCAGTATTTTACTGTAAATTCCTTCAACATTTTTACAGTGATATTATGGTGAAATTTAGGAATAAGCGTAGGACTAAGTCTAAGACTTCGGAGAGAAATTTCCAGGGCTATATTCGTGAGCGTGTTTCAGACCCTGCGTCTTTTATGTGACATGTTGCTAAAACAGCGGAGTAATAGTTTTGATACTATAATGATTATATCTAAGGTTTCTCTTGTATTCTGAAAAATTGCCATGGCAAATGAAAATTATAACAAGATGTTCTTAGTACCCTTACTGAAATTTAAATAAAAAACCCGAACGCTCGAGCTTGACAGCTTTCAAAAAGCATGCATGGATAAACAGATCGATAAATCAGCGCTGTAGTTCAAAAGAAGGAGAAGAAAAAAAAAACCCCATAGGTTGGACAAGATATAGCACCAAATAGAAATATTTGATCAAAGCAGACGATTTGGCATACTGCAGGCACATTATGGATTTAGCAACCTCACTTCCATATCAAGGTATCCGTGAGCACTTAAAAAAAAACCCTCTTTTGTAATTCCGAAAATTGAAAAGAAAATCTGACTCGATAAAAGATGGAACAAAGTGAGTGAAAAGGAGGCAGATCATCTATCGTCTCTTAACTGGAGAATGAAACTTGTGTTGTGTTGCATTACATAAAAATAGCAGAGTCGAATTCATAAGCACCTCGGTTGTGGTTATATGTGTAGCACTTACTATTTTTTTTTTTTTTTTTTTTTTGCAGGAGTTTCTGCATTTAATGTCAAATCAAATAACAAATTTACAAACAATAGTAATAAATATACAATATAATTGATCAAATGACAAATGTGACAGCTAAATAACAAATGACAACAGAATAAAGACATGATTATAAGTAGAAATGAACAAGTAGAAGAAAAAATCAAGAATGCTGGGGCCAGCTATCTTAAGCAAAATGCTTGAATGAATAGCAGCCGGTGGAAAGGGCTACATGGAAACCATAATGAATATAAATGTCTGTATCATAAAAGCGATGTCACTAACTGAAAAAAAAATTACTACAAAAAAAGGGGAATAGAGGGAGGAAGGGGGTGAGGTGTAGTGTGTGCAAGTGGGTGCACGTGCAGGTGAAAAGATTACGAATAAGTGGATAGCAAATACTTCTTTAAGGAAGCTTTAAAAGAAAAAAGGGATATGGCGTGTTTAATTTCAAAAGGTAAATTATTCCAACATCTGGACCGTGATGTCTTATCGTTTTTTGAGCTATGATTAATTTTGGATTTGTTAAATGAAGATCTGATGAATGTCGTGTTGGGTAGGAATGGACATCTCTGTTGAAAATAAAAATATTCTGAAAGGACATTGGTGTAGCGTTGGTGGAAAATTTATACATAAATATAGCAGTTTGATAGGTGTGAATATCGTTAATTTTCAATGTTTTAAACTTATAAAATATAGGATCAGTATGGGCTAAATAATGAGAGTGAGAACAGATACGGAGTGCTTTCTTTTGAAGACGGAATATGGCGTCTATATTCATTTTGTTACTATTTCCCCATACTATGTTACAGTACGATATATGTGACAATATAAATGAGTTATAAAGCATTAATAGTGATCTTTGAGAAAGATAATATTTCAATTTATACAAAATGCCTATGCCTCTTGCTACCAACATGCAAATGTTTCGAACGTGACTATTCCAAGTTACATTTGAGTCGATCAATATACCTAGAAATTTTGTTTCTTGTTTTTCGGTAACGGGCATGTCATCAATGAAAATGTTATTACGAAATATATGGGTAGAATTAATGTGTTTAAAGTACATGAAGTTTGTTTTGTTTATATTGAGGGAAAGTTTATTGGATTTGAACCACAATGATAATTTCTTTAATTCTTGATTCAGAGTTGTAACAAGCATGTTTAAATTTTGGTGTGAATAAAATATGTTAGTATCATCTGCAAATAAAACGTATGTTAGTAAAGGTGATGCATTGACAATATCATTCATATATATTAAAAAAAGCAAGGGGCCTAAGATTGAGCCCTGAGGTACTCCACATTTCACAGTACGTATATTAGATGATTTGGATTTGAAATTGACATATTGACGCCTATTACCTAAATAGTCCTTAAACCAGGAAAGTACGATCCCTCTGATGCCATATGTCATTAATTTACATAATAATATAGCATGATCCATTGTATCGAATGCCTTCGATAAATCCATAAAAACCCCAACAGTGTGCTCCTTTTTGAAAATGAATCGGTTATTTTGTCGTAAAGTTGTAAAATTGCGTAGTCAGTAGAATGATTTTTTCTGAAGCCATATTGGTTGGGAATTAATAGTTTATTCATATCCAAAAAAGAGTATAAACGTTTGTAAACAATTTTTTCAAGTATTTTAGAAAAACTTGGCAACAACGAGATTGGGCGATAGTTTGCAATGTGGCATGGGTCATCTTTTTTATATATTGGAATTATTTTGGCAAGTTTTAGTGAATCAGGAAAAATTCCTTGTGAAAGAGATAGATTGAAAATATGTGCCAGCGGGGAAGCCAGGAAATGAATAATTTGTTTTAATAGATATACACTTATTCCATCATGGCCACTAGATTTAGAAGGACTTAGAGATCGAACAATTTCTAGAATTTCATGAACATTCGTTGGATTAAAAAACAATGAGTGTTCAGTATGATTATTCAAATATTGTGAAAATTCATTATCATTAGTAACAATCTTTGAGGCCAATTTTGGGCCAACATTAGTGAAATATGTATTAAATGCATCAGCAATAAGTCCAGTGTCTCTAATGTAATTTCCATTCTCTAAAAATTCAACATTTTGTAGATTTTCTCTTTTTTTACCTAACATTTCATTAATTGTATGCCACAATGTTTTGTTATTGTCTTTATTGCTTTCAATTTTGTCAGAAAAGTATGATTTTCGTGCTGAACGGATAATAGAAGTTAGCTTATTACGGTATTTTTTATATTTGTTTTGATGTTCCAAAGTAGGTGATTTAAGTGATATCTTATATAATCTATTACGAGTAAATATTGATTTTATTATTCCTTGAGTGATCCACGGTTGTTTATTCTTCTTTTTGTTGAAGGTTATTCTTGTCAGAGGCACATTTTTATCATAGTAATGAAGAAGTGTGTTAATAAATATTTCATATGAATTATTAACATTTGTCTCATGAAAAACGTCTTGCCAACTTTCTGTACTCAAATCTGTTTTTAAGGACTCTATGTTGCGTTTGGTTTCTTTTCGTCGAGTAATGTGTTCTTTATTTGAAAGTTGATGTAGGCGTTTATTATCTGAGCATATCGTGAAAATTGGTAGATGGTCTGAGATATCGTAATATATTATTCCATTACTATCTGTACTCAGTACGTTTGAGAAAATGTTGTCAATTATTGTATGTGTTGTATTTGTAATCCTCGTAGGTTTGTCAATAAGAGGTTTGAGAGAAAATGTTGATAGCAAATTAGTAAAATGTTGCCCAAGGACAGTGTAAGGCAAAGAGAGATCTATATTAAAATCACCCATGAGGTAGATATCTTTGTTTTCTCGAGATACGGTTTCAAGACATGATTCTAATTTATCTAAAAATATATCAGCTACGTTGTTTGGTGGTCTATAAATTACACCGACTATTTTATTTTTATAGTTACCGCTAACAATTTCTATGAATAGGGTTTCTATGCCGTTAATTTTAATATCATGCCTCACTTTATAATGCAGGTTATTGTGAATGTAAAACGCGACACCGCCTCCCTTACCATTTTGGCGATCTATATGGTTAAATGTGTAATTCTCAATATCAAATATGGGAGGGGTCGTTGAGTGTAACCATGTCTCTGTCAAAGCTATTATAGAGAAAGGAAATAAATTTAATATAGATAAAAACTCATTGAAAGTATCAAAGTTCTTTTGCAAACTTCGGATATTTATGTGTACTAAGCTGAAAAGTTTTGGTTTATCATTTTGGTTTGTTGAATTAAAAGTAGAAATGAATTCTTTTGCAGTATAGTATTTGCTCTGGGAAGTAAATAGTTCATCATTTAATATATCATCCAGATCCATGAATGAAGAACAAATTGGTATGCAATACGATATAATGAATTTGGAGTGCTTGGTGCGTGCAAGTGCAAAGAGAGGTGCATGTAGTGATGTGTCGAGTTGTGTGTGTGTACATGTTCGCGTGTGTGTGACAATCTGACAGACTCGGGGCTGGTGGCGATTAACACTATTCCTATCTTTTATTTTCTTTTAAAGGAAAAAAAATGGGTAAAAAGACATTTTGCAAATAGCTATAGATTTGATGGAAAAAAGAAAAAGCTCTAAATTAAATTGTTGATAATTTTATACCGTCAATTGAAATTATACTTTAGTACTGGTAGGCCTATAAACCGTGTAAACTGTACAATAAAAAGTGAGACTTGAGACGGAAAAAAGGGATGATATAGGCAAACAGATTAGCCAGCATCGCATAATAGACTTCCCATTAACCTTTCGTTTTGTGTGCTCTGGACAGAATGGTATCAATAAAGAAAAAAGAATTTAAATCTGGCGTTGAAAAAAAAAAGGGGGGACACCATGTAGCTCATATACATAGACAATCATTACACTTTGATGGTTGAAAGGGTATGTATCAATAAGGCCTACTCTTAATTTGGATCATAATACGAGTATAAGGCAAGATAAACAGAAAGTCGTAGGACAAGTGACGTGGTATCCTCATTTGCATATTCATGTTCACGTGATTCGTAATCTGTTTCCTCCAACATGTTCAAGTATTTCATTTGATAACATGACTCATGTATGCAAGAGTGAAATCATTATCTGAAAATTCATATTAACACATCAGTTGCCAGGTAAGGGGAAGGGAATTAAACAAGTATCCACAGTACAGTCAAAACGTAGGCCTGGGTTGACAAGGTACAAAAAAACAAACAAACAAACAAAAAAAAAAAACCATGTTACCCATGAACAACAAAAGAGGACCTTCACGTGACTAATCTATACAGGAAGAGAAAAAAATCATTGGCATGACACCTGATCTGTAGAGTAAGTTTGTGTATAGTTAGAAAGGGGGTGGGTTGACAATCACATGAAGCGTAGATAACTGGAAATTTACCTATAAATAACAGGTCAAAATTTTCCTAACAATTATGTATGGAAAGGTGTCCTTGCATAGATGAAGAGAAAAAAAAAAAAAAAAACACAATCGAGATAAAAGATATTCAAGTACGCCGAGGGCACGGGATGACAAGATGCACAAAAGGAACAAGCTTAACAAATTTGAAGGAAACAGGGATCCTCATTTGCACGGGTATTAGATACAACATAATAGTCTTGTACTTTCACTATCTAAGTTGGAATAAGCATGAGGGAGCATAACATTGGCATATAAATCGTAATATTGTAAAAATGTATACATGATAGAAATACGCCTCATTAACCGTTGAATTATCACATTTTCATAAACAGTATAGGGGAAGGGGGAGCCGGTTCCAGTAGGCAATGGGTTGAGTCAAGGGTGTCAAAAATACCAATGTAAATAAAACATGTTTAGTGAAATGCTTGGGTTATGAAGCTTGACATGCAAAGTATATGAAAGAGGATCCTCATTTGCATAGGCTGTGATGGCACGACATATATTCGTATATTTTAATTTCAGAGAAGACGTTTCTTGCATTCGGTGAAATGTAATGTAGTTCTGTTTGATCCATGTTTACTTGTCATGCTTGTGGGAACAAGATACCAGTACCCGAGGATATGAAAGATATTATTGGCTAGAAATGATCATACTGGACTCAATCGACCACGCATGTCAGGAGGGTTAATTGACAATAGTAAGCAGAGCTTGATAACATGACTACAACAGCATAAAAATAAAAAAATATAATAACAAAAACACTACTAAAACAAATTAAGTAAACATATAACGTAATTAAAAGGAATTTATCTGAATTCACTGATGTAATCATATAATGCAACATGACTCCCTCAGGTGAATGCCAAATGTCTCCGGAGTGTCATGTGATATACAGAGTAAGGATTACTCGGTGTCGGCATCTGATTTCTTCCCAGAATCATCGCCCACAGGGTGTGTGTTTTTGGTTTTGTTTTTGTTTTATGTCTGTATAAGGTCTGCGTTCAATCCAGTGTCGGAAAAAAACAACAACATAAAAGCATTTGACGTGAACATTCAGACTTGTTGATCAAAACTTGATTATCGCCTGAATGTAGGTAAATCGAAATTAAAGGATACTGTGAGCCTTTTTACTGGAGGAATCTGAGTGACGTCATGGTAGTCTTACTATTGTTAACGATTTGAAGTTGATTTTACCTTAGCTCCCACGCTAAACTGTCTCCAGTTAACATGGTTAATAAGAAATTGGATTATCCCCTGACAGTACTTTTGTCATTATTCAGAACATGACTAAGGACATATTATTCTTTAGATTGTCCTATATGATGCAAAATGCAATTTCTTCCAAAGTATTCCAAAAATGTGCGTTCACCCTTAATTATACATCAAAAAAAAAAAAAAAAAACTGTGGTCAATAAAATTCTGACTATCTTTTGATTCGATTGGAATAATTATCGGTAACAAGGTATGGAGAAAATATTAGAATTTTGAAAGATAGAGAAAAGCATTCTAAATACATGTAATAACGTATTATGAATAGTTTGATTTTAAAACCCGATACACCACTTTACTGTTTATGTAAATTTGAGATATTTGCAAATGAGTTTCCTCACACATAAGCAAATGATGAGAATATTAATGAAACTTTTGATCATAATTTCAAAATTTTCCTTGATATTCAGCATGTTCAGTGAGTTAAGTATGAGAAGGAAGGCTTTTTTTCATACAGTGAAGGTGTAACTTTAAAAATGTAAAAATGATCTTTACTCCTTTTTTTGGAACCAAAAGCTTCATAGATTCATCCGACTGGTATGGGGTATTTACAGCTGAAAGCATATAGCTTACAGTTTGAATCATTTGGAGATGAATGCACGAACTTCAACTTACTGAAGAACAGAATTGGCTGAAAGCAGTGCTTCCATTTTGATATAAGGGAAGTGAAAGGAAACCAAATGAAATAATGCGACCAGGATTTGGGCGATATACTTACTAAATAGTGATATATTGACTAAATCATTGTGGCCATTATTTTGCTCAGATAAAATGTATCGAAATCATGACAGAGCAAAATCAGTTCTATTGGCTATTTTACGAAGGTCCCTGGCGCACATATGCAAAATTTTTTGGGCTCAACTGCACTTGCGCGTATCCCCTTGCGTGGTATTCATTTTCGCATTGCATCTACCATCCCCACTGTTTTTTTTTTTAAATAATGGCTTCACATTTTGTCACCATGCAATATTGATCTAGATAATCTCAGTAGAAATTATCAATATTTTCTAGTGCATCAATTGGGAGGCTATGATTTTCAGTCTTTCGTACTTACTCCCCGTGGCAGGATTCCATTTTTTTTAAACCGTCGGACAAGCGAGGTATATTGTGTAAATGATGAATAATTGGGAATTAAATGAGAGGGAAAAAAAACATAGACGCAACACAGGCCACTTTTTGACATGTTTGAAATGCACGCTGGGTGAAAAAATCAATTACGTGGGAAATATCTTTGGAAATTTGAGTCTGTAAATTAATGGTGAAAATTGTTTTTTTACTGCTTAGCGTCGCAGTAGTGCCTAATACTCTACAGTTAAAGAGAATTCGGACTTGAGTTGAACAATTATTTTCTATGTATACCTTTTCCATTGTTTCAAAGCACTTCTCTCAGGAGTTTTCAAAGCTATTTATTCTCATTCACTTATTCATAAAATTGCTTTTTAATTCGAAGAATCTTTGGTGATGACACTGCAGAGCTCAACAGAAATACCCTTGAATCATCTTGATATTATTCGATATCCGTTTTCTTTGTTGAAAGTGATAATTGGAATTTTAATTGAAAAGTATTCACAATGAAAAGGTGAGTATTAATGAGGACAAATGTTTCAGTACGAGATGAGACTGTATTGTTGTTACTTGACGAGTATACGGTGAACTGCATTTACAAAAGTCTATCAGAAATAGCTGGTTAACCTTTTCTTTCCAAATGGGAATGGGATTTTTATCTTGATATTAACATCATTATTTTCATATTCTAGACGTAAATTTTCTTTTCACTTAAAAATTTCGTTACGTGTTTACGTGTCATTTTATTTCTGTTTATAGTGGATTATGTCGAAGGTCTTTTTATTCATTTTTCTAAACGGTGTCTGGCCATTCTTTCAGTTATATCGCCCGCTAAATGATCATGAATGTGCCTTTGTCACTTATTTCGGTCTCTGATAACAGTCTTTAGTTCAAAGAATTCGATTATCAAATGCCCTAGGGTGCATACAACCTTCCCCAAGCCCACACCAAACATTAAGCAGACATTCAGTTTTCTCAGAAAAAAAAAGCAACAGTATAAAGTCTAGGATTAAGATTAGAAATTGTAAATCTTTGTGAATCTAAAGTGTAAAATGCTCTGGAGACTTGAAAACCGACTCTCCACAATTCACAAAGCGTGTTTTGTGTTCTCAAAATTCATGAAATCAGAATACTATCACTGACTATAGCGAACACAAGTGCATCCCTTTCGTTTTGTTTACTGCCAATAAATCTGCAGAAGAAATCACTTTATTTGTTTCGCTGATAATTCGCCATGCGCGTTATCTAATATTGATCAAAATCGAAGCACTTTACATAAGAATAGGAATATCACGGACTGGGAAAAGAATTATTCCTGCAGACCGTACAAAATCTTTTAGTAATCACGCACGAACGTGATTCAGGGAATATATGCAAAAAGAGAAAATATGAGATGCTGCGAGTTGTCCGTGTTTTACTCGTCTCCGATCTTCCGATTTGTTGTGGGAAATTTGGTGCGTGCCAATTTAGATATGGCTATTCATTATGGCATGATGAGCACCATGAGAGCGGCCAGCAGTTTCTATCCTTCCTTTTAAAATATTCACGAATCGACTTGGCGTAAATCGGCTCCAAGAAGTTTGAGGTATCATGCAAAGTGAAAGGTCACATAGAAGTCTTCCACGAATGGACTGTCCTCATGGTTAATGATGTCCCTTACAAAAAAATGTGTATTTTTGTAAGGGACAAATTTTACGATTTTGTGAAATAGTAAAATTGCTGCTTGAATTTGTATGCAAAAACACTAAAATACGAGATAAACCGGCGCAAACTTTTAAATCTACCCACTGAACCTTGCATTTGATTAATTTCATACATTATCACCTTGGTGTTTGTGTCAGTGTCAGTAATTAACTGCTATAACTGTAACAGAAGTTGCCCGCCTTATGCATGTTCCTGCTTTTGTGAATCTTTATCCGGCATTTGATGAACTGCATGTTGACATGATAACGCAATGGTATAAATGCCATGGTACAGACTTCTGTAGGGTTTCATTATAAACCTTAAAACGATGACTTGTCTTCGGCATATAATTAGCGCGTAACCTGTGACCAGGGGCGGGCTGCATGGGACTGGAATTTGCACCCCCTATAATTGTCTGATATAATACATGAGGAAATATGGCTATCTGTCGTGATATAATATGGAAATTGTACATTAATCATGGAATTTTGAATACTCCATTATATTTCTGATGCAGTTTTGTTACTTTGTTTGTTGTTGTTTTTTGCCTGTTCGTTTATTTGTTTGTTCTTCGTTTAGCTTTTGTTAATTTCTTTTTTTGGGGGGGTTGTTGTTGCTTTTATGCAATTAAGAGTTAAAAATTCAATCTTCTGCAACCTATCATTAGTGTTGACTCACTGAGATTGTTCACTCCCTTTATCTGATATTAGAATTAAAGCGATATGGTTGTTTGTTACGATATAAAACACAAATTTATACAATTGAACTGAGGAATTAACACCAACATATTCTGCAGTTTCACTCGATGTTTGACACTAAATAACCTTCGGGTTTTAATGCAATTAAGAGTGCAGTAAGCACAATCTTGTACAATCTATTATTGCTTTCAACTCATTGGGATTTTACACTCCGTCTGTTATTACAATTAAAACCATATTGTGACTGTTTGTTGTGCTATAATAACCAAATCTATACGACTGAATCATAGAATTTGCACCAAAATATTCTGATGCAGTTTCGCTCGCTGTTTTACACTAATAACCTTTGTGTTTCTTTTAATGCAATTAAGAGTGCAATAAACTGAATCTTGTACAACCCATCCTTACTCTTAACTCATTAGGATTTTACACTCCATATGGTTGTTTTGTGATAATAACCAAATTTATACGATTGCAACATATTCTGATGCAGTTTCGTTCACTGTTTTAGAGTGACATTTGGGTTTTAATGCAATTAAGAGAGCAATAAACTCAATCTAGTATAAGCTATTGTTATTCTAAACTCATTGGCATTTTAGCCCCCCCCCCCTTTATCCGATATTAGAATTAAAGCGATATGGTTGTTTGTTGTGATATGATACAAAAGATTATACAGTTGTTCACGGAATCAACGCCAATATATTTTCGTTCACTGTTTTACACTAATAACATTTGGGTATTGATGCATTTGAGAGTGCAATAAACTCAATTTTGTTTAACCCATTAGTACTCTCAACTCATTGGGATTTTACACTCCTTTTATTTGATATTAGAATTGAAGCCATATGGTTATTTTACTCTGTTTATTGTGCAAGTTTTTTTTTAAGGGAAAAGAGGACTTTGTGCCAGATCCTCATTAATGTTAAAAACTATATGCTAAAGCATGACATGTATAAGCTTATGATACATCTTTATTATGCAAATTATTACACGCTACACTCCAAGAAAATTTTTGTACCCCAAATGCAACATAATAGCAGCACCTTTGGGGCTGCAATCCTGCACCCTACATGATAAAGGTGCAAAGATGCACCCTTTTGTACTTAGAAGAATTGTATTACCTCATAATTTCTTTTGTTGTAGACAATATCGACAATAAAAGCCGATGCATATGAAATTCATTCCCTTTCCCTGATTTAGCACTACGTATAAGAAGATTGCATTTTTTTCGAGTTCCTTCTTCTGTTTGCAATAAAAATCGGTAGAGACGTTCCGTGGACTGTGACTAGTCCAACGGCAAAAGCAACATGCGACAGAGTGGTAGCACTGCGAAAGGGGGGCCACAAGCAGACTGGCATCGCAGAAGTCCTAAGGTCATCAAGGAGTGCAGTCTCTAAGATCCTGAAACATCAAGGTGTGGCGGGAAATGTGCGGTCATGGAAATCTCCAGGACGTCCCAGATTGACAACAAGATGAGATGACTGCCAACTGTTGAATTTCAGCCGAAGAAACCGGAAGTTGCCGACGAGTCGTCTTTGTCTCTGGTGGAGGGGATATCATTGGATTCCGGTTTCCCGATCAACCGTTAATCGCAGACTGCTCTAACATGGTTACCGAGCACGGCGGTCGACCAAATGTTCACGCCTGTCTGTTCGCCACAGAGAAGCTCTTCTTCTTTGGGCTAGGGAGCACAGAAGGCTTCATCCAGGACATTGGCAAAATGTGGTCTTCACGGAAAAGAGCTGGTTCATCCTTGACCGACAGGATGGGAAACACCGAGTTCGTCGAATGGTCGAGGAAAACCTTCACGATGACTGTATTCACGAGGCGACTCAAGACGGAAGCGGCTCAGTGATGATATGGGCTGTCATCCATTTATGGAGACAAAATGCCACTGATGGTGGTCAACACCGCCGCCTCAGGAATATCTTGGAGCTCTACTGCCTTCCATAAGCAAGATGAGTATGGACACAATTTCCGACTGCAGGACGACAACAATAGACCGCACGAAACTGCTACAGTAAGGGAATTCTTGGAAGCAGAGGGCGTCGTGCAGTTGCCATGGTCAGCTTGTTCCTCGGATATGAACCCCATAGTTCGTGCATGGGCTGCCCTTGGTCGAGCCATCATCGACAGGGAGGTCATTCCTCAAAGTCTACTGGAGTTGGAAGATACTGTGATGGAAATATTGCGCGCTACACCTGTTGACGTCATCAACAACCTAGTGGACAGCATGGCACGATGTCTGCATGCGCTGGTTCGTGCGAGGGGTGGACATACCTGCTACTAGTGACTGAGTAAGAACAATGACTCCATTTTGATGCAAATTCGTCCATGCAATCACACACAAAAAAAAGAAATCATCTGCAAAACTGACATAGGCTGAAATTATAATCCTTAATTTACTGTGTATTGTCGTCATTGTTGCTCTAAGCTCATGGCATCCGTCGCTCAGGACATAATATTGTTAAAAATCACTGTCAAATGTGTGTAAGAGGCAGAATAATAAAGTAAAGTAGTTATCGTGCGTCATATACACGCCATTTTCAAATCATATTGATAAAATTACGCTGTGAAAATTTGGTGAAAAGAAAATATTCCACCTTTATGACCAACAGTGTATATTTAAAGGGTGCAAAAATTTAATCTTTTTCCGTGGTGTGTATCTTGAGATGGAAGCCTAAAAATCCATTCTGCCCCAACTTGAAATACGTTGGAGCATCTGCCATCCCCCCCCCCCCCCATCCACCCCTTTAGAACCTGTCATATGGGATGTGCCCTCTTACCCTGTCGTGGTATCAACCATGTGAATTTTTATATTTGAAATGTTATATGTCCGATCAAGCATTATCACAAATGTATACTCTAACCATGATTGTGCTGCTGAATTCCATGATTATCATACTGCTGAAAAAAGTTCTAATGGAATCAACACTACAGAACATAAAGTAAGTATCTTTTATCATTTTACCCCTTTAATTTTTTTCTAACATGTTTAACTCGTCTTATCAATTTCTTTCTCTCTCTTTTTTGAAGTCGTGTCATTAAGATTGGCCCATTTCAACCACAGTATTGACCGGCCCGTAGGGAGGAAGGGGGGGGGGGGGGGGGGACTCCCCTTGGCATTTGCTTGTGACTAAAAAAAAAGTGTGGTTGACATGAATAATATTTCAACCGAGCACTCCAAGCTTACTTATATAAATTTCCTAATCTGTGAATATCAAGTTCTTAAAAGAAAACAAGACATTTCGAAATTTTGGAAAATATATAATTTTTACTCGAAATTGCTATATTAATGCGTATAATACAACTCATGTATCCGTAATGAGCTTCTTTCCGATGGCGTCTGTTTTCATGCAGAAGAATGGCAGAAATAATTATATCCATTTTTATATCCATCGCAATGATTACCCCTCTTTGCCTCGGGGCAATGGAGATGATATTTCCCACTCTGTGATTGGCATGTTATCAAAATGCCACCATCTCAGCTAGAGCATGCATTTGATCACTTCTTTGATTTTATGATTTTATATTTTTTTCCCTTCTCGCGTTGAATTTACCGTATACTTTCTATTTTTCTACGCCTCTTTTCTTCTCTCATCTCACCTCTTTTCTTCTTTCTTTATTTTCCACATTTTTCCTATCCCCTCAACACTCATGATCAGCCGGCTGGATATCATTCATTATCTTCTACTCACATCAGGGCCCCGTAACACAAAGATTTACAATCGATAGCAAAAGTTGTAACAGCCAATCAAGACCACTGTTTCATGCGCATTTAGTTCAAAAAGGTGACCCTGGACGAATCAGAATGGTTGTTTTAAATTTGCGATTGATCGCAAACCTTTGTGATACGGGGCCCGATCTGTCTCCTTTCAAAATGCATGTCCCCTTTCCTCACTATCCTTCTGTTTCATCTCTTCTCACTCTCTCCTTCACCTTTCTCGTTTCGTCTTTGGTTTTTTCCCCCTCTCATCTATCCTTCTCATCCCCTTTCCCTCTTCCCTTCTCATCTTCCCTTCCCTCTCCTTCTCTCTCTCTTTCTCTCTCTCTCTCTCTCTCTCTCTCTCTCTCTCTCTCTTGTGTCCCCTTTTCCCATCTATCCGCCTCGTCGATCCCCTTTCTCATCCTTTCTCCTTCCGCTGTCTTTTTCTCCCTGGCCCCGTTTCATAAAACTTGTTATCAACAACAAGTTGCAGTCACTGTTATAAGCTACAGAAATCCTTGCATCTGATTGGCAGAGGGCAAATTTGTCATAGAAATGTGGCAGTTGTTACTGATAACAGGTTTTATGAAACGGGGGCCCAGATGTCCTACGCCTTTCCTATTAGGTAATCCACCCTAGGAAGAAGCCAGCCTATGTCCGCCCCTGCCCCCACCCTTCCCCTTCTCGGTTCAAAAGCCCAGAAGTCGTTTCAAATTTTCCAGGACCAATACATCAAAGAATACCGGCTTATAAGCAGCCCAATTGCATTTAGAGAAGAAATCCCAGAAAATCACATGGATGTTTGAAAAACATGCCAATGTATATGCGCTTACATGCAAATTAAAAAGAAATATATAAGGATCCACCGATTACATGAGTATCGTTAATTCTTTTATTTTTCTTCGAAATGACAAAATCTCAATTTCATGGAATTAGATGTTATATTATCTTTGTTATTGGTTCAGAGATGGAGCATTATGAAGTTTTGATGGAGGTAATAATCGTAACCCAAATAGTCTCGTTTGATATCATTTCGTCTGAAGAACTAGAACTTGCTTCGAAGAGAGGTTCCTTTTTTGCCCTTTCTCGCTGTCTTTCTCCGTCTGTCAGTCGTCCTTTTTCTGGCTGGCTCTTTCTATCTCTCTCTCTCTGCCTCACACACACACCCTCACACATACACACACACACACACACACACACACACACACACACACACCCTCACACAGAGCCGCATTCAATGAATCGGCACGGTCGACGTGCTATTTTTTAGCCTGTATGTACCTATTTCTTATTTCACCTCTCATCCCCCTTTTTTTGTCTGTGTGAGCTCAATACCATCTCCCATCTCTCTCAGTCTTTCTTTCCCTCCTTTTCTATATATCTTTCTCTTCATCCTTCTTACAAGTTCTCTTGTCATTTTGACTTCTCCTTTTCTCTCCCTCGATTTATTTCTCTTCCTGTCTCTCACACGATTAAATTTTGTCGTTTGACTGTTGTATTGTGTTTATTGCTTTTTTCTGCTTTTCTCCTCTCTCTTTCTTTCTCTTCCTATCTATCTATCTATCTATCTATCTATCTATCTATCCCTCTCTTTCTCTCTTTTCTCCCTTCCCCATTCTGAATCTTTTATCCACTTTCTTCATTTTTTAAAACATTTTTATCATACTTTCCTTCGCAATTTCTTTATCTACTTGTACGCCACGCAGAACTCTCCGATTTTTAAGTTAGATCTATTATATTGATTCGCCATCAAGATGAACAGATGAATAGCTACATAAGGAACACCTATTGGAAATGCAATTTCGAGATAACAAGTGGAGTGGAAAATATAGTTGGCTGTTTGCAAAATAAATCCTAGGCTACTTATTGATGTTGTTTGTCTCGTATTTGTTCTTCGGAGATTGCATTCTGTTATCCTTATCAATGTATTCATATTCAGTTTTGACGATCATGCTAAAGGGACGTATGTCCATTTCTGAGATAATGCATCATCCTGCTCTCTTTATCAACGAGATCAAGTCTGTTGGTTTCAGCGATGATCTCCATGTTAAGAGAATTCGTCTTCTGCGTTTACCACCTTTGTTGCTTAATGCAGGTACTTCTACATATTCTATATGTCAGAAATATGTCAATATGTATTTCGAAACTCGTCATAATATATTAGAACATAACAACATGCATGACGAAATAATTACCAGATTAATTATTTCGTCATGCATGTTGTTATGTTCTAATATATTATGACGAAATAATTACCAGATTAATTTTATACCTAGATGTTAGGATTTTCATGGGTAAAATGCACAGAATGCAGAACTTTTAAGTTTGTTTGTTAACTTATTTTTCAAAATTTCTTCTCAAACAAGACATATTAAAGAATTCTGTTCGTTCTTAAAAGAGATACCCAATTTAGAGATCGCATACTTTAAAGGTAGATGGTATACTTTTTCACCATTATATCTAAAATTAAGGCAAACATTTTTCTTCGAAAATGAAGTGCTTGATTTTCTCAGTGTAACACATTTTGTTATACTAACATACACTCATTGTCGTTTTGAGATTCAAAGGGAGTCACAATGTTCTTGAACAGTTATGTTTGATATCACATCAGGAGGTATTTCTATCGTAATTAACGTTTGACCAAGATTTGAGGTAAAGAGGAATTGACAACATGACGGCGTGTTCAGATTAATCAATACGGATTATTCAACCATCTTTAAGCATACACTCTAAATTTATACTTACCAAAATATAATTCATGTTTAGAGATTAATTATTTGTTGATTTCGCAGAAGAGGCTGTCTAAAATGTTTCTACCATTCCTCACCGCTTAACTTACCCTTGCATTATTCTCAAAATCACTCAAATGTCGCACGAGTCTTTTCGATATTGCAGTTCATCATATCAGCCTCGGCTATACCAAGCTACTGCATCCGCTATTGCTCGTAAAACTCGATGTAAAACCAGGCTTTTATCCGGCATGTATTCTCTCGTATAATTTGATTGACCGCACGATGAGGAGGAAGAAGAAAAGGCACCAAACGATGTCTTTATGCGGCAGAGATTTCCACTTTGAAGCGGCTCGAGGAGCGATTATACCTCACCGATCGTTCATACATACCGCCTTTTAAAAAAACATCAGACCTTAAAGGTGAATTTCTGTGTTAAAAATCGAGATGGTTAAAATGTGTTCAAATACATATCTTGAAAGTGGTTCCAATGTATAAGAAACAGTTATTTCAGGTCTGAATTTCATCTTTGGATTTGTTTATTAAGAGAAATCTACCTCTGTTGTTTTCTTTGTTTTCAGAGTCTGTTTCGTCAGTTCGCTTTTTCAAAAGTTGAAATTTGAGAGAAAATAGTCTTTCATCCTGTGTTACCTTTTTCCATTTTTTTAAATCTTGATATTAAAACACTAAATATGCCATTAGCACTTGGACCCCACGGAAGAATAGAAGCCATTAGGTTAATGGCTCTGAAATGGGCTAACCATCCGTTTAATCATTCTATTATTGTATGTCATTGATTTTGCTATATGTGTTATTGTTTTTTATATGATTTTCGGAAATAAAAACAAACAAACAAACAAGCCCGTTTTGGTAAGTCTGTACGTTGAACAAACGCACTGAGAACAGTTATTTGAGTTTTAAAAATACAATGACTTTTCAAACATTGCTCGCAATGTTATCAGTGTAATGAATTTAATTAAAATGGGAGGAGAGAAAGGTTAGAAAGCTAGTTCAAGTCGCCGCTGAATGAATTCCTTACCATAATGTAGTATTTACTTTACATAAAAGATTGTGTGGTTGGTTAGATGTCTTGCATGCACAATAAAAAACATTTTATTTGCATTCAAAGTCAAGCTAAAAGCTCCCCTATGTTTTATTTAGAGATAGAAAAAGTATCTACATATTGTTCATTCCGCTTCGTAAATGTATTGTGAGACAAAATACATCAGTTGGTTTCATGGAATGAAAGCTATAATGCAAGCAATGTCATTCGCCGGTTTGGGTAAGTCTTCATGTTCAACAAACGCAAAGAGAACACAGTTATTTGAGTTTAAAAAAAAGAACAAAACAAAACACTGGGTATGTATGCATTGCACGCAGTGTTATTTGTCCGTTTCGGTAGTTCTGTTTGCTACAAACCATCTTGTTAGATTATTTGATGGAACTAAAAGTATTCATGTGCATCAAACTTTCGAAGCCCTACAAATAATCACACCTATTTTCCCCTATAACATTATTTCTGCATCAAATATACTCATTTTCATGGTGTTGTGTTTTGGGTGTGGGTGTGTGTGATTTAACTCAAATAACTGTTGACAGTGGTTTAATTTTGTAGCTCTTAAACTTATTTTCGTGTTCTTAAGGACAAGC
Organism: Echinometra lucunter; assembly: GCA_029962745.1. Classification (NCBI taxonomy): domain Eukaryota; kingdom Metazoa; phylum Echinodermata; class Echinoidea; order Camarodonta; family Echinometridae; genus Echinometra; species Echinometra lucunter. The sequence continues at coordinate 13,037,239 of CM057160.1, forward strand.
CAAGACTATTCCATTTGTTATAATTTGCTTCAAGAAATATCAGGAGACAACGGATGCCCTGTCTGGGGACTTAAACTTACATTACCTACATAATGTGCGAGTGAGTGCATGAATATATATTGTTCAGTAAACAACTTGATGCTCTTAAAAAAAACCCTTTGTGTAGATGTGGGTATGTGAATGTGCGTGAACGTATGTACGAGTGGGTGTGGGTGTGTGTGTGTTTAGGTCCCCGTGCTGTCAAGGCACAGATTTTGGGGCGTAGTGAACACGTGGTGATGAGTGTGTCAACATTTACACATCGATGTGCTTGTGGAGACAAACAAGGCGCCAGGAATTACCTGCAGACAAGTGGCGGAAAACACACTTTTCTTTCCGTTTACTTCACCTGGATTAAAAGTTCAGTCGCCTCCATCAAAATTGTAGTCTCTCTCTCTCTCTCTCTCTCTCTCTCTCTCTCTCTCTCTTTCTCTCTATTTCCTATCCCGTTATCTCTTTCTAACCACACATACTTTTTGTCCCCTTTCCTCTCTCTCTCTCTCCTCTCTCTCTCTCTCTCTCTCTCTTTCACGCTTAATTCCCTTTCACTCCATTTCTCGTTATTGTTATAGTTACTGTACATAGCGTCTTTTTTCTTTCTCACCAATTCTCCTTTTCCGCCCCCTCTCTTCATATATCCTTTTCTCTCTCTCTCTCTCTTTCTCTGCCCGGTTCTCTCTCTCTCCTCTCTCTCTCTCTCTCTCTTTCTCTCTTTCTTTATCTCCGTCCGAACTAGGGGAGAAGATGAAAGTGCGTGTCTGAGACTGGGTGTGTAGGGTGCTTATAAGGTGTCGTAACTAAAGAGGAGAGGAACAGAAGACCCTACAGGATGAAGTCTTTACAGATTACAATGATACATAACCTGTGGAGTGGCCCTTCTTGGGCCATTACTATTTATTTTCTATTTTGTATAACGACGAACAAATTCTTGTAAGGCCGTATCATCCTTTATGCTCGTAATTATTTTGTAAAGTTAAAGTCTTTGAAAATTCATTTGCTGTTGTTATGGAAATGATTATGATGGAATGAAGTGAAATGAAATGAAATGACACATTATTAGCAAAACAATACAATGGTTGAATTTTCCATCGATCTGCTTCAGAATGCATCATGCTGGATGATTCGGGCAGCAAACCACCGTTTGGTCTAGAGCACTTTATAGATTACCTTGTCGTTTAAATAAATGTCATTTGAAAATAACCTACCCTATTCTTATGATACTCCTTATTCATTCTGTCCATAAATATGGTATGATTTTTTTTCCAAGTATATCGCGAAAAGCGTTTTTGTTTTGTATGGTTTCTTGGTATTTCCTTTTTTTGTTCTCATGGGGTAAATTCATCTAATTATACATGTATGTTAGGTATGTGACAATAGCCTGTTGATGATGATGATTCACAGCATTTGTATGGCGCCATATATCTGTTTCAAAAACATTTAAAGGCGTAGACTCCTCCAATCAAGTTAGAATTTAAATGTCTGATAATAGATGTGAGTTTTGAGTGAAGTTTTGAAGTGGTCTAGGCTGTCAATTTTGCGAAGAAATGATGGGGAGGGAGTTCCACAGGCGAGGAGCAATGGAGGAAAATGCTACGGGTTCTTTTTATTGCCTCTCATGAAGCTCAGAATTATGCTGCGTTTTGGGAGAACCCCTCCCCCACCCCTTCCCCCAATACTAAATGCTAATGGGACGCACTTAGAATGAAACGTTCAATTTCGCGCCCTAAACTGCTAAATGCAACAATGGCAGCACATTTTGGGGTGCAATCTTGCACCCTATATGAAAAAGGTGCAGATATGCACCCTTTTGTACTGGTTTGCACCCGGAAATGCCTGTCTGCACCCTTAAACATTAAAGGTGCAACTATGCACCTTCAAAGGTGCAGAAATTTTTTGCATTCAAAAGGGGTGCAAATTTCCACCTTCCATAAAAGGTTACAACCTTGCACCTTGAAGGGTTGCAAAATGTAGCTCACTGCGTGGTGCATAATGCTTCTTAGGGTGCAAAGTTGTACTCATAAAGGAGCTCCCAGTGTTACATTTAAAGGGTGCAAAATTGAACCTTTTATTCTTAGTGTGGATGTATTGGGTTTGTGTGAGTATGAGACATACATGTAATTATGAGGAAGACACAGACGATGTGTTAGAAGGTATAGAGGAAAAGCGGGGTGGACGGGGAAACAAGGGCACATTTTCTAATCATATCAGCAATTGGGCGGCCAATAGGGCAGAAAATAGAGGGCATGAAAATCAATACCTCACCCTTGCTTGTATCTACGTTCTCCCTGAGCACTACATAACCGTCCATTTTGCTCTCTGTCTATTTTTTTTCTACCTGAATTCAATTTGTTTATCCGCTTGGAAGGCATTCAGTTCCGGCAATTGCGTTCTGGATTGTTATCATCCGCCAAGTACTTCTGCTGTATGGCACTATTCTTTAGAGGAAGGAAGTTACATTTTCTATTATATTTTGTTACATACATGTATTAATAAGCAGGATAAGCAAAAAACATTGCGAAAGATGATATGAAGATTATTTTTTGTTTCTTTTCTTCTATCCTATTTTCTAAACATAATTTTACCTTGAATTATTACAAAATACGTAATTTCAGGTATGGTCTGTAATCTTGATTAAAAGGCGTCTCGCATATAGTTGTAAATGGTTGGGGAAATATAGATTATTCAGACTGATATAAATTGTTTTGTTTTAGAAGTTTTTTCATATCTATCCTTCTACGATGATGATATAACGTAACAAAGTCAGAATTTAAAATCTTTGTACATCATGTTGAAAAGGCCTTGATCTATATATAACCAGGCTACTCGATCATGTCGGTGGGCGTTATAGAGAGTTTTTTATGAGTCTTATCTTTAATCTTTGACACAAGTACTTCTTTCCTTTTCGATAAAGCTTTTCGATAAAGACTGTTTAGCAGTTTTCCTGTTTTTACCATTCTGTTTAGGCACAAAGTAATGGATTTACCACGTCATCTGAATGATGACGATCACTGCGGAATCCACTGCTTTGAAACGCGTGAAACAGAGAAAGTGTTGATGTTGTTGTTGTTGTTGTTGTCAGTGGCGTAATATGAGCAAAAACTTTTGGGGGCAGAAAAGTATAAGTTACAAAAAAGTGCGGGGAAAAAACCGCGGAAAATCATGTCATGTCAGCAACATTTTAAATCACTGGTATCGAATTAGAAATTAGCCACGTCTAATTTTTTTCTGAACCTTTTTTTTTTGGGGGGGGGTTGCCCCCAACCCCTCCCCCAGTACGCCAGTGGTTGGTGTTTCTTTTTTTAAATTTTGTTTTACTTTTTTTTTTATTCGCCTTAAGTGTTACTCTATTTTCCAGGAAGTTTTTTCCTTAACCGAAGAGAGAGAGAGAGAGAGCTTACAGGGTGCTCTTGTATATATTTCACCGGACGTTAGTTCACAATTAGCATCGAATAAGGCTCAACTTTGACAACTTAAGCAAGTCGACATTAACGGACACCCTTTTATGTTTATCCTCGTAAGAAGAGGGACTGTAAAAAATTTAAAATTCAGAAAATAGGAGATACAATTTGCTGAATGTTTCATAACTTTTTAAAAAAAAACTGATGAGAAAAAATTTCATCACGGGTTTTTTTTTTCAGTCCTTTTATTTCAATAGTTATAAGGAAAGGGGTGACACACAATCCCAGGATACGTGTTATACTGGTAATCACTCAGAATATCTCACTTTCCGTGCCATTGTGGCTGCTTGGACGCCAATGTCATTTGGCCCAATGGTTAGGCTTTGTAATCTGCCTGCGTTAAACAAAGAACGTTTTGGGTTCGAGCCATAAATCGCATAGTCCAGATACTGCAGTCAAGCACATGGTCTGTGAATTGGTGAAGGCTCTTGGCTCTAACTTATATACGAGAGGTCCTGGGCTCGATCCTCGCTGGGTGCTTACATCCTTACAATATTGTGGACGTGTAAATGGGGACTTGTAGCTAGGGTAATAATGATTTGCAGGGCCCTCAAGAAGAACAGCACTGAAACTGATGCGACTTCCCTAGGTAAACAAGGTTATTATCATTGATATAAACAATGTTGCTGCTATTTACCGCAAAATGGATGATTAATAATAAGAATGATAACGGCATGTGCATGCTGACATATTGCCTTAAAAATTATATTAGAATACTGACGAGGATAAATGTATCAAACAATTAGTGACGACAAAAATTAAGGACTAAAAATGTTGAAAAAAATAATAATAATGACGAGATACTGGACGAGAGTTAATTGAAATGAATGGATGGATTGATTTTAAAGCACATTTAATCATCATTTTATTGACCTGTTTTCCCGAACGATCGCGGTATTATAACAACCTCCATTGAATGAACTCTATCAACATCTTCAAAATCAGTTTTCTTTAGTTTTTTTTTTTTTTTTTTAGATTTTGCCATTTCCCCTTCATTATCCATGCTGAATTAAGTCAATCTCAATAAGAACAAATTCATAACTAAGACCTCCTCCTTAGTCACTCTGTGAGCACCGCACTTAAAATGCACTTCCTAATGGGATAACGTCAGCAACATGTGATAAAAGAACTCATCAGTAATAATTGAGGCATCTAGTGGGTTCCGGACATAAGCGACCAAATCTCCATCATCAAAAACGAAATGAATAATCAAAATGGATGTTTTAACTGTGATTATCTACCCCACTCACTGGTCTGCACATCCAAAAATCGTGTTCTGACATTGCAGTCATTGATCAAGTTGCTGCGATATAGCTTCTGCTTCAGGCTTCGTAGTTCTCTTTAATGTAATGGGAACGTTTGAAGCGTGGGTGTGCGTACTTAACCCTCGTTAATAGCTATTGAGAAGGGCATTTTATCCCTATAACGATATTCAACTTGTCAAAAATGTGGCTGTCTGAAATCATTAAATAAGATGCATGTCTTTAAACCCATCTGCTGACAGTAGATATATACACTAGCCAGATTTATAATTCAACGTAGGTGATTTTTTTTTTCAAGAGGTGTAGAACATAGTTACTAAATACTACTATGATATCAGTGGCGTAACAGCCGGGGGGGGGGGGCAAGGGGCAGAGTGCCCCTCCCCCCCCCCCCGAAGCATTTCAGCGGGAAAATTTACCAAACCACGGGGAAAAAATGAAAGGAAGCAAAGGAAGAAAAAGGAAGGGAGAAAGGGAAAGAAAGAAGCAGAAAAGGGAGAAAGAAGAAGAGAGAGGGAAAGAAAAGAGGGAAAGGAAAAAAGAAGAAAGAAAAGGGGAAAAAAGAAAGAAAAGGAAAAAAGGAGAAGAAAGAAGAGGGAAACAAAAGAAATGAGGAGGAATTTAGTACCAAAACCTCGGAGCTTCCGCGGGCTCCACTCCCTGGACCCCCGCAGGGGCTTTGCCTCTGGACCCCCATCAGAGGCCCTAAGACTGGCCCCTGGGCCCAACCCGCTACAGGCTTCGCGAGAAGCTACTCGCGGTGCGGGCTCAATTAACCCCGCCATGCCTGCATATTCTAGACTTAGTAACCGGGAAATTTTAGCTCAGCCCCCCCCCCCTCCCGATAACAGGCAGAGAACGTAAGAAGAGCGGGAGCAAACAAGGAACAATTCAAAGAAACGTCGGAGCTTCCGCGCTTCGCGCGGGAGAGGGGAATCTCCCCCCTCCCTGCACCCTCCCCCCTAATCTCAGTGAGTGATTCGCACGCTTCGCGTGCTCACTACCGCCCCCTGAAATGAAATCCTACCTACGCCACTGCTTCTAGACTTAGTTACCGGGATTTTTTTGGCTCTGCCCCTCCCCCTGATAACAGGTAGAGAAACGTAAGAAGAGAGGGAGCAGACAAGAGCAATTCAAAGAAACGTGGGAGCTTCCGCGCTTCGCGCGGGAGGGGGAAACTCCCCTCTCCCTGCACCCTTCGCGCTCAGTAAGTGATTTGCACACTTCGCGTGCTCACTACTGCCCCCTAAAATGAAATCCTAGCTGCGCCACTGATTCTAGACTAGTTACCGGGAAATTTTTGGCTCTGCCCCCCCCCCCTGATAACAGGCACCTGTTACGCCCCTGCGTGATATGTGGACGAAATAAGATTACATGTTGCGCCATAATCTCAAATTTGACGAATCACTAAAAATTATGGAGAGATGGTCACAACTTAGATTGAAATGTTCAACTTTGCACCCTTTAATGCAACAATGGCAGCACCTTTTGGGGTGCAATCTTGCACCCTACACATGAAAAAGGTGCAAAGATGCCCCCTTTTTGTACTTGTTTGCATTCAGAAAGTGCCCGCAAATTTACACCTTCCCTAAAGGGTACAACTCTGCACCCTTAAGGGTGAAAATGTAGCTCATTGCACCCTTAATGGTGCATAATGTTTCTTTGGGGGCGAAGTTGTGCCCATAAAGGAACTCCCATGCATGGGAGCCGTGTTGCATTTGAAGGATGCAAAATTGAACCTTTTATTCTTAGTGTGTTGGACATGAAGGGCAGTATTTATGCTGTCTTCTACATCGGCAATCTTTATTGTTGCACCCCCTTGCCAATTTTTAAACTAATCCGTTGTGGGGTGCGAGTATTCGTAACTCTTATTGGCAGTAAGATAGCTTCTTTGCGATTTTTTTTTCCATTTCTTGCCTGATATTACTTCAGTGAGATAAGCTGTCGGTGTGTGTGGGAGCGACGTGATTATGTATGAGACACTATGACAATGACATTACCAATTTGCAAAAGATGAAATCTCCAATGACATTATTCAAAAGCCTGATCCCCAGTCTGCTTCTATGTTTCTGTAGTTTTGTTGTTGTGTTGGTTGTTCTTGTTTTGTAATTTCTTTCATGGGAATTTTCTCCATTGCACTTTAGAAGGAACGGATAAGGCGATTATCACATGTGGCATAATAAATGCCAATCTTTTTAGCAGATGCTGCTGGGTTTCTGAATAATTAGAGCTAGAACTTTGGCACAAACTCTAAATTATAAATGCATTTGAGTGCAACCAACGTTGTTATTTTATAACCTTTATTACTTCAAACTTAAGACGATCAATCATTGGGATAATGATCTAGATTTTTTTTCAGTATATCGGTTCATAAACCCTTAATGCATCACCGCCTCAGGTGTATTATAGTATCATAGGTTATATATAGGGTTTCTTTTTTAATCATTCCGCCTTGGTATAATCCATATCGCCATTAGTGTTATTGGTTCGCAACAGGTGGTTATTTGTGAGTTCTACAGATCAATAAACTTAATTAAATGGAGAAAGAATAAGTGCGTCATCGACCCAGGCGCGGATCACAAAGTTTTCAAAAGAGCGGGAATTATAGTCAGAACATTTTTGAGAAGCAAAAAGAGAAGCAAGGAGTATATAGGCCAATTCATTTTTCTCACTTGGAATTTTTCAAAACTCCTACATTCTCTGACAAGTAAGCAAGCACAAAATACATGTATTTATATGATAAATTGAATAAATTTGATAATATATGAAAAGAAAAGTAATTAAAAAGGATACAGCTAGAGTCAAAGGGGGGGGGGCACAAACTTGGAGATGTATACGAAAGGGATGTCTCTTGAATCAGGGGAAAATCCAGAATTCGAGTAAAAATCTTCTTTTAATAGATTTAGAAATCAATCTTGTTGATTATAATTTCTTAATCTGATTTTGGATGTGTCCAGGACTACAGTCGACCTATACCCTTTAATGCGGATAATAGGAGGATAATTTGGTCGCAAAATTCCAGAGGGAGCAGAATAATGCGCATTTTTCTGATGCTTCCATTATCCGCATAATAGAAGCATCGAATAATCCTCCAATATGTGAACGCAATCGAAAAATAATGCGCATAATATTGCCATATGGTGCTGTCAAAAGGTCAGCACTTTCCTCGTCGCGCAAGCCCAGAACCATGCCCAGAACACACTTGAGGACGTGCATCGTGTATCGGAGGGGTGCGTGCAGTTACTATGACGATTATCTTCCTTTTCGAGGATATTTTTTTTTCCTTCGTAAATAGTGCGGATTATTTTCTGAGTTTGTGAACACAATATCCGCATTATTAAGGAGAATTATTTGTGAAAGGGGTATTGGTAATTTCGAGTAATAATATACCTACGGGATATCTCTCTCCGTATTTATCACTGCATCGACTGATGGGGTAGGAATGTTTTTGTTAAAGAGTTAAGAGTGGCCTTAAATCGAGAACAAAGAAGAAAAATATTAATGGGCAGAAAAGTTTTAACGCTGCGCCATGACTGCGAGTCTCTTTTACATGGTTTGATTATTCCTTTGTTTGCATGTTTTCTCCCCCCATCTCTGTCTGCTCCACTCTCTCCCCTCTTCCCTTTCTCTCTCTCTCTTTCTCTTTCTTTCTCTCTCTCTTTCTCACTTATACCCTCATAGTGGCGTAATTAGTCAAATATTAGGGGCTGCGCTTCATCCAAATGAATTAGGAGGGGTCCTAAAGGAAAATGAGGGATACCATACTTTAAAAAAGGTCCAATCGGCTAGGTATTGAAGAAAGTTCTTTGCAATGACAATGCTGAGGAGATAAAAATAAAAACTGGAAAAAAAAAGTTGGTGGTGAAAATTGGGGTGGGGGAGCAGCCCCCGTCTCCCCTCCCCCATTACGCCAGTGATCCCCATGACCCTATTTCTACTGCTCTTGGGACCCACATAATGTCCTCAAAGTCACATAAGGCAAGTTATCAGAAGTAATGACAGGTCCAAGCATGACTGTACTGATCAGTAGTAAAAGGTGGCAAGTTTAATCTGAACGCATTGATATTCTTTTTTGATAGAAAAAGAAGACATATTTTCTCTTCCCAGAAAAAAATCGGAATAATCAAAGCCGAAGTATTTTCCCGATATATTATGCCATTAATAATGAAGGTCAGTTAAATCTAAACATAGTAAAGGAGTGAAAATCCACCCTTTTAAGATTCTCATTAGGGGTAATTACCGTAATTTCATTTATAAATAAAGATCCACACTCACAAAAGGTATAAACCACTCTCAGTCTCAGCCTGAGAAATAAATAAATAAATAAATAAATAAATAATGTTAGTTGATAAATAATGTTAGTTGAGAGATGAATAGAGTAACAGAGAAAATAATATGACAGGAGAGAATTAATGTTACGTGAAAAGAACTATTTTGTCGAATTTTCCATTGCTCTTAGTGTTTAGTACAGAATTCAGTGACATGCGACGCCCCCCCCCCCCCCGTCTATAGGCTCATCGATTGCAAAGTGAGTTAGAGAGAAAGAGGGGAGCAGGGAGACAGAGAGGAAGAGGGAGGGAGAGAGAGAGAGAGAGAGAGAGAGAGAGAGAGAGAGAGAGAGATACAGGCAGACAGACAGAGACAGAGAAAGAGAGACAAAGAAAGAAAAAAATAAAAGAGTGAGAGAGAAAGTGTGGGGTGAATTCACTTGAAAAGATAAAGGGTGTAATACAACCCCATTCGAAATTTTGAAAGGGTTGATGGGTAGAAAATGTTTGCGTTTTGTTCAAAACAAAGCATGAAAAGGCTGTAATGGTTTGTGGCTGATTATGATTGATGGAAATGTAAGGAAGAAGAGGAACTATCTATCTGAACACTGTGGAATGGCCGTTTATCATAACCCCCCCCCCCCGGGGGGGGGGGAGGGGGCAGCGCCTGGGTGTTTTGATGGGGGGGGGGGGAGATGATCCGTAGGTGAGTTTATTTACGTTTTAAATGAAAAATAGGGGGTATTACATAGTTGCATGACCCAGCCCTCTCTTTCCCCATAGGCTTCTCTTCTTTCCTCCTGCTCCTCCTCCTCTTTTTTTCTTATTTTTTCCTCTTTTTTCACTTGAAAATCATAGGGGTTGTCGTCCCCTCCCCCCGTAATGCTGCCCCCAAATCTTGGGGGTCTGAGCTGCATCAGCTGCTACAGATCGCGGAGACGGAAAGACACTAATGACACAATTATTCACTATACTGTAGACATGATAGATATCAATCCACTCTCTTGAGGCAGAGTGGATCCATAGATATTTTTTTTCAAACGCACGTGCACGCGTTGATAACTATATGCCTATAGCATGTTAATTCATTTGATGTACGGTAAAAGAGCAATGTATATAAAATGCCTTGCTCAAGGGCATAAGTGCCTTGCCAGGGATCGAACCTAGGATTCTCGCGTCTCCAGTCAAGCGCTGCACCTCCACTGTTCAGAGTTCAGAGAGGTTGAGCGCCATCTGCGTTGACAATGGGATAATTAAATTTGCTAATTCCGTTGCGGCTGCTGTCAAGGTGAGGAGGGACGCTACATTTTTGCCGAAAACAAGCAAGAAAAATCGCCTTTTAATCCTGTTTTTGCTGCAGGAATTAGGTTTGAAAATCATCAGGTCAGTATGATTTTCCTTTTGGTTCATTTATGAGGACATATTTTTGTGAATCTTTTAAGTTTGTTAGAAATAGACCTCATTAATCAAATCGAGTTCGAGTGGAGCTGGAGAGAGCTGTTTTGTTGGTATAGCACTTGTTCAGTCCCACGCGTTGAATAGAGCGTTAGTTATTTTTATTTCATCTAATGATCTAGTCTAATTAGATCTATTCTAGTAGTAATAAACCCAAGGCCAGCGCCAAAAAGGGTCATCTGTCTGAGAACAAACGTAAATTTGGATGCTTTTTGTCTGTTTTATATTCATTAACCACAAGCATAACAAGTGAAGTTTTACTGAAATAATTACTGAAAAGTGAAATATGAAATGAAAATGGTCCAGGACACGGACGTGTCACGTAGACGTGTGTGAGATGCATGATGCATGTTTGAAACATCTTTCATGGAGACATTACTGTACTCTGTGTGTAGAAACAGACAGAGACATAGTCGTCCACATCAACACTTGCCAAAACCAATACACAACAGTCGCTAACAAGTATTGCAAAGTATTAATTCACTCAAAATCAATCAGCATTTGATTTGCAAATATGGGCACCATTATAGAGTTTGGGGTCTACAGTAAATTCAGCTCTTTGATGTTGGAAAACATAATCCCATGGACAAAATCCATAATTTATCGTCACTTCCGCAGACGAAGGCATGGGAAATGATTATGTAGATATCTTGCATGTAACTCGATTAGAGCATAGAAGGCTCACTTTCTCAAAAGTCTCACTGGTGAGATCATTTTGACCTTGATGGTTATCTTCATACCAAAATATTTGTGTGGAACTGGAAGTCATAACACAGATGTATGCATCACTTCTACTGAGACCGTTAATTTGTACCCCAATTTAGATGTAGTGGGTATGGTGAATCTTCCTCATGGAGATGCTGGCAATGCTCAAAATGCAATATCTTTGTGCTTATACAACTTCAAAAGGGTCCAACCATGAAGCAATAACTGAGAAAACTAGGGACAAATCAACAATTTGTATGTCTGTTTCAAAGATTTTCTTACTGTTTCTTTGCATTTTACTGACGTTTTTTGAATTTTCTTGTATAAAGGATTTGTGAAATCATGTGTCTGCACATGTAATTTGGACCTGTAGAATCAATACCCTTGTTTTAGCACTATAGTGGGCTAGTGGTCAGTACACCTTTGCATTGACCACTAGCATAGCTGGTGTGCCTAACATGACAAATGATTTTGATGATTATGATGTTTGCTGCTTAAGTTGATCTGACATTGTATCGATGATAATGATGATTTGGGGATTGGTGAGAACAATGATGTTATGTTTTCTGATTGGTCAATGCAAAAGGACCACGAGCCTGCTATAGTATTAAAACCAGCTCATTGTTTCGACCCTCTCAAATTACACAGATACATACATGAATTCACATACACTTCATTCCATGTACAGTTTGATTGACATTGCCAAAATGCAAAGAGAAAGTAAGAAAATCTTTAAAACTTATATTAAAAGCGTTGTTACATGTATTTCTTCACATTTCTCATTTATAGGTTAGAAAATTTTATAGTCTTACATGTATGTACTTGCATACATTGCATTTTGAATGTTGCTTGCATCTGTATGCATAGGACATTACCGTAAGCACTAGATCTACACTGGGGTAAAAATTGTGAGAACTCTTAGATATATAGTACATGTAGCATTGATGCATGCATGTCTGTTTGATGAGGTAAAAAATTTGAATCGGGCAATTTTGTACTCCAATAATCGAATCAATCATTGCACATCATACTTCACTGAGAAGTAAGCCCTGCAAGTACATGTATACAGTATGCCCTATAAAGTAATTTACCGTATTGCATATCCCAGTGATTCAGATGAACTTTGTTGGCAGAATTGATGGCAAATCATGGATTTTATTTGTGAAATGCTTGTGTTTGAAAATCAAAAGCTGATTTTTGTATCTTTAGTGAATATTGGGGTTTGGGGGTATTGAGGTGTATGGCAGCCTAAGAATCTACATAGTATACATGTAAGAAGTACACTAATGCTGCAATCATCGAATCTAACAGTTAATAGACAGACCTGTCTAAGTTACTTGGAGACCCTACTCTATCATCAAAATTTTATTTTTTCAGCAAATATTAAAGATTAAAAAAGGCACATTCACTCTCTTAAAAAAGATCAAAGCACTTTTCAAGTCATTACGACAACTGTCCTCCATTGTTATCACTATTCTTGTCTTTAAAATATTTCCTTTTGCAATTTATATCGTAGGTTGAAGTGGTGTTTTGATGTCCCGACCATAGCACACTGAAAGAAAACAACGTCAGATCATCAGCGTTGAGCTAAGATGTAGAAGATTCAGCTGTTCAGAAAGGCCTGATAGAGCATTCTGCTTGTTGGGCATCAGTCTGCAAGCCTGACACAACCAAATAATCCGGTTCTCCAGACTTTCTAACCTATCCTATCCAGCGCCTTTTCTCTGTGCATTCATGAGCATTCACGATGGCAGGAATGAGTGGAAGCAGAAGGGGTGTCCGCAAGAAAGCCCAAGACAAGGCATTCTATGAGAAACAGACAAACAAGGAAACCAGCGCTGACATCATTGCCGATGCCAGGGCTGCCCTGAGAACTGTTCCGACCACACGACCTTTCACCCCCAGGGAAGACAAGAGGACGCTGTTCAGTGGAAGCACTACCAGGGCTCCAAATGAAAGGCCTCCATCTGCATTTAGGTAATTCACTCAGTCTTATGATAGAAGCCATGCCTCCCTTTTATCTTTGGGTATAATAGGCTCCTACACTTTCTTTGAAATTCACTGTGAAACAAATAGTTAGGTTGAAGTTTCACATCAAGACATCATTTTCACTTTTTTCAACTGTCTAGACATACACTTTATTCTAAATCCTTTTAGAAAGAAATTTCTGATGAGACATTTGTTGAGGACTTACTAAAACTGGACATGCCATACTGATTGCTCTGTCAATGATTTGGGATGAGTGTATGTTTGATGAGAGACTGGATATTAATCGAATTTGTCTTCCATGAACTACATGTAGCAACACTCCATATTTCAGCCATCAGAAGTAATAATGTATGATGAGTAGGATTGGATGTGCCAGTTTTCAATCTAACGGTATCCTCTGAATTATTGAACTGTATGAAGAAGAGGCTACAAGAACTGAAGATTGATGGAATAATGCACAGTACACAAGGAATTGATACCCCATGGGGAGAGGGAGGGGGAGGGGGCTGTGATTGACATAGAGTGTAAGGTTCATCTCAATAGTTTTAAAGATTAATACCTCTCCCTTTGACCTCAATAGATTTGAGTGACCACAACCTGTAAAAGCACAATGCCTCATTGGGACTTGCTTTATTGAGCTTTTCATTATGTCTTACTGAGTGTGAAGGTCTTTTGAGTAGTGAATTCTAAAGCTTTTGACTGTTATAATAAGGAACATCCTTGATTGATGTATGTGGTCTTCAAAGGGCTTATTTTGAGTGATAGAAAAAGAGAGGAAACTGAGAAGTGCATAATTTCAGTACCTGTTTAGGAATATTTCTTTCCAAGTACATGTAGTTTATAATCTTTACATAAAAAGGAGATCCTTTATGTGAAGTCAGTTGTTTGTTTGTTTAAAATTTTACCTTACTGACTTACATGTTCTTCTAGTCTTGCAAACAGTCCATGTAGATGTGTCATATTCGCTTGGTCACCTTATGCTGTTAAAAAAAACACATTACAAGAAATTATTTTCATTGTTATTGATATTATTATTATGACTATTATTATTGTTATTACTGTCAGGCGTGATTATTGTTATTCAAGGATTCATTCTATCTTTGTGATGTACTTAATTTCTTTTCTGCTTAGCTTGGGGTCAAGGCACTTTGATGGACCTGATTCCAGACCACCTTCAGGATCCCGTCTTTCACCCTTAGAACATGTGAGATATCTTGAATCATTGTCGGATTTTCTTTTTCTTTAATTTTTTCCCCATTCTTTTGTTTAATTTTCATTTTATTTTATCGTATTTCATGTCACAATATGCTTTTTGTTTTGTTCTTGAATTTTTTCCCTGACCAACTTTCCAAATACAGATTTTCGGGGTGTCTGTGTTTTTTTCCAGTGTTTATCAAAAAGTATTAATTCTTGCTCATGAAAGGCTGCAATGATAAGTAATTTCATAATCCATCTGAAGTACTCATTCTGAATTCCATGAAAAAGGAGGAGCTTTACTTTGTCAAGAAATGAAGACTTTTGAAGTTCTAATAATATTAAAAACAACCTATATGTAAAGTGATATTTGACAGAGTATTTATAAAACAACCAATCAAAACTAATCTATAAAATTTACTTTTTTTCTTTTTCTCTCCCCCCCCCCCCCCCCCCTCAGAAACCATCACCACCACCCCTCAAACAGATTTCTGTAGATGATCATTGTCCAAAGCTGCCCAAGCCACCCTCTATTGACCCAAAACGGGGAGGGTCAGGTCAGAGGAGAACTCGTCCAAAGCTGCTTAGCGCCCTCAGTCAGGATGGAAGTGCCAGTAAGTGAATTCATGTCTGTTTTATATTTTAAATTGTGATGCTGGACTTATAAGTGATGTTGTGTGATATTTGGAATGTAAATCACCACCATTTTCATGCATAGAAGGTTGATGTGTTGATTCTAATCAAGTGATTAGTTGAAATTTAACGTTTGGCTGGGTATTTATTTTTTCCAATCCATAATTGATCATGAGAAGGTGCTCAGTGATTGGTCTTTGGCATTTTCTGTTAACCAGTCAGTTATTTGGGTTGATCAATCTTTGCACGAATGGAATTTGGTAGGAGGATGATTTATAATAGGGCATGGATCTTTTTCACCATGGTATAAGACAGAAACATGTAATACACACTATAAACATTGAATTGTCGATTCTCAGTACCTTCAAATACATGATCATGGTAATCTTGCTACTATATAGCTTCTCATTTTGAAATTTTTTTCTACATATTTGAAATGAAAAAGTAAGGCTTTGGACTGTATTTGTTCTTCCCATCCTACTTTATCTAGTCCAAGTCCTACCCAAGCCCATGGAGAGAAAAAACTCTGCCCCCAAGATGACCAGTCTTGTGAGTGAGCGGAGGGTGCAGAGCGGCCCCAAGGAGCGCACCAAGCAACTCCTGGATGAAGGGGAGATGGATGGAGGTGGCGGGGATGAGGGTTTGAGGCGCCCTTCCCCCGATGCCGGAGTCCCCAGGGTGCGGTCGGCGGATAGCATCCAGACCAGTAGTACGAGCAGTAGTCGGTAAGCCATCTTCCTCTCTCATGAGATTGTAATCCATTCCACTGTTCATGTCAGCAACATCTGCCTACATGGACCTTTTTGTAGATTCCGCTGAAGCTAGCAACAGTTCATGAAGAAGATTATAGTGGTAGGATGATATGAGCATAATTCTGATTGTTAAATGGCATTAATATGCTTCAATCTACTGTTGAGATATTGGGGCTTCATATGTGAGAGGATGTAGAATTTTTTTCTGATATTAAAAAAAAATGAAAATTAGTCATTGTATTCTTACCCTTGATTGTTTCTGACCGTTTTGTGATAACATTTTTTCCATAGTGCTTCAACACTGAGTGGAGGCACAGAGCGATCTGAGAGCGGATATGCCAGTGACAGACATTCAGCAAGCAGTCGATCGGGTGAGTCCCTTGTAACTTATCAAGCAATAAAAGTTCTTGATTGAATTGGCAACACTGATATTTTGCTATGATTTTGTCGCTCTTCTCACATATGGGGATGTACATTGCGCATGTTTTTGAAATGCAGCTTCCTGTTATATTATGATTGGGATTTGATCTGTTGCGGGAAGTGACTGCCGAGCCATTTTCACAGGACCTTATGATACTCCTATGTGGAATATCTTGAAATTTTTGGGTATGGCAGAAACATCTGCTTTCATAGGACCTGATGTAGATTCAGATGAAGCTAGCAACAGTTCCTGAAAAAAAAGAAGTGTTAGAATGAAATGATTTTAATTCTGATTACATATGTGTATGTCATTTTATATGATTTGATGCTTGTGGATTAATTAGGTGAAGACCCCATATCATGCAAATGTTAAAGATTTGATAAGGGGCTATTGAACTGAAATGATTTGTAGCCTCTTACAATGCATTTTCTGATATTTACTGTGCATCTAGGAAGTGG
The DNA here is from genome assembly GCA_029962745.1 of Echinometra lucunter. Taxonomy (NCBI): domain Eukaryota; kingdom Metazoa; phylum Echinodermata; class Echinoidea; order Camarodonta; family Echinometridae; genus Echinometra; species Echinometra lucunter. The sequence goes on from CM057160.1 coordinate 13,053,873, forward strand.
CGGAAGAAGAGAAGACGAAACTCCAGAGGAGGCCCTCTTTTGGAATGAGAGAGTCAGTCCTATCTTGGAGAAACTAACATCATTATGTCAATGTAAGTTTTAGCTTGTAGAAATCATCCATGATAGAAGATACGTATATAGACAAACTTCAGATTCAGATGCCAGATACTGTGTCACAGTTGATCTTTTCTTTTTTCTTCTTCTCCTTTTTTCTTTCCATTTAGGGAGCTAAATTTGACCCATTGGATATAATTTGATTTTGATTTATCATGCATCTTCAAGCTAATTGATCAATTGTAAATCCATCAGTCGTAAAAGGTTTATTATTGTTTTTATGATTATTATTTATTGGGCACTTTTAGATATCAAGAAACAAAATAAAATGTACATACAGTAAAATTGACAGAATGCAATAATTTCTTAGACCTTTGCACACCCGATCGTGGCTACCTTGCACAAAACTTACCATTAATGGTAACATTGCTCAACAGCCAATCAAGTTACCATTGATGCAAAGTTACCGTCAACGGTAAGTTTTATGCAGCAGGGCCCAGATAGCCTGGGTAAGAAACAGGTCAACTAAATGGCCATGGCCTGCAGGCTTTCCTTCCCATGCCTGAATGAGTGCACGGGGATCTTAACTTACAATGTGATTACAGCATAATATTGCATAATATAAATATGACAGGTAAATACCATAAAAATGACAGGTTTACAGACTATTAAAGGATTTGTAAAGGGAGGTCAAGTCATGAAATTGCTGAATAGAGTCATTTCTTTATCCATTATTTACATTTCTTCCTTGCTTCATTGACCTGCAGCCAAACTAGACCAAGATGGGATCCTAGAAGCATGTAATCTGTGCAATGATCTCTACAGCACGTTAGAAGCCAGAGATATGCTAGGACGTGGAGCAAAGAGGAGGTCCTCGGCTCTGAAGACAATCTTCAAACTCCTAGACCAGACAGATCCCAAGTTACTACTCAAAGCTTCAAAGATAGTACTAGCAGTGAGTACCCAGCAGTGATATGCTAGTAAATAATAAACTATTCATTTAATGAATATTATTATGAGTAATAGGATGATATTCAGTTATATCCATAATATACTAAGAAATTAATAGATAGCAGTTTGCAATGTAGGGACACATGTGTAGTAAAATCCATTTTGTCTGAAGTACTGTGAGCTTTTGTATTTTCACTGCACCAATGTGATACCATAGTTTGGAGTTTGGGTTCTTTTGGTCTTTAATCTATGTTACACATGGCTTACAATTGCTTGTTAATGAACCAAAGGAGCAAACCCCGAACTCAAAATTACAATTGAAATAAGATTCAATGGAAGGCACTAATCTGTCATCCCAACATGCAAGGATTGTGTTACAGTCTTTTTCTCCAAACTTTATAAGAAATTACCATTTTCCTTACAGCTTGATGTAACTGGCAGTAATCTCAAGGCTCTGTGTAGACTTCTTTTCAAACTCAGTCGTGATGAGAAGAATGATTCTCTCTTCCTTGATCAGAAGTTATTAGGTGAGTATTGTAGGCTCGCTCAGCCATGAGAATTGATGCCTAGTAATGATTAGTAATGATATAGTAATAATGATAATAATAGCGGGTTCTCTAATAGCTCTCATGTCCGTCAGAATTGACGCTCCTGGTGCTCCACTGTTATTACCCCGACTTTAGCAAGGCAACCATTAAGGTGCTCTAGCATTTCAAGGAAATTGTTCCTAGTAGCTACCCATTTACTACACCTGGGTTGAGAGTGGCAATTGTAGATTGATGTCTTGCCGGAAGACACTAGTGCCACGGTGGAACTCGAACCGCCAATGTCTGGCGACATATCCACTAGACCACGACACCTCTAGTCCTCAAGTCAATGTTCTGAAGTACGATAATATTTTGTCAAGTTATGATTGGGATAATCATTGGTATTGTGTTCAGGCTGAAGTTTAATTGATTTAGATCAGTTACTACGGAGGTGAAGCCCTGAAATGGTTAAGAAAATAAAAAAGGTTATTGTGTTAGATATGCATTGACACACAAAAAATATGCATACTTCATGAGGTATCAAAGTACAATTTTTTTTTTTATAAGAGCTAATTTTCTTTACATTCAGAAGCACTACTTCTCCCTTTTGTCCTTGGCAGATTTGATTGTTACATTAATTGCAAAGACAGACTACATATCAAACTGCGAGGCTCTGGTGTACTGTGTGGGAGGACTGAAGTGTCTGTCAGCGAACACAGAGCTGAATATAGCCTTGTCACAGAAAGGCCTGATAGAAGCACTGGGGAGGATACTGAAGTCTGTCAATGCATCGGTAAGACTCTAGAACAGGACATCGATGCTTCATTACAGTGCTGTATCCTAGTGGTTATGTTTATTTCTGTTTAACCATCATGGAAAGCGGATGGTGTCTTCTAATTTGTCCCTGTGAGCAAGCAGAGCAGCAACAACACTTTGGTGCCATAGTAATCATTATGGCTATATAACCAAGTTGTGATCACAGTCATAAGACTGTAACTGCAAACAGTACAATGCAACAGATTCCAGTGTTTAAGTGAATGTAATTTCAAGCTGATTTTTATTACTGTGGTCAACTTGCTAGTTTGATGCTACATAAAGCAGTTTTTGCCGTTGTGTCTTAAAATACACTCGCATTACTGAAAGTCAGCTTTAACTTGCTGTATTATCTTGAAGTGTCATTTGGAGATTGCAGTAAGTTTTCTTCAGCCATAAAGGCTGAGTGTAATTAAAAAGTTTAAAAGTCTGTTATATGAAATGTGTGTCTCTTTCTGATTAGTAAGTTGATCATAATGCTTGCTTTCTGCAGACATCGTCAGAGTCCCGCAGCAAGAATGTCTCCAACCTGCTCCTTCAGATTGTTGGGACGCTACGTCACCTGGCTGACAGGGGTGAGAACAGGCACGACTTCTTAGCCAACAAGGTCATCAACCATCTGTGTGGTATCATGGAGCTGTTCACATCAGATGGAGATCTCATGATGCACATCTCTAGGATATTAAGGTAAGAAGAACTCATGGGAGTCTTTATTAGATGTGACAAATGATGCTTGCAGAAAGTCACTGCTACATACATATATATGAACAGCACTTTTTGAAGGAATTGTTATTGTTGAATATTTGCAAAAGCTGTTTGTCTTTCTTTCTTTTAAGACTTGATAATTGCCTGTATATGTGAAAGGGTGCTTTACATAAAAACAGAGGTCTTACTACCAGTAATGTCATCAATGTCCTTTCCTCTCTTTTCCTGCTGAGGACCTTCTTCATTTTGTAATAAATGCAGTGTTTAGCTTTTGTTGGCTTCAGACTTGTTGGTAGGAAATGTTTTCACTCTGTGATGCTTGTTTGCCATTGTTAGGGAGAGTTAATTATTATGAATGTTGTTACTATTTCTATATGAAGGATGACAAGTCCTGATGGAAGTGCTCTGCCAATCATAGATATAAGAAATGAATGGTGTGAATAAATAATATCTTCATGTTCCTTCTTCATCGCAGTAAACTAACCTTGAACAATGACTGCACGGCAGTCCTGGCTGAACACCCAACAGCTTTCCAATCACTCCTAGCACTCATCAACAAGCACCCTGATAGGAATGACCTAGTGGTCAGGGTGGCCTTTGTCCTAGGGAACCTGACGGCTAGGAATGATGACTGCCGCTACTGCCTCTTCAACACGGAGGGCGCAATGGAGGTTTTGCAAGGCTCCATCCGACGGTATATGGCTAAGGATCTTAGGGTGAGGATGGTTTGATTAAGACATGGTACCTTCTAAGAAAGGAAGTTCTGTCTTGCTTAAATTTGGTTCAACTTTCTTTTTACAATTGTACAAATATTTATTGAAATACATCTGTGGAAGTTATAGGAACATCCATTGAATATAAAGAATGGATTTACAGAAAGTGAATCTCTGTCCTCTTGATTTTTGCAACACTGATAGTTTTCTTGTGGTTTATTCCTTCAAAAAATCTAAGTGTCATACACAATAAGATTGGTGACTTAATTACTTGACATTGTTATTTGATATAAATTAACTTGTATTATTCTCATCGATTTTAAATGTGGGAAAATACAGAAATGAAGGTTTAGGGATTAATGAATGATTACTTGTGTGTTAACATTATTTATCTTGTACTCTTGGGGGGGGGGGGTCTTTTTAATCACATTATCTAAATGTGTAGGAAAGTATGAAAGATTACTTGTGTATTAACATTTTTTATCTTGTCCATTTGTTTTTTGTCTTTATGATGATCTGTTAATATGTAGGAAAGTATGAAAGACTCTGGAGATGCCAAGCAAGATAACACCACGGAAGATGTCTTGATCAAACTTATCCGGGTTGTGGCTAATCTCTCTATCAATCCAGACATTGGACCTCTTATAGCAGCTAATGAAACCTGTGTGGATCTTTTAATGCAAGTTCTAGGTGAGCATTCATACAGGGTTTTAACGGTTCAGGGAATTCCTTGAAAGTCAGGGAATTTGAAAAATACTTTTTCCAGAAGCAAAAACTCAGGGAAAGTCAGGGAATTCATCAATTTCTTCTGGAAAGTCAAAATTTGATTGTGTAATTAACAGAGAGAATAAAATTTGTCAGATGTTTGATGTTTGCTTTCATTTGAGACCATTTGGTATTAAAGTCCATAATTACACTACTTTGACCAGCTCCTTTATTATAGTATTTTTGTATACTGGTATTACTGACTGACCATATACGCACTAGGTCTGAGGGAAGCTTGCTTGTATTGCGATTGTGTATGTTTACACATTTTAAAAATGTAAACATGATCATGGAAATTTACAGTTTCCTGCTCGGGAAAGTCATATGTGTAAGTGTATTTTCAAAGCTTATGTGGCATTGGTTCATAGGCAATTACTCTGTGATCAGTATCCTGTATACTAAGTGAATCCTTGGCCTTGCTGTATACTTAATAATAAGCCTTACTTAACCCATAGCAGTACAGAGCTTTCTTGAGGTCCAAATTAATCATCTTCATTCCTCAAATTGGCAATACAAATTTTTTTTTTCCACGTTTACATAGCTTGAAAAAAAGAAATATGGATATCACATAAACCAAAATGAAATATAATTGTAAAATTGAATCAGAAATTTCCAATTTGAACACAGAAATAGTGATTATATATTATTCACTGCGTTGCCAATTTAAAGAGTTTAATGATTAGTTACATTTAAACTGCTCTAATTCGAGAACGCCACACCATACAGCGATGGAAATGGGCTCAAATTTGTCAGTGCATTTTTCTCTTTCTGCTCATGTATGATATGTACTGCCCAACATTCTGGACCAACAGATACTGCAAAAATGTCTCCGAAAGTCGACACTGTACCTCTATGGGTTAATAATAAGCCTTACCTAAACCTTACCCTAAAGCTGACCCGAGACTGCATTTCAACCCTAAGATAACGCTCATCTTAAATCTTTTCAGATATAAGGTGTAGAATGATTAGATTAAGTTGTCTTTTAATTAATGGCATGTTTTGATTATTGGCTAAAGAAATTGGAGCACTGCACTTTTGAATAGGTGGGATTTTCTTAGCACAGTATGCAAGGGTTTTTTTTTTTTTTCCCTATGGCTTGATGTATATGGACATAGAGAAAATGACACAATTTTAATCCATTTGGGCCAACATCAACTGCAAAATATCCCATGAGCGTATAATTATTAATCCAGTCGCCAAAAACCAGACATCTGAATTCATTCTCTTTCTGCTTCAACAGAGTCTAAGGATATAGGTCAGAATGAGGAGTTGGTGCTGAATGCTTTAATCACTATCAACAATCTATCGTTCTATGACATCATCAATAGTGCTATAGTAGAGAGACAGATTCAGATAGCACGATGTGAGTATGAATTGGATACATCATGATTCATTCAATTAAGTTGCATGAATAGATATCTCAGTGTTTGAAGTCCAATACTTTGTTGACACAAAAGCAATTTTTGTTCTGTGATACCTAAATTGAATACATTGGATAAGAAGACAGACATCCTTATAAAGCAGGGAAAAAGGACACAGATGAAAAAAACAAACCATTGAAGGTTTAATATGATAAGTTACTTTCATAATTGATGTTTCAAGGTAATAACATGATTGACAGTGATAGATAAGAATTGAACAATACCTCTATAGCCTCAGATGGATGCATTTGTAAGTAAGTCAACCAGAACTATCTTATGTTGCATTGATTTGACAACGAAATATTTGTAGTAAATGTACAAATCGAACACATTTAGGATACGTTTCCATAAGAAAGTTCTAGTCCCATTATCTACTGAATGAGAAAATATTCCTTCTTCCGTAGACATATTATCATCTTATCTGAACTGTCACTTGTCTGTAGATTCTGATTTTCTATTGCATATTGAAATTTTCTTACAATTATCTTCTTTTCAGTATTATTGAAGCAGTTAGTAACTGATCACAATGAGGGAATGATAGAAGCATCAAGGGTCTTTGGAAATTTATCCAGGTCTATCGATATACGCAACTTCTTGACTGCTAAAAAGGGTAAGTAACAGTGGTCCTTTTTGTCTTATGATTGTGTGACTTTCTGGAAGATATATCACTTTGCCTTCTTAGATGATCAATCCTAGCATACTTTTTTCATAGAATAGATATATATACCTGAAAAGTATTGCTATCCCTCTATCTTTAACTTGTCTTCTGTCCAGTCTTTGTCACCATTCTTGTACTTTTTCTTTCTGCTCCTGTATCTGTCTCTTTCTGTTCGTCTATGTGTCTGTCTTTCTCTCTCTTTATCTCTCTGTCTCTATTTGTCCCAACCTGTCTTTCTCTTTCTCTCTCTACCGCCCTCTCTCTTTTTCCCCTTCTCTCACTCTCTTTCCCTCTATCGTCGGCTTCCCAGAAAAAGGCCGTTATCGACCTTTTCTCAATTTTCCCGCCATTTTTTTTCATTGCAGAAATGGAAAAAGCATGTCATAAGCTTTCTTCTCGTACCATTCTCGAACCTCAATTTGACGTCATTATGACGTAATAAGCCAAAAAACAAAATTACGCGAGCACGTGAATTCCTCCTCGCTCAACGTGCTTACGCGCATAGACCGATTCGCATTAGCAGCCTTTTTCTGGGAACTGGATTTACGTACTTGCGCATATTTGGTCTTGGAAGAAAGCCGTTAAGGATAAAATGCTAATGATTAGAAAACTTTTAGAGTGTTTTAAATAAAAGCACAAAATATCATTGAAGAAAAAATCTTGCTCTGTCAGAAAGTTTGACAGTTAGGACGGAAAAATAATACACTAGCTGCTAAAAGCTCAAAATAAGGTCAAAACTTCATTCGCGTTTTTCTCGAAAACGTACATTTCGCGCACGTGCGCGTTAGTGGCCTTTTTTCGGGAAGGCGACGCTACATACTATGACGACACGGCAGTTTTCTGCACAGCATGACTTACCCCATCCCTCCTTATGTGTGAACACAATGGCACAAATTCATGATTGAAGTTTAAACAATGGGCTAATTTAAACCCCTGCTGGGTTTTTAAAGCATACTTGTGCTCAGAATCCTGTCCGATTGTGTCCTTTCTTGGAGTGCGTGCATGGACAATGTGCAGCTATTTGCACTTATTTTAGATACTATGCTTATGGATATGCAGACCTTACCCATGCTGCCCTGCTTTGACAAAAGGAAGCAAGTGACATATCCACAAAATTTGTGTTTCTGATATTTTCATATTTTACCTCGTGTGCTCTTCTTTTGGGCCAGATTTTATGCATAAACATTCATCCTGCTATAAGATACGTAAGGCAAGACATCATGGCATTGCATTGACGTCCGAGTAAATGACAGATAAATTTTGCTCTTTTACAGAAAATGTCCCTTGTGTCACTTGCTTCCTTTTGTCGAAGTATGAAAGCATTGTTTAAACCTCCTTTGTGAATTCAGGCCAATGTAACATGCAGCTTATTTCCTTTTGATCCCCTACATCCTACCTACAGTTGATGAGATGATGGTGACATTACTGGACTCTGGTAATAGAGAGTTTGTCTACACTTCCTGTGGTGTGTTAATAAATCTCATGGCTGATGAGGAGAGAAGACCAATGCTCAAGAGAGAGGGCGGCATCAGCAAGTAAGTTCTCTGCTGAGCATTTCTCCCTGAAAATCTTTCTGTCATATGACATGAATATACTCCAAGTTTTAACTCGAAACAGGGTCATGCTGCAGTTCGTTTAGCGCAATTAACCTTTCATATATAGACCAATTCCACAACGCGAGAGGGCAGCAGACTGGTCGCCATACTGCAGTGTGTACCCAACTTTTACGGTACATAAGTCAATAGCGCATTATGCACATTCGTTCGATTTTTTCTATTTTGGACCAACATATGCAGATTTCTTTTAATGTTTGCAGTGAGGAATAATCAGGGAAGTTCAGGTCGCACCTGTGCCGTGCTCAAATGGCACAACAATTGGAGAAAGCTTAAAAAATTGGAAGCTAACTGAGTGCGAAATTCACTCGCCTTTGACTCATGAAGCCTGTTTGTATGAGAAGCTGTACTCCCTACACAGGTTTGCTGACAAAACTAAGGGGAAAAAGTAACGAAAGTACAAAAATACATCATACATTCATCTGTCAGATATGGCCATTGTCTTACGTCATCTACCCATGTATTCATGCTTTATTTTATTGATCTAGAATAAAGTTAATGAAACAATATCAGGGCATATCTTATATCTTTCATTGATTTTGTACACAGAGCCAATCGCGGTCAGCGCGCTAACACACCGCAGCTATCGTGTCGCCGATAGAGGGCCAAATACGTAAATCGTAGATGGAATTGGTCTATAGAGAGGGAGGAAGCTATCTTTATGCTGTTTAATACTTTCAGTTGTGCTATACTTTTATTATTAGCTTTTCATTCTACAAGAGAATATAGTCCCTCAAGAGGATTATATGAAACATACTCTACTGATAAGTCATCTGGCTAATCCTTCATTACTCCCGTTCCTAACATCAGTCCTAAAAAAAACGCTGAAGCCCAGCACTAATCCTAACCTTAAGCAGATGTAAAAAACCTATCATAACTTTATACCTAATGGCTAACCCTATTTCATTGATGAGGTAAAGTGTTGGAAAAAAATGTGGTTGGAGTGTTAGTTGTAGCTGGATTTTATCAAATGGACTCTTCAGTGTAGGAAAATAATCTTTACAGTCTTTTGAAAGCGGCAGCGTGTCTTCATAGTTCGCACAGTCATTGCATTTGCGTACAATTTTTGGTCCTGTAATCTCCAATATCATAATATTTCCTTCCATATTTTTTGTGATTTCAGATTGATTGACGTCTTACGAGACTTTGGGCGCAGCGATTGGCAGCTGGCTGGGATGGTCTGTATGACCCTGTGGAACTACAGTGAGAACATGCTCAACTCTAATGAGACCTTCGGAGAGCAGGAAACTGGAGAATTCACTGAGCTTCTTGTAGATTACCTTGGTAAGACATCAGGGTAATTTTGAACAAAGCGCCTTAAAAGGTCCATTCAGATGTGAAGAGCGAAACCGCTGGGGATTTTCGAAGGGGGGGGGGGGTTAAGTGCATTTTGTAACACACAAATAAATGAGTGTGCATTGGTTACCATTGTTATAATTTGCAAAAAAAAATCATTTTACTACTTGGAAATGGGATAAACATAAGGGTTATATTGTCAAAATACCAGTCTGAAAGTTTCAAAAAATAATATCCACAGGAAGTATTTTTAAATATTAGAAATATGAACCAGTGTTTGAAAAATATATAAGGGTCAATTGCACGTACTAGACGTAAGGAGTGCGCATGCGTGCATAGCTCACTGGACCATACTGTGTGTATTGGCGTATCATGCAGAGGGAGGCAGATAACAGTCTTTTTGAACTCGAACAAAACGGTCCTCTTATTTATTGTCTCCAAAAATAATACAATCGCGATTTGCGTCTTACTAACAGTTTTCCATTCAAAATTATGGTTGGTTTCAGGGTTTTTGAGTACAAATACAAGTACTCATACACATGTTTCATCTTAGTTTGAGAATTTTTTAAATCGGCTGCTCACAAAGTTAGCCAATGCCTTTAAGTGCAATCCTTTGTTTCGTCATTGCCATTCATTTTGTACGCGCTCCTTTCTTTCCTCGTATCTGAATGAACCTTAACCCCTTGACTACTGAATTTCCTCATTCCCATAGGATTAATACAGGAGTCATGCGGTTGCAGTAGCCAATGGGTTATTGTAAAACGGGTTCAGGAATGTAGCCAATCATTGAGTCATGTGTGCGCTCTATTTTTTCACTAACATGCACAGGAGTGCAAAAAGCACGCAGCAAAAAAGCATAATATGCACTCTGACTGGAAATCATCCTGCATGCGTATGTGTATGCTACCTCTGGGCGCAAACCCAATGCGTGATGAAATGCGTGTAGTTTTATGTAGCAAGGACATTGATGCATGTATCAAGAAGCGCATTGCATTGTTAGGCTAGGCTGCGCTTATCATATGTGATGTCACAAAAGAAAGCATATGGCAGCCTCCATGACTGCAAATCTTGACATTTCAGTCAGGTTCGCAGCTTATATTTTGGCTTTATGTTGTTGACCCGTTTTATAAAACAAATAATCCATGAGATGATGTGGAAGAGGTTCATCGTGGTGAAGGATTGAGTAGAAGAAATAACCAGTTGTCTCACGATGTAGCAAACGTTTACACCCGAGCAATATCAACAGGGACAGCGGCATTGAGATCCCTGATGAATGGTTACCTACCATCCGACGGCATACTGCATCCACCGTACACAGCGCGCGGCGCCCGTACCAGCGGGTGCCTGACACCAACGCGGACGCTGATTGGCCGGCTGCATCGGCCAATCACAGCGCGCGGTGCACGCTCCAGCGGGCACCAAGCACCAGCGCGGCTCACACCCGAGTGGAGCCAGACAATAGCTCCCGACGCTATATAACCCGTGCGCAGCAGCGTCTTTGCTCATTGCCTGACGAAGTCTAGCAGTTTGCAGACGAAACGTCGCTCTCCTACTACGTTTGCTACATCGTGAGACAACTGGTTATTTCTTCTACTCAAATAATCCATGCTTTGTGGCTTGTGGATTAGTGATACGCACTGCACTCAGTTAAGTCACAATGAGTTGGATAATGAACTCGACAAGTCTCGTTCATTATCCCATTGTGACTTAACGTTTGTGAAGTTGCGTATGCATTAATGCACTCTCAAGCAGGAATTATTTGTATAAGTACAAGCTACATGTAGCTGACATCCAACCGAAATGCATGTACTGAAATTAGCATGTGTTGTTTTACTGAGAAAGGTGCTCATAATGGTTTCCTGAAACAATATGTGGAGTTTTGTTAAAGTTGACTGTGACTGTGCATTGATAGATGCATGTAAGCTTTTCTTTTAAGAGCATTGGCATCTTTCATAAATGTTATTTTTATATGCTGCATTTGTGACCCTCCTCCACAAAATTATCAATGAGTTGCGAATTTGACATTTTGACATTTTAGCATAGTTCAAAAGCTTGGACTCTAAGCTTTAGAATGATATGGAGGGTTTAGTGCAACAAAGGGCTATCTGCATTTTGGGGTCAAAATGGGGTTTTGATATCAAAATAATCCATAAGAGACCGGGAACCCATTAGTAATCATGGTTTCTACAGCAAACTTTGCTCCCGCAAGCTATCACCCAAAATAGGTATGGCATCTGCATTAAACCAGTGTTTACAACATAACTTCATTGCAAGTATTCTCAAAATGGCCAAAAACACAGATAGCCCTTTGTTGCACTAAACCCCAATATATACATGTAATTTGCCTTGTGAAGACAACACAAACACTTTGAAATTACAATGAGAATGAGAGCTTGTCAGACAGGCTAATCACCAGAATAATAGAGAAAAAAGGATGTAAAGATGAGTGACCATTCAGGAGTGCCATACTGGTGTCCAATTGTCTGTCTCACTAGAAAGTTGGATAAGAATTACCTGTTATTGACTATGAAGGGATTATCAGATCAGGCTGCAAATGGGAATAGTTTCAAAAGAGATGTACTGCTCTGCTTGTTTAGATTTTCAAAGCAACAGAATGAAGAACTTCCGAGTTATAAACACATGTTTATGAAGGTTTTACCCAGCTTGCTGGCATACTTTCATTTCAGAATTCACCCAACAAAGAAAAAAAAAAAGCATTTCTACATTACAGATGGTCCCAAATTTGGTCAGATGGTAGATCAGTAAATGAACTATTAGAAAAAATAGTTTAAAAACTAAAATCAACTTTTCAACCCCAAGCTCTCTGTTTTAGCTGTTTAAGCTAAAAGCTTCCATTGCGAAATATTGGTCGTTTTGTGGTGGAGGGTCACATATGATGTTACACAAATGTTTATATCATGAGAGTAATTGAAAAAGTAGTAAATCGTTATCTGTCCTCTTTTGATCTCTATCAGGCCCTCACTCTCTATCCCTTTCTGTCTGCCTGTCAACTTTCTTCTCCCTCCCTCCCCTCCCCCGGGGACCTTTCTCCGTCCTCCCTCTTTCTCTATCTTCCCCCTTTCAACATGAAGAACAGGCCTTGTAAATGTAGGTTTAATAAGACTCAATCTGTGATGTTCTGTTCATAAGACACATACTCCACCAACACTTTTCTTGGTCTACATCCTTCACTAACCAAATTCTTAACATCAGCCATGGGCTAAAAGCTATACCTTACCTAGCCCTAACCATTTATCCTTGACACTGTAAAGCCTAGAGCAATTGTTACCATTGGGGTGTTTCATAAAGCTGTTAGTTATGCATGACTTTATAAACGATTTGAATGTAAAGAGCCAAATAGGATGCCAACATTTTTTCCTGATGTTTTAACAACTTGACTGCATTCAATTTGCCATAATCTCAATTAAATTGTTGCAAAAAATGTACTTCGCAATAAAGAAATACTTGTAAACATTGGTAATGTTAATCTACATCTGCATATTTCACCTTTAGCTGATGCGATTTATAGTGATTGAGAATCCTATTTTGCTTGCCGTATTCACGTTGTTCGTAAAGTCATTTGTAACTTTACGAACAGCTTTATGAAGCACCCCAAGACCATGTATGGGAACACCATTTCTGATGCTGTATGTAATTCTAATATGTCACATCCTGTTTCATTTCTCTCCCCATCTGTAGATGAGGAAGTGGCCTTGGAAGTCCCTGAGGATTCAGACTGGGACAGAGAGACCCAGCAGCTGATGAAGTCCTACTGGAAGACGGAGTTCTGTCCTGTCGCATCGCAGCTCCTAGACCGAATAGAACACCACCACTCAGACCTAGTACCTATAGACTCACCTTCAAATGTTACCACAGCATCAACATGAGGACTGCTGTCTCATTGCTTTACAGCTTCTGGACCAGATAGGACACCTTCACGCAGACCTACTACCTGAAGACCCGCCTTCAAATGTAACGACACCTTTGACATTAGGACTGGTGTTTGTCGCTTTACAGCTTCTGGACCAGATAGGACACCCTCGTTCAGACCTGGTACCTGTAACTCACCTTCAAATATTACGACAGCTTCAACATGAGGACTACTGGTTTTGTTCGGCGTATTTTAAGAGAGTGTCTGGTCCAGAGGATCGTATTCAAGACATAAAAGTTTCTTCTTGAGCAAATACTTTTGGATGGCCAAAATCACTGGGAATTTTGGAGACATCCCAAAGTTTATAATCTGTGAAAATTTCAATGTCTGCAGTTCAAACACCTTCCTCAAATATGTACTTATCAAAGCTGCAGTAGCTACCGGTTTATGTGTCATAGAACAAAGTCCTAATAGAAGTTCCTTTAGGGGCCATGTTTTAAGTGGTAAGGTAGAGTCAACCTCCTTGAGACCTCCCTGAGAAGAATACTGCAAGATCTGGAGTGGATTCTGGCTGTAATAAACTTTGAAAAACAGTGCAGAAACTGTTTTTTTTTAATTTTTGCAGTATGGCTAAATCCACTTGTGGAGGAGAAGATAGATGTATTGTGATTGACACATGTTTTTTTTATATTTTTTTTTATTCAGGGATGAACTCTAAGACAGCATGGCACATCCTTTTGTGAAGGTTTTTGCATGGATGGCATTGTGTGTTCATGTAATATCTCTTGATGTAATTGCTTTTGGAAGGAATTGGTTGAAGTGGTAGTGTTTGTTACATAAATGTATTTCAAACACAAGAATCAAACAGAAGTGGCATGTTATGTACTTGCTTCCATAAGTCTCAAATCAGGTGAGTTGTCGTATAGTTTGACCAGAAAATATGGCAGATTTTTGTGCACTCAAAATGAATGAAAAGTGGGGATGAAAAATGCAACAAAGGCCCTGAGCATAGCCCTTTACTTTTGTTTTGCACCATAGTGCATACAAAAATGTGAGGCACAATTCACTTTAATAAACATGGGGGTAAAAAAAAATGGTGTTGTTGATCGCAGCATTTGTAAACAAGCCTTTATATATACTTTTTCTTTTTTGTTACTGCAGTATTATGGCTAAAATTGATGTCTGTCATACATCAAATGCTCATTTATTATGCTGCCTAAGTGAAGTGAACCTTACGTATTTCCACAAGTATTCTTTATATTACTGATGCAAGATATATGTAATTTTCGATGTCACTTTTTGTCTGCAGTGTGTCATTGTATATCTCGAGCCCTTTTGGATTGTAATATTGGCCATTCTTTTGAGATTGGGTGGTCATATTCTACAAATAACGATAACCACAAGATTTACAATTCAAGTATGCTCTACTAATAGTGTGTAAGTATTAGTGTACTTGTGCCCATCAATAGTAGGGCTGCTGTAGGGTTTCCCTTTTACAGGAATTATTTCAAGCCTAATTTGATCAGCTTTTCTTCTTTAAATTGGCAACACCAATCTTTTGATTTTATTGCTTCATTTTTATTTTTTTTACAAAAAGTCATGTATCTGTATTCGTAATGAATATAAATTGACCAAAAGTTTGTTCAGATTAAAAGAAAAGTTGTCAATTTGCTTGGATAAACAATGATTTTTGAATTGTTATCACATTACCAATTTTAAGGATTTTAATGCTTTTTCCCTTTAAAGATGTTGCGCATCATATGACATATACACAACCAAAATGGAAACAGTATGTATAGTTGTTTTGGCTCTTTCTGCTTATGTATTTGGTTTGTATTTAGGGCTCTGCGTCAAAAGTTATGGGGTAAAACAACAAAATGTGGACTCTCTGTCACGATGGGTATAGGATAGTTCTTGCCTCCTGCAGTCGCTTTCCAATTTGATGTCACAAAAACGAATATGTATTAGTAATAGTTGTGATACTTTAACTATTTCTGATGAAATTAACGCCACTGTTGTCAGTTATTACAGCAAAAATACACATGGCGAGAGCAGGATTCGAACTCGGGATCTTGAGATAGTAGACGGGCATGCAGCCTATTGAGCTACGCGAGCGATTGACACAGGTGTTGGTTCTCTAAGAAATTTATACCTGGGATTCATATGTACATGCTTATACATATTCATTTCTGTGACGTTTCTATGACTTGCCTATGACGTCAAAGTAACTGCAAGAGGCAAGAACTATCCTCTACCGTCAATTTGTCAAGTATGACCCATGCTCTTAGATGGGAGACCCATCTGTTTACCTCTAGAGGTTTGAATGGTTATCTCTTAAATTTGCCGGGGAGTACACAAAATATGTCATATTCTGCCACCGTTTGTTTCAATTTTTCCAACTTTTATGAAACTGAATGGCTCAAGGATGAAAGAATGTTAAAATATGACTTTGAACAGGAAAATATTTGTAATTCCCAATTGGATAACATGAAATATCAAAGCGGACAGGATGTGTATGAAGTAGATATCACATTATAGAATGCAGTATATTTCAGGTGTATGTGATATCATCAGATATGTCTGTGATCCACAAATGCTAAGGCTAAGTAATTTGACATTTTCATGCATTGTAAATATTGAATAGACTGCCCTCTATCAAGCTTTGTGAATATAACTATTATAACTGTGTGCAATGGCTTGATAACTGTCAGCAGTGTTGGGTTTGAACTAATCTTTATAACATTGGTATGTAGAAAGGAAAAAAAAAAATCATAGAAGTGTATTTATTGTACAGGTTTCTGGAAAATTTCACTGAAGCTCATTATTTATTTTTATGTATTGATGAGAGGTTTTCTTGTTTAATTTTCTTGTTCTACATGAATGGTTTAAGAATGGTTTGAACTTATTTACCAGTATGTTTTATTTATAATTTTTGAATGAAAGGAAAAAAAACTTGGGTTTACCCTAATATGGTGAGAATTTGTAACAAGGGTTCCCATCTTATTTCAAGGACTTCTGTATCACCCATTTGGGTGTTTCAAATCCTCAGGGTGCCGTTGCATACAACTTGCTATTATAGTAACTTTGCCATCAATGGTAACTTTCATGGAATACTGGATTTTGATTGGCTGTTGAGCAACGTTACCATGGTAGTTACCATTAATAGCAAAGTTACTATAATAGCAAGTCTTTATGCAACGGCACCCTGGAGTGGTTTGTAAATACTCTGAACTTTTAGATGTGAAAAGTTGCATTTGGAAGTTAATGCAGTTACTTTTCCTCTAATGAAGGTCATAAAATCTATTCTACTATTTGATGATATGTGTATGTGTTACATCAACAATTTTTTATAAATATAGTATTTGTGTGCTTTGCTAGTATTCACATCCTTCTGAAATGCCAGAATTAGAATCACTTCTTTAGAAATAATGCGTGTCATAAACTGGTATAGTCTTCACAGCACATCATGTGGAAAACAAATTTTTAAAATGGGATAGAAAGGTTAGCCTACTTTTACATTTTGTGAGAGTTGTGTTTTGCTCTTTTGAACCTCTCTATCTTTCTATCCCAGATGGTTGTGGAGACCTGGCCCTCTCTGGTTGTCTGTTAAAGCTGCCCCTGAAGTCTGAAGTGCACTCTCAGGACATTTTTTGCTCATTCTTTTTGGTGCCAAATACTTCTTTGTTGCACAATTGCACTTAGTCCATTGGAGATAGGATCAGGGTCTGTATAGAGATTAGTTGGGATTAGCTTGGTAATCCCCCTTGATCAACTTCTTTCATAGAATTGTCCCATCAGTCCCACCCTCCTGCTTACAAGTGATACGACTTAGTTCCACTTAAGGGAAACCCCTGAAGCCCTTGAAACGTAAGGAGAATCCATCACAAAACAAAGGCAGTGCTAGCCTTTTGTCAAGGCCTTGTGACTGAGGTTTATATCTGATGGCTGAACTGAGACTACTCACAAATGAGACTACACGCGAGACCCCCCATGAACACGCGAGCGAGTCTGCAATCGCTGGTGAGTTCACCCAGGGTCCCATGAGTAGTCTCATTTCAGCTATCAGATCATCGTGCGGCTGGCAGAAGGGCGTCAGCATTTACGCGTACACTATTTTCAACTTCTGTGTGGCTGGCAGAAGGGCGTTAACTGTACATTTCGCGTAGCGCACGCTCGAACTACCGCCCTTGTGCCAGCCACACAGGAATTGAAAATAGCGCGTGCACACTTGCTTACGCCCTTCTGCCAGCTGCACAACGAGATATAAACTCAGTCATTAGGCCTTGACAAAAGGCTAATGCAATGCCAGCATTAGTAACTGGGGTTATCGCCTACAAAGCTTGTGATATAGAAAATTGTGAATAATATGGTTATGAAATGCCCAACAGTTTGAGAGTGTGTTGCAGAATGTAAATGTAGCATTGATTAACTTGTGAGTTAGACTTCACAACACTTCCACTTCTTGTGTGATCTCAACTTATGGTCTTTGAGTACTAAACATAGTAGCGTCACTAAAAATTTGAGTAGAAATCTATTTACGTCATCGTATTGAGTGTGTGAGAGCTTGCCCATTTGTATAGTCGCATAAGAATTGTGTCACTTCTAATATGTAAATATTCTTGAATTATCCTGTTTATTTGCTTGTGAAATAAATACCGTCCACACAGAGAGGTAGAAAAGAATAACTAGTGATCGCTACATGTATTTGGTTGCATGTTATTTCGTGAATGTGCAGTTTTTATTTTCATTTTCCTGACACTTTTTGTGTAATGATCATGAATCTTATCTCAGTTATTCTGTGAACCTCTCTCTCTTTCTCTCCCTCTCTTCATTTCTTCTCACTTTCCTTATTCTCTAGTCTGTTCCATCTAAATTAATGGGGTTTTTTTTCTTGATAATAATTGTCTTGGGATTACTCCCTGCAATTTTTCCCTCCTTCTCCCTGCCCTTGTCTTTCCTATGTGACCAACTAAAATTATTTTCCCTCCCTCCCTCCCCCCCCCAACCTCTCTCTCTCTCTCCCTCTCCTATACTCTCTTTATCTCTGTCTCCATAATGGTCTTACTTATTTTTCCTCACTCCCTTTTAATCTCTCTCTCCCCCCCCCCTCTCATCCCATCTCTAATCTCTGACCCCACCATTATCACTGTTGTGTCATTAGTATCTCCAGGTTAGTGGAGGTATATGATTTGAAGGAGAATAATTCAATGAGACTCCCACATGACAGAAAAACATTTCCATTCGATTATTTCTGAATAGAAATAAGTGAATCTGAGTAAGATTTTGAATCTTGGTATTACTTAAATAAATGCAGCCAACAAGTGCAACATGCCATGCAAACCAGGGGCTGCGGAATGTTTTTTTTTTGGGGGGGGGGGGGGAGGGGGAGCTGTCACCGAAACAGGTGGGATCCAGGGGATGGAACCCCCAGAAGCCTGAGCTTATGAGCAATCTGAATATTAAATTTTACAATTTATAGGGGGGGGGGGGAGTTTCTTCTTCTTCTTTTTTTTTTCTTTTTTTAAAATCCAAAAACCCCCCCCCCCCCCCTGCTCCTGCAAACGGGAGAGATATTGTTTCCGTGAGGCAAAAATGAGCGAATTAGTTTCGATGACAAGATTTTCATTGTTCAAAATGTAGTGTTTCTACCAAAAGAGGGTAGCAAATCGGTGCTCTCGTCAGAGCTCTGCCTCTCATGACACATGGGGAAGCAAAGGGAATCTCTAAAAGTGAAAGATTAGATATCATTGATGAATGCATGTCCTTCTACGAAAATAACTTCCCTATTCCGAGTTTCTCAACCCAATGAAAAGAACTGGTGAAATTCCGGGAACTAAATTTTTTACGAATTAATCTTACCAAATCATAACTTGACAATTTGACACTGAGGAAAATGCATCGGGGGGGGGGGGGGGCACTGTCGTTACGAGGTGGACAGGACACCATGCTCGTACATGGACTTTCAAAATGGACCCTAAACAAGTAATTATCCTTCGATCTAAGAATACCCTAAACAAGTATTTTGTCATGTTTTCCCCACCCTAAACAAGTACCCTTTTTTCCCGAATTTTGCAATTTTGAGACCCTTTTCACTGTATGCAAGTACATCGCCCGTCCGTGAAAAAAAACACCTTTTTACGCGTTTTTTGTTTCTACAAGCATGCTATGGCAGTGCCCCCTCCCCCCCGAGTCTTTTCCCTATGTATCATTTGCTACATTCTATATGTTGATGTCATATAATTCAATATACTTTTTGTCTGTTCAAAAATAAAATTGTTGACTACATGGTGGAAAAACTGCCACTGTAAAAGCAACAACAACAATAAACAAAGTTGTTGCTGTCTTCAAAGTTTTGTTTAAGACTCACCTATTAAACAACAACAAGAAAACATATGTTTCTGTCTTCATAGACTTTCATAGGAGGGTGCAGCAGCCGCGGATCCAGGATTTGATGAGGGGGGCCCATGCCATGGCCATGGAAATTTTTTTTGTAATCTAGCGACTATAAATTTTTTTTTTTTAAAAAGGTTGTACATTACATTCCGGCAGTGAACTCCCGGTCGCGGAGAGATGATGAGCGCGGTGGGGGGTGCATAATTTTTTTTTTTTTGCGTGTGTCATGAATACCGTATTAAGGGAGTAGGCCTATCCAAAAATTTCGCGACAAACAAAAAAAAAAGGTTGTACATTACATTTTTCATTTCGGCGTTCTTCTTTTTGGGGGCCCCTTTCTTTTTCAGGGGGGGGGGCGATGGCCGAGGTACTCAAAATGGCGAAAAAAAATGCACTGAAAAACACAAATTTTGAGTCAGGGGGAGGGGCAAGGCCCCCCCCCCTCCCCTCTTGTATCCGTGCCTGGGGTGCAGGGAGGGAGGGGGAGTTTCCCCCACTCGTGCGAAGCACGGAAGCTCCGACGTTTCTTTGTCATTGCTCCTTGTCTGCTGCCGCTCTTCTTACGTTCTCTTACCTTTTTCTTCTCGCTCACGCCATTTTTCTTCTTTCCTCTTTTTCTTTCTTTTTTTTCTTTAGGGTAAGGTAAGAAGTAATAGTAATATTAATAAATTAAAACAAAAGCAAAAACAAAAACAAAAACCTCCAAGGCTGGGGAGTCGAGAAGATGAGGATCAACTGCAAGATATTTTCCTGCTCGAGCACATAATCGAGGGTAGTGGAATTTTCCAGTAGAGAGGAAACAGTCCCCCTGATTGGTCGAATCTAGGTGTAATGAATATTCATTTTACCCAATCGATTAATTCAAAACAAAATTTAACAATAAGTTACGAGTAATCTGTTAATCATTTACAGTGATACTGATCTCGATGGATTCTCCGCTGACATAGCGATTAGCCATAAAGAAGAAGCATGAAGTGTAACTCCGTGATTACCTAAAACCAGAAATTAACCAGATACATGCATCACAACATGTTCACTAGATCCAAGGCTAGGTGCTAGCTTATTCAAGCTAATCAGTCGTAACCTCTCTGCTAGTCATCATGATTCCTATAGATAATTTTGGAGGATTGAAACGCAATATTTCTGAAAACATATCTTAAAAAAACATATTATCGAAAATAGTTTATTATCAAAGACATGATTAACACAAAACAAGATTCAAACGCTTAAATAAAAAAAAATAATGAAGTAACGTAAGTTGTTAAAGGTTAGTCTTAATCGATTCTGCCCTAGCTCGCTAGCAAGCATTTCATCGATTTGAAGTTGATTGCTCAATTTTGGATTGCTTGTCCGAAACCCGTGTAAGATATATGCCGATTTTATGTAAGAATAAGAATGATTATTGTGATATATATTATCATGTATTGATTATGTGACTATGTGCCTCTGATTCCTAAGTTGATGATTCTGTGTGATTCTTTTGATGTTTCTTTTGATGATTATATCCTCTGGCTCTGGCCTTTTTGAGAATTGAGATTCACGGTACCGGCGTCATGACCGTAGTAGCGTAGGCGTAGTGTAGGCCAGCGCTTCTCAACCGGTGGGCCGCGGGCCGCCAAGCTTTCTCAGGTGGGCTGCGAGGTCAGTCAAAAATATTTTGAAAATTAGAATTAAAAACGAATTGTGTCTGGTGTGACACAAATTGGGGCAAACCCGGAGAATAGGGGGCCGGAACGCGCCCGCATGCCATTCGTACTGTGCAGAGATCGGCAGAGACAGCCGAAGGTCAGGGTATGTGACAAGTCCATAATCAAGTTCAAAATGACTTTAAAATATGTTTTAATCAGGTAATTATGTTCTAATATAGGCAAACCCGGAGAATAGGGGACCGGGACGAGTGCACATATTCATTTGTGTGCAAACAAATGCAGCCGGTGGCAGCAGCGGAGTCGGCGGCGAGGGGGATGATCTGCACAAGATTCATGGATGAAACATTTGTGAGTTTGAGAACATTTCTGGCAAAAATCAAAATGATTTTCACCACATAATCACACATTTGAAAGCCGAGAGGACAATTATTAGAACATAATTACCTGATTAAAACATATTTTAAAGTCATTTTGAACTTGATTATGGACTTGTCACATACCCTGACTTTCGGCTGTCTCTGCCGATCTCTGCACAGTACGAATGGCATGCGCGCGCGTTCCGGTCCCCTATTCTCCGGGTTTGCCCTAATATATTACATTGCCCTCTCGGCTTTCAAATGTGTGATTATGTGGTGAAAATCATTTTGATTTTTGCCAGAAATATTCTCAAACTCACAAATGTTTCATCCATGAATCTTGTGCAGATCGTCCCCCTCGCCGCCGACTCCGCCGCTGCCGCGCCACTGGCTGCATTTGTTTGCACACAAATGAATATGTGCGCGCGTCCCGGTCCCCTATTCTCCAGGTTTGCCCAAATTGGGTACAGCTTTACTGTTAAATCAAATTTAATTGAATTGAATCTATGAAAATAAAATCGACAATTGGGATTATCAATATCATCAAAAGACATCAAAGCAATGTGATGTGTTGAAATTTCTTCAGAGATTTCTGTACACAATTGGGGAGGGGTAGAGGTTGGGTGGTCCAGATAATCAGGTTTTATTTTCTCATTAAGATTCTTTGAGGTTAGCCTCAAAAAAGTTCTAAGAATGAAGGTGGGCCTCGAAAAATTTCTTAGAGCCAAAGTGGGCCTGGAGGTAAAAAATGTTGAGTAGCACTGGTGTAAGTTAGACGCTAACGTTAGGCAGTGAGTGAGTATGCCTTTTCCCTAGCCCTGGGCCTAGCGCCTGGTCCCCGGGCCGGGCTTCGTGCCAAGAGCCAGCGCCTGGCGGGGGGGGGAGAGAAAGGTGGGATGGGACATGGCCATGGGATGCTTGCTTGACTGAACTTCTTTTGAAAATAGTCATACAGGTAATGACAATGTTTTAACAATAACAGGCATTCTCATGTTTATGTCCCAACAAAACTCCAGTCACAATATCTCACCATTTCAGACAGTCACAGTGTTCCTGGCCAGCCAGCCTGTTCACTAAACATATTCATCCAGGGACGGATGATATTCAATTCGCGGAACTACATTTTTATTTGTACTGCATGTTCCGCGGATTTAGCCTTGTGACCGAATTCAGCCTTGATAGCTGAGCTCTAGTCATAGTTTATGTCCCAAACACAATTTTTATTTGTATGGCGCCGATCCTATTATTAAGAAATAATCAAATTCAAAGGTATCTAATTTACCTTACAAATAGCCCATTCCCGGTATGTCATTTATTCACAGCCAATGGTTGAGTTGGAGCTTTTCCTGTAAAAGTGCTCTTAAAATGTGACTTTTGCCCATGATACATGATATCTTGGATGTTTCCACGTGTGATTCTGATGCCTCTGATGGTATTTCACCAGGTGCTTCTACAGCTGCAGCAGGCTCTGATGGCTCCTCTGGTTTTGATTCCTATAAAGAAAAAGAATTTGGTTAAAGCCTTTTAATGTAGGTTTGCTGTAAAAGTTCATTTTCCTTATGAACTTATGACAATGGATGTTTCTTCTTTCCTAAAGTGTTCATTCAGCTTTTCTCAACAATAGCATATTTGGGGGGAGGGGGGGGGGAGAATAAAACTTTCACAGTCAATACCATTTGCTAGGCAGGATGATCCGCTAATAACTTTTACAGGTGCAATTTTATCAAAAAACATGCACGTACAAAACAAAAGTTGTGACCTTTAACGTCACCATCCGAAAGACATGGCAAATGCAGATTCATATCTTGCCAAAGGACATTAGTGCCGTGGCAGGGATTCGAACCCCGGACCTTGTGGTTCAAAGTCCGGAGAATTATCCACTGGGCCACAACACCTCTACTAGTCTGTAGTCTTGAAAGCTAAGCTTGTCTCTCTTTTTATACTCATACTTTAGGTCCCCCAAACAATTTTCATTTGTATGGCGCATTCTGGGCCCTACAAATTTTTTTTTAATGGTTTGCGCGATGTTCTTGATTGTGCAATCCAAGCAGATTTGCGCTTGAACTATTTTCTCAAATTTGGTCAACGAGGAAAGAGCATCTTTTAGGCGGTGTAAGTTTGTTGGGACATAAAGTCTTTATCGTGGGAGTGATCACTTCCCGCCCTATGTAGCTAAGATATTGTGTGGTATCATCATGTGTAATTGCTGACAATACTTGTACTAATAGGCAAGTAACCGTAAGTGTTCCTGATTTCCTGCGTGAGATCCAATTGAAGGAATGGTATGGAAATGTCTATTTCATCATTCTGCAGAGTAGTATAGTACTAAAAACAAATATTTTAGAGAATTTGGTGATTATTGTGGTGATTTTCCTTTATAGAGACTGCTGCAGAAATTTCTAAAAAAATATTGCCATTTTTTTTTTATTTTTTAATTGCAGTGATCATGTAGCTTTGGAGCTTGCATTCTTGTCCCCATGATATCTTGGCATTATAGAAGCAAAAAGAGACTTAGACACCACAGTGATCGGATCATCAACTCTTGGAATGGAAGAGAGTCGGAGTTCAGAAGCAGAGCTGAGATGGTTATTCAGTCGGCTAGCAACGAGAGATGCGAGTGAACGTTCTGTAGCATTGGCTGAAATAGAAGTGACTAGTAGCGAACTGGTGCCCAACGGGTCACCCAATGGTACGGGGGATGGTATGCAGATCGGTGGTAGCGACCACAGTGCTGATGGACCGCTTATTGAATCCGCGTTGAGCAAAAATGTGACTTCCACCCGCTTTCTAGCTAACATCTTGCGGCTGGCTATTCAGTGTCCCTTCAGTGATGTGAGGGAAAGATGTAAAGCAGTACTACAAGGAGTCAAAGTAAGCTTTATAGTATTCAGTACACTTCAGGGGAGCATTTCATAAAGTGTCTTGTCCGTGATTTTGACTGACAACTGTTATAAGCTACTGAAATCCTTGCAGTTGATTGGTTGAGAGCAAATTTTTCCGTTAAAAATCACTGACAAGATGCTTCATGAAATGCTTCCCAGTTTGCAATTTTGTTAGGTACGTTTTGCTTTTATTCAGGGGTGCAAATTGCCCTGATTTTTTTAATATGCATTCTTTTTTCCAGCAGTATTGCTTAGGAGAATGCAACCCAGACATCAGTGTGCTTCCAGTGAATGAAGAAGAACAAGAAGAGTAAACAGTGAAAGTTTGAGCAAAATCGGACAATCCGTTCAAGAGTTATGAACTTTGAAATTTTAAATGGGAATCCTTGAGTTGGCAACTCCACCAGCATCTGTGATGTCATCGTGGACAACTCTCCATTCATTTTGTACACAGAATTTCACATTTTCTTCATTTTCAAGAAAAATTGAAATTTGTTTGATTTATTGTTTGAGTATGACATGGCTACATGAATTCTGCAAGAATTTTGGGAAGAATTATGTTGATTCCCGACTTGAAATTTCATAAAAATCCATTTTTTGAAGATATATGCACAAAATGAATGGAGAGTTGTCCACGATGACATCACAGATGTTGGCAAAGTTGCCAACTCAAGGATCCCTGTAATAGGGATTTACTGAAACTTTCCAAATTCATAACTTTTGAACAGATTGTCCGATTTTGCTCAAACTTTCACTATTTACTCTTCTTGATCATCTCCATTCACTAAGAGCAAACCGATGCCTGGGTTGCATTCTCCTTTAAGTTTCTATCAAGCAAATTTATCGGGATAAATGTACAGTAAATACTGGAGAAAGGCTATTTTCACAAGTTGATTTTATAAACCTTAAGTTTAGGTTCCCCAAACTTCGGGGCAATGAAAGTTTTTTGTTTGTTTGTTGTTTTTTCTTACATTTTCTTCTTATTCTAACCTTGGCAAGCGTGAAATGTCAAATATGAATTGAAAAGGCATTGTTGACTGATTAGAGAGATTTCACGTCTGAACTATTCAACTGTCATTCTGATTTATTTTAGCAAATATGTTCTTTGCCCCTGTCCGGCTGTACAATTATTTTGCTTCGCGAAGACAAAGTTCATTCTCTAATTGACATTAAGATTTGTTTGTAAACATGTTCTACAACTTATACTGTAATTTGTACTTTTATGTACAGTAGGTCCCTGGGCAACACAAATTACACAAGTTTTATTACACAGACTAAGGAGTTTAACCAGCAGACAAAGTTGAAAAAATGCGTGGTTCAAAACTTCAAATGTGATTCCTTGTAACCTGTATGTTTACAAGTAGCAAAGATTTAATTCATGGTGTCATTACATGGACATTTACAGTGTATTCCTTTTGATGTCTGTATTTAAAGCACAATACTTTCTGTTGAGAAAATCACTCTACTTTTAAAGGGTTATTCATGTGATCAAGCTAATTGTGGATTATACACAGTGAGCAGAATCAGCAGATTAGTCGTTTTGTAGCCGTTTTTCTGCTCTTTTATAGCCGTTTTGTAGCCCTTTTGAAAAGGGCTATAAAAAGGCTACAAAACTGCAAAACACAATAAATGGCTACAAAACAGCTACAAAATGGCTACAAAACGGCTACAAAACTGCACTTTGCGAATTTGGTTCACTGTGATACCGAAGTGTTTGTGTTTACCTGTGCTGTTTATCTGCCATATTGTATAACTTGTACATGTAATACTTGCCTTCATGGTTCTCTCAATGTAAGGCATGATGGGACGGAATTCTAGTACAGAGGCGAATCAGGCGATCGCTAAGCGTGTAATCAAATGCTCTGCTATTGCTTCGAATTTCATGATTGTTCTTTCCTAAATGTGACCCTTTTCATTAATTGAGACGTCATTTCTTTGGTAAATATATAAATTTTGTGTTAGTCTGCATGTTAGCAATGACTTTGGCCGAGCTCAAAGAGGAAAAATATGAGCAATAGCAGAGCGTTTGATTACATGCTTTTAGCCATTTATTCGCCTCTGTACTAGAATTCTGTCCCATCATGCATTGTGTTTAGAGAACCGTGAAGGCACGTATTGCAGGGGCATAGAAAACTACATGTATGATTTACATGTATGTACACAGGCCTCGAATTTCATAAAATTTGGGTCACGGCCACTTTTTTGGGAGGGCACATATCCTCTCAGAGGGGCACATATCCTCTTAGAGGGGCACCAAGGCCAAAATGGGACCTGACCTACTCGTGCCACGGCACAATGCATAAACGCGCATTTACGCTTTGTCCACAGTAGTTCATTCATGCTTCTCACTTATAATTACGCACGGTGGCAGTATTTTAGGGGTTGAAGCGTAGCTAGAATTTAATTTTTTTGGGGCAGTAGTGGGGAATGCAAGGTGTGCAAATTAAATATTGAGCATACAAAGTGTACTCCTAGGGGGAAGGGTGCAGGGAGGGGGGAGTTTCCCCCCTCCCGCGCGAAGCGCGGAAGCTCTGAAGTTTCTTTTTCCTTCCTTGTCTGCTCCTGCTCTTCCTACGTTCTCTTATCCTTTTCTCTTCCCTCTGATGCTTTTTCTTTCTTTCAGGGGTGTGAGTGACCACAAATAAACAGAGCTGAAATCACACAAGCTCCTATACTTTTGTACGGAGGAAGTCCACAAAAAGCTGACATTAAGTTGAAAATCAAAACCAAAAAAAGCTGAAATCAGTTTTAAAGCTGAACTCTCACACCCTTGTTCTTTCTTTTTGCTTTTTTTTTTTTTTTTTTTTTGGTGAGACTGCCCTCTGGCTATATGGATGAATAATTCCATTTGAGATTATTATCATTAATTCATGTGGATAAAGCTTAAAATGAGAAATGAGAGAGGACAGAATCCTAGATCATCTTAAAGTATTTATCACTCGATGAATTGAATTGTTAATTGAGGTGTTCATTTCTTTCCTTCTCATCCCTTCTCCCCTTCCTTTCTCAAGAAAAATTTGTAACTGTTACAGGATAAGCTGGTGAAGGTGTGTGGTGCTTTGTGGAGTGAATGGAAGAAAGCAAAACTAAAAATAAAGATGGCCTCAGGCTCAGAGGCAGCACAGAAGAGAAAATGTCCCCTTCTATTATTTATTGGATTGTTGTTAATGTCATTACATAATCTTAAGCAAATGAATGTCAAGAAAATAATATTAGCATCTCATGTAAACCAAGCGAAGAAGTGGTTTACATGTTTAATTGAGTACACACTCAATGCAAGTAGGTCTAAGTAAATTTTCATCACTTCCTATACCCTAACCCAAAACAAAGTAATTTTAAAATGCAGAACTTCACTGAATTAAAGTTTCATCTTTTGGGGTTCTAATATTTTTTTCTAGATATCACATATCTTCACAAAATATGTTAAAACTAATTATTTAATCAAATATCAACCCTACAATGCCCTAAAAGCTGAAAAAATAAACTATTACCACGACTGAAAAATCTTGAAATCACCAGCCCAATGAGGCAGTTTCTGCAGGATAACTCCCCCAGAGCTCGGGGAGCAATTGACTCTGAAGGAAGGCCTACAGCCCAAAGCAGCTGACTAAAAACATCGGCGGCGCGCGCTTCTTTAAATAGTAATGATGTTCAGATACCACTCAAGATAAGTTTCACTGACATTTTAAAAAATAAAATCCACACACTAAATCAAAATTTTATTAAAATATCGGCACTCAAGACCAGAAATAACCTTGATAATCAGAAGTCAGGGTAGGAACCGCCAGGTCATTCACTACTTGCACTTACACATACACTACACACTACACTGCACTGCAGTGCTTCCACTTTTCAAAATGAAACTTCCTGGAATTTACTCTGAAAGTTCCTGGAATTATACAAAATATCCTGGAATTTTACAAATGGGCTCCAATCTTCCATAAGATGTTTTTTTTCTCTTCTATACGCAAAAAATATAGTGCAACTGCCCCCCCCCCCCCCCGGGGGGGGGGGGGGGGGGTCACTTCCATTGAAGAGTGACAGCATCCACGAGAAAAAAAAAACGCGGAAAAGGGTATTTTTTTCAGGGGTAGGCGCGGAACACGCGGAACGCGAATAGAGTGTCAAAAACGCCCAAAAATGAAAAAAAGCCCCCTAAATCACGATAGTCTAAAAAGGGTATGTAATTTGCACCGATTGCGGGACCGACTGTAACAAGACCTGTGAACGGAAAATCCTATAACTCCTGTGTAAAATATAATGATACAGTGAATTATCTCGAGATAAAAATGGCTCCAAACTGTCAATGGACCCAACTATCACTCTCAAGTTATGAAAATGGGAATATCTTCGTCTCGGGTATGAATATCCCAACAATTAATGAAATCCCTGTTTAAGGTGGGCAAATCTGAGACATCCGCACAAAATCCGTGTTTAGGGTGTCCTAGCGGCCTGCCCTTGAATCCTTGTTTAGGGTGCTTTTTTTAAGGATGCTATCCACTCTTCAATGGAAGTGACCCCCCCCCCCCCCCCCGGGGTACAAATTCTCAACAAAACACGTTACAATTGTCCATGCAGAACATAAGCCTCCAGCTATCAACCATCCATATTCGTGAATGCTTACTACTGTGTATCTGTAATGTCCCATACAGCCACCCTACGCACACACACTAAACCAATGAGCCCAGTGTGATAGCTCAGTGCAAATGAACACAGCACACAATCCATCTATTGTTAAAGGAGCCAATCAACGACCGACGTGATCCTTAGCCCCAGTTTCCACCTATTTTCTTTCTTTAAAAAAAAAAAAATTTTCTCCCAAATCCTAGAACCCGGAAAACTTCCTGGAAATGATAACTTCCCGAAAAACTTCCCGGAATTACTCACTTCCTGGAATGATCCTGGAAAATCACAAAACTTCCCGGAATTTCCTGGATTTCGGGAAGAGTGGAAGCACTGCTGCACTGGTACATGTGGGACTGAGCAGTTAATGATACTGGCCTTCTACGATCATGGCGATATCGCAAACTTAAGGGTCTCTCCTGTTGTTGAAAAAGGGTGCATTTTGTGCTAATTTGAAATATTTTGTCACAAAATAAAAAGGAAAAGTCAGGGTTTTATTTTTTTTTAATGTACATGTAGTATGAGTTTCTTAGATTGGAGGGCATCAAGGCCACTCAGAAAATTTTGTGGCCGTAAACCTTCTGATTTTGAGAAGGGCATCCCGGCCAGTGGGTGGGGCATACCGGCAAATTGCCGATGGCCGGTGGGTATTTCGAGCCCTGTGTACATGTATGGCATTATAAAAAAGGGATTGTTGTATACCCTGATGTTTCTAAATCATTACAATGATAGAAAATCATCAAATCAACTCATTCTTGTTTAAAAGCACTTGCACTGTCCACATAAATTGGTATATGGAACTACACAGTACACACAATTGTTTGGATGGGGCATTCCAGCTATTTCTTCATTTTCTTGTCATATTTTGAATATATATATATATATATATATGAGAACATATGAAGAGAAATCATTATGATATTTTTTCAGGATGACATCAAAGGACTTAGAAAGCTCACATTATCCCTCTTCGCCTCCCAGAACTCCAGTTTAAAAATGTTCACATTTAGTGCCAACTGTATATGTATGCAAACTGACAATGGGTGCACTCCATTATAGTCGTTGTATAGAAGAGCACAATTCATTTTTGAAGCAATTCAAAGCATACACTTGAGGTCATTACAAAACACGCTGACATGTGCACGTACAGCGGTTTCAATGGGCTATTTATAGTACAGAGTTCAATAGGTGCATTTTCATCAGGTGGAGTTTGAAGAATAGCCAGCTACATGTACATATACATTATTTCAGATCCCATGAATTAGCACGACCAGACAATAGCAAGCTAATTCTCAGATAAGGTTCATATTTATTTTTTGTCCATGAATAAGTGTAGATAGCATTTAAGAATGAACCATTTTATTTGTGCAGTGATGTCTAGGAGTCTGGGAGTTGTGAAGAAAAGACTGGACCGGACCTGGACTGGATTTTCACCATATCATTTCCGAGAAACCCAGACTGGACCAGACCGCAATTGACATTTCAAAAATTTAAAAATATCAATGTGGTTGGAAGTAACACACGACTATAACGCAGTTACCTTCCTGTTTGAAAATTTTTGAAGATGATGCGCCAATGTTACATCATTCAAATTGATTTGTCAAGCAAATTATTTTTTATTCTGTTTGCTCCTTGTACATGTACATGTAACTCTTGCAGATGATGTCCCGCTTTTATTTTTATCAAGAATTAATGTACTTCGTCAAGAGTCATGAGGTGCTATAAAAGTAGAAATGAAACAATCTACATGTACATGTACATTTATTTGATGAAGTATTTCTTTTACCTTAATGATAAAAATAATAGCTTGACATCATCTGCAAGAGTTACAAGGAGGAAACAAAGTAAAAATAATCTACTTGACAAATCAATTTGAATAATATAACAGTGGCGTATAATAGTGTAATATAATACAGAGATGTATGCAAGTCATTTTTTGCAAGTCCAAGTCAAGTCTCAAGTCATTTGTTGCAAGTCAAAGTCAAGTCACAAGTATTTTGGCCATAGGCCAAGTCAAGTCAAGTCACAAATCATCACAGGTCAAGTCAAGTCAAGTCACAAGTCATCACAGGTCAAGTCAAGTCAAGTCAAGTCATAATTTAAATTATCATCAGAAGCCGCGGAACGTTTTTGAAAGTGGGGGGGGGGGGGGGGGGGCTGCACGTACAAGTTACCCAAAAAATCACTTCCGGGTTTTTGTACAGGGACCTACATGTATGTGACTACTCAAAAAAGTGGGGGCTGCAGTTTATAGTTTGTAGTTGGTTATTAAATCTGGCACTTTGCGCTTCTTTGTTTCTTTACTTCTCCCTTATGCTTCCCCTCTCTCTTTCTCCCTCTTTCTCTCTCTCTCTCTCACTTTTCCTCCTTGGTTGGTTTGGTATCCATAGAGCTTTTTGGGCTTTTGCGCTCTGCGCTCTTTATGGCTGATACTTAATCAATTTTCATCATTACCTGATGAAGGCCTTTGGCCGAAAATTTGTAAATTTAACGTCTGACGGAATTTGTTTATTTATTGGCATCTTTCTTTTCTATTCTAACATTCCGAAGCAGAACTCATATTTTTGGTATTCTATATATCAAAAAAATATCATATCATTATATTTTTTGCTATATTGAATATAGCAAAAAATATACATGTACATGTAATATCAATATAGCAACAAAAAAATAAATAAGAGATGCCAATAGAACTTTTTCTTAAAATACCAAAACTATTTAAAAGAAATAATAATGTTATAAAAAAATAAAGCTTGTTGGTGATAATAGTCAAGACTGACTGATATCCATTAAACACGAATCAACAACAACAACAACGCGCGCTCGTGTGAGAACCACTGAATCATATACAGTGCTTGTGGCTGGCGAAAACATTCCGTACCTGGTACGTGCGCACATTAGCTAGCTACATTGTAGCTCGATATATGCGGCCGGTCCGGCCGATCGATCAGTCATGCGCCGTACCGTATAGTAGAACTAGAAGGGACCGGGAGTACTATAACTTTACGTTAGAAGTGTTTGCGATAAAGTACTGTGACTTTTTTCCCCTGGCCCGTTTTGTACTTTTGTACGTAATTTACGTGACTTGAAGCGCCTTGAAGCCAAGTCACAAGTCATTTTTGTCGCAAGTCAAGTCAAGTCACAAGTCATTTTGTCGCAACTCGCAAGTCATTGGGGAATGTATCAAGTCAAGTCAAGTCAAGTCAAAATAGTGACTCGAGTCACGAATCGAGTCCAAGTCGCATGACTCGAGTCAACAACTCTGATATAATAGCAGGCTATTTTTCAAGCTTTAGCTTGAGGTATCAGTATAACTGTATAACTGATATAACAAGCTGATGAGGACCCACCTAATGAGATTTGTTGTCATTTTATAGAACCCTACACATATTTTTAGACCCATGCTGCCATTGTAATTCCTGTTTGATACGGTTGTTTCACATGTGTAGAGGGGGCTGGGGAGGAGGTGGTGACCTTTGTATTGAATGGAAGTCTTGCAAGCCTCGTGATATGTACATGTACATGCACATGTACAGGTAGTACCGAACGTTTTCATATTCACTGCCAACATACACCTCTTCCAGATCACTTCTTATGAACACCTGTGCACTCAAGGACTATTCGAATTGATGTATTACATAACAGGGTTTGTTTCTTTTATTGTACTCCATCTATTCATAAGATACATGTAGTTACAGCTCTAAGGAAAGGAAGCTAATTTAAATGTCAAATTTATGTCAAAATGAACTAACATGTACATGTATGTAGTTTAAAAATGAATTGTTAGTCTTGTTCCCACGTTTTTTGCTTGTTTGTTCGTTTGTTTTGAATGAGCGGCTATATTAAGCCCCCTTGCCTTTGCCCTTGTCTTCCAGGCCTCCACCAATAAAAAAAAAAGAAAGTAAAATAAAAAATGGAATGGAAAAGATTGGGGATATGTGCCACTGTACATGTAATGTACATATCTGAGTATTTTGCACATGTTTTGGAATGATGAAATAAAAGGAGCTGATGCGACTTTACAACTTGCTTGTGCTACAAATGTACATGTACATTGTAACTGGTGAGATGGTACAACGTGTACCATTCATCATGCCTTCTATAACATTGGGTGAACTTGAATTTGTTGTCTATGGGGCAGGCTACATGTATGTGCGCATTTGTCCAATCACATCCAGATTCGTACACCTGATTGGCTGAAATAAGGTGGTGTGTCACAGTGGAATTTTCCATTACTTTGTATGAGGGGGTGCTTAGTTTTGCACTTTTTTGTTCCCTCATGAAAGTCATTATGTTTTTACAAGGACATAATTACTTATATTTTTAAACAATGAACAACCTCAGCGACCAAAGAACTACTTTTCAAATTTTAGTTGGAAGTGCCTGTTATATGATAATCACAGATCTGTTGAATTTTGTGGCAAGAACGTACGTATGCATACTTTGTAGTGACTCCATAAAATGTACACATTACAGATTGCAGAGCTGTCTTGTTGAAGAAGTTGAAGAAATTTGGTCACCAGTGCCAATAGATTGTTGTTCAGTTAGGCTTACATTTATCTGAAAATAGTTTAAAGTGGCTTCGAGTATCAGGAATACACAACAAAACATCCATTGAATGCATGCACATTGTATACCTAGACTCTGGAGGGGGTGGGGCTATAGTGTGAGGGGATAATTATTGCATCATCAATTCAGAGGTGCATTGCTTGACGGTGTTACATCATAAAAGGCTTCTTGTAGATAGTCTTGCTTCAGGCTTTAAACCAGAATACTGTGCATGTATATGATGAGGGGAAGTGATACAACCCTAATTGACAGATAGGAGTGAAAAAAAGGAAGGGGGGGGGGGTTACATCAAAGCACAAGTTAATGTACATGTACATGTAGATTAGATCATGAGGACCAGGGATCTTAGTAACTTTCACTCCCATTTTTAATTGCTCTACTTAAGGAGAGAGCTAAACAAGTAGGCCTTTACTTGCTTTTATAGTTATCTTACTATATTTATCAATGAACACCATGTGATAATAATGAATAAGGTTTCAATTGCTTTTGAAAACTTAAAGCTAGTGCATGTAATGTGTTTGGTTATTGCGGTTAATATGAATAGACCCTTGGTATGAAATCTACATGTACCTGCAAATGTAACTTTCAAATTAGCGGCAAACTCAATCGGGAGGTTTCATGTTTGTTGAATTGTTCAATAATTTAATCACAAAAATTACTGTTACACAGCTGTGCATTTTTTTTTTCTTCAAAAGATCACAGTTAAATCCACCACATGTGCTTAGATTCATTAAATGCATGCTGATTTACGATTCCAGTGAAATACTGATGTACATCAGCTATGATGATGACTTATTTAAAGTATTGGTAGTAACTATTGAATCTAAATTACATAATATAACTGGAACTCTGGACCTCCATAAAGTAATAATGTTTGTGATTGATATCTACTGATACATGTATGTAAACCGGAAAATTTTGAATTGGAATAATAGCATTTAAGATTGACAATTTTATTTGTGCAGTTACATGTATGTCAAGTTCAGAAATTATTAATGCATTACATCAATTCTACAAATCAAATTGCCTTAAATTGGAGAGCTCTTTTAAGATTTCAGGGAGTGAGTTGCCCCTGATCCCAGTCTGGGTACAAGGCTAACCTATCCAAATGA
The DNA here is from genome assembly GCA_029962745.1 of Echinometra lucunter. Lineage (NCBI taxonomy): Eukaryota > Metazoa > Echinodermata > Echinoidea > Camarodonta > Echinometridae > Echinometra > Echinometra lucunter. The sequence goes on from CM057160.1 coordinate 13,088,844, forward strand.
AAAGGGAGCTTTTCACAATAGAGCTTAAAGAAGATTAAAGTATAAAAGGAAAAAGCAACGTAGTGTCCACAATGTACAAGGACAAAATGTGTAGCCTTTGAAAAGGAGAGATCAGCTGTAAGAATGATGGATTGAAAAAAATCAATATCTTATCAAAGTCAAATCAATAATGCTTTTGATGTAGAGTGACAACATTGCATGAAAGAAGGCATTATGAAAGAATTAAGGAGCTCAATTGTTACTTACATCATACATTGTAGGTCTTTGGCATGACAGTAGAATTTGCATGATCAGATGAAAAGTAGTTGATTGATGTATGGAAATGGAAGGGAAAAGGTGAAGAGTGATAGTGATCAGTACATAAAGGCCCTGTATGTACATAAACTTGTAAAGCAATCATGTGATGATGGCATGCTCTTGAAGGCTTATTCTTGTGCATGGTCACTCATAAAAGTACATGTACATTTAGGCCTTCATACAGTTCCTGATTGACCAGTTCAGTTTGTTAATATTTCATATTAAAAAAATAGGGGGGGGGGTAAAATGAAATGATAAAAACAGTAGATGCAAGGAATTGCATTTAAAATATCGATTAAAAATCTGGTACATTGGAGAATAGTGAAGCCTACAATGCATATTACATTACATGATAAAAGCAATAAAAACTGAAAAAGTAGAGCCTGGTTTTGGCTTTCCCATTTGCTCTGAAACAGTTTCTTTTATAAAGGAGAATGCAACCCAGGGCATCAGTGTGCTTCCAGTGATTGAAGAAGAGCAAGAGTAAACAGTGAAAGTTTGAAGGAGATCGGACAATCTGTTCAAGAGTTATGAACTTTGAAAGTTGAAGTAAATCCTTATTATGGAGATCCTTGAATTGGCAACTTTGCCAGCATCTGTGATGTCATCGTTAACATCTCTCCATTCATTTTGTACACACAGAATTCAACATTTTCTTTATTTTCAAGAAGAAGAAGAATTCTTTTGATTTATGGTTTGAGGATGACATGTCTATTTCAATTCTGCAAGTATTTTGAGAAGAATTATGTTGATTCTTGACTTGAAATTTCATATAAATCAATTTTTTGAAAACTTGTGTACAAAATGAATTGAGAGTTGTCCATGATGACATCAGAGATGCTGGCAAAGTTGCCAGTTCAAGGATCCCCATAATAGGGATTTACTGAAACTTCCAAAATTCATAACTCTTGAATAGATTGTCTGATTTTGCTCAAACTTTCACTGTTTACTCTTCTTAGTCATCTTTATTCACTAAGATGACACTGATGCCTGGGTTGCATTTTCTTTAACTCATTGTTATTGCATGACTGGAATTCAAGTTCATCTTTCAAGCAATCCCCAGAGGGCCTCATGCGTAAAGACCCTGAGAGTGTTAGCCAGACCTCCTCTAAAAAAAAAAGTTTGCAGACCTAATTTACTAATGCCTTGATTACATTTGCCCTGGATGCTGTACGATAACATTGGTCTACGATTTTTTGAAGGCATCGTGGCTACAGGCTATGGTGTTTGTGTTTACATTATCTGCGATCATCGTGCCATTTTCTGTATCGGCCATCTGGGGCAGGCTGTGGCATATCCATACAGAGGCTGCTCGGAGATAGTACGATAATCATGCAATCTCCGCAGCCTCTCTGCAGAAATCGGTATCGGTACAGGGCCTGTGCAGAGGCCTCAGTCTGCAGGATGAGCCTGAGGCCTCTGCACGATGCCCGCACAGGAATCGTGCAATACCAGTATGTTTGCGGTCTACTAGCTTGCGATTTTTCAAACTTGTATAACTCCACGCGAAACACAATCGTAGAGGCTGCGGAGCCTGTGAATCCGTACGAAAATCTTACGATCGCCTCCTGCCTCCTCAAGGAGGCCGCACAGATAGGGGGTTACAGGCAGGATACAGGCTCTGTACGCTGTAATGTAAGGCATAACTTCCTTGCACCATTTCAGAGGGATATGAACTGCTTTAAATTTTTCATCAAATTCCAATCATATCAGAAATAGATTTGGTTGTGACACTCCACTCATAAAAGGTCAAGTAGCCTGATTCTTGACATGCATGTACTGCATCAATCAACCATATCAATTTTGATCATATATACAGTACATGTCACTCTACTTTGTAGAATGGATTTAATGGTAGTGATAAACGTGGAATGAATTGTTACAACTTTTTATGCCTCCGCCCACCGTAGGTGGTTGCCGGAGGCATTATGTTTTCGGGTCATCTGTCCGTCCGTCCGTCCGTCCCGTTTTTGTTCTCGCGATAACTTAAGAACCGTTTGACAGATCAACTTCAAACTTGGCTCGTGTATCCATATGGGAGGGACAATGATCTGATTAGATTTTGGAGTCTCAAGGTCAAAGGTCAAGGTCATAGAGGTAATAAAACACATAAAAATGGCTCGTTCTCACGATAACCTAAGAACCATTTGACAGATCTACCTCAAACTTGGCACAGGTATGCATATGGGAGGGACAATGATCTGATTAGATTTTGGGGTCACAAGGTCAAAGGTCAAGGTCATAGAGGTAATAAAACATAAAAATGGCTCGTTCTCGCGATAACTTAAGAACCATTTGACCTATCAACCTCAGACTTGGCACAGGTATGCATATGGGACGGACAATGATCTTATTAGATTTTGGGGTCACAAGGTCAAAGGTCAAGGTCATAGAGTTAATAAAACACATAAAAATGGCTCGTTCTTGCGATAACTTAAGAACCATTTGACCTATCAACTTCAAACTTGGCACAGGTATGCATATGGGAGGGACAATGATCTGATTAGATTTTGGGGTCTCAAGGTCAAAGGTCAAAGGTCATAGAGGTCATTATGTACATAGAAATGGTTCGTTCTTGTGATAACTCAGTAACAATTTGACGGTTCAACAAACTTGGCTCATGTATGCATATGGAAAGGGCAATGCTCTCATTAGATTTGGGGGTCACAATGTCAAAGGTCAAGGTCAAAGATGTCATTGTATAAATGAAAATAAATCAACATGAAGTGCCATTTATTTCTGATTTGGTAATGGCGGAGGCATAAAGTTCGACCACGCGTGGTCGAAGATTCATCTAGTAGTAATCTGATTCAAAGGAGTGATTTATAAACATGGAAGTACATGTACATGATTAAATGCTTTAAACTTGTACAGACCCCTTCAGTGTGCAGCTGTGCATTCATGAAGCTTATAACAGTTAATATGTGTACTTCTTTTTTTTTCTTCTTCTTCTTTTTTTTTTTGTTTTTTGAACACTTAACTGAAACCTGCAATGCATAGTAGTTTTAAACTACTATACAAACTGGTTTGTTCAGTCATGCTTTATGCATTTCTGTGTAATTAAAATACAGGTGTAGTTTGCTTTGAACAATAAAATGTGCACTTGGTGTTTTTTTATCTGTCATTTCATGCTCAAAGAACACAGTAGAGCTTGAAATTTGTGGGGGGAAAAATGAAATTTCTACTGCTGCATTTTAGGTAGATTTTTGATCAGAAGCATTCATTGACTACGCTATATTCAGGAAAGAACAGTAGGTTCAGTGGACTGAATAGTCGACTGTATCCATTGTTCTAGGCTGAATAGTGTAATCGTGTAGTCAATGAATGCTGAGCTAATCTGTACCTCCATGTAGTAATTTGACATTAGGCGCATTCACACACAAGAGGAATTGAAATTTGAATCGCGATCCAAATTTCAGTGTCACTGCTACTGTTCACACACAAGGAAAAATCGAAATTTGGATCGCGATTCAAATTCTGAAGCAACGGAAACAGGCAGGAGAGCCCACAAACTTCTCCGCTTAAACTTCTGTTATACATGATCTGGACGGGGGGAAAATGCACTTTGTCGACAGTAACTAGGGCTACAGAAAGTACAGCAACAAAATCAATAATTAAATACTAAATGATTTTGTACAATTATACAAAAGATTTTTTTTACTATGCAATATTCAAGGGCGCCAAGATAGCGTGCAGTGTGTCCATGCTTATACAGTGCATACATCCTGTAACGTAACACACACTGCATACACTGCATACTGCATGCACAGCGCATCGATCGCACATGCGCAAAGAATGATGGGATAGGTAAAACCAATTTTCTAATCGCGATTCCGTTCACACACAATGCACTTCAAATAATTGCAATTATTCTGAAAATTTCACTTCTTACTGCGAGTTGAATTGCTATTAGAATCGCAATTATTAGTGAGATTATTCTGTCCACACACAAAATAAAATTGATTTTCTAATCGCGATAAGAAAAATTGATTTTTGAATCTCACTTTTTACCTTGTGTGTGAACGCCCCTATTGTTTAGGTTGCAATAGATTTTATGAGGAGAATTCCAGATTCTCTGGTCAACAGTTGAGTCAAATCCACACACTAGGTAAATTAATCTCAACCCATGGTGGAAAATGTGTGTTCCTGGTTTCTGTCCATTGAGCTAGTTTACATACGTATAGACTCATTTGCTCTTTAATGTGCATACTTTAGTCTGCATTGGTAGTTTTAAGGTGCGTTCAGATATGATGCTACTTTGTGCCACCACAATTTTTGTGTACAAGCCTATGGGGTATCATGAGGCGACAAAAAAATGTCGCCGAGGCAGGACACATTTTTGTTTGCTGCCTGGCTGCAAAAAAAAAATATGCACCAATCAAATTCCTAAAAAGTTGTCATGGCATTGTCATGGCATTGTTTGTGAAGTTTTGACAAAGTTCTCTCTTGTTTGAGAGTTGACGTGTTCATTAGCATACTGTATGTGGCGCCACAATATTGCACCATATCTGAACACAAAAAATGTAACGGCGCAATGTGGCTGCACAAAGTCGCATCATATCTGAACGCACTTAAATCATTGTTTACATGTAGGTCAGTTGGTGAATTGCAATCTTTGCATCTGGTGTTATTATTGATGATCAATCTCTTTGGATGATGAACCCTGTAATACAATGTATCAGTTGCTCTAACTAGAGTTTTTAAATTGCTTTGATAAACTTGTCAGATTACTCAGAAGAGTTCTTGTTCTGAAGTACATGTAAACAGAAAAATGCTAACACTGACATAGTCTGTAGATTAAGTTCATTAACACATTCATACATGTACATTTGTGCTCAGGCCTCTTTGACGCACATGCAAGAGACCTGCGACCATGCTTGGTATGTGTATGTGTTTTGTTTTGTCTGTTATTGATCAAGTTCAAACCAAGCTACATGTAGAGCACCTCTCTTGTGTTGGGACTCTGGCCAACAAGACGTCACAAGCGGGTGTTTACATCGCCCAAAGGTGACTTTTCAGGGTTGTAGGCTAGTCTTTGGATTTTGGAAGGCCAGTCCTTGTAATTAATTTGAGGGATATCCTGTGAAGTTGGCTTTATAAGTTTGTACTGTTTAGAACCTACAATATGTTATGAAAACTGCCAAGAAAATTGGTCATGTAGGGTTTGATTTGATAATCTAATTCACCCATTCACCCATTAAATAGAACGAAATGAATCTGATTACATTTATCATCCGCTATACGAGACTATAAGATGTTGTATGGAGAAGAGACTACATGGTTTGGAAATGGCAGTGGTAAATATTCATGAGGAGACACACCTCCAACTTACCCCCACAGTGTAGCCAATCACAGCCCAGGCTGAATCCTATTTCAATGCAGAAATGGTGCTGTGTGTGTGTGGATATGGTGGTCTATTGTGCAGTTGGGTGTGTGTGTGTGTTCTCAAGCCTGCAAAGCCTGTGAATAAGAGTATGCATATTCAGCAAGCAGCTGATTTCAGTGTGATGCAATATCCTGGAGAAATTACTGCATGCTGAACAGTATGCCATCGCACCTGCAAGTGTACACGTACATGTAGGTATACTTAATACATGTAGGTGATCATAGTCTGAGGAGATTTTTGTTGGTGTCTACATGTATTTGTGATTGCATCATACATAAATTCATAGAAGGCTTCAAGGCCCATGGAATCAAAACACAACAGCCAAATGCTGGGTGTATCAAACTGTTTTTGTGCCCCCGTGGCCGTGGATGATTTGAAGCTTTCTGAGACGACGAAACTCTGTGACGATACTATGGGGAAGCAAGCCTGTATTGACTGCATAAGGAATGAGGTGTTCTCCGGTCTTGAGGAGATAAATTGCGAGGAGGTAGTGACGGAAGATGGGGTGCCAGAAATCAAAACAAGCACCATGACAGGAAAACGTTGTAGATCATCAGCATCCACACAGGTCAGTGAGCAGAGGGGCCTTTCTCTGAAAATTCTTGGCAATGAGCCCACTGCAGTGTAACAAACTTTTGATGGTCAGGGTGATTGTTCTGTCCACTAGAGAATTTACAGAGATTGTGTAGAGTAATATGACAACAGTTTGCCATCAGATTGCATAACAAATCATGTAATCATGTATGAAATATGACTTCTGGCAGCACCGGATCCCAAAGGAGGGTGATGGGCTTTTGCAGGGGTCTGTTGATACATGTACCTGAAAAATTTGTTGACAAACAGAAATAAAATGTTGTGGAGGTGCCGTGGTTGAGTGGTCTAAGGCGCTTGACTGGAGACTTATGCCCTTGAGCAAGGCATTTCATCTACATTGCTCTTTATCATACACCAAATAAATGAAAATGCTACAGGCATTATTGATCCAACGTGTGCACGTGTTTTTAAAAAATAAAAGAATAAAAAAATAAATAAAATGAAATGTCCTCAGTACTTTCAGGATTCTGTTTTACCCCCAAAATATGCTGATAAGCAAAAAACAAAACAAAAAAAAACAAAAAAAAACCACGGGTCCTCGGCTCCAAAGGGGGGGGGAGGAGTCTGTGGCTGATTCTGCCCCCCCCCCCCCTTACTACCCCTTCCTGGGCTTCATTGTAAAAAGGTTCTGATGATGAAATGAACATGTCCTGAGGTAGCAATATATTTAAGAAACGTGTGTACAGGTGAAGGATCTGTTCATTTGTGTACTGTTTTTATTTGTTCATGTAGATATTACCTTGTTTGAGAAATTATGGCCAGACAAAATACAAAATAAATTGCAAGGAGGAGAGAGGGGAACCAAAATGATACAGAGATTGCCAGAGATGTAAACATAAATAAAAAATCAGAATTTCAAGTCAGTTGTTCCATTGCACTTCTCCACTCGCTGCAGTACCATCACTTCGCCTTGATATCTGTATCTGTGGTTTTGTCACGTGCCTGTGGGTCATTGTCCATAATCGACATGGCCATGACCTTGGCTGTGGTTTACAAGCAACTCATTGTATAGATTTCCTTTGGCATTGTTTTGTTATCTGTCATGGAAAGGGACAAATTTGACCACATTCAGTGCAGGCCCTTTACATTATATGCTTCTTGAGTTCATTTAAATCTCTAGTGAACATGTACACATTTAATTATTCCTGGGCCCCCACCCAAACTTTATCTACACTAGGGGACTGCATTCAAATTGTTTCTTGTGTATTTGGCCCTTTTTCCATCACAGTTTTTGAGGGTCCAAAGATAAAATTAGGTCTTGATACAGTGATACCAACCGTTTCTCTTTTTTTCAGTAATTTGTACTGTTTTGTAAGAAGAAAATAATACAGGTTCCAAGCAAAATACTGTATATCCTGAACTTACAATGTAGCTACTGTACTGGTCTATGGCTGTATATTTTTTTGCACTCATAACAGTGATGGAGTCGAGGCCGGCAGTTCCGAGTCACGAGGCCGCTGGGTAAAAATTTCTCCCATAGACTTTGTACATGTGACTCAGACCGAGGCCAAGGCAAAGACCGGTAAAATGTGGCCTCGAGGCCGGCCTCGACTCCATCCCTGACTCATAATACTCTTTTCAAACATACATTAAGCATACTGCAAAACTTCATTTTTAAAAAGGGTTATCTCTGTTGATACAGTGTAGGAACTGCGAAGTACATACATGTACACTGTACTTTTCAAATAGGCAAAGAGAAGAGTCATTTGTAATATAAGTGGAATTTAAAAGTCTAAAAAGGTGATAAAGACTTAGTGTTCTTTCTAGCCACATCCTGTTTTCTTCGAAATAATGAGATACATGTAACTAAGAGTGATGCAATCAGGAACTTCTTTTCACAAAAAGAATTTCCTGATTACTAGTACATGTTTGTGCTACTGTAGTACAGTGAAACCTGTATATGAAGACCACCCAAGGGAGACAAGAAAAGCGGTCTTTATGAGCAGGTGATCTTTATGGACAGGTTCCTTTAATATACGTTTCAATGGGAAAAACGATTCAAGGGGAACAAAATTTGTGGTCTTTATAGACAGGTGGTCTTTCTATACAGGTGGTCGCTAAAGCAGGTTTGACTGTACATTATTAATGAAAGTATACATGAACATGTACACTTGTATGCACTTTGCATGTACTTGTATTTAAAATATTTTGTTATGTTTTATTTTACATTTCGTTTTAAGAGTTGAGCATTTAAAGCAAAAAAAAAAAAGAAGAGAGATCAGTCTAGGACCAAAGTATGTTAGTAAAAGAGAAGTCCTACACTTCATTTGATCTTCGAAAAAATAGTTGCTTAAGAGAAAGTGTATGGTTTCAAACTTCTACAAAGTTTGTGCTAGACAATTGTTTTCCTGTGAAGTTGGTGGCATGATCCTCTGGAAGTTGAAATCAATGTTTTGTGTTTATTATTATTACCAGGATATTATGGAGGTGAGCCACCTTGAAAATCTAGCTATTATTTCCTTTTGTAAATATTTTAGTGACAGCTGTCAAAACTTATGTCACTTTCTTTTGTATGTTCCACCAGTTTTATCAGAAATTGAAATCTTTTAAAAACAAAATTCCTATCAAGTATTATCTACTAGATTACTGATTTTGTGATTTTAGAAAAAACATACCTGAAGGTTTGGAGAAGCTCTGCTGGAGCTTACTACCCAAAAGGATTGATTATTGAAATTATGCCATTGCAATCAATAAGGGAATTCTTTTATTGTGTTGGGTCATGCTTTGGGTATATGGAGGTCTTCTGTGATGCAGCCTGCATGCTCTGTTTGTCATTAGCATTCCATTTTAATTTGATCAGATGAAAAGATCGCTTGAAAGATAAGTCTAATCATTAATCAGCAACACCGTAAAATACCTGCCAAACATCATGCACACACTGAAATTGGTAACAGAGATGCATGCAGTGTACATACATGTACATGTATGACCAACATGTTTTGAATAAGAATATAATAATGTACAGTTCATGTAGCTAATAAACCTCTCAGTCCAATTCATTACATGTACATTTGTACGCCGTTCATTCCTTTGTTTGTTCGATGTAACATTAAATAGTAACACATTGAGCTGGTTTGTGTCTGGTGAGTAGACTACAAGCCAGCTGTAGACATGACCTGTTCATTCATGCCGCCATTTGGAAGGGAGAAGCTATCACGTAATCACGTCTGTCATTAGCTTGTATGCATAATGCCACCTTGGCATCCTTCAGTCATGAAGTACATGTAGATGGATGCCCATGCTTGTATCGTTATGCTTTTTATGCCTCTGTGGCTCCGCCCACCAAAGGTGGTGCCGCAAACACTATGGCCGGAATTCACAAAGGTGGTTTAAATTTAGACCATGGTTTAGGCAAATTTCTTGGTATACATGTAAGTATGCTTGATTTAGTGTGTACACTATAAAGAGAGGTCCCATAATGAACGTGTCTGTGTGGCTAAGGGTGCTACATTCACACTAGTTGCCATGGTTTAGAGCACGGTTTATAAATGTAAATTTAGGCATGGCAACTAGAGTGAATTTAACGCCCTTTGCCACAAATGCACATTCATTATTGGACCTTTCTTAGTGTGCGCGCTACATCAAACGCATTTATACCACAAAATTTGCCTAAACCATGGCCTGTTTTAAAATTTAAACCACCTTTGTGAATTCTGGCCTATGTTTTGGGGTAGTCTGTCTATCCTCAAGGGCATAAACCAGCTTTCAACAGACAATATTCCTGTACCTACATTGTATTCTGAGTCTGACAAAAAAGAAAGACTTAGTTAACTTGAATTGAAATGCCTCTGCATGAAATACAAAATGTGGTAGAGGAACATGTTGATAACAATGCAATTTCCCCATTGTAAGGAGTATTTCAATACTTCAGCTGAGTTGACAGTACTTAAACATTCAAAGGATAGTGATCTTTTAGACATTTTATATTAATTGTGCTAAGTTGCAGATTTTCTTCACTGAAGTTCCGATTGATTAGCACAATACATTCAATGTGTTTGCACTTGGTTTGAATCTGTTGATGAACTTTAACCGTCATATTACTTGTGCAACGTTGCAAAATTCCATGATTCATTTGTAATTTGTGATTGTGAGTTTTCATGATTGGGTTGGGTTGTAAGTCAATATGCTAAGAAATAGTGAAAGTGATTCTCATGACAAAATATCTTGTTATATTTTGATTAATATCTTGAACTTCATTTACCTTTCTTTTGCAGGAGCAAGGAGGGAAAATTCCTCGGCAATGTGGGACAGGACCTAGCTCATTCATTCCCAACACCGAGGTAAGACATTTGCTTCATGTGGGTTTTTTCTTCTTTTTTCTGGGAGGGGGGGGGGGGGAGGGGAGAGGGATGGATGGGGGTTGGGGAATCGATTGACCGTCCACTGCATTAAGTCTATGAGAAAGAGAAAGGTCAGTATCCAACAGGCTAAGTGCAGGTGACAAGATCTAATGTTAAAAGGTTATGTGCAGTTTTGGCAGGCCCTCTAAGTCTCAAACACTATTCATCAGGTTTCTTTACTTTCAACTTGTCAGTCGCAAGATGCTAGCAAACTGTGTATGTAAATGTACATGTATATGTACGGTTTGAAAGTGAAATTCTTTTAGAATTACTGATGTATCACTGCTTATTATTGTAGTGGTTTTTTTTCATGCCGGATAATCAGATTTGATATGACGTCATGCTGTGCACAGTGGAGAGCAATTATCAGGAGACAAGATCACTTATTCAGAATATATCCATTGATTGTGTGACAGAATATTACACATCATTCAGCTCAAGAAGCACACACAATAGATCTAGAGTAATTTTTAAGTCATGAAGGGAAAAAGTGGGAGGAAGAGTAGGCTAGTAGCCTATTCAGACTATAAGGAAATTGAACAGACTCATATACATGTAAATAAACAAAGAAATGACATTAAGTTCACTTTTGTACTGCGCATCATGATTTTGCATTATGTTGTTCACTGCTCTGTGGGCATTCGCTGATTTGATCTAGCAAATTGTGTGTCAAGCATGCACTCACCATGGATAAGCTCCAACCAGTTATACTTTTCTTGCTCAATGCCATGTTTAGACTACCAGTGGATGCTGATTCTTGATTGAGTTTTTGTTCAAAACTATGCCCAAACATGCGTTTTGGTATGTATGATGTTGACTACAGAAATTTAATTATTTATCGTATAGCTGCATGTATACAATGAATTTAGTTAGTCTGAACAGGGGGGTTGGCCTACATACATTCATGTACAGTCCACTCCCAGTGAGCTGTCAAATTGAGAGTATGAAACTGGAGTGATTGATATTTTGGAAAAGTCATAACTAATAATATGAATGCATAATCAATAACATTGTTCACATTAAGGATCACACGCAAGAGATACTGTATGTTTAGGTACACCTTCAATGGGACAAGAAGCAGTGTAAAGTGTTATGTTGCCAACTTAAGGAATGCTTATCAGGAATGACTGATCTTTCAAAAAGTTATACGTGTCGCTCGTTAATCGCATCAATCAAATCACAAATCACATTGGCTTATAAATACAAAATATGTGTTTTCTCTCTTGGAGGTAACAAAACTTCGAAGTGGAGAGAAGTTAGCGTAAAATGCAGTTGTGTTGAAAATTTATGCTTGGAGGGTCAATCAGTGGTCTTAATTTAACCCATTCATGACAGAGGTCCACATTTTGTGGTTTGGCCTACATGTAATATCTTTTGATGCAAAGCCCTAAAAATCATACCAAATACGTGAGCAGAAAGAGCAAAAAATTCTACACAAACTGTGCCCATTTTGGTTGCGTCGATATTCGTTCTTTGATGCTGAAATTTTTTTAAAGGAAAATAAGCATTAAAATCCTTAAATTGGCAATGTGATAGAAGGTTTAAAATCACCATTTTCCCCTGCAAATTGGCAACTTTTTGACTTTTCATCATAATTTCTGTCAATTTATATTCATTTCAGACACATGATGTTTTATAAGAAAAATGTAGCAATAAAACAAAAATGTTGGTGTTGCCAATTTGAAGAATAAAAGCTGATCAAATTAGGCTTTAAATAATTCCTGTCACGAATGGGTTAAAGTGAGAATTTATTTCAGGTGCATGTGTTAACTCAGGGGCGGCACCAGGGTATTTTGGTAGGGGGTGGGGGCGAGATGACCCATAGGTAAATTTATTTACATTTTCAATGAAAAAATTGGGGTATTGTATAGTTGCATGACCCAGCCCTTTCTTTTCCCATTCTCTTCTTTCTTCATCCTCTTTTTCTTCTTTTTTTTTCTTCTTTTTTTAATCACTTGAAAAATCATGGGGGGGGGGGGGCATCACCTCCTCCCTGCCCCCCCCCCCCCCCCCCCCTTTAGTGCTGCCTCTGTTTGAACTGAAATTCAGCCCTGAAATTTCAGTCACTTTTCCAGAGTCTCCTCTCTAGTCACATCTTGATGAGTTCTACACAAAATTTCTCAAATTCTTATTAATAATAGCAGGCCTACATTGATACATTTGGTCATTTTCAACCATAAACCGATCATCTTACTAGTGTATACATGTACATTTGTAAACCTATAAAGCACAGGTTACATAATTATGACATGGTTGACTACATGTAACCCTCAAAGTGCAGTGGTGAGAATGTGATGGTAGGAGTGATGTAATACAAGTGGCACTTAAAGTATTAGATGACCAAATGAGGAAGTTGGAAATTGCTTCATCGCTTCCTAAGTGTATCCGTATTCCGCTGTCGTCAAGTGTGGTACATGTAATGCATTTGACAATGAGGACATCATGAAATGAATTATTGGATATGAAATGAATTATTTGCTTAATATCGTCTATCAAAGTGTTTGGAAATATTGTTTCACTATTTCTTTGTTTTCATGTTAAGAATCTACTGGAAAATTACACCAAAAAATATTGAGTATTAGTCTCAGAAGTCTTTAAAGTGAAAGGAGATACAAATTTTTCCACTGTAAGGCGAATGATGACTGCACAATGGTTCGTTGGTAAGATCATTGTTCAAAACTCTATCATCGTGCCAGCCCCTTCCTTCAGCTGGTCATTGACCTTCAACCATATCCTGAGACATGCACCCCTTCTTGGCAGTTAATACCGAATGTTTTTTTTTTTTAATCACATGATTTATCAAACCAAATCTTCTGCTTCATTCTTAAATCCCTCATGCTCCAGCAAGCTGTTGCTCATCCAAGATTTTGCGGATATTCCCCTCTCTCAGGTGCGGAATGCCTCTGCCTTGTTGGGTTGTTATTTGCGCGGTCTAATCAGTTCAGGATATTGTTGGAAATTGAACGGATCTAGCAAGCACTTAACCAATCCCATTCCTTAGGCCCCCCTGTGGAAGAGAAGCGTCATGGTACCTGGAAAAGTTGTGTAACCTCACGTGGAAAATGAGAGCAGGTGAACGAAAGATTAGCCACATACTGGCAAGTACGGATCGCAGCTAGTATTAACCGCAACCTGTTTTTGTGTGTACTGATTGGTACATACATGTTTTTTTCTTAGTTGGTGGGAGTATGTATGATAGGTGAAGACACTTTTGCGGCAAGCTCTGTATAATAACTGGAATATCATAATTCGGCTCAGTAGATTGTCTTTAGAGAGATGGGTGCATTTCCTTGGTGTCCACAGAGAAAGGTAGGTGCTTTTGCAAGCATGAGAAGTCCCCCTCTTTGTGTCTTTGCACTTGGTCTCTGATGTCAGTAATGCTATTACATGAAAGCTCAGGAGTAAAATGAACCACAATCATTCTGTTACAGTGAGAATTGGATTTGTTAAATATTCCAAGATTAGTCAGAATAAATTGACAGTGTTGAGTGTAAACTCTCCTTTTCCCCACGTAGTTGAGTTCGGCCATCTTTTCTTCTGAAATTACTGAATATCAATGTGCATGTTGGTGGATTAGGAATATGTCTCAAGGAGCGGAACAGTGGGATAGAAAAGTAGATTCCATTTAGAATTCACCTCTTTGGAAATTTCTGTTCGCTTGATTGGTGAAATTAGAAGATTGTGTTGCTCGATCAATGGAATGCACTCTTAAAACCTTGTGACATGTTTCCGTCGCAATGCCGGTACAAGATATCAACTAGAGGATGTAGTGTGCTATTTAATTCTTATCGTATCATCCCAATGTCTTTATGTGTTTCCATGGGAGAATTATCAAGGTTTTTAGGCCAGGTGGTCTGACTTTCCACACCATAAACAGGAAAGAAAAGTCCATTTGCAATAGTCATTAGGTAGGTCTACTTTGTTGCTCTCATGTTATTTTGGACATTGTTCTTTTATTCTATCTTTGTCATGCTTTGTGTCCATGGTATTGTCAAAAGTTTGTCACTTAATGTCAGACTTTGGCCTATATTCCAAGCTCACTTTCCCCAGCTATCAACAAACTTTTTTGAGAACTTTTTGTCCAAAACAAGGAATATTCCCTTAGAACAATAACACTGAAGATGATATGACTGAAGGTTTTCTGCTAGAAGAAAATAATTTTTCAGTAACCCATGTTTGTGTGGTTTTTTTTGTATTACTGTATACACTTTAATAAAACATGAAACAACCAGTTGTATGAATTTCTTACAAATGATGAAGCTATAATATCAAGCCTTTTTACAGCTTTAACTCATCCTGAATCATACACCCCCTCCCCACCCCCAGACACCCTAATTTTATAATGACGTAATGCAGTAATGATCAAACTGTTTTGTTGGTTCCAGTATCCCCCCCCCCCCCTTTCTTCCTCTTGTCTCAAAACCTCAATTCTCACTTTTTGCTTTCCCACATACTGTACATGAACATCTACACTTTGCTTTATTTCTTTGATTTCATCATGTTGTTTACCCCTTCCTACACCCCTCTCTCCATCCCCCCGCTCTCTCTCTCCCTCTCTCTTTTTCTCTTTCTCCCCCTAAATCAATCACCTTTTCTTTGTTTTTCTTTTTCTTTTTCTTTTGATCACCCCACCCCCTCTACAATGTACGCTGTATCTATCCCTCTCTGTACCTTTCACTAGCTTGAGTATAGGGACTGCTTGGATTTGGTAACAACTTCCTGACTTTCCCATCCAGGTCCTGCATGACACCCAGGGGTCGAGCTGGTAATTTTCCACCAGCAAGGAATTGTCACAATTGTTTGTTTGAAATGCTGGAACCATGCATGATGTATTCTGAAAGTTTATGACAACATGACATGGATACATCGGTTACATCACCTGATTCTTGTTTTAAAACATCCCACCACCTCATGTTTGTGATAGTTATGAGTCACTTAACCTAATGTTTATCCAGTGTTAATAGGACTTTTGAGAAGGAGGTTTGCTTGAATAATAAACACTAATTTGTTGCAGAAAAAACTTTCAATTATGTTGTCGTTTGAACAAACGGATGACTTTCGGAAAAGAAATGAAGTAATAGAAAATAATATAGGTAGATCAAGGTTGACCAAGCCGCCCTGTTTTCTTTATTACTTTAAATGTTAAAAGTGAAATACTGATAGAGAACATCAATTGGTATGGGAGCTATTTCCTTCCTGTATGTAGATGTTATACAGTGTATATAATGACCCCTCCCCCTCCCCCTCCCCCTCCTTCCCCTTGAAAAAAGAAATACATAGAAAATCTTAACACTTGTGTTACGGGCTAATTGAAACCAGCGGTGATTCCCTTATCCTTTCACATGCATTTTGTATTTGATCTTCTTTTGATCTAGAGTTCAATTGAATCCATCACCAAATTGGTTTGGTCAACCTGGTGTACATGTATACATCCGAGCCACCACTGTTTTTCCATTAGGTAATGCAATATGGGCTTCTATTACAAACAACCATCCCGGGGCAATCAACCATTACAGGATCCTATTTAACGGCACGGCTCCAATGTGCTATGCCTCATCATCCCGTAACTGCATCCGGAAGCGCTTCTCCCTTAATGAATCGCGTGGGCCGATAATTTATAAGGTCCTGTGGTCCTGCGTCAAACCCTAGACGAGATTTATTCATTGTCTGTGTCAAATTGGAGATTGGGATGGAAATAGAAGATTGTATTGATTGCATTCTGTGTGTGGGCAGATTTAAGGTTTGTGGCAATTATTGTCCCATACAGCTACCACTTATTGTGGAGCTCTGAACATAAGTTGGCATTAAATATGTCATTTTACTTTATACATGATTTCATCTAATCGAAGCACTAGTGGGGCTATCTTCTTAAATACATGGAGAGATGGGGTTGTACATGTACATGTACGTTTACTGTAAAAGTGGAATATTTCAGTGTTGAAGTTTTCACACATTTCGCGCGGCACAGGACTTGCGCAAAAATAAAACCACGCAAAATATTTTGTTTATCATGCACACGAATACAGTTATCCTACATGTAGCTGTCCGCCAAAATTAGAAAGCGCGATTATGTTCAACTTAGCTGAGCGTGAAAAATTAATCGTGCGAAAATTTCCATTTTTTACAGTGATGTACAGTACAGGTATCCGTGAGATAGCTTGCACTTGCCCGTCTTATAATACATGTATGTAATATGTATTGGCATTTTTAACAAGGTAGTGGACTATTAGAGAAGAGTTTTTTTGGTTTTTTTTTTTAATTATGTGTTTTATTGAATCACAGACACAATCAAAAAATTTACAAGTTACAAAGAATTACAAAGAGTTACAAAGAATGCAGGTGTTCTAAAACAATAGATGCATCTAGCAGAGTTCCTGTCACAGGAGATGGATTCTTTAATTCAGACTTCAGTTTAACCCATAGAAGTACAGAGCTTTTCAGAGGTCTAAATTAATCATCTTCAGTCCTCAAATTGGCAACAACTAATATTTTTTCCACTCTTACATAGTTTGAAAAAAAATAAATATAGACATAACATGAACCCTAATGAATTGTGATTGTAAAATTTAAGCGGAAAATGCCAATTTGAACACGGAAATAGGGATTATATACTATTCACTGCATTGCCAATTTAAAGACTTTAATGATTAGTTACATTTAAGCTACTCTAATTCGAAAAGGCGACATCATACTACATTGAAAATGGACTCAAAATTTTCAGCAAATTTTTCTCATTCTACTCATGTATAATGTGTCATGCCCAGCATTCTGGACCAACAGATACTGCCAAAGTGTCACCTAAAGGAGACACTGTATGTCTATGGGTTAACTCAAAGCCACTTTACATTAAAATGTAAACATGGTGGCACTTAAACATGCTCTGAACATGGTCCTTACACTAGAGCTACAAGCAGTAAAGACTGACAACCATATAAATTTTTTGAAGACTTCCAACTCAACCTTAATTACCACTGCCATATTTTCAGGTAAGAAGGAGTCATGCATGCATGTTTGCTTAGAAATATCTTGAAAACATAATTCATGTCCTAATGAATGGACTCCCTGTCAATTCTTTTCTAAAAGGGGGAATTGTTAGTGTTAATGCATGCATTCCACATTTACATGATGGACATGGTGGACTTTATTCTTGTATGTTCTCTGTTCATATCAGAGCAAGACAGCTTTTATGAAATTAAACAAGTCCATGACAAGTGCCCCCTCAGCATCAATTTTATCCGTAAACTGAACATGAAGCTTTAAAGACAGTCAGTCGTGGGCTTTCATGGGGAGTGGATCATAATTTGCTGACACCAGACTTTGTAAAACGCACTGGAAATACCTGTAATGAAGTTAAATTTCTGGAGCACAGCAAAACAAGATGTCCCACCATAAACATTCTTCGGCCTGCTTCGGGCATTGTCGGGCCAGGAAAAGTGAGATAATGACTTTTCCAAATGGGGCGAAGGGTGGAATTACAGAGCATTACATATTAAAGGTCTGTTGGTCATAAAACTCATGGTGGACTACACCTGTTACTGGGGAAGCACCCATGGTGTCAAATTCCCCACGGAAGCCCACGACTGACTGTCTTTAACCCTGAACCAAAGCTATGCAGCATGTCAGGTCGTTAGGTACATGTATATACCCCATTAGTGTGAATGTGGTCTTTCTTTGAGTGATTAGCAACCCTTTAAGGGAGTAAAGACCTTATGTTCTTATAAAAGAATATGTCTGTGATACATGCAATAGGTGAATGTAGCCATTCTTACGGAACAGTGATTCAATTGATATGCTTTTTATTCTGTGGACTCTGTTCACATCAGTTGAAATCAACGTGATACATACATTGTATGTGCATGTATACATTTGTGTTCATACCTTCTCTGAGTGATCAGATGATCATTCTGTAATAAACATCCATCACATGGGTTTAGAATATCTTCCGGTGACTCCAGTTACAAAACATCTTGGGGGAGATAAAATGATCATCGTAACATTTGACACTCATTTGCTGAATATGAAGGTGCAATATTTCAGTGTCTGTGATCATGATGGCTTCTCTTGCAGTGCCTGTCTGTACATGTATCTGCATCTGCTGGATATGGGTTTGCTGTAAAAGACAATATTATCTGTTCAGTTCAAGTAGGCATTAATTGTGTGTTAAGCATAAACAGTTATTGCTCTTCTGGGTCCAAATAGTCAATAATCCATTTATAAATGATAAACTTTAATGATGAAAATTATATGTATGTATTTGCCAAATGTGAACAGGCATTGTGCAGTGACAAACGGCAGTGTTGTGGGTCGAGAGTGTATTCCACTGCCGATCTGTTCACATCAGGAGAAGATAACAAATACATGCCATCATGGAATTGTCCATGATGTGATAAGATCAGTGAGTGCCATTCACTAGTGAAATGTTGTACATGTATGGATGCACTCATGATCTCTTGTAGAGAAACTGGATCAAAATGCAGGATGATACTGTGCATGCACAGTATGTTGCTGTGACATCTTGTTCATGGGCAGGAATTATTTAGGCCTTTAAAATAATGAATTACATTTTCTTGTCCATATGGACATGTTTTTTCCCCATCTCTCTCTCTCTCTCTCTCTCTCTCTCTCTCTCTCTCTCTCTCTCTCTCTCTTTCTCTCTCTCTCTTTCTCTTTCTCTTCTGGTACTCTATTCAAGTGTAATATTGACAAAAATTAGTTGACTCAATGTTCTGTGGGTGTTTAATAAGATTTTAATGGAAATCACTGATTTTTTATCTTTGAAAAACCCCTCAGCCAGTTGCCAATTAGAATATTAACATTCTTTCTTTTTTTGTATTCATTGCAAGTTTTTGGTAGTTGAACAAAAATTAGGAAAAGACATGCATTTATTCTTTGTGCTTGTATGCGTACATAAATCTTCATATAAGGCAAAAGTTAATGCAAAAAAAAAAAAAAAAAAACTTGTGGGGAATTCAACCTTGAAGGGTTAATCTTTCAGCCCTCAAATAGAGTATGAGATTGCATTTAAAAAAATATTGAATGACATGGTATAGCTTACTTTCACTTGCATAGTTGTACATATGGTTCAATTTTGGATAAATTTTGTGAAGCTTTCATCATATTCAGGGTGACCATAGTGTAATCCAACGCCTTCTCCTGCCTCATCTCAATCGCATTTTTAATGCTCCAGTTACCAAGTCACTGCTTAAAATTAGACCGCTGGCTTAAAGTCAGTGAGACACTGTCTCATTTGCATGGAAGTACATGTATTAAACATTTATGTGTGTGGATGTATTATGCATTTTCTGTTGGGGTTTAAAAATGTTTTTTTATATTTGTTTTTTTTAAATTTGATTTCTGCCTTCAATATTAAGCAAGGTACAAAGAATTATTCATTACAGATGATAACAGACACACACATATATATACATATATACACATATATAAACACATGGTCATAAACAATTGATTTCAAAATACACAGAAAGTATGGCAAAATTAATATTTTACAATTAACAGAATGCAGGAGACCGCCATCATGAGCGATTTGCTTGATATCGATGGCAGCTTCAAAGTAAAAAAGTGTCATAGAACTTACCAAAAAAAAAAAAAAAAATATAGGTCATGATCTTTATTTCATAAAGATAAAGCATTGAATATCTTTTTCTAAGTAAACAAAGAACATGAATTTTATTTGTTGCAACCAATTCCGTTTATGTTCATTGTGAATTAAATTTATCTGGTATTATTTGATGAATAGTTTAGAATTACCCTATTTATACTGGTTTAAAATCAAGTCTAAACTTGTGTACTGTGTTCTGACATTTTATTGGCATTAGAGAAGACTAAATTAATAACAACACACCAGGTATATTGCGGAGGTGTGATTTTGAATTAATTTCCCTTGAGGGTTTGCAAATATAGTGAGAGCTTGCCCTCAGTGCCTTGTTATGATGTGTGACCTTTGCTATTCTATTATTTACAGTGAATGATATGGTCATTGAAACAATATACACTGTAGTTGATCCCACCAATCTTGACATTTACTGTACTGCCTATTTAGAAACTAGAGGTGTAGAGATAAAGTTTAGTTTTGGCCCGGGGGGGGGGGGGGGGGGGACTTCCATTGAAGAGTGGACAGCATCCGCGAGAATCGTCCTAAAAAAAGCACCCTAAACAAGGATTCAAGAGCAGGCCGCAAGGACACCCTAAACACGGATTTTGTGCAGATGTCCCAGATTTGCACACCCTAAATGAGGATATTCCCATTTTCATATCTTGAGAGTGTTAGTGGGGTCCATTGAAAGTTTGGAGCCGTTTTTATCTCGAGATAATTCACCGTCTCATTATGTTTTACACAGGCATTATAGGATTTTTCGTTCACGGGTCTTGTTACATTCGGTCTCCCAGTCGATGCAAATTACATACCCCTTTTCGCGTTTTAGATTATCATGATTTAGGGGGCTTTTTTTTTTCTTTTTTTTTTGCGTTTTTGACACTATTCTTGTTCTGCGCGTTTCTCGCCTACCCCTGAAAAAATACCCTTTCCGCGTTTTTTTTCTCGCGGATGCTGTCCACTCTTCAATGGAAGTGATCCCCCGGGAGTTTTGGTCATGTAAATTACATTGTGAAAGAAATTCTCTCCAAGCAACTGGGAAAGATAGATTGGTTGCACATAATTTATTTCTAGGTTTTTGTCTCGCCCACCGGAGGTGAAGGCGAGACTAAGGGATCCAAATGTCGTCCGTCCGTCGTCCGTCCGTCGTCCGTCCGTCGTCCGTCCGTCGTCCGTCCGTCGTCCGTCCGTCGTCCGTCCGTCCGTCACAAACGTTATGAAAGATAACTTGGCAACCGTGACTCACTTTTCAACCAAACTTGGGTTGTAGATGCACTAAGGGGACCTGCATGTTATGGTCCAGTCAGAGGTCACATGGTAAGGTCAAAGGTCATTTCAGGTCAAACGTTAAAGTTTACGTGCAAGACTCTCTTATGACACAAAACTCTGCAACCGTGACTCACTTTTCAACCAAACTTGGGTTGTAGATGCCCTAAGCGGACCTGCATGTTATGCTCTAGTCAGAGGTCACATGGTAAGGTCAAAGGTCATTTTAGGTCAAACGTTAAAATTTACGTGCAAGACTCTCTTATGACACAAAACTCTGCAACTGTGTGACACTGTTCAATCAAACTTGGGTTGTAGATGCACTAAGGGGACCTGCATCTTATTGTCCAGTCAGAGGTCACATGGTAAGGTCAAAGGTCATTTCAGGTCAAATGTTAAAGTTGACGTGCAAGACTCTCTTATCACACATAACTTTGCAACCGTGACTCACTTTTCAACCAAACTTGGGTTGTAGATGCACTGAGGGGACCTGCATGTTATGGTCCAGTCAGAGGTCACATGGTAAGGTCAAAGGTCATTTCAGGTCAAACGTTGAAGTTTACGTGCAAGACTCTCTTATGACTCAAAACTCTGCAACCGTGTGACACTTATCTATCAAACTTGGGTTGTCGATGCACTAAGGGGACCTGCATGTTATGGTCCAGTCATAGGTCACATGGTAAGGTCAAAGGTCATTTCAGGTCAAACATTAAAGTTTACGTGCAAGACTCTCTTATGACACAAAACTCTGCAAACCGTGTGACACTTATCTATCAAACTTGGGTTGTAGATGCACTAAGGGGACCTGCATGTTATGGTCCAGTCAGAGGTCACATGGTCAGGTCAAAGGTCATTACAGGTCAAACGTTGAACGGTTAAAGTTTACGTGCAAGACTCTCTTATGACACAAAACTTTGCAACCGTGTCACACTTTTCAGTCAAACTTGGGTTGCAGATCACTAAGGGGAAGTGCATGTTATCATTCTGTTGGACTTCACATGATAAGGTGAAAGGTCATTGGAGGTCATATGTTACAGATGTTTTCAAATTCTTGAATTTGCTTTTCCTCTGTCATTTCTTGTATTTCAAACGTTAAAGTTTACCTGCAAGACTCTCTTATGACGCATAACTTGGCACATGTTGCTGCAATAGCAACCAAATTTGGGTGATAGATGCACTAGGGGTACATTCATGCTATTGTGCTGTCAGGTCACATGGTAAGGTGAAAGGTCATTTTAGGTCAAACTTTACGACCTGCAAGACTTTCTTGTGACATCAAACTTGGTTAGGGCAAGGGATGTACTTGGGGAAACTTTCGTGTTATTTAGCCACGGGTGGGCGAGACACAATCTTCCTATTGGCTTGTTTAGTAATCTCCCCCCCCCCCCCCCCCCCCCTCCACGCATACACAAAATTTTACGTTTAGGTCAGAAGATGAATTAGTGAAAAGAAGAACAGCTTCCCTTTGATGTGAGAGAATGAAAATAGCCACAATATACATTTACTACATGTACAAGTAGTACTTACAACGGTAAAGTTCTTCTGTACATATACATGCATTTGGTTTCTTCATTCCAGAACAGTGACAGCTGTACTTGTACAATGTGTAATATATTGTACAAATGACATTTCGATCAGTAAATCTAGAGATTTGATGTATTCATTGGCATTTAAGATTTTGTGACCGAATGGTTTTGAAAGTGCATTACCCTTACTCTAGCATGCTCTGTGTAGAGCCCAATATGAGTTTCCCTAATATGACTGACCCATTTTTTTTTTCTTTTTTTTGTAATTGTAGTGAGTGTGTTATTATATTAACATATTTAGATGAATTTCAGTATTGCTAATGGTGTTTCTCTATTCTGTTTATTTTTCTTTACAGATACAAGGAGTTGAAAATGGAACAGATGAGCAGGTTGGTTATTTTTCTTTTTTTCTGATTTTTTTGTTTTTCAATGTGAGAAATTATTACTATCATAATAGATTACAAAGAAAGATAATTACAAACAAGATAACCAAGTAATCACTTGATATTCCATTTTTTTCAGTGTGGAATGTATGCAAATTGTCAAAACAAGGGAACTCCATTGTTTGGGGATGAGAAAGAACATAATTTGAATGAAGGACTTGTAATACATCTTTGTGGCACTTAAACTGACATACAGTTATTAATGAATGAGGTATATATTATGTACATGTATGGTACATGTATAATACAAGTAGGCCACATATTCATTAAAACATAGACATGGTACAACCAGTAATTAATCATTCTTGATCAGTCAGTTTGAAGATCGAGCGCAGACCCCAACATACAAGTAGTTTGTGTCTAGCTTTTGGAAGGGCTCAGGGCAATTTGAGTTCTTCTTCAGAGGGAAATTTTATTTTTGTAATTTTTCATTTGATTTTCTTTTGGATTTTAACTGTTTTATTTTCTCCAAAGGATTTCCTCCGTGTTCCCCTTTTGTTTGTTGGGGGTGGAAGGGGCAGGGTATTTGCCCAAATGTGTGATCCAGAGATATTCTGCGCATGGGTGTTCTGAACTATGTGTCCAAAGTTTTCAAACAAATCTGGGATTTGATCCAGGGCAGCCCAGAATGCGTCATCCTCAATTCACCGAGAACCACAGTAACGAGCAAGAGTCAGTCACCAGTTTTCGTTACTCCGTCCCAGAAAGAAAGGAAGTTGTCATTCTGATCAGAGAATGCAACGGTTTGCTTGTTGATTGCACTCATTCCTGTCATCACCCCCCCCCCCCCCCTCCAGCCGATTTCACTTTTTCTTTCTTTGTTTGGGTTGATGGTGTTACTCAATCATTTAAAAGCGTGTCACCGAGACACCCTAGGCTTCAGTATTCTGTTGGTGGATCATCTCGGAAGGAGAAAGTTCGTGCAAAGTTTGTTTGTAAACCATGTCAAGTTTCACTGCTGACTTTGTAACAGATCTAGCACACATGTAGCAATGGCATGAGGTACAGGTAGATCTGTTTCTCTGGCCTACATGTTCACTTACATCAGATGTTGTGGAGAGTCGTCACTCTTTGGTCTTGCGAATTCATGGAAAGAAAGCATACATGAATGTAGACTTGGACTCTTGTTTCTTGGACCCACAAGCTTGTTCAATACTTAATGCCTCTCAAATCCGCTTTGGAGTTGAAATAAGAGACAGATCTGCTTAATTCTGTGTCTTTAGCCTTTGCTGGAAAGCTCTCCAACTCTAGGACAGTTCGACTTTGACATCAACTCTTTTCAGTAGCTATCACTTAGAAAATTGCCATTGCTGCAGGGGGCAGGTTTTCATTGTAGCTCAATGCAATGATGGCATAAATGGTTGTTTAAAGTTTTGAACTGGAAGAGCCTGCTATACTTTGCACAGTGAATCCTTTGGATCTACCATCATTTCAGGGCAGTTTCTTTGTCAGCAAGGTCTGTGAGCTTTTGAAAGTAGACCCTCATTATCAAGGACATAAAATTGTGCATTTTACAACCCAAACTTGAAGTTACTGCTATCAAAACTTACTTTGCTGCATTGTTAAAAACTGATGATCTATTTTTAGAAAACAAACAAATTGAAATGAAGGCCTCTTTAATGCAGCTGTGATTTGTAATTTTGTTGTATATAAAATTTATCCTGGTGATAAATTTCTGGAAAAAACAACAACAACCAACTTTGAATTTTGATCAGTGTGGGCATTGTTCATACACCAAAACAAAAATGGAAGGCGGGGATGGTGAAACAGAGCCTGTGAATTGGGAAATTTGCAACGAATCCTACAAGTTTCAGAGTATGGTAGGTGATCAGACTTTGATAGTTCACCTTTTTTCTTTTTTTCCTTTTCAAGTGCTGTCTGTAGTTATAAAATTTTAATTGATAAAAATTGGCTATGAATTGATGTTTATTGGCTGTTTTATGCTGGTATGTACTATTCCATGTAACTCTCTTTTAATCAAATCTATGCATTGGATAATGCTTCCTTGCACCAGTGTACTTAAACTACAGTAATTTGAAGAGAGGGGGAAAAATACTTTTTTTTTATAATTGCCCCCCCCCCCTCCCCACACCACCTCCATTTTTTTCATGAATCTCTTGTAATGATGTAACTTGTCACAATGAGGCATTTTTCCTGTCAATTTTTGCAAAAATTGTTGATTTAGAATTGAAATTACCACTGCATATATGTACATACCATAGCATTTTAACATGCTTGCATGAGAGAGTGGAATTTTCGATTCCTGCTCTGTCTCGTTGTGTAGTGTATGAACAATAGTACATAAATATATTGCAAGCAGCCTGGAGCATGCCTTGTATGGTGTCGTGGTGACATCTTGAAATAGACTTAGAAGTGAGGTTGCCTCACTTATCAGCCGATTCTATTTTATCAGCCGATTCTATTTTGCCTTGCCTGAAATGACGATCGGATGTGGCTAAGTCATGATGTACACATTACATAAGACTTATCAGTCGTAGAATTCCTCCAATTGATTACCCAAGTGATTGCTTTAAGTTACTAATGATCTCATGTTCCTCTTCTAAAGTCACTCTTCACCCTCTGCAACCGAACACTTGTTTCCTTTTACTGATAATGATATCCATTAATAGAAAAGAATTAGGTTGTATTTGATCTTTTTTTCCCCCTAATACAGTAGATGAGTTGAGATTGGTGTCTATTTTACTCACTCTTGTGTCTGTTTTAGAATGTGATGAAAAACAAAACTTTTCAAGAGACAGAGGCTATTATCTCTTTGTTATTATTGTATTGGAGTGTGTAGGCCACTGGCAGTCCCACATTTTCAGTTTAAGATGGCATACAGTTTTATTAGGCCCTCAAATACTGTTCATCGTATTTCCTTGCTTTTGGATATCAGTAACAAAATACTAGCAAAACTGTTAAAGATAGTTGGAAGTTTTTTTTCATCCTCAAGATGAATATTTAGCAATGAAAGACAGAAATGATTTCTGATCTTGAGTCAGTGATCTAAAACATAAAGTGGCCCGGGGGGGGGGGGGGGGAGCAGTTGGGGTGCCAGGGGTCCTTGCCTAGGGCACAGTGTACCAGTTACATTACATGTATCTTGAGTTATTTTCAGATATTTGTAATTGAATGCACTGGAAATCATGAATGGAATATCACATGATCTTACACACTTATCTTTTTATGCAAGACTGACAGTGTGAGATGTGAGACTATTTTGTAGTTTCATGTCAATTTCCTTTTTGCTATCAAAGTTTACACAAACTTGTTCATCTCAAAAGAGAACGAATGAAAACAGAGAGTAAGCACTTGACTTTTTATGATAAGAGAATTACAAAAATAATGTTATTGCCTTTAGCTTCCTTCTCTATTTATTCAAAGATTCAACTAAAGAAGTTACAGTATCTATTCTAATTTTTTTGTGTCATGCTGTACCTCCTGCCTTTCATTTCATGTTAGACTTTGAACCAAGTTTTGAATAGAAGGGGATTTTGATGATTTGATTTTGCAATAACCATCATTCTAAACAACATGTGTATGAGTATAATACATTCTTTAGTAGATAATGTCTATGCTGCTACATGTTTGTGCCCCTTCAAGTGCTAACTTAAGCATCTTTAAGTGCCTTTTAGAAGAGTTCTTGCATAGATATGTAGTACCTTCATTTGAAACTTTCCTTGGGTACTGCTTTTTTCGTAGGAGAAATGGGGTTAGACGGCACTCACCTGGTAAGAAAGAAAGAAATAGGAAGGGAGATCATTTAACAGAGGAGTTACAGGAATACTCTTAAGGCTCCATCTCAGCGTCGGAAATACACGAGGGCGACGGGCAATTTCGCCCTCATGACAGCCCAAATCGCCCCTAAAATTCTCAAAATCTAATGCTTTGGGGCGACTTTTTATTTCAGAGTCGCCCCAATATATATGCCCCTTTTGAAAGTCTTAACAGTTTTTCTGAGCGAGTAAACCTTTAAGATTTCATGAAAGTATAATACCTTCACAAGCATCGCGGTTTTGTGTCCGATTGATACGAATCGAGGAGTGTCAGTCGCGCGCTATATGAAATTCCAACCATGCTACCTTAGTACCTCGCGATATCGTAAGTCTAGCCTGATATTGCGCACTACATGCATAGAGCTCATGCGCAGTGCACAGTGCACTGTCAACATTCTACTACCACAGTCCACTCAATTTCCATTCGGCTCCCCCAAAATATCATCCTAGAATCCCACCAATATGCCATCCGGCGGTTTTTTCAGTGTTGATATTTAGTCAAGAGATAGTGTCAGATGCCTCTGTATATTTGGTTCAAGAAATTTATCACCTCAAAATGAGTCTGAAATCACAAAAACGGCTAAATTTCTGAGTTCAGTCCCACACATAGTCTTTCGAGTCGGTTGTGAGATGATCGAAATTCAACAAGTAATATCGCCCCAAAAGTATCTGAAAAGGTATTTATATGTTTAGAACTTACTTTAAATGTGATATTTGGCTGTCTCTTTTAGCTTTTGTGGAATGAAGGTGTATTCTTGAATATGAAAACTAGTTGTATTTTCACAAAAGATTGCCTTGCAATGAGGGCTTTCTGACTCCCTGCTGTGACTGTACATGTCTGTGACTGCAGATATTTCTAGTATGGCTGGGTGTGTGATCCTAACATATCGTTCAGTGATCACTTTGAGTTACTTTGAACATTTAATAGTACAAATCCCCAATCTAATACAGTTTGCAGTTACAAATGTTCTGTGCTTTTATGCATAATATAGTGAGTCTTAATGGGTTGTTGCAAGAAAGTTGCAATCGATTGCAAATAATTGCTAATTTTGAAACAACCGTTCTGATTGGCTCAGGGCCTGCCCTTTTAAGAAGATATGCATGCAACAATGATTTTGATTGGCCAGTGACAATCAGTTGCAACTTGCGATCGATTGCAACTTTCTTGCAACACCCCATAAGACAGATGTGCGACAAAAAGTAGCCCCTTAATAAGAAAAATAGCCCCAAGATATTCAGTGGTAGCCCCAATGTAAAAAAAAAAATAGCCCCTAAAAAAAAAAGATTAATTCCTACGCTGCTCCATCTCTATTGGGATAAACTTAGCATCAGTAGACCAACTTCCCAGACTTGAGATTATTTCATGATCTGAATTAATTGAAAACTCTTTGATGTTGGAGTTTCAGCTTTTAGTTTTTTTTCAAACTTTGGTCCACCTGTTTTCTCATTTTGCTGCTTTGACTCTATAAACAACTTTCTATCAAGGTTGGGTTTCCTGAAAACCCTCCACAAGGCCAATGTATTTGAATGGTAGAGGTCTTCAGTGGTACATGATAACAGACATACAAACAGAAATTTCCGAGTGCTTTGATAGAATGCCATTCCCACGAATGAATCTGTGTTCAGTTCCTGTTAATGATTCTCACAAAATCCTTGTTCTGTAGGTGCGAGAGATCTTCACAGATGTATTTGTACAGAACCAAAGATTGGACCACTTGACGGCAGTGATGGGCCTACACCCGCAATACCTTGCTGCTTTCTGCCGGACTCAAGATTTCATGTTGCGTGGGAATGGACCACTCCCCTATGACTACAGGCATTACATTGCCATTCTGGTAAGTGCTGTGTGTGTTACGATATCTGCGAATATTGTTATCGATCACCTTTAATTCCATAAAACATGGCTACCAACTAACCATCCTGTCTGCCAACTGTTATTTATTGTGTGCCCTAGATTTAATTACAAGGCCACAAATGTGACATGGTGGCAGCTGTGGGATCATTGCTGAAACCATAGCACATCTTGATCTAGTTCATGATACCAGAAACCGAACTTGTCAGTGTAATGCAGATCAAATAATACAGCACAACATTGCAAAACCTCGAGAACAAAATGTGTATGGTAATTTCCTAGTGTTGTAGAGTTTTATCATAACATAGAGGGCTTGTTCCATTATCATGTTTGTTTGTTTTGTTGTTGTTTTTTAATGTGACCAGCTCTTAGCTGAACAAAAATTGCCTGTGACAACCCAAAATTCCTGCAAAGAATTGTGTGATGTTGCAGCAGTTCCTGTTTGCATATATACATCCAAATAGGAAAATTCAGTCTTTTCATGATCATGTCTTCTTAGAAGAATCTTGCAGATTGGAATACACATATTAAAGATAGTCAGTCGTGGGCTTCCGTGGGGAATTTGACACCATGGGTGCTTACCCAGTAACAGGTGTAGTCCACCATAAGGTTTATGACCAACAGACCTTTAATATGTAATGCTCTGTATATTCCACTCTTCGCCCCATTTGGAAAAGTCATTATCTCACTTTTCCTGGCCCGACAATGCCCGAAGCAGGCCGAAGAATGTTTATGGTGGGACAGCTTGTTTTGCTGTGCTCCAGAAATTTAGCTTCATTACAGGTATTTCCAGTGCTTTTCACAAAGTCTGGTGTCAGCAAATTATGATCCACTCCCCATGAAAGCCCACGACTGACTGTCTTTAAAACTGGTCTTTGAGCCAGGGCAGTTGTTATGCAGTCTCTTGAATTGGTGAACTAAGATAGTGAGCGATGGTTTGCAGCATGGGCAGTGACTTCACATTATCGGCATATTAGCCTAGGATCATTTATGTAATTGCTCTCATACCTGAGTAGCGTATGCTCTGATCCTTCACCCATTGTTCAATGCAAATGTGATTTGAATATGACCTGGGACCACTATGCAGGCTGAAAACAGTTGTCAGTCAGTCTTTGGCTTCATGTTCTTCCCAAAGGTACAAACATTCATGAGAGCAGAGAGTGAATTGATGTGCATGTAACTATTAGAAGGCCCAAAGAACCGCCAGAGAATGAATAGGCCTGCTCAGCTTAGACTGATGAAAAAAGCAAAGGACATGTATAGTAATGTATAGTAATTGACATTTTGAAAAAGTAATGGTTATCCATCAAAAAAAAAAAGAAAGAAAAAAAAAAAACATAGTAATTGCTGAAAGGAAACCTCACTTATCCAAAATTTGTGAGGGAATTAAACACCAAAATGTACCATCAGGATGATGTGAGATGGTATGGTTTTTATGACCTACTCACTCTAATATCCCAAATGGAAAGTATAGTTTGGTTGTCATATCATTGGTATGTGTATTGTGACAGTGCAGCTGTATCAGGAACATGAGTTTCAAAACAGTCCTGGGTTTGTATTGGTACATTTAGTATTATTGTATCCCCCAGCATTATGCCAGAGGATACTTTGGATTCAGCAGCATTACGCCGCCGCTGCCGTGTCATATTCTTGAGTGCGTGATACTGGCCATGTTTCTTGTTGGTAATCTTTTCTCATGTACATGTATTTCTGCTCAGCAAAGAAATTGTGACTTGTGACAGAGATTACAAGATACAGTCTTTCTCTTTTTTAAAAGAGAATGCAACATCCCTTCTGTTGTTATTTTTATTATTATTATTTTTTTTGTATATCAAACTCCCCATCACTGCCACTTCCCTGCAGCATCTTACTGCCATGGTTGATCCCAGTGAATCGATGGTGGAGGAAATTAAAAAGCCCTTCCTTGCCGCCTGGCTGGCAAATTAGTGCTGCTTTTTAAGAGATTAATGACATGCACAGTGAAAGAATGCTGCACTGCAATCTCCAGTGGGCATATATTGATGTTAGTGTAGTGATCAGCAAATTGGTAAGAGATACATGTACATGCATATGAGGAGGAGGAGGAGGAAGAGGAGGAAGAGGAGGAAAGATATGAAGAGAGATGGAAAAGAAGAAAATTAGGAGAGAGAAGTACAGGGAAAAAATTGATTTTTTTTTTTCCGGGGCTACTTTTTGAGCCCACCCTCCCAAATTTTCTACATTGTATTACAGTTTACATTGGACCATATGAGAATTTCAGGGGCCCTTTTTTAGTTTTCCAGGGCTCTTTTTGGTGTTTCGGGGGCGAATTCGCCCGAGCCCCCGTGTATTTTTTTCCCTGGAGAAGTACATGTACATGAAGAGTTTGATTTTGAAAAAAACAATATCCTCTTTTTTTTTTTAGATTTTAGGTATTTGGAATTGAAGTTGCTGATTAAAAACTTTAGAAAAAAGAGAAAAATATGTCATTGTTCTGCTGAAACATTTCACATTGTAGCTTGTAGGCTGTGTGTCCCACATACAGTGTAAGTTGTCAGGTTTAACATCCCATCATCTCTTGGATGTCCATCACATTTTTTTTTTGGGGGGGGATATATGTGTTGACGATAATTACTACTCTTTACTAAAGGCCACTGCTGACGAATAAATCACTCAAGTGACATCCTTGTGCTGATACTAATTCTAACTGACAAATGTGGTTCAGCCATTAATGAAACAAATGAAAACACAGTCATAAGTAATGTTGAATAATATAAATGCCCATGAGCATAGAGAAGCTGATAAATGAATAATATAGCCTGTAAACATTGTACACTGTACATATCTCTTCTTGTGAATGTACTCTTTGTCTCTAATAAATCCAATAACAGGCCAAAAACAAATATGTAAACACTTTGCTTATGTATTGCTTATTTTGTTCTACAACTGGCATAATTTGAGGAATTTTGAGTTGTTAAATCTGCATAAATATTGATGTACTTTCTGTCATAAATGGTGAGTTGGTTACAAACAAAATATCCTCTTTAATCCAATATCATTCATCATATAACCTTGCATAATGCATATCATATACATGTACATGTACATAATGTACTAATAATCTAAACCTACATCCATTTAGCTTGACCCTACTAACTGACCCCTCTGACTGACCTGACCTACTTTCTCCGTTTTCTATCAACTACATACTGTCTATCTGGCTATCTGCCATTATAAAACACCTACTCCACTAAATTCTTATTTATACAGCATTTTCTTTGTAAATCTACTCAACCTGTTATAATTCAGGTCAATCATCTTGTTTACTTTCACTGAACTGAAACCCACACAACGTGCGAATTATGCACTACATAATAATCAGTGTCAAAACGTAAATCTTGTACTTTAACTACAACCTTCTAAGCTCACATTTAGCCCTCTCACATTTCCTCAGTTTTATACATGGCATAGCTCCAAACAAGAAAAAAAAAATCATTTAACTTCAATAATATGTGATCATTTCTACTTACAATATTGGGCTTGTGTGAAAAACAGCAAATAACAGCAATCTTTAGTGTCGATGACACGATTTGACACACGTATATTAGCTCCTCGACCAAAACATCTTCGCCTTCAACGGCTAAGCTTGGAAAGTGATTAAAAACTCTCGCTTCTGACGTCACAATGCCCATCAGAATAAAACCATAAAATATCTCCAAACTAGATACAACAGGGGAAATTAGGTCACCAGCCCCTGACATGTAAAAGCACTACATTGTACATTTTGTGGGAATATCCTTCAAAAAGAATTGTACGTAACACTAACATATCATACTACTCTTCGGATAGTTATATTTTCCTCTTTGAAGCAAGAAGCCAAGGTAACTGCAGAAAGCATATTCCGATAATTCTCTAAACTGATTAATTCATCATGTGCGCAGATGACACTTCTGTCATTTTGTTACTCAGAGAAGCAACTCCAAGTGGGGAATGAAATGCAGTAAGGTCCCTGGTGTTCTTGTGTGGACATGCCATGTTGGAACAGTCGACAGTCTGGTGACCTTAGTGTTTATCAGCTAGTTCAAGTTATTACTTAGTTTGGTCAAGGTTATGAACTGGAGAGGCTGGAGTAATTTCAAGAGCATCATTTGCATCTTGGAAAATTTCAAAATGATTTTATAGAAACTGTAGGCTATTGGTTTGAACCAGGCCTCAAAGAACACTGTTGACCAATTGCAATCATCAGAGGAAACTGCTCGTGTTTTCTCATCCAGACAAAGGTGATCATGATTCTGTTGTCAGGAGAGAAATAATTACTGTGAACAAAGTGGTAATGTAATTTGGTTTTGCACATAATGTAACTATTGATACTGTCGGTTCTTTTTTTCAAATAGCTGTATTTCAAATGGGAATTTTCTGGGACTACGTGCTTGTCAGACAGTCAGACTGCCTTTATGAAGATAACCAGGGCTTGGCCCGAAGCCTTCTTGCATGCATGCACTTGAACTCGCATTTTTGTCTGTGTGATGTGGACTTGTATGAAATATAGGTCACTTATCGGTAGATCGTTTAAAACTCCCTGGGTCAGCCTATAGGATAGCAAAACATTCTTTGCATATTTTACAGGTAGTGTGGCAGTCAAGAGTCACTATTAAAACTGATTTGAATTAACTAATACATGTACATCGTTATATCTAATTTTTTTTTTTTTTCTGCCCTAGCCCTTACAGAACATAATTTCACTACATACAGTGTACTGGTGATAAAGTCACGTTGAATGTGGACGTCCTCTTGGTACTATACGATGAGTTGAATGTCCTGAAAAAGTATTTCAGTATTGATGGATTAATGGATGGAATTACTGAGGCAGCTTTGGATGCAAGTTGTACCTTGATTCAGCTGACATTTATAAAGGCTTTACATCTTATATTTCACTTGTAGAAATCTATCGAGGGAAGTTAGCCCACAGTCTGACTAGAGTTACTGTAAGGAGAAGAGGGGGTCGTGCAAGATGTTGTGGTCAATATCTGCCCCCCCTTCCAGTTTTTTGTTTGGTTTGTTATTATGGCTTCTCATATTTTTTTAGTAAACATGAAAAAATGTATGCAGTGTGCTCTTCTCTTTTTTTTCTCTCTTTTCTTTTTTCTTTTTTTTTTTTCTTTTACGCATTGTAAATCACTCTCTCTCACTCTGGTACAGTTGTATAGTTGTATTTCTTTATCTCTTTCATTTTGTTTTTCTCTGTTCTACCATTTACAAATGTACCTATCTATCTTTGCAGAAGGCATGAAGGCACATTTTTTTTTTCTTCAAATCTTAGAATAGATACACATTGGTAAACTGTGTACACATGTGTACATGAGAGGTACATATGAGTGACATGCATGTGCAGAAACATTTCCTCTCATCAATAAAGTGCAGGTTCATTGCAAATGCTATGTAAACCAAACTAAACTCTGCTGGACAGTAACCTTCATTCAACCTGCAAATTAAAGGCTGTGTATACTATACATTTGATTGACTGAAAGGAGCAAAGCACGTTTTAGAAATTATTTTGAATCTTTGATTTCATTTTGCATGAATTATGTTTAAAACAGAAAGAAGGAAATTCAAGCTACAGTATGTTTTTTTTTTATTTATTATTATTTTTTCTTTGATAACTAAAATCACACCAAAAAATGGAATGGCATATGGTCTTGTGGATGCTAGGTGGCTACATGGTCAAGGCCCATTTGTGAAAGTTTGTGTTCTGACTTTTCAATTCTAAAAAGTTCACTACATAATTAAAATTTATGCAAGACTTCGTAAAATATTCTGAAGAGAACTGGTAAACAATACACAGATCTGTTTGATCAGTTTTCACGTGCTGCTTGCAGATCTTGTTTGCCATCAGTGAGTGACGGATCTAA
Organism: Echinometra lucunter; assembly: GCA_029962745.1. Taxonomy (NCBI): domain Eukaryota; kingdom Metazoa; phylum Echinodermata; class Echinoidea; order Camarodonta; family Echinometridae; genus Echinometra; species Echinometra lucunter. Next base: position 13,123,825 of record CM057160.1, read on the forward strand.
TTATTGAGACTGAAGTTCATCATTAACAGGGATGTGTCAACTTATTTAGTCAGTAGCCGTGTTCACATTGCAGTATAAAACTAAGCCATAGAATATGAAGTGGTGAACAGCTTTTTTCCACCAGTGCCTATAAAGAATAGTTTTTGGAGTTATCCTCGCATCCTTATGAATCTAAAGTGAAATTCTGTATCTAGGAACTCTAGTGTATTGGGAACGGGATGGAGGCATTTCTTCAGCGTAAAAATGAAGGGATTGGGGGAGGGAGAGAGAGAGAGGGGGGGGGGAGGAGGGAAATAGAGGCCTTTCTTGTATGCCCAGTCAGTCCAAATAGAACTATTCTCTCAATTTTGAATGTGGAAGTTTTATTAATTTTTAGTATTTGTCTGCAAAATTTGAGATTCTGTTTTTCTGTACGTTCTGTTTTCATTTCTTTTTTGTCCCTTGCTATTTTTCCTTTCTCTCTTTTGTTGTTGTTGTCATTTTCTTCCCTTTCCTTTCCTTTTTTCTTCACCAGTCAGTGGGGCGGAGTCACAAAGCCCCCCTCCCCCCCACCCCCTCTCCTTCAGTCAAATAATCACAGCACCTGCTCCCTGTACATGTAGCCACACTACTGCTCATTCATTGTAGCCTTCGGACACAAGACGGACAGATCAGTTGGTTTGTCAGCCAGCCATCAATCATTATCATAAAATTATCCCAAGTACAATAAACACAATGTAGGTCACTGGGTGAATAGGTTTAATTTTGCATTTGGCATTTTGATTTAATAACCTCATACATGATCTTGCTCTTGGTCCAGTGTTGACAACAAGATCAAGAATGAATATCATGCATGTGCAATGGAGAAGAGGGTTGGGATGTTTCGTGATGGAATATGGGGAATTACTTGATAGATCTAGAATGGAAATGGAGGGGGGTTTTGCTTTCAGTAATTCTTTAAAATGAAACAGAATGTCTTTTTATCTCAAAATACACCATAAATACAAATATTTACTATCAAACAATGCAATATATAAGAATTGTGATTGCCATTTAAACACTTGGGCCTAATTGTTAAAATACTATGTGTTTATTTAGTAAGAGCTCTGTCCAGGGGGTGTTTCATAAAGCTGTTCGTAAAGTTACGCATGACTTGACGAACGACTTGAATATGAAGTGCCAAATGAGATACCCAAAGTTTGTCCTAATGTTTTAATAAAGTGTGACTAAATTTCCCATAATCTCAATTAAATTGTGGCAAAAAATATACTTTGCAATAAAAATGTTTATAAACGATAATGATGTTAATCTACATCTGTATATTTCACCGTTAGCTGATGCAACTTATACTGATTGAGAATCCCATTTGTCTTGCCAAATTCAAGTCGTTCATAAGGTCATTCATAACTTTATGAACAGCTTTATGAAACACCCCCCACTGGAATATATTGTTTTAGGCCTCTTGGGAGTGGTCTTGTTTAATGCTTCCTCATTTACATTTAGTTTACATTGTATTGTTCTGGTTTTTAGAAATGCTTATTGAATTTCATGAAGAGGTATAATATGTCGGCATATCAGAAAGAAAATAGGATAATATACAAATAGCGAATAGACATGAGTGCGATGGTACAAGATTTCGCATGAGGTGAAAGAGCGACCTGCTATTCAGCGAGGCGAAGCCGGGTTGAATAGAAGTTACGTCGCGATCTTTCTCCGAATGCAAAATCTCGTACCATTGCACGAATTAGAATATTCGCTATTTGTATTGTACAATTCCTCGGAAGTCTGAGAAATTGATGAAATTGATGAAAATCAAGAAAAACAGTCACATTTTGGTGAAGAATTCAGGATTTATAGAGCAGGGAAAGAAAGGAGGGCTAGGGCGGACTGCAAAAAAATGCAGCTGGCCTGTGCGCGTGCGCGTATCTGCACCACTGCACGAACGCGACAGCCTGAGCATGCAAAAATAAATACGCGTATGGGTCTACACCGCAACGCACCGCAAGCTTACTTGTGACATCACAAAAGAAACAAAAGAAATAATTTGTGGGAATCTACTGTGACGTCACGTTAATGAACCGTGCAATGGTACATTTTGGATGGTACGAGTGCAATGGTAAGAATATCGCACGTTCAGCTCCCATGGACTTGCGTACAACAAGCTGAGTAGGCGTTCTGCAATCAGTGATTCACAATAGTGTAACTCTATCAAAATGCAGTGTCATTAGCACTACAAGGGTTGATGATTATTAGCAAAGGTGTAAATGGACCCATCCCATCAAAAATATTTGCCTAAAGGCTCAACATCTACATGTAGCTCTGCTTGGATTCAGAGAGGTACATAAACTCATTTCAGTAGCCTGACTCACAGGATATGGGATGTTTTTTTTTCTGTTTCCATTAAAATATTTAGATAGAGTCTGAAATAGATCTACAAGTAGTTATATCTTGTTGGTTTCATTCAACTTTCTATTTTCTTACATAAATAAGAAAGAAAAAAACTTTCTCTTTTCTTTTCTCTTTTTTTTTCCTTAAAAAAAAATTAATGAGGCCATAAGGTAGTTTATACAAATACAACAGTTTTGTGAATTTAACCAAGGAATGTATGGACATGGACATGTGTAGGCGTACGTCAACGTGGAGAAGTATCACATTTTTCACGATTTTGTTTGTTTGTTTATTTGTGGGATTTTTTTTGGTTTTTTTTTCTACACTGTATGTGTCAATGACAAGCCCCTTCAAGCCATCTGATATTCAGCATATAAAAATATTGCCATTGAAAACACAGTCTGCATACATTGTGTAGGATGTGATCCAAAAAAAAATTGTGTAAGTGGTGCTGTACTAATAGTTTTCAGGTACAAATTCTAGTTACTGATTACAGTGTCCAACCAATCTGGCCTATAGACTACACACACATTTAGTGTACAACATTGTAGTCTGGAATTCTGCAATGTCTGTCTAGACTTGGCTCAAGTCATGACTTTTTTAATGTCAAATAGAGTCTGTACTTGCAGACTAGAATCTTGCTACACGAGAAGCTTGCAACTGCAAGCTCTCGCAGGGCGAATAAGCAAGATTGGTTGCAGTGCATGGTGGAAATTTCCACTGTTTTCACTGGGTTGCATACATATTCATCAGCGTTACCAGAAGAATATGTTACTTTTATGGGGAAGGAGATGGTTACAAGCATCACTTATTCTCATTTTTATCCAAAAAATGTAGTTGTGGTCTTTCAGGTAAACTCAAAGAGAATTCTTTGAATACATTTTTGTTTTTATGTTACGATTTTGTTTTTTAGTGGGGAGTAGGGAAACAGTGAATCAGAGGGGAAAATTTTGTGCATTCTGCCACGTCACTTTGCATTATGCAAAATATAAGCTTTTAATGATGTGAATTCCGTCCTTTTGAATTTTATTCACATGAGATATCAGAATTGATGCATATCATTTGAAGGAATTTTTTTTGATAAAGCTTGAAATGGATACATGAATTCTGTCTTGTGGAATGCTCCTGCATTTTGTAGAGCTTTGAGTTTGCCTGTAGACACATTCACGAGTAAATTGGCCTACTTCTTAATTTGATATTAATATGATGCTGGCAGTTATTATTACTGTTTTGACAGACAGCTCTGATCACCCTTATGGATCATAGGTATGTTTGTATGTCAAGTCTATTCAAAGCGAATGAGTCCAAGGTGTTTATGGATTTCTATTTTAAGAGAGCTTCAAGAAAGATCTGTTTTTACTTACTCTAGTCTAAGTGTGCAGACTTTTTTTGTGAACACTTGAGCAGGAGTGAGGGTTGACTTTAGCATGGCCACAAAACAGTATTGAATGCTTGCATTAAAAAAAAAGAGAGAGGCCAGGAGAAAGGAAAAAAAGTCATATGAAATAGATAAAGATTTACACAGTTGCTGGAGGATTGCTCATTTATCAATTTGATTTAGTCAACAAATTATATAGGGGCTTTTTGTATGCAGGTTCATTAGACCATACCTATGTTTTGAAGGTAAACACAACATATTTTGATTTTCAGCTAAATAGTGGATGTTGTCTGTTTTGTAGTCCTTTATGGTCCATTGGTAACGTTCAAACTAGCCGACACTCTCAGAGGCAAGTGTTGATAGCTTCAACCCCGTTCTGAAATGTCCCGATTATTGCATCCTTTGAGTTGATGTTTGAAGCAGTGTTGCTTGTCACCTTGTCACCACGGTAACAGCCTCACCAGGTGATAGATGAGCTTGCCAACATATCCAGGAACCTTAGTGGACCCTGTATAAAAACCTTTGACCTCCCTTGCCAAGTTTGAGTGTCGACTTTCAAAGTTTTGATAATCTGAAATTAACACCAAATGCCTGAGCAAACAAAGCGGGTACCCAACCTGGATTCTTTGGGGTGGGAGCAGTACATATACATGTACTTGCTTGATTTATAATATAAGGTTCTGGAGGCAACAAAGAACGAATGTGTAGGATTATGGGTTGTCTACAATCATATTTGGGCCTACGCCATTTATTAGAGTAAATGCCCAGGATCTAAAGAAAGATGGGTAAGTCTCCAATATGTTGTAAATGGCCAGTGACTGACCAGTAACAGAGGCTCCATTTCTTAAAACTTGTTATCAGTAGCAACTGCCACATTTCTATGACAAATTTGCCCTCAGCCAATCAGATGCAAGGATTTCAGTAGCTTTTAACAGTTATTGCAAGTTATTATTGATAACAAGTTATATGAAACGGGGCCCACGTCTACAGTTGATTTTTATTTTGTAAATTTAGAATGATAATGTGTTCAAATCTCCCTGAATTTTTATCAGTCTTCTTTCTTTACCTCCCGCCTTGCAAATAGGTCATGAAGGATTGTGATCAAGCATTTTCGTCTTATCAGCAATCTGTGTTTTAAGTTCTTTAAAGCCATTGAGTAACTTTTAAAAATCTGAGCTGCATGGCCCTACATGCTATCAATGCATGTGATATTGTGTAAATATGAAGCCCTGAAAAATGCAAAAGCATCATCGTGTGCTTCACAGAAAGTGAAAATATATGTCAAGTGACCGCAAAATGTCAGGCCATTTTTACCCCATAGACTGCAGTGTTAGACAAAAGCATGGGTAGGTTGGTTTTGTAAATTGTGAAATTCAGTGATGCATAACTTTGAACTCTTATCCAGGCCATTAAAACTGTCATGAAACTAATTAGATTTTAGTTGGCTACTAGATATTGAACAGTAGGCCCTACATGTTCATTCATTAGATCTAAGATGAGACTTCACTCTAGTTTCATGATGGTTGGGATGGCATATAGTTCATAGTTCCTTATGTAACTGGGACACCAAAAATATCACAACGTGGCCCCCTAATTTATGGAATTACCCACATTTCAAAACTTTTATATTCCTGGCTGTTTATTTGTATTTCTGAACATCTTTATACAGCTCAGACAAAAATTCAATACTTTGTTAAATCAAGCCTCCACAAAGTTAATAATTGATATGAAACCCCACATTTACTTTCTATGATACCCATTTGTCATATTGGCCAGTGTTTCAATATTCAGAGAGAGATGAGCAGACATAATAGACTGATGTCCCAAATCCAATAAAAAGATAAGGGGTTATCTTTGAAACATGAGGGGCCAACTCTGCTATCTCTTCTGATAATGTTCGAGAGCTGTAAACAATGCTGGGGTCTACCCTGGATCTGGGTTAGCTCATTCTCTCTTCCTATTGGACGGTCATGACCTGGCCCAGTACACGCCTCCTATCTCGTTACCCCCCCCCCCCCCCCCCCCCCCCCAATCACCTGATGTTAGGGAGCAGGTATTAGTCACAATCAGGGTCACAAACATGTACTAGATTCATTGTCCAATCCTTGGTTCTCCGGCAGGCACATGATTTATGATAATGTTCAGTGTATAGTTTAATGGTAGGTTTCTGGTTGTTCTCACAGCTACAGTACAGTGGAAAGTTTTTATAAGGAGGTCCAACATAAAAATTTCTGCTATGACAAGGTAATTTTGCTTGTCCCAGGTCTATATGTCCCAGGTTCCTGATATAAAAAGGTATTGATTTTCAAGGTTCCCCTGTCCTCATTACCATGAATTTATACTGTTGCGAGTCCTTTGCTTGGATAAGTACATACATGTATGCATACCATGTAGGCCTATACATGCTTATTTACATGTACACTCCATTTTCTCCTTTATTTTCTGTAGGCTGAATTGCTTATATTTGTAGCATGGCTTTACATATTTCTTTTTAGAACTTCAGGTATGCAAAGAAAGTTTAAACAATTATACCATCCAATGACAACAGGAAGCAACCCCGTTAACCCATTCGTGACAGAGGTCCACATTTTGTGGTTTGGCCTAATATCTTTTGATGCAAAGCCCTAAGAATCATACCAAATACATGAGCAGAAAGAGCAAAAAATTCTACACATACTGTCTCCATTTTGGTTGCGTCAATATTTGTTGCTTGATGCTGAAATTTTTTTAAAGGAAAATAAGCATTAAAATCCTTAAATTGGCAATGTGATAGAAAGTTTAAAATCACCGTTTTCTCCTGCAAAGTGGCAACTTTTTGACTTCTCATCATAATTTCTGTCAATTTATATTCATTCCAGATACATGATGTTTTATAAGAAAAATGTAGCAATAAAATAAAAAAGTTGGTGTTGCCAATTTGAAGAATAAAAGCTCATCAAATTAGGCTTTAAATAATTCCTGTCATGAATGGGTTAAATGAGTTTCTTGGTAAATGAAGGAAATATGACACTGTTTTGTAGAAATCTGTGGAGTTGCTTCCTTTTGATATGTCTATACATGTATTTCGGCAATTGGGGGTCATGTGACCTCAATTTCTTCATCATCTTGCAGAGCATACAAAAAATAGTACCCTAAATCAAGAAAAGGTCAATTTTGAAGAAAAAAAAAGATCAGAGTTTTGTAATTGCATGGATGGCAGTATAGGGCTTTCCTTGTGGGTGTGTTTTTAACAAAGTATATAAAAGGGCTGTAAATGAAAATAACTGATTTCCATGACAACATGTATTCATGTTCTCTGGATAAGATGAAGCCTGATAAGAGTTACAAGGGCATTAATTCATATATCAACTTTCCTCCATGTGCGAATTATATTAGGCAGAGAGTACCCTGGGATTTCAACAACAATATGAATAGGAGAAGAGGGTCTATTGGCCACTGTTCATGTGCATCATGTACACTACCCACATTGGTAAATGGAACACAAGAGCTTCTCTTTCTATGGCAACTCTGAAGTGAGCTTGCATGTGGGATGCACGTGGACTGTATTTTTCCCTCACCATGTTGTGGCATTGCCTCGTGTCTTTCCATGTGGCTGTACACCTGTTCGGCAATTCAATTTTATATGGAAAGGGTGGAACAGCTTTATATACATGTAATACTAATAGCACTTACCTGCAGCTATACCCCTGCTATTACACACATGTTCTTATATAATTCTATTACATAGGGCTTGACATTAACAAGCACCCAGGTGACCCAGGACACATGTATGGGCCCCCAAAAATTTAGGTCTGGACCTCCACAATTGAACAATGGTAATGCAAGGCTCAATACAGACAGAGCCTGGAATTTCAATCCTATAACCCCCAATAACAAGGTTCATGTGGAGTACTGCATTACAGCTTTAATAGAGAATGTTGAGAACACTCACCCGAAAGTCGTTGTCAATTGCCTCAAACTCGAACATTTCCCTCTTGATCTGTAGATTTGCAGATGTAGCAACATATTATAAAACTTGATTTGTGTTTAGGCTAATTGTAAGGTAGGGTTGTGGGTTCTGTGCTAAAAAAATTTACACATACTGTTTCCATTTTAGTTTGTCACTATTTTTGGTTTGATACTGTTTTTTTTTTTTTGGGGGGGGGGGGGTTTAAAGGAAACTACACACCATGTAAGCAATAAAATCTTAAATTGGCAATCCTATGGAAAGTTCAAGATCTCCTTTTTTCCAGGAAAATTGGCGTATTGTTAACTTGAGGGGGGGGGAATTTATATTCATTGCATATACATGACTTTTTAAGAGAAAAATGTAGCAATATAAGAACAGTGTTGGTGTTACCAATTAAAGGGGAAAAATGATCAAATTAGGCTTTAAATAATTCCTGTCACAATCCCTGGTCAAAACATTACTTTTACACCAAATGAAACCCTGCTGGCTTTCAACCAGCATTCTACAGTATTAAGGGTCATCCAGCATTGAACTCTTTGTGGTGTTAAATCCTAAAATGATTATCAGATGAGAGTGAGTGTCCATTGTGGCTGACAATGAAAGTATAAATAAGAAGAATTTAATTCAGAATCTTGTTTATTTGTGTGAAGTGTTATTAGAAAATCGTTAAGTGGAAATCTGTGGTGTGAGATGGCAGTAAGGAAAATAAACATTTCAGTAGAAGGCCTGTGAAGTGAACTGAAAATAGTGCAATGCACTTGATGCATTACACAGCAAATTTTACTTGATTCATTAACATCAGACAATCCGGACACAAGCTTTTATATGAGGGCACTCAACTTGACACCCTCCAGCTGGGTTACGTGCAGGGAACCAAAGAGATGCCCTGATGTACATTTAATATGATATGTACATGTAGTCATAGATATTTACATTATATAAAGGCATTCAGAAGTGTTATCTTTAATTCGTACATGTAATTATTGATCAAGATGAAGAAGAGAGCTAATTTAACAGTCAGTTATAAAGAGGCACTTGGTTAGGGACCCAAACCCTTTTTGTGTGATCCTTAAGGAGTTATTTTCTAGTCGAAGATTAAAGGGGGTACCCAATGCTGAAACAATGTTAGCCCATTTAAAAGAGCATGATTTTATTAGCAGAAAATCATCTGCCTAAAGTTTTTTAAAAAGTCATGTTGCCAAGGAAACCCCCAAATGTGGTAAGATTGGGGTACCCACTTTTACGTCAAAATGACGTCAAAGTGGGTACCTTGTCGCGCACTTCTAGCAAAATGCGCGCAAGGTATAATACATTTGTACAGTCTAGCGCGCAGCACAACTGCAATGCGCGAAGCTGGGTACCCACTTATACGTCATACCTTTAATACTCAAATTTTTTGGTCAGCTCTTGACTTTTTATGAGAAAATTAGCCAAAATGAATTGATTTCGATTGAAAATCATCATATTTTTAAATGTAATTTTTCTTGGAATTCTTTTCTCGATCATATATAAAAAAAAAAAATTTACCATTGTGTAATCACTTTAAGCTGCTTACATGTAGATCTGTCTTAACATGCTTTCTGAAAAGTAAACTTCTACATGTATTTATTATTTGAAAGGTTTTCTTGATGACAATGAATATCATTTAAAGAGCAATGAGGGATCATTTCTATGTCATTTACCGGCACCATTTATTGTACTGCTGAGCAGACAGAAATGACTCCTAATTTGCCTGCGTAAAATTGAAAGATACGGACATGACTCAAGGTTTCAATTATGCCAAATAGTATTCAATTTGTGTTTAAATTGTCCTTTTGTCAGGTTTATTGTGTTTGCTAATATGATCCCGCTATGTCAAGAACATTAGGAGTTATTTTCGCCTTGGTGTGACTATCGTGTATATTGTTAGCAAACAGTTGGCCTATTTACTTACTTGCTCAAACAGTGGGCAAGCAGTCTGCTTAGAGACCGATACTTTGTGGAATGACGATGCAAATTGCCTTTTTGATTGGGACAGAGCGTATGTAATTGATTGCTTGTCAAGTTTGAAGAATAATTACTTGCGTGCCTCTCTTTTATCCGTATTCTATATTTTCTTTCTTAGTCTTGGTGTTGGCCAAGTTTCGAAGCTCAGTCCATATTTTTTAGACAAACGAATATTGTCATTTTAAATTACCGGTAGCAGTTTTGCATATTGAATGCTTACAGTATATTATAATCGTTTCCTATTTGGGGCATTATTATCAAAATTCCCTCTAAATTTTCAAGAAATTAGGTAAAGAGAGGGAAACACTTTATTAATGTATTGAGCTCTGTGCCTGCAGTGAATGGTAACATCTCAGCATGATACCAAAAAGTGATCCCTGTAATTACAGCTTCCTTTTTTTAAATTTTATTAATCTCACAAAGTAAATAGCTGTTGAGTTCAAGAGGATCTTACAAATGTCACATTATCAGATATGATAGATATACGTTGATTGATATGTTTGTATAAATATACGTGTGAATTGATCTTGTATGTCATGGGGACTTTTTATTTGATGCTCTTTAGCATCAGTCAAGGCATCAGTTATAATGTGTAAAGATTCTGTTTGCTTGCTTGTAGATTATGACATTTTTATGGGCTCTCGTCATGCATATTAGCACGACACTGTTCATTGTAATAGGGACTAAAAGCAAACCTGTCACTTGAAAATCATTTGTGAGCAGCTAATATCTTGACTCAATTACCCCCTCCAAAAATATTACTTGGCATCCTAAGCTTTTATTTTTAGGAGTATGAAGAAAAGAAAGATTCTGTAGCGTGAAACCCTGCACAGGTAACCCGAGTTGGACTTAGGTTCTTTGCATGCTCTTTGCCTTGTGTCGTAAAGTCAGCTTTACGTTTGAGGAGAGTTTATTTAACCCATTCGTGACAGAGGTCCACATTTTGTGGTTTGGCCTAATAACTTTTGATGCAAAGCTCTAAAAATCATACCAAATACATGAGCAGAAAGAGAAAAAAAATTCTACACAAACTGTGCCCATTTTGGTTGCGTCAGTATTTGTTGTTTGATGCTGAAATTTTTTTAAAGGAAAATAAGCATTAAAATCCGTAAATTGGCAATGTGATAGAAAGTTTAAAATCACTCTTTTATCCTGCAAATTGGCAAGTTTTTGACCTCTTATCATACTTTTTGTCAATTTATTTTTATTTCAGATACATGATGTTTTATAAGAATAATGTAGCAATAAAATAAAAATGTTGGTGTTGCCAATTTGAAGAAAAAAAGCTAATCAAATTAGGCTTCAAATAATTCCTGTCACGAATGGGTTAAACTTGTAGTATCTCTTTAGAGGGCTGATCAATCTTGAGTGCCGACATCAGCTGCATGAAACCGCTAGCATTCAGAACAAAACACTTTTTTGCTGGTGGTTCCCTTTAATATTCTTTGAAGTGGTCATTATCTTTCGGAGTTAAAGATGTGATGTGACATGCTTTTGAATCAACCCTTGATGCTGCATGTCTACACCAACAATTACGCTACTAAAGGTGTTTACATTTTAATCTCATATCAAATGAAAGAAACAGGAAAGAGGAGCCATTATTTAATGTTTTGATTGTAGTCATTGAAGTGTTATTTTCATTAATGCTATCAATGATGTTTTTATAACGGTCATTAAAAATTAGTGTGATTCCTTTTTACTTGTGATTTCGCTTCCTAATCTATGTTTTATTATTTTCCCAACTCTCTTTCTCTCTCTCACTTTGCCTTATTCTCTCTGCTCTCTCTCTCTCTCTCTTCTCTATCTCACTTTCCTTTCTTTCCATTCTCTCTCTATCCTTTTTCTCCCTTGCATCCCCTCACTCTTCCTTTTCCTTTATTTTTTGACATTTACCCCTCTCTCTCTCTCTCTCTCATTCTTTCTCCTCTCTTGGTCTATCTCATTCTTCTTTTTCTCTCTCATCAACCCCCTGCAGTCTGCTGCTCGTCACAGATGCTCGTACGTGATAAGATTACAGGAAAGTGAGTTCTTGTCGCAGGGCGGAGATCGTGAGTGGTTGCGAGGGTTGGAACACGTACCCCCCAAAATCCAAGACCTCTACGAGCTCATCAAACTCCTTTCACATCGGCCGTGGCTTATAACGCAAGAGTTGATAGAGGTAATCAATGATAAGTTTTGAAAATCTCCAGAAAAAATTTTGAACCGCTGTTACATGAAAATCATGCCAGATGTGTGATATTAGCAGCAGCAGCAGCAGCAAAATGAGAAACAAACAAACTGAAAAGATGTAACTCCCTCTAAATCAAAAAATCATGTTAAGAATGATCTTATTCTATGTTTTACTTTTTAAAAAGGAATACAAAATGAAAAGTTTTTAAAAAGAAAAGATAAAACTTGGCAAATACTTCCAGTCTTACACCTTATTTTGGTTTAAAAAAAAAAAAAATCAATACTAATTTACCTACCAAACAGAGATTATGTGGTAATGCACTGTCTGGAAGACTTTTACAAGTCTTTGGGCTTGTATCCATTGCTGAACTTGTCAAGTTTTCACCTCTAGGGGATGCTCTTTAACTTGTAGGAAAGGCTACACTGTAACTTACTTTATATTTACAAGTACTAGTTATAATTAATCATTTTTAAAGCTTTGTTTCACTTTTCCTGGTCATGTAAATTTTGTGAATCAGGTTTCTCATTCCTCTGTACATCTTTGGTTAGTATCAGAATGCTTTGATCTGATCTTTTCAAGTAAAAAAAAAACATAGTTTCAATTATTGGGACTATTCACAGAGTTCAATAACCATATGATTCTCTCAAGAACCAGAAGAAGTGTCAATACAAAATGAAAAGTTTTTAAAAAGATAAGATAAAACTTGGCAAATACTTCCAGTCTAACACCTTATTTTGATTTATAAAAAAAAAAAATCAGTACTAGTTTACCTACCAAACAGAGATTATGTGGTAATGCACTGTCTGGAAGACTTTTACAAGTCTTAGGGCTTTTATCCATTGCTGAACTTGTCAAGTTTTCACCTCTAGGGGATGCTCTTTAACTTGTAGGAAAGGCTACACTGTAACTTACTTTATATTTACAAGTACTAGTTATAATTAATCATTTTTAAAGCTTTGTTTCACTTTTCCTGGTCATGTAAATTTTGTGAATCAGGTTTCTCATTCCTCTGTACATCTTTGGTTAGTATCAGAATGCTTTAATCTGTTCTTTTCAAGTATAAAATAAAACATAGTTTCAATTGTTGTGACTATTCACAGAGTGCAATAACCATATGATTCTCTCAAGAACCAGAAGAAGTGTCGATTCTTTACATTTATAAATGCAGCTATAACCTCCCTGGCTTTTAGCAAACTAGACATGCAAATATGATGATGTTTGGCATTCAATATCTTTTTGTCCTGACATTTAGTAAATCAGGGGGGTGTTTCACAAAGAGTTAAGTTTGACTCAAGTCGCACTTAAATTCCTACTTACGTGCTCTATATTACGCATCACTCCATTGGTCAGATCATGCTCAGGGGATGCGCACTATTGGAAGTCTATCAGTGAGATTACGCGTTAAATACCGGATGCGCATTGGTGCTTAAGCACGACTCTAAGTCAAACTTAACTCTTTGTGAAACACCCCCCTGAATTTCCCTTCGTAAAGAACATGGGTGATATGCATGCAGAAGATGAACTACAGATATTTTTTTCCCTCTTTAACTCTTTCAGATGGTAAATTGTGATAATATGCTAGAAAAAATGAGATGATTCGTGTATCGGGTATTCTATTTTTCCCACAGAAATTACTGAAAGGTTCCCACAGTTGGACGTTATCAGAACTTGTCCAAGCCTGTGTGCTCATCTCTCACTTCACATCATTACCCAGCTTCATCTATGGCTGCGGTATCAACCCTGAAATCGACATGGACGGAGGTCACACGCTAAGACCGCCCTCTCTGTCGGACGAGCCGGGTCTTTCAAATAACAATAAGCCAAATGTAAGTCCGAAAAAAGAGGAAAATTTGGTGTAAACTGTAAACGTTAAGGGAAGATTTTCCATTTGAGCTACTGTACATGCATGTTAGTGTTTGTTTTTGAGTTAATGCAGGAAATTATGAAAATAGAATTTGCATGGTGTTCCTATTACCTTTATGCATTTAAAGTGGGCTGAAGTTAGCATTTCATTATAAGTAAATACTAATACATGGAACTTGTTAAGGCCATCGATACTACCCCATTATATCAGGCACCATCTGTATAGAGTCAATGGATACGTGTTTATATATATATAATATATATATATATATATATATATATATATATATATATAATATATATATATATATATATATATATATATATATATATATATATATATATATATATATATATGTATAATATATATATATAATATATATATTATATATATCATATAATATATATATATATTATATATAATATATATATAGCTGTTAAACCAGACATTTACATGTATATTCATTTTAAAAGACAAACAAATGATATGTCAGATGGCACTAAAATATGATACAGCAATTCCTAATGATGACTTTGTGGTGGTATATAAATATATTTCATTAGGAATTGCTGTATCATATTTTAATGCCATCTGACATATCATTTGTTTGTCTTTTGAAATGAATATACATGTAAATGTCTGGTTTAACAGCTGTTATCATAATTTACAATACTAGTACCATAAATTAGTCAGCATACAGTACATGAGGGTAAGGAGCAAATAGATGTACTATCAGTCGCTGTGTTCTTTTGCTTGCAAATCAAGAAGTGCCTATAAATTTCTATTTATATGTCCTCAAAGCGTGTTCATGTGTGTGTGTGTGTGTGTGTGTGTACAACTTGCATATTAAGCCATTAGAAACTGCAACCCGCTGGTTTTTGTACAAAACTGATTAGAATGACAAAATTCAGTTGTTAACGGGTTAAAATATCTTTTCAAAAATAGGAAAAGATATCTTCTGCCTTCCTTTAATATAGGCATTATAGCACTATTTACTGTCATATATTTAGGCATTAGACTAAACTAAAATTCCAAGTATTAACATCAGGAATAAGGTATGCACGTATGTCTCTGTTTGAGATCCATGTAGATTTTTCAGGGTGAGGGGGGGGGGGGGTGGAAGGAAAGGAAGAGAGAAAAGAAATATGTGGTGCAGGAGTGTTACATGTATGATACAGTGATTTTCAGTTTTCTAGATTATCTGCAATTTTTTTTCTTCTATTGCCTGTATTCTACCACAACATTCTATTTCCCTTTGATAATCATGCATCCTATGACCTGAAAATTTACAGTTTTAATGTATAGCAAACCTGTAGTTTATATTCATAGCCGAACTGTGAATAAATTACAAAGATTGCCATTGACATAGAAAAACACAGTCAGTCCACAGTAAACTCTTTTCTCCCCCCATCATGAAGTGTTTGAGAAGATGATACAGTGAAACCTGTGTATAAAGACCACTCAAGGGAGACAAGAAAAGTGGTCTTTATAGGCAGGTGGTCTTTATGGACAGGTTTCCTGTAGTACATGCTTCAATGATAAACCACATTGAAGGGAAACAGAAAATATGGCCTTTATAGACAGGTGATTGTTATAGACAGGTGGTCGCTAAAGCAGATTTGACTGTAGTAGTAGTACATGTAGTAGCAGTAGTAGTACAGTGAAACCTGTGTATAAAGACCACTCAAGGGAGACAAGAAAAGTGGTCTTTATAGGCAGGTGGTCTTTATGGACAGGTTTCCTTTAGTACATGCTCCAATGAGAAACCACATTGAAGGGAAACAGAAAATATGGCCTTTATAGACAGGTGATTGTTATAGACAGGTGGTTGCTATTAAAAGCAGGTTTGACTGTATTATGATTATATTACTTTTGGCATACATGAAGCAAACAACCATTCTGTAAAATTCATTCCTACAAAGTTTGAATAAATTTACAAGCCTTGCATCGTCGTACAAGTCAGTCCAACCTCTTTCCAATCATGAAGTGCGAAAATAGGTGGAAGATTATTGCCCCCAGGGTGTGTACGTGCTCTGCCGGTGAAATTCGACACAGCCTCTCTGCATCCAAGTGATCTATTGACAGATATAGAGTTACCTGTGGGGCTGTATAACTTGTCACCCTCTAATATAATAGGAGCCTTGTTACATGTAGCAGACCCTTAAACTGCATGATCATTCTTGTCTGTAGAAGTGGCATTATGGGTCCTGTCCTTCAATTGTTCAGGATCAGGCTTTTTAGGAGACTGAATTGATGAAATTTTATCTATATTTTCCATTATTGCTTCTTTTGAAAAATGGGCAGACATGTACCTGAATATTTTTACAAGGCAGTGATCAACCACAGAAAAATGTAGAAATGGTACAGCAATTGCAGCATTTCAATGTCTTAAATGTAAAGATTATTGTCATGCAGTATCAGCAAATATATGGAACATTCTGTAACATTTAAGGAAACAAAAATTCGCATGCACCAACAAAAGTAGTAAAATATGCTGGTACCCTCAGAGAATACAGTGTTATATCATAATGAACTGATAATTACAGGTCAAAGGCAAGCATTTCAACTGATGAATAAAATTTCATATTTAATCATTATTAACCCATTAAGTACTGGGGGTGTTTCACAAAGACTAGGATTGACTCAAATTGCTTTTAACTATGGCAGGCCATTCATGCCACTGTTTTCTTTCACCATCGGTCTCTCAAGGGATGCACAAATCATTGTCACAAATTTGAAGAATTTACATTTTTTGTTTTCTTCATCATTGAACTATAAAAAAAATTGTCAATTCTGCAGATTTGTGACCATGATTTGCAAATCCTTTGAGAGATCCATGGTGAAAGAAAACAGTGGCATGAATGGCCAACCATGGTTAAGTGCAATTTTAGTCAATCTTAGTCTTTGTGAAACACCCCCCTGGAACCAGATTGTCCCTGTACCAAGCTCTATGGGAATGACTGAATTCAGTAGTCAACAGGTTAAGAAGTTTGGTTTTAGAAAATAACAGGGAATCATCATTATTATGACATTCTGTATCATTTCAAGATGAGTTGATAAACCAGGAGGAAACATACAGAAACTGGTCTTGAGGAGTAGAGATTGTATTTGATAGATTAAAATCTGTTTTTAAAAATGCAACAAATAAGACATTGCCATTTAGGAATCAAAAGTGGTTGATAAATATTTTGTCATTCCTGACTATCACATTTTCCACCTTTTGAGGAAGAGTCAGCAGCCGGGGATGTCGCAGAATGACTGTCTCAGATGTGAAAAATCTAATTGATTAGATAAAACCTGTAAGATCAAAACAACAAACGTTATTGCAATATATGCAACTGTTATAGCATTCATTGTCAGAGACAGAGATGTAGATTATCATTACAAGCAGGTGATAGATATTTCATCATTATCATCACACCTTTACATTCCAGGAGGAGTTGGCGGGAGGGAACGTGGAGGAACTGGTTCAGAAGATGAAGAACATTGAGAAACAGAGCGATACAGAGGATTCACAAGAGGAGAAAGTCAAGAAGTTTGAGAAAGTCAGAGAGCAGAGTGGTCAATGTAAGTAAATTCTAAATCTCCTTCATACAGGCAGGGTTCTCACTAGAAAAAAATCCACACATGGTTCCCACTCTGCGCAAAGCGCGTAATTTTCGGAAGTTTTACGGAATAACACCTAAAGTTAGGTGTGGCGGCAGTATATGCTATAGTAAAAGGATGAAAAATGCTTCTTGGTAAGCAGGAGTTGTCTACTAATGGCATAAAGGTAAAAATACCTTGCCAAAAAGCAAAACAATCTGTGACATTTATCATTATTGTTAGGAATATATACTCCAATATTTTTTTACCCTTGTTGCCACGCATGGTGCAGCAATTTTACACATGGTTCTTCCTTGTCTGAAACCCTTTACGCATGGTATTGGAACCATGGGTGTTATGTACTGGCGAGAACCATGCATACAGGGTAGTGGTGCAGGGGGTAACTGTTGAAGGGTAATTGTTGTATGAGCCAAGGGGGGAGGGTGGGATGTGTGGTAAGGTTTTAGTGGTGCAAGCATATGATTTGGCACGCCATAAGCCGGAGTAACTTCATAACCCGGGGTATGGCGTTGTGTAGCTCCATCTCGCGTCCACCAGAATACAGTTATGCAATGTTGTTGGCCGACTTTTATGTCAAGGTCGGCAATAATGATCCCAAAGCCAGTTTTCCTTCTGTAATGATGACGTATGACAACAAATTTCTTAAATTCATTGAAATCTTGAATAAAACACTAAAAAAGTACTTTCACAAGCTTTAAAGGCATTGGCTAACTTTGTGAGTAGCTGATTTAAAAAATTCTCAAACGAAGATGAAACATGTGTATGAATACTTGTATTTGTACTCAAAAACCCTGAAACCAACCATAATTTGGAATGAAAAAGTGTTAAGTTAGACGCAAACGGCGATTTTATTATCCTCCGTCTCACGAGACAATCACGAAGAGGACCACTTTGCCTGAACTTGAAAATGCCGTTATGTGCCTCCTGCTGCGTGATACGCCCATACACACAGTATGGTAAGGTGAGTCATACGGGCATACTCCTTATGTCTATTCTGTGCAACCGACCCTCATATATTTTTCAAACATTGGTTCACATTTTTGATATTTAAAAATACTTCCTGTGGATATTATACTTTGAAACTTTCAGACTGGTATTTTTGGACTATAACCCTTATGTTTATCCCATTTTCAAGTAACATAACAGTGTTAACCAATGTCTTTAAGTACCCAGGGTACAACGCTGAACAAAAATTGATTAATTCAGCAAAACAGTGGATTTTTAGTAGTTACCCCAGGGTTACAAACACTGCATCATATTCCAGTTTTGCATGAGAGGAGAATCTAGGGGATATTTGCTCTATGAATTGGATTCCAACCTGGAAATGATATCAGTTTGTTTTATATTATCTGAATTCTTTCAGTTCTTGTCATACAACACCCCTATGGTTGCAAGATCTTTCATACCACATTACAAGTTCAAATAGCCGTTGGCTCCATTTCGAGTTACATCATCACCAGTCCATACGAATTGCTGAAATCATGTTGGCCTTTAGTGACAAGGTCACGGAGGACAAAGTTTTGATCAGTTTAATGTACCAAACGGTGACACATGTTGTCTGTTCTGAAATACATGTACCTCGTGTAAAAACTTGGCAAAGAATTGAACAAATAAGGAGAGCTATTTGAGATCCTTTTTCAGAAGTGATAAATTTTCCGCTACATGAGAAAAGGAGCAATTCCTTGTTGACATGCCAACTCATTGTGATGTCATTTGTGAAGTCATCAGTAGTAAAAAGTGCAAGTGAGATTGTGAAGTGCACATGGCTAGCAACATAATATTTACAACATCATGAGCAACCTTAGCAACGAAATGGCAGCATTACAGGCACATAAGCAGCAATATTACCAGCTCAATTTAAGCATATCATTACTCTTTGATAGCCAAAATAAAAAAAACACATTAAATAAAATAAAACAGCAACAGCATCACAGAAGCATCCACATCAGCAACAAAGTATTAGAGGCAAATTAACATTTGCAGGATCACTCTTTAACTCATCACTTGTAGTGATTAAGAATTTTTATTTAAGCATCACCATCACTAGTATGCATTCCTGTTGTGTCAAATTGGAAGTATGTCTGTGAGCTCCATTTACTTTTGGAGAGGATGTAGAAAAATAGCATTAGAAAAGCGGTAGCACAAACAGTTTTAGTTTTTATTGTTCTTGAGAATGTATAGATCTGGCATGACCTACAAATAGCCCACAGCCAAGTTTTTGCCGATCAATTATCTGAATCAGCCTGCGATGGCCTGGGGGCTTGCACGGTGCATCTTCATCCTTCCCGGAGCTGCATTTAGACACTTGACATTTGGCTGACTGTTTTTCAAAGCTGCCAAAACATTGCCTGCTTAATCCTCCGCTGGCATCTGGGCAGCTATTACAAGGAGGCGTTGTAGTACCAAGGGCATTAACAGCCTGTTCAGCCCACCTCATCCTTAATCACCCTTGTTCTCCTTTGTATCGTGGCAGTCTTAGAAAGCATTGCGGTTTTCCGTGGAGTTGAGAGCTTGCCAAGTTATTGCACCTTACCTGGTGTGTGTTTACAAACATGGATTACACCTACAAAATATGACAGCAGGTGTTTCATCAACACCAACACAAAACTCTCTCAGGGGCAAGGTCTGTGCATTTGCTTTTCATTACCTGATGTAATCCATGTTTACAAACATGGATTACACCAACAAAATATGATAGCAAGTGTTTCATCAACACCAACACAAAACTCTCACAAGGGCAAGGTCTATGCATTCATTACCTGGTGTCTGAATGAGTTAGATATGATAAGAAAGCCCATAAAAAACTCTACAACTGTGCTACACAACATTTAACTTCAAAAATTTTCAGGTAAAAAGTTACAGCCTTCTAGATAACAGAGACCCTGTAAACCAAGATTAGTGTTCGCTGCTAAAATAATACAACGCACAGGGGGTTTACAGGTGAACGCACAAAGAGTTAAGTAACATTCTTTGAGTTTGAATAAAGTCTAATGTTCTATACCAAAATTGTGGCTTGGTTACAGTTTATTCCAAATACATTTTAAAAGAGTGCAGTTTGATAGTAATATGTTTATCCAAGAAC
Organism: Echinometra lucunter; assembly: GCA_029962745.1. Taxonomy (NCBI): domain Eukaryota; kingdom Metazoa; phylum Echinodermata; class Echinoidea; order Camarodonta; family Echinometridae; genus Echinometra; species Echinometra lucunter. The sequence continues at coordinate 13,144,227 of CM057160.1, forward strand.
AAAGAATAAAACAACCTGTAATTCTAAGAAAGGGAGTAAACCACCGGGAACCAGTTTACGCATTAACTAGAGCTAGAACTTCCAAGGGAAATGATTGGTATATGATTCACACTCAACCTTGCCTGTTCAGAACAGTAAGAGGATGAAAGCATGGCAAACCATGTGCATCAAATTGAATTTTCTCCTAATTGGTCCTTAACCCTTGTGTGGTTTTTCCTGCTCATGGCAACAACGTGGTTTGTCAAAATATTGACTGGAAACCGGTAGTAACTTAATCACCTTTTTCTCCAAATTGAACAGAATAACACAGTTTGGGATAATGAAAACTCAAGGCATGCAAGAGATGCACTAATCCAGTGGTTTTTAGCCATTTGTTAATGTGGTTACAGGTGTCGTGATGCCAGTCAGTAGAAATGGTGTTTACAGGATAGAATTTCATCACCTTATATGGGATAGGTTTGGGATGGCATACCACAGAAAATAAAAATGGCATGGTGGAGGGCTGTTTTCTTGATGGTGATATTTGTTAATGATATTAGTTGATTATAACCCCCCCCCCAGCTTCCCCTTAACTTTCTCATCATTAATTATGTTTTTATTAATCAAGCTTTCACCTTATTTATTCTGTCTTCCTGTGTCTCTTTCATCTTCTCTCTTGTAGCTAGCCACTCTATATTTTCTTGCCACCCTTCTCTTTCTCTTCCTCTTAATTTTTCTGTACTTCTTTGTCTTTTTCTTTCTTTCTTTGACTCCCAGCGGTTTCTTTCCCTGAACTCCAGAGTTACAAGTTGTATTGAGGATGAATATCATGCATTGTGCAGATAATTTACAGTAATTTCAGCATATTCTCAATGGGTATGAATTCACTCAGAATACCTGTCACATATTCAGTATGTTAATTGTTGTCTTTATATGCAGAATTCATCAGACTCCATAAACATTGAAACATGAGAATCACAAACGTAATATCTCTCCTTCTCAACTTCCAGTGCTACCCAGGAATCCTGGTTCATCGTGTGGGGAGAGGGAGGACATCACGCCGTTTGTCCAGGATCCAAACTTCCTCTACGAGGACTTTGCCAGACGAGGCGAGAACTCCCAGTTCCAGACTTTCCGGGCGCAGGACTACACCTGGGAAGACCAGGGCTACTCGCTCGTCAACAGGTACTATCCCGATGTCAGCCAACTGATGGACGACAAACTTGGCATCGCTTACAACATGACCTACAACACGTGAGTCTTTTCACACTCTCTTTTGTGAATGATGCTAGTTTCTGTATTTTTATGGCAGACATTTGCAGTAATTTGGAAGCATGAGGTACAGCTACTGCTTGCAATTCCACTTTATACAAAAAAGGTACTTCAGTTTGTCTGGGAAGGAGGTTCTCCTCCCTACCTTTCTCCAGGCTGCTGAAGCAGCCTTTTTCCTGTAATGTGGCTTATTTCCTGTATTAAGCCAAGTATTATAACTGCAAGTGTCATAAGGATATCCAGATGGAAAATATTCTAGTTCGTATGTAAGATGTACTCAACCTCCAGAACCTGTTATGAAATAACTTGAAGTTCACTTTAAGCTTTATACTCCTTACTGTTTTTTATTTGACTTTGGATTTTTTTTCTATCTACATCCAGCATGGGCCACAAAAAGCAAGTGGATACATCATTGCTGAGGCGAGCCATCTGGAACTACATCCATTCGTTGTATGGCATTCGACACGACGACTATGACTATGGGGAGATTAATGAACTGCTAGACAGGCAGCTGAAGACCTACATCAAGACAATCGCGTGCTACCCAGACCGCACCACCAAACATGATTATGACAGCTTCTGGCTGGACTTCAAGCACTCAGAGAAGGTAAGTTAAGTTAGCATGAAAGTTTTAGCAGGAATGCTAATTCATAATTTCAAGACCTGTTGTCTCTCTGCTTTAGGCTTCTTCAGGCTTCGTACAGAATGTATAAGGTTTCCAGATCCATAGGCTTCTTTTCCGGCTGATTTGATAGAATGAGCAGGTGTCTCTGTTTTCTGCCCAAATTTAAATCGAAGGCGTTATTTGAAACATGAACAGAACCATGATTCTTACGTCCCAGCATGGACATTCTTTGTGCATTATGAACCATTATGAAGAGTTGGTGACAAGAAAATCTTATGAAGTATAAGAGTTTTCCCACTCTAGGAAAGCTTCATGCCTGACATTGATTGAACATTAACCCTGAACTTTTATAATAGACCATTTTTTAAGAAATATATTAAAATGTGCAGATGCCTTTCTACAAAATGCAAGATGTCTCACTAGCATTTGAAGACTTGATAAGTAATTGCATCTTTTCTTTCTTCTTTATGTCTTTTTCTTATGTATGTCAGGTCCATGTCAATGTGATGGTGTTAGAAGCCAGGATACAGGCCAGTCTACTCTACTGCTTGCGAGCCATCATGAGATACATGACATGACCTCCTGACCCCGTGAGGTTAACCAACAGCAGCTAGAGGTCAAAGGTCATATCTGTGATGCTTTCGTCATGATGCTTATGTACAATGCAAAGTACCAAACATTTAGCGAAAAATGCTTGTATGATTTGAAGCTGTCCGTCCCTTACCCGTGCCGCCCCCCTGCAACTCTCGCCGAACCCCAGCTTGTGTCCGTGCCAGTATAGACAGCGCATGAGGACTGCAGTCTACTCTCCACTGCATAGGAGCCTGTATAGAAACAAACTTGTGCACTGAACAAATTTTCATAGAGGTGCTTCTACTATATATCGAGTTTTGTGATGTTTTTAGGAAATCATTTTATGGAGTGCTCGAGAACGCTTTGACTGGAGAGTGTCTTGAAGAGAACTTGGCAGTAGCCTGTGATGGACACAGTGCTGTATAGAGTGGGAAATCCACTAAGAAGTTTGCTATTGTGGACCTGGAACACCAAGACACGTGTGTGTTGCTGCATGGGAATTTCAGACTGTTGCATAAAAAGCAGGACCTGAACTGGAAGAACGTTTTCACTGTACCCTATCCTTTCAATCACTCCATTGTTGGTGTTGTCTTATGAGTGATAATATTGGTTAAAATTGACGATATATTGATGTCTGTTGTGGACTCTCCACCTTGTCAAAGGTTAAATACTTCCTAGATCATTTGATGCACTTTTAATTTAGCCTAGCTCTGTGCGTAATTTACCCTTTGCTGTTGATCCCGTGTCCACCTGTCTTGTATGAAGTATGGCACGAAGAGAAAATCTTGAAAATATTTTATGGGAAATAGTGTACTAGTATGTCATTCCCACAACATTTTTAAATCCTATAACGTGAATTCCATTGTGGATATGAGTGTACATGCATGGTGTTGATAGTGGCTGTCAAAATTAGCAAAATGCATTTCATTGCTTCTTCTTCCAAAGTGTCTATTGAAATGAACATTGTTGACTTGTTTGGTACATGGTGCTTCTGCAGCTCTTTTGCTTATGTATGTATATATGGCATTACTGCTAAAAGTGTGCGCATCTGTTGACTTGGCTGTCAAACAACGAAAGTGAGCTTTTCAAGAGACTGAAGGAAAAAAAGAGAACTTTGTACATAATATGTTTGTACTGTTGTGGCTTTGTTATATGGAAAACAATAATATGTTTGCAGTATTTAAAGGTTTTTCTCAACCAATTTTTAGAAGTATTTTGATATTATCGCAAGCTCGGAGTTAAAAAGAATAAAAAAATGAATGAATAAGATCTAGGAAGTGCTTTCATTATAGGAAATTAAAAAATGATAATTCTCCATCGTACTTGAAAGTAAAAAAAAAAGGCTGATGAAGAAGAATATTGTTTTGATACTAGCCTTGTCTGCAGGCATGTATATTAAGAGTTATGTAACTCACTCACAAATTGCCTGAAAAAGAGAGTATGATGGTGTTACATTCGTAGAATGTATCAAGGAGTTGATTGAGATTTGTGAGCTGGTATGAGTTACCAGCTATCATATTTTTATACCAAAGAACTGGAGGCAAGGGAGAACATGCAGTCAGATCACTGATCTGTGCACCGTCTCGGCAGCTGTGTGTGTGGTACATCGCCATTCTTATTCAAAAGCAGACGACAGCTGATACAAAATTAATTTGCTCATGCTGCAAGTTCCTGCAACATTTTGTTGAAGTGAAGACTTATTTGATCGGAAATAGCCAGGGTTCCCTCTGTGACTTCTGCCAAGGTTTCCTTGGCTCTGGCTTCATGTTGGGTAAATTGTCACTTGGTCTAATCCCACTTTGTCTAATGCCCATTTGGTCTCATCCCACATGGTCTAATCCCATTTCCTGCACCAACATTTTATCGAATAACCATTTGGTCTAATTGCCACTTGCCCCATTTACCATTTCGTCTAATTTCCAGTTAGGCTATGCCCATTTCATCTGATACCCACTTGGTCTAACACAATTTAATCTATCTGATTAGACGAACAGGAACCAAATGGTCATTAGACGAAATGAGGAAAACTAAATAGACGAAGTGGCGATTAGACCATTTGATAATTAGCCAAAATTACATTTAGCCCAAGTGGGTATTAGACCAAGTGATGATTAGACCAAACAACAATTAAACCAAATTTATAGACAAAATGGGTTTAGCCATTGGACAATCTAGGAATTAGACCAAGTGGCTATAAGCCTCATGGTGGGTTCAAAGTATCCTGCTTTGTCAATGTTGGACACTCTGTCAAGAAGGGTCATTGCGGTCAGGGTAAAGTCGCATGATTTGAACGAGCTTCTTGGATCTGACTGCATTTCCTTCTTGCACCAAGATGATTTTGAAATCTATGCCTCTTTTAAATTTATTTCATCTATAAGATGCTATACTTGACATCTGTCTATTATCTTCCATAACAGTTTCAATAATAAGTTTTTTGGCCTAGTAGGCATGGTACTGAAAAAATGAGATGTGAATATCGTCATGTCCACAGCTGAAGGGCAGGGAATCACATTTTTGTAAATTCATTGAACTTTTTTAAAGTAACAGTATCTCTGTCAGGTACTTGGGTAATGTTCAGACTGAAGTGTTTTGCACAGACCTAGTCCAGAAACATTCAAAAAACAATGTAGATTATAGATTATGGTAATTCTTGCAATGTTCCTCCACAATCTGGGCATGTATTGTCAATCTTTCTGCCAAATGCACAACAGTATGTGCTTTTACCATTTGATATCATTGTATCCTCTGTTGAACAGAGTCTTATGTATATCATAATCATTCTGAATTTTCCAGGGTGTTCTCTTGCATAGGGCTAGGGTATTAGCAAAACAGCGTGGTGCGGAAAGACACGTCCGGAACTCAAAACAGCACAGACAACAGCATGCATTTTGCATTCTTTACGCATCTTTTTGCCCCACTCGATTTGCTAAGCTACCTCCTCCTTATTCAGACCAGTAGTTTCTTATTACAGTCTGAATATGATCACAAGGGCATTGGCATTGCTATTGATATTCAATATTTAATTCACATTTATCGTATAACTGAGCATTTTTATCACTCCTAGAAATCATCCATATTATTTCCTCACTGGTCGCTTTTCTCTTTATGCTGAATCTTTGATAATAAAGTCAAACAAAATCTGTACCAGTTTATAGACAGTGGGGTATAAAGTGGTCATCAGAATCTGTTGGTCATTTTTCTTAGGATTGATAAGGTCCTATTTTAAACAAATGAAGAAATTATGGTAATTCATATCTGCAAGCGATATATGAAGATCTTGCAATCTCACTTTAAATGTAAAAAGTGAATTAAGTATGCACATTTCTCATTATGTTGCCATATATTTGCATATATGCATAACAGTAAGGATGATCACATTTATTAAATTCTGTGAAATTTTTGGAAGGACCTTTATTTGATGCCCTTTAATGAGCTGTCATGTAAAAGAAGTCGTGAGATGACTCGTTTTCAGAAAACTTAAAACATGAACTATATTGGACAAAATTGCTTTCCTTCATGGACCACATTGCCAGTTCAAGTTAGCACTTATCCTTTTATTGAAAAATGATAATGTTCCTGTATTAATGCTTCGGTGGCTTAGTTGCTATGTGTAGAATTTTTTTGTCAGGATTGGGGCCATGGCCCCTTTCTCACTAGCTACTCTTTATGTCGGTTGGTTGGTAGTCACGTTGACACATTTGAAGTACTCTGTAGCTACTAAATCCTGTGCCATGCCAGTGGGTACTCGTTGTGCACAACTCCTTTTTGTCACACCAAGGTGCGCATCGAACAGTGCTGAAACCCCTGTGTGAAGATGCTCTTTCTTGATTGCCCTTTGTTAGTTCATTAAACTGATGCTTTATATCTTGATCATCATTATTGATATTACATATGTATATTTCAGATAATGTATTGACTTACTGTATACATTGTTTCTCCTCGATATGAAGTTTTGAGATGTTGAGATGTTCAGTGAAGAAGTCGTAGACCCTTGGCTCGTACCTGACAGGCTTCCCACAATCTCCGTACATAATTTAGCTTTAAAAAAAAAAAAGACAATTTGATGCATATTTGATGATTAGGTAATATAGCTTTCTCATATGTAGTACCTCATGACAGTAATATCAGTATGTGGTGTTAAAAAGAAAAACTTTCATGTATGCTTCCATAAAGTTGTTGAAGGTAATACAGTGAATCAGTGTGACATTTACATGTATGTGCCACTTACTGAAATTGACAGTGTTGGGATGGGATTTTTTTTTGTCGGGGGGGGGGGCTTGTTTGTTTTAGGTTTTTTTTTTGTTTTTTTTGTTTTTTTGTTTTTTTGTTTGTCTTTGTACCGTCCTGTACATTGAACTAATTTAAGATTGCCATGTTATCGGTATATTTTTGATGAAAGCTAGACACTGCCGTACAATCCATGAAAATAATATCTACTTTCATACTCTTGTATTGATGTCAATTTCTGATATCCACTTTCCTCTCATTCATAGCTTTGACATCAGGGCATAGCACATATGCCTAATGTAGTTTAACCATCAGAGTATATGTTTGTAGTGACTGTGATGACATTCATTTTGAAAGCTCACTATAACTCACTTTAGTCCAACTGAATCAAAGGTAGTAAATAAAGATGTAATCATCAAATATAATGCTAGAGATAAATGGCCTTTGTATGGTGGTGACATTTATAACAGGCTTGGTTTTGTGTATATGTCAACAATCCTGCTACAAAGTGAAACACGAGGGTGAGCAGAAATCTGAAAATTATACTTGTTTGCCTATGATGGTTTTAGACGGTTTACCTTTAGGTGGTTCCTAATCGGGAGAAATCTGTGACATAAATCCTTTTCAGGAGAAAGGAATTTAAGCAGCTGAAGGAATTCCGCCACAAGTACCATAATATTGCTGCAAACGATTCTCACTTACCTGTATATTAGCAGTGATGTATGTTGCCAAATTAATGGATATTGAATTGCTGAATCTAGAACATTGCCTGGTTGTGCTCATGTCTTTTTGTTTCCTGATTTGAACATATATGCTGATTTTGTACCTTTTGCATTGCCTTATGTTTTTCACATCTCATGATTTATTGTATTATGTTCTCTGATTTTACTCCAATTGATAATGTGATATATATTAATAGCGGTAACGACAGTTCCTGAAATTCACCCGAGTGTATGTAAATTATTACAAATGATATTGGTAATCTGTGATAGGGCCAGTTGTTCTGCAAATGAAGAGTTTATATGCAAAAACAGATAAATGCCATTTTTGACAATCTTAAAGGCATTGGCTAACTTTGTGAGTAGCTGATTTAAAAAATTCTCAAACTAAGATGAAACATGTGTATGAGTACTTGTATTTGTACTAAAAAATCCTGAAACGAACTATAATTTGGAATGAAAAAGTGTAAGTTAGGTGCAAACGGCGATTTTATCATCCTTCGTCTCACGAGACAATCACTAGGAAGACCACTTTGCTTGAATTTGAAAATGCCGTTATGTGCCTCCCGCCGCATGATACGCCAATACACACAGTACGGTAAGGTGAGTCATACACGCATGCGCATTCCTTATGTCTATTCTGTGCAACCGACCCTCGTATATTTTTCAAACATTGGTGCACATTTTTGATATTTGATAATACTTCCTGTGGATATTATACTTTGAAACTTTCAGGCTGGTATTTCTACACTATAACCCTTATGTTTATCCCATTTTCAAGTAACAAAACAAGATTTTTTAAAATCATAACAATGTTAACCAATGTCTTTAAAGTAAGGTCACCATCATATACTACAAAGTAATACCTTTCAAATGATATATTGGTCATGACATGTAAAGGTATATTGTTGAAGTTGTGGTCAAAAGTAGCACATATTTTCTTTATTTGGCTTGATCTTTAATTGCAAATATCAGAATTTGACAAAAATGGGTGTATCTGGGCAATTCCACACAGGAAGTGCAATCAGCTAACTTCAGATTTACAGTAAAAACAATCACTTTGATAGTCCTGAACAGCCAAATCCTTGAATGCAAAGAAGCTATTAAACGAAAAGGAATTCCACTATCTTAGTCAGTATTGGTATAATGCATGTTTGACTTTGGACATTTTGTTATTTGAAAGTTGCGCCATTTTCTGGTAATTCCGTTACCAAGGTACATATACCACAATATCGTGAATGTGAGTAGAAAATTGTTGGAATGAAAGAGATCAGGTGAAAGAGTGGACATATTTTCAGAGTATTGTTATGGTAAGAAGGAAAGGCAGTATAGAAAATAGGCACACAGACTCGAAAAATGTGAGTGAAATTGCCCATCTGTTTTTTGCATTCAAACTCTTCAAATGTACACAAGAAGATGATTCTGACTCACTGACTCCAAATATTTGTAATTGTGTATGATACACAGGCCATCAATATTTTGTTCTTAACAGCAGGGCGATAGATTTAGTTTGGATCTTGCAATACAAAGATACAAATGTGCCAAATATTGTTTGCAAGATCATCATGTCAGAGTTTTAGCAGTATGGAAACTGTGGTCTATTTTTTGAAATGAGATGCAAATATCTTAATTTGTTACGGTAATAGCTTGACAACTAACCGGTGACCACATTTTACCAGCATTTTTTTAGATATTTTGTTAGTTAATTTGATTCAAAATTCTCTTGGGGCTTGTGAAGTTTTAATTGATGGAAAAAAACAGGAGTTTTTGTGTTTACTGAGTTGTTGTATGTCCCATATAAATATTTGTAATTGTAATTTATCTTTTATATATTCTATCCATAAATTTGATTTCTTTTTAAAGAGCAGTCAAAATGTTTCAATGAAACTGAACAAATAAATCATTCAATTTGCTGATAATTTTTTTCCCAGTTCAGTAAATCGTGTTGTCTTTGTGGCAGACAGAAGTGCACATGATCCGTTTCTGTTACAATACCTTACTTAAATCTAAACCTCTAAAATTAATAACACTTGACTTTCTTTTTAAATTTGTTTGAAATCAAATAAATGTACATGTGTTTATGATGGAAGAAAGGCACCTCTTTATTGGATTTGTGATTTGATGTTAGTACACGTAAGTGTCAGATTTATTTACCCTCACTAAATCTCTGCCCCTTGTTCACTTATTAGTATGAGATTTCTTTCAAAATGGAAGTACATTTGGACTATTGTGTGTAAGCCTTCTGCTCACATCCATATTTTACTTGTAGTAGTTTATTTCGTGAATGACAAAGCTACAAAGATTTTCCCCCCAGATTTTACAATTTATATGTTGACATATTTAATGTTTTGTGTGACCATGTCATTTCAAAGACCAAATACCCCTCTTAGAACGGTTGATTATAAGCTCATTTTAAATGGTCATCACTTGTTAGGAATGGTTTGTTTGAAAAGAAATACATGTATGTTTATATATTCATCAGAACAAGAGAATGCTCAATTATTTGAACCAATTTCTGTTTGTTTTTGTTTACCATCATTCTTTAATTCATGCTGTATAAAACAAAAATTGTGTACTTTCATGTCTGGAATAATTGCAAAAATTAGATGCATAATTTGCTATTGAATGCAGTGATGGGTCAAGTTTTGAAAATATGTTGTCACTCCACAGTCACCGAGGGGCTTTTTTTTTTCTTGTGCCACAAGTGATAGAAAAGGGCTATTTTACAATTATCCGAAATGAAAGCAGAGGTAACACTTAACAGTTATTGAAAAGGTGTTTGGTACTGCAAAATCGAAAAAAAAAGCATTGAACACGGACATACTGAAGCTTTTCGACATACACTCATCAGAGTAAAATTGCATGAATGAACAGAAAGCCAAATTGAAACAGTTATAACTGGGTAAACTTGTGAAATCTGCCCCCTCCTCTTTTTCCTGCTCACTCTATTTCTCACCCAAATCACCTTGCTTAACGAGGGAAGCAAGGCTAGTTTTCTCTAATATTGTAGAATGATACTGCCTTCCAACTATTTGCACTGTTCTAGTTACACATTTTCCAGAGTATCCCTAAATATTCTAGGGTACTTCTCAGATTCTTCTGCCCATATATAGGTTTCAGTCTGTGGGCAGCTTCAAATAAAACACTTGACTGCTTTCTTCCCGATAAAGCTCTTCATTCAAATATGTCTTGATATTTGATATGTTTCTTGGTTAGGTTAACAATCAGACTAAGAGTTAATGAAATAGTTCCCCATCAGTGAGATTTAATGGGAACTAAATGATTTGTGATGTAGTTATTATATTTATCTGAATATATTTTTTCCATGATATGAAGTTTTATTGTTTTGTTCTTTTTGAAATCCAAAGACATTAAACAAGTATTTACTTCATGGTGACTAAATTAAAGTTCGTTTTCATGTCTTTTTATTAATTTCATTTGTGAATGTGATGGGATTGTGAGGGAGTGCTTTGTAAAGACGGTGTTATATGTCTTGATAGAATATTGATGAAAGAATGGAAAGCAAGAAGAATGAAATAGGGGAGGGGGGGGGGGGGTAAGAGAGGAGAATGATAGTGATGGAGGGAGGAGAGAGAGAGATGGGTGGGGAGACGATTTTTCTTTTGGGGACATTTTTATTGTTAATGTTTGTGGAGTAGTTGGTTTTTTTCTTCGCACGAGGGGGGGGGGGGGTAGTAGTATGACATCACTGTATACTATCTAGCTATGATCCCTCTCTCTCACTGCCCCCCCCCCCCCATTCTCGCTCTTTCTCTCTCTCTCTCTCTCTCTCTCTCTCTCTCTCTCTCTCTCTCTCTCTCATGCGCACTCTCTCATTTCTCTATCTCTTCTCTTCCTTTTTATTCTATTTTCTTTCCTTCTCTTCTCTCTTTTACGCCTTTTCTCTTTCTCTTTTTATATGAAAGATTCATTTCAATATGTTTTACCTTTCAAATATACTACTTGGCAAGCTACATGATCATTGCCTCTCGATATTGCGCAATGCCTTTTCCAGCACACTATGGTGTTACGCAAGGGCGACAGAAAATGTAAACTTCCCCAGACATGTTCTAAGTATGATGAAACAATTTCGCACGAAATATTTTGCCGAAACAGTAATATAATGCACAGGATACTGACTGATAGGCATTTGATATCTCCATTTGTGACTATTATGTTTTACTTAGACCTTATCTGTGGAATTGCTGTTTTGCTTATCATTTTTACGAGAAATTCTTAGCCGTTTGGAATACTTAACTTTAATGTTAGATGGCAGAGGTGAGTCAAAACTATTTTAAGTAAATACTTTTCCTGCAACATAGCTTCTAAGTACAAGTAGTATATATAGAAGCCGAAGAATTTGGGGGGGGGGGGGGGGAGGGTAGCTGCAGCCCATCCCTCTCTGGGAGAAGACATACGTATAGGGTACAAGATAATGTGCTCGTTTGCATGCTTATTCCCCTCCCCTCCCCTCCCGTTAGAAAATGCACTGCAGGCTATACCCTTTTTTTAATCGCTGGCTAGGTTTTCAAGAGAATATTTGCAAACATTTATTGTTATCATTCGAATTTATACAGCACGTTATCATTCGAATTTATACAGCACAAATGAGGAAAAGAAGAAAGACGTAGGGAGGGGAAGAGAGAGAGGGGAGGAGGGAGAGAAGGGGATGGAAATAGGGAGAAATTCGAAGATAAGAATATTATCAAACTTTTGTACGATATATTTGATCACATTGTGCTCTTGGCATGCTTGGTACTTGATATACAAAGAGAACATTTTCCAGCATTTACTTTCTCAGGAGAATATTTTGTAAATGTATTTTACCTGTTGAGTTTAGAAATCTCCGAGTTAATAATACACTTGAGGAAATAGTTAAGAAATGGTATTATGTCCTACACCAAATATCGACGTAATGCCAGAATTGATGGGAATTCCCCGAGCTGACACACTGTAATATATATTCACATATCATGCCATGAATACAGGAAAAAGAACTAAAAGTACTGAAAGTACGAATAAAGTAAAGAATAAACAGGAAGAGAGAGGAAGGGAGAGAAGGGATGGAGACTTGTAAACTTAAGATTAGAAGAAAAAAGAGAGATTATTAAACTTTCGCGGGATATACCAGATTTTTATTTTTACGTAACATCTAAATACCGATACCAAGAGAAAATTATCAATATTCATTAAAACATGCGAATGTATTGTACTATTATCTGAATTTAGAACAGAAGTACCCGAACTAATGTTACAGTCAGGAAAGAGTAAGAAATTGAAATAATTATGTAATACACTTCATTGGGAATTCCCCGAGCTGATACACTACAGTGACATCATCACACACAAGCCGAGACAGGAAAAAAAGTGCAAAAAGTACTGAAACTACGACCGATGAAAAGAAGAAAAGTGGAATCGTTTCTGTTGCAATTAGTTCTAGGTTGACCCCCTTTTTCATATTCTGAGAGAGAGACAGCGAGGGGGAGGGGAGAGGGAGAGAGGGGGAGGTTTATCACTTTGTTTCTATGCGTCTTAACTTGTTTTGTACTATTTCTTTCAACATGTTCACGGTGGACAGAATATTCAAGAGTTTTCGACAGGTTCTTTTATTTTTCCGTATTAAAAAGGAGATGCCATACAAAATACGGTAGATGTTCACGCCAGTGGATGGCAGCTGCTAACTAAAACTGGTGCTTGATTCTATTTTTTAATGAAACAATTATTTAATTTTAAAAAAATATATCGGCAGCCTACAACACTGGTGGCCTCATTATACCCAGTGCTTGATATTTTGCTACCTCAGTCAAAACCGGCGCTCGGTCTAAGAAAGGGAAAAAATTAAGACTTCGCTCATAACTTCTTTTGGTAAAACTCGACTCGAGATCTAGGGACGGATCCAGAACTTAGCAGAATACCAATATTTCCACAATAAAATTCAGATGCATTCGCTTCACTCTCAAGACTTTCATCACTTACACATTCCTATTTATACTTTTCAGTCACACCCATTCGAAGGTCGTTTACATGAACAGAAAGTGCTGGGCCACTTTTCTACCGACACCGAACGCCGGTACTGCAACGACGACCGCAACCGTCGTTTCTACATCGAACCCGACAATGTATTGGGCTTTGATTATACAATAGGTTTCGAAGACTATGTCGACATGGGGGAGGACCCTCAGGTGACTTCGCTCGACAATATCCTGTATTGGATGCGTGACCACAAGCAGGTGTTGATCAAGAACGGTATCTTGGATCCTTCGCAATCAAGGTGAGACTGCGGGGAACTCTGTTGGAGTTGAAACTCGAAGTGGATACAGCTGAAAACTTCTGATAAGAAAAATATGTAAATATGATAATAAGATAATGATGCTAGATGATAATAACTGGGGCAGGAATAATTTCAAACAGGTCCCCAGCTTTGTTGGTCTCATTCATGTTTTGTGAGAGACTGACAAATTGACCATTCTTATAAAAGCAGTAACCCAGCCAACACCATACGTTTTCAAAGCGTTTGAAAAACGTTTTAACAACTTCCAAATGGAAATTTTCAATTTGTCGAAGAAAATATTTTTATAACGGTTATAAAACGTTTTTAAACGTTCCAAAATGGGACATTGTGAACATATATCTTGCCGAACGTTTTTAAACGTTTTTTAGACGTTCAATAGTTGGACCATGGCCATGATAATCAATTATGATTCATGAATATTCACAAAAGACCATTATTGACCAAAATCATATTTTAAAAAGGATAAATGGCAATCTAAACACAAAAAAAATTAACCCCCCCCCCCCCTAATTCAAAATAGCGTAACCTTTTAACGAAAACGTTTTTAGGAAAATAATTTTGCAGGAGTGTTCCTGCACTTATTGACTAACTCCTGTTTGAAAATGAGATTGATCTGTCAAGTCATGCATGAGTGAGCAGACATTAAATGCAAAAATGTCACTTTTCAAAAGTCACATGAGTCATTTTGGTGGCTCTGTGAAACAGGATTTTTCTGGCGTTTTTTAAATGTTTTTGATGTTTTTCGAGGTTGTGCCATGATTGAGTGACAAAATTGCGAACGATGAAGCAAGAAATACTGAAAATTACTGTTGAATGCCTGAAAAAAACGAATACCTGGTATTTTCACATAATGCGCTGACTCATGTTGGTTGATGCCAGTTTTTTTCCACAAACTGAATGGATTTTGCAGATTTAGGAGGGCTGAACATCATTTTTCTCAAAAAACTGTGTTCACCCAAACTGTGATAAACATGAAAAGTGTCAGGGATAGGCATGACTGGATCAAACAATGGAAGAATTCAAATCCGCCACAAGTTTGTTTCACAGAGCCCCAAAATGACTCTTGTGACTTTTGAAAAGTAACATTTTTGCCTTTAATGTTTGCTCGCTCATGCATGAGTTGACGGATCAATCTCATTTTCACATAGAGGTAAGTCGACAAGTGAAAAAACACTCCTTCCAAATTATTTTGCTCAAAACTTTTTCGTGAAAAAGTTATGCTACTTTGAATTAGGGGGAGTTACGTTTTTGTTGTGTTTATTTTGGCAATTCTATAATGCAAACTGTATTTACATTAATTGTAATGCCCAAAATGCAATTTTAAGAGGTCTAAATTGAAAAATTGTAATCTTCAACTATTTTTAAGGGTCACTGCAATCTGGCACCTATTATAGAAAGACCTGACAAACAACAATCTGATTGATACACATCTGTAAAAAGCCTATTCAACAACAACAACAACAACAACAACTGACGAGAGTTCAGTAGACAGGTTTAGGATAGGATAGGATATAGGCATAGGATTACAGGAGAGTATTGTAGACCATTAAGTGGATTGTACTGAAAGAGCTTCACTTCAGGTTGAAATTATTTTCATCACAATTATTAAATATTTTCTGGACGTTCTTATAACGAGGTTTTCTAAACGTCTAGAAAGGTTTTTTGAACGTTCTAGAACGGTTTTTTGAACCTTCTGAGAAACTCTTTGTAAACGTTCATATAACATTTGATGGACGTTTTTTAGAGGTTCTTCAAACGTTTTTGACACTTCCATACCCTTTCTGAAGGTCCTTCATTTAGAAGCAATTCTTTTTAACGTAAAAAAAAAACGTTTTTAAAGCGTATGAAACCTTCCACAGAAAAACGTTTTTAAAACGTTTTCACAAAACGTCAAAAAAAACTTACATGAAACGTTTTTAGAACGTTTTAAAAACGTCCGATTGTTAATAGGGGAATATCTCTCCTGGATATACCCCAGACTGAAGGTGGACTTTGTCGGACGTCGTGGGACATTCAGGAATCTCTTAGAAGCTGGAGGGAACAAGGACACCGATATCCGGTTGGTCGTGACCTTATATCGAGGGACCTACTATATCTCAGAGTTCTCAGGGTTGTGGAAGACACACAGAGTACAAAACAAGGATGACAAAATGATTTCAGCGTCATCTAAGTTATTTCTTCGGTCTGTGACGAGCAGTAAGTAGATTCCTAAGCAGTTTAAAATGAATTTGTTTCAAAATGTACGGGTAAATCCAAGATTTTATGAAAAGGGGGCACTGTTGCGAAAAGTTGTTACTAATAGAGACAGAAAAAGGAGTTATTGCGTTTTCAAGTGCCTAATGGATTAAATTGTTCTTAAAAGTTTTCCAATCTTTCCGTTTGTAATCTAAATTTCTGCCAGAGATGCTGCGGATATAGTTACAAGAGTCTTTACTTTGTGAGGTCCCTCGCGCGAAGTTGCAGGTCATGTTTAACATAAATTGGATGTTACTTGTCATCAGAACTGCAATATTTCTTTAAGAGACGGAAGATTAATAATGAATAAATGACTGTACATATATTTTGTTCAAGTTCCAAGAAATACAGTTTCCTTACGTTTATCATGCGATTTTTTTCAAGTTAAGATGACTCGGTTTTTATGATTTTCATACCTACCTGCAGTCACAGACTAACTTAGTACCAAATGTATTACATGTATTAAGTGTAAGCTAAATCGACTTTTAATCTAAACTACATCGACTACTGTCGTAAGTATATTGTCTTACAGTACCTAATCGTTCTCGAATCAGAATCCATGATGATGTCGTTGCTTTTGTCTCTTATCAGAGGACGGATGCCCGCTGGACACCCCAGCTCCCGTGAACGACAATGCATCCTATTACGCCATGATGAGTGCAAGCTGCGGAACTCATAGGACACTCTTCAGCTTCGAGGTGCAAGCGGAGTGGATAGACGAATTTACACCCCCTCCATGGAAGTACCTAAACGTCCGGACGAATGCCCAAGATATCATTCATCCGTAAGAAGATTTGATTCTCTGCATCTAAATGATGTATTTCCAAATAAAAAGATATATTGGTTTTCTTACCTCCTCCCTTCCTTCTTTTTTCCGGACTCGCCTCCTTTTTTTTCCATTTCATATTTCTTTTACGAGTCCATTCGAGAATATCAGAACATTTATTCGATGGGTTAGCAAAAGAATTATGTACTTTTTCTGTCTTGAGCATCAATAATTTATGTGAATTACACTTTGTGTTGAATTTTTTTTCAATGATAGTTTTCATCTTCTCTCAAATATTGTGCAAGGCATAATTGACTCAACTGATCAAACAATATATCACGCGCGCTCTCTCTTTTTTTCCAAATCCCCCTTGCGCATCAGCTCTACATTACTGTGTGGAATGTAACGAAATTCGGTATTCATTACTGTGTTCATTAGATCTTGAGTAGAGTGTTTTATCTATTCACTGCATTGGCATAAAAGTTCCTGGGTAAAATATCTTGATCAGAAACTCCAGTTACCATACTGTCTTCCTTTTCTTCTTAACTTCTGTCACGCCCCCTCATTGTCTCTTCCATGCAACGTCCTACCCCCCCCCCCCTCTCTCTCTCTCTCTCTCTCATCTTTTCTCATATTTTCAACAAACGATGTGATGCATTATACATACCTTTCTTTTTCACTCGTTTTGGTCTGCATCTTATTATATTCATCTGATCATGTTTCTCACTCGACAGTATGAAAGCTTTAAAGTGGTGGGCTCCGAATATCCTGTCAGGTATTCCACAGATAATGTGTGGATTGCGAGACGACGATCGTAGAGTCATCCAAACCTTTGAATACATCGAAACCGATCAACTGCCAGCAGAATACTCTCAGGTGAATACTAGCAGGGGCGTCAATCCGTCTTATACTTGGGGGGCCGTACTCGTAAAAATTTGGGAGGGGGACATAAAATTAGGGGGTTATACACACACAAAGGGAGGCCTACTCGGCTTAAAATTTGGGGTAACACATCCTATTGTGTCCCCCTGTCTCCCCCCCCCCCCCGATAGACGCCCATAAATAATAGGCTATTAAACAGGGTGTCACTAGGACGAGGACAAGGGACCTGCCCGCTGTTCTAAATTGTTAATTTATTCATTTATTATTTTTTGTAATTAATTCTGACTGCAAAGTTGGTATATTTAGAGCTATAGATGACACGCAAAGCAGAAGGGATAAGCATTCTTTTCGTAATATTGTGTCTTGATTGTTGGACAAAATTTTGGTACCATTTTCACCAAATTAAAAGACCTGCCGAACAGCATATTTAGCGCTTGTCATTTTTTGTTTTCTTGTTTGGAAATTATTGGTTTTAAAACTTAGCATATACTCCATCTCATTCAAAATGGTTCAATGGTCGGATTGTAATTAGACAGAGGGGGAAAAAGAGGAGAGCAAAAGGAAATGGAAAGACAAAAATAGAAATGTAAAATTGAAATAAATCTATTCTAATAACTATGTATTAGATATTATCAATTCCACAGAACAAGTGGGAACCAGAAGCTTGTATCAAGACAATGGAATCATTGCTGACTCAAATCAAAGAACTCGTCCAAGAAGATGACGCAAGGTTAGCCTAGCTCTCTTTGTTTCAATAATTTAGGCATGCCGAAGAAAAGGGCATTCACTATTGTGTATCAAGACCATGAAGACAGTAATCCTTTCCCAAAATTGTACCTAGTTTCTTCATGTTCTTACACCGCCTTTGTTTATGTATACAGATTTTTATTCTAAATTGTTTCTTAAATCTGTTTTCCTTGCTTTGAAATGCGCTTTTTGATAATCATTTATTTATTTTTATTTGTTTATTCAAATTTATTTAAACAGGGTGCATGGCAAGATCAGTTAAAACTGTTTTACATCATTTATTATATGCCTATGGTTTTGATATAACAGTTACTCATTAACTATTCTCTAACCGTCTTTTTTCTCCCTTTCTCAATTTCTATTTCCTCTTCATCCTCCCCTGCTCCCCCACCTCTTCCCTTTTTTTCCCCACTCCTCCTTCTCCTCCCCCTCCATATTTCTCCATCCAACGACTTCTCCCTCCCTTCTGTGCCCCCCCCCCCCCCCTGTTTCCTTCTTTCCTGCACCTCTGCATCACGATCACCGGTTCTCTACCCCTTTCCTTCTTATATTTCTCCACATTTTCATCTCTCCCTTCAACCACCCTCCTTCTCCCAATCGTAGTTGCGTCTATCACCTTGTACTCGAGCCTGTTGCAGGAGGTCCGGGATTGGAGGATCGTCTCCAGAGCCGAACATTCGTCTCTCGGAGCAAACGGTCAGATTCTTTCGCTTTCATTGAGGAATCACTATTGTCGGACATACTCGATGAAAATTGATAGAACAATCATCGGAACAAATGGTAATTGTCACCAACTGAATTGGTTGAAGCCTATCCCCGGAGGCAGATAGGGATAGGGAATTTTTGAGAAAAATCAACTTTTATACGCCTTGTCACGTAATTCCTTCAGAAAATTTCCTGTAAGTGGGTCAGTTTTACATGAAATTCAAATTTAAATTTCCAGTGACAAATAATATTTTATGTTCTGCTTTGTTTCTGTTTGAATTTCCTTTTTTATATACATAAACGTAATGTTATCTATGCTTTATGTCGATTTGTAATTATGTTTATGTTTATGTATGAAAGAAGAACGGAATATTGATGTACATGTATACCAATGAAGTACAGTAGATACAATACAATACAATACATATGTGTAAGCCCCAAAAGAATAAAGTAAGCATAAAAGCATGGCAGAGAGCATGGAGAGGGGACTATAGTTATAATATACAAAATTATGAATATAATCACATTTAAGGATATCTGGATAAGAAGTATCTCTTGTAATCTTTTTAGTTATCGTTTACGGTGGCAATAAGATAAACTACTTGGTATAGCGTTCCAAATCATGTCCATGCCTATTTGCTCTTTTTTAAAGGTAAGACCTGTAAAACGGTGCACTTTAAACCTGTTGAAAACACGACTGACATGCCCTAAGCATGTTAAGTACAATGATGTTAGTGGTTCTGTACTACACACCAACGTATTCTACAACTGTTTTGTTAGATGCTCAATAGATGGACCCACAACTTAAATGGATAGATATAGGATTATTTTACCGGGTTTGTTCGGAGGTTTTCCTAACTTTGTATTTTTTCTTTCTTCTCATATGAATGTTATACCGAATGTGAGGAGGTACAGAGCCCCCCCCCCCCCCCCCCCCCCGGCATACAGTGATACAGTGGTTATCACATCACGTGTTGATAGCGTGTATGTTTTTCCCCAGGATCTCTGTTCATTTATAAATGGTCAAAACCACTGTGCTTTACATACACTTTTAAAACATTTAAAGCATTGCTAGATGAAAGGGTCAGCTGGGTGCAACTAAAATGCTAGTCATATTTTTTACTATATTTTGATAATTTGTGACTATTTTTTAGTTATATTTTGACTAGAACTCGATCATTTCTGACTATAATATGGAAGCTTTTATGATCAGATAGTTGTACTCAGCTGACCCTTACGACCTTTTAGAATGACAGTTATATTTTAAATAAAAAAAAATGAAATGAGGCATATAACAAAAGGTATGGAAATATATGAATCGCATATATATATATATTTTTTTTCAAGCGTCGTGACTTTATAAAGACAGTCTTTGTGTTACTTGAAACGAAATAGGATTGTTAAAGTGGTATAAGCGTGACTATTCGAAGAGTGAGTCTTGAAGACAGGATTGGAAGTAACAGAAACTATCGAAAACGAAGATATATATATAGATAGATAGATAGATAGATAGATAAATAGATAGATATGATAGATAGATAGATAGATAGACATGATAGACAGATAGATAGATAGATAGACATGATAGATAGATATATAGACATGATAGATAGATAGATAGATAGACATGATAGATAGATTGATATAATTATATATATATAGATAGATAGATAGATAGATAGATAGATAGACATGATAGATAGATAGATAGATAGATAGATAGATAGACATAGATAGATAGATAGATAGATAGACATAATAAATATATAGATAGATAGATAGATAGATAGATAGATAGATTATTTTTTTAGATAGATAGATAGATAGACCTGATAGAAAGATCGGTTAGATGAAGATGCATGAATATTTCTTTCAAAAGTAATTGTTGGTTATATACAGGCCAAGAAAAGAGGAGGGTATATAGACCAATTTCACCTCCGGTTTATGTATTTGGCCCTCTATCGGCGACGCCATTGCTGCGGTGGGCAAGAGCGCTGACCGCGATTGGGTCTCTGTACAAAATGAATGTAAGATATGAGATATGCCCCGATATTGTTCCATTTACTTTATTCTAGATCAATAAAATAAAATATGGATAAATGGGTAGATGAGGTAAGACAATGGTCATATTTGACGGATGAAGGTATGATGTATTTGTGTACTTTCGATGGTTTTCAACTTAGTTTTGTCAGGAAAAGTTCGATTGCAGCATAGAAGCCGTAGTAAACAGGAGCCCTAAATCTTACCCGGTTTACAAAGTCATGTTTTCACTCATTAGATTTTACGCCAAAGTACATAAGGATAATGTTTCCTGACATCAAAGTCCTTTCTGTTGATGTTTTTATCCACTGGCGACGAATTCCTTCACATTGCTTACGGAAACCTGTGTAGGGAGTACGGCTTCTCACACAAACAGGCTTCATGAGTCAAAAGCGAGTGAATTTCGCACTCAGTTAGCTTCCAATTATTAAACTTTCTCTATTCCTTGTGGCATTTGAGCACCCCACAGCTGCGACCTGAACTTCCCTGATAATTTATCATTGCAAATATTAAAATAAATCTGCATATACTGGTCAAAATAGACAAAAAATCGAACGAATGTACATAACGCACTATTGACTTGTGTACTATAAAAGTTGAAGCGCCCACCGCAGTATGTCGAACTGTGTCGAACACTCTGCTGCCCTCTTGCGTTGTGAAATTGGTCTATAGAGAAAGTGAATGACACATACAACGAGCTTAATACCGAATAACAAAAAGTAAAACGAGAAATTAAGAGAGAGAAGGAGAGAGAGGGGGGGGGGGATGTTTTCCAAGATCATCAGGATGCCGTTGCATAAAACTTGCTACTATAGTAACTTTGCCATCAATAGTAACTTTCATGAAATACTCAATTTTAATTGGCTGTTGAACAACGTTACCAAGATAGTTACCATTGATGGAAAAGTTACTACAATAGCAAGTTTTTATTCAACGGCACCCAGATCTAGGTGCTTCAGAAAAACACCCTGCTGTTATGGCTTCTTTTTTCAGGCAGAATCAGCGTTTTTACATGTGTTTAGATAAAAGCAAGGATGTATCCCGAGCGTTGTGTTTTTTGTAAAGAGTAAACAGGTACATGGAAGATTTTGATTTACTCAATTGGTTGTATCAAATTTTAATCAGAACGGTGTATAACTTACAGCACATAAATCGGTAAATCATACTTTTACTCATTTTCTTCCATATTACCTTTTACTCATATGAGTTGAGTAAAGATCGTTTTTGCTCAGTTCTAATCGTTTGTTTCACTCTCAGTTCTAATTGTTTTTGACTCTCAGTTCTAATCGTTTTTCAATCTCATGTTTTTCACTGAGTTCTAATCGTTTTTCAGTCTCAAGTTTTTCACTCTCAGTTCTAATCGTTTTCCAATCTCATGTTTTTTCACCCTCATTTCTAATCGTATTTCAATCTGTTTTTCATTCTCAGGTCTAATCGATTTCAGTCTCATGTATTTCACTCTCAGTTCTAATCATTTTTCAATCTCATGTTTTTCACTCTCAGTCCTGATAGTCCTCAATCTCTTTCACGCTCAGTTCTAATCGTTTTTCACTCTCATGCTTTCACTCTCAGTTCTCATCATTTTTCAGTTTCATGTTTTTCACTCTCAGTTCAATCTGATCGTTTTTCAATCTGTTTTCACTCTCAGTTCTAATCGTTTTTCAATCTCATGTTTTTCACTCTCAGTTCTAATTGTTGTTCAATCTCATGTTTTTTTTTCACTCTCAGTTCAATCTGATCGTTTTTCAATCTGGTTTTCACTCTTAGTTCTAATCATTTTTCAATCTCATGTTTTACACTCTCAGTTCTAATAATTTTTCACTCGCATGACCTGGATAAAGGTTACTAACTATTGCTCATTTTCAACAGTGTTATGTTTAGCTCCGATAACTTGTGTAAATTTTGAATATACTAGTAGACCAACTCCACAACGCGAGAGGGCAGCAGACTAGACGCCACAGCAGCGGTGTGTTACCCAACTTTTAAAGTACATAATAATAAATATTGTAATTTGTCGCAATTGTTGTGGTTACTTATCAATTTATATCTGCCCGTGAAGATTGTATTATGTTTTGATTCCTTAATAAAACACACCAAAAAAAAAAACGATAAAAAAAACTTTTACAGTACATAAGTCAATAGCGCGTTAGTCGATTTTCTTCTCTATTTTGGACCAACATATTATGCAGATTTCTTTTAATGTATGCAATGAGGAATAATCGGGGAAGTTCAGGTGGCAGCTGTGCGGTGCTCAGATGCAACAACAATTGAAAAAGGCTTAGAAATTGGAAACTGAGTGCGAAATTCACTCGCCTTTGTGTGAGGAGCCGTACTCCCTACAGGTTTCCTGGCCTTTTACTGACAAAACTCAGAGAAAAAGTAACGAAAGTACAAAAATACATCATATCTTCATCTGTCAGATATGGTCGTTGTCTTACGTCATCTACCCATGTATCCATGCTTTATTTCATTGGTCTAGAATAAAGTTAATGGAATAATATCAGGGCATATCTCGTATCTTTCATTGATTTTGTACACAGCCAGTTGCGGTCAGTGCACTATCACACACCGGAACTATCGTCTCGCCGATAAAGGATGGGGGGGGGGGGGGGGTGAACGACTTTTTTGCAGAAATTTCTCGCGTGAACTCACACTTAAGTACACTCACACACACATGCACGCACCCATACACACACACACACACTTTTTTTTGGGGGGGGGGAATGTTTTTATTCTGATTTCATGAACAAAAAGTTACATAATATTTCAATTTAACACTTCAAATCATATATAATACTTTACACTTCATATTTTCACTTTTTTCACTAACTTAATAAAATCATGAGTCATATATATCTTTAAAAAAAACCAATGAAATCAGTTATTATAAAAATGCTTGAAGACCAAAACTTCCCCCTCCCCCTCCCTCCCCCCGTCCCAACACACACACAAACACATACACACACACAACACACCACTGTCCAGAAGATCTGCTCACACTCATCATAAATAAATCATGTTTAAAAGTACAAAACAATTCGATGAACAATTTTGAATATAACAAGCTCACGGGAGAAGCATTACATATATTGAAAGTAAATAAAGACTTACAACTTAACCTTGTCACAATTTTACTGTTTCCCATTTTTGCAAGTGCCGCCCTAATTTCCCCATTTTAATAGCTATTTTCTTTTCTTGATCCTTATATTCTAAAATAAGTTTATGTATATCGTCAATGGTTGGTAAAACCCCCTCCTTTCTAAATATAAATAATATATATTTTACCATAAAGATAATAGTATTACAACTTTTTATTCTATTTGTATTGCCTGACAAACCAACAAATATATCCCGCCAATTCAAGTCCTTTATTTCATCTAATTCAAATCGCTGTATCAAAGTTTCCCATATCAGTTTGACCTTTAAGCAAGACAAAAATATATGTGAATATGTTTCCGTTTCCCGTTTACAGTACGAACAGAGATTATCTTCAACAAATCCAAATCTAAACAAATTAACTTTAGTGTAAATTGCCCCATGCAGAAGCTTAAATTGAAATTCCCTCTGTCTTCCAATTAATAATGTTATTCTTGGTCTAAAAAAACATTCACCAATTTCTTTCTCTGTATAATTATAATTATTTTGTCCATCTCTTATCTGTAAATCATATGACTTTTGCAATTCTTTAATAAAATATTCATATATTTTTCTTGATGGTACCTCCTTAAAGCTAATTTCCCTCCCCAACAGAAGCAAGTTTATATTATAGTTAATTAAGTCTATCTCACAAAATTGTATCGAACCTAAATCATTTCTCCAATCACTTGGAATTGCACGATATATTTCACCTATTGTAAACAAAAGATCACTTCCCATACCAAGGTTCAAAAAGTATGCGACTGGTTTAACATGTCCATTGTCAATGATATGTTCAACCTTAATTAATCCTCGTTCTAATAAATCTTTATCAAATATCATCTTATTCTTTATACAAATATTCTTATTATTGAAAATGATTGGATTTTTAGAACCATTGAAATGTCTTAAATTATCAATCTCTTGCCAAGCATCTAGCATTTCCAAATAATAAGATGGAATATTCAACTTACTTTTTATCTTTTTCATTTCATAATCACATATAAAAATTAACCTTCCTCCGACTGAACTTAGGGAATAATCAAAAAATAACTTCCACCCCAGATTTCTTTCTCCATACAAAAGTCTTTTTACCCACATTATACGCTGCGTTCTAACAAATATTTCAAAATTTATCATTTTAACCCCACCACAATTATAATTCTGATACATAATTTTTCTTTTAATGCGATCTTTCCCTCCCCATATAAAATCAAATGATAATTTCTCGATTTCTATATACACCCATGAGGGGACAACAAGGATGGATGAAACATAATTTAACTTTGTCAATGCATATGTTTTCAATAAATGTATTTTTCCCATAATAGTCAAGTCTCGTTGTTTCCACCAACCTAAAAGCTTTTTTATTTTACTTAATATTTCTTTATAGTTCAGATCATCTTTTAATCTAAATTCAACTGAAAATATTACTCCTAAAATTTTAACTTCCCTAACATATTTGCCAAATACATATATAGGGTCATTTGTTTTTCCATTTTCCTTACCCATGTACATAAAATGTGTCTTGTCCATATTTACCCTTAAGCCACTGACTTTTTCAAATTCTTCAAAAATATAATGCAACCTTTTTATTGAATTCATGTCTTTCAAAAAAATTGTCATATCATCGGCATACAAGACCTGCCTTATTTCATGCTCCCCCAAACTTATCCCTTTAATAATTTTGTCTCTTCTTATTTCATGTGCCAGTAATTCTATTGCAATCAAAAACAAATAGGGCGAAAGTGGGTCACCTTGTCTGACCCCCCTTTCTACATTAAAGTAACCGGTGGAATACCCACCATTCATAACACAACTACTTATATCCTTATATAGTATTTTCACCCAAGAACAGAATGACTCCCCAAAACCAAAAAAATTGAGTGCTTTCAATAAGTATTGATGAGAAACAGAGTCAAACGCTTTTTCAAAATCTACCGCAATCAAAAATCCTTGTCCTTGCTCCAAGTAATGTCTAGAGTAAAATAATATATCTTCTATTAGTCGAACTGCTTCCCCAATATTTCTATCTTTTATGTATCCCACCTGATCATAATGAATTATTTCGTTTAAAACCTGTTTGATCCTTGCTGCCAAAACCTTAGATAATATTTTGTAATCTACATTTAATAACGTAATGGGTCTGTAATTTTTAATATATAAAGCATCTTTTCCTTCCTTCTCTATCAATGTGATAGTCCCTTGTTTTTGAGAAATTGTTAATTCCCCTCTTATATATGTTTCGTTTAATACTTCTACCAACAAATCCCCTAACACTGGCCAAAATGTATCATAAAATTCTACGGTAAAACCGTCATTTCCAGGTGACTTATTCCATTTCATTTCTTTTAACACCTTAAAACATTCTTCTTTTGTTATTTTACCTTCACATAATTCTCTGTTCTGTTCACTTAACTTTAAGACTTCGTTAAAAAATAAACTATTATTATAACAACTTTCATTTTTCAAAGAATATAATTTTTCATAGAAAATCTTTATTTCTTTTAAAATATTATTTTTGTCCCTAATAATTTTTCCATTTTCAATGACTAATTCTTTAATAACACTTTTCCTCTTATTTATTTTTAACAGTTGTTCGAAGTACTTCATATTATTTTCCCCCTCCTCAAACCAATCTGCTCTAGAGCGAACTTTAATTCCTTGCCGAGAAAAATTATATAATTCATTTAACTTATCTTTTTTCAATTTAATTCTATCAATCACAGATCTCGATGAACCTTCGAGTATCTGCTTTTCTAAAGTCTTGATTTCAGCCTCTACTGTTTCTATTTCGCGTTTTCGTAATTTTGCTTTTCCCGAGAGTATTTCATAGCAAATTCCCTCATTTTCATTTTTAAGAAATCCCAAAAGACTAATTTATTCGAAAACCTAGGTGCCCATTCATTTTTCAATTCAGATATAATATCATACATCTCTTTAATAAAATCTTTATCCATACAAAGACTATTATTAAATTTCCAGTACGAATTTCCATAAACATAATTTTCTTTCAAATTCTGAAATTGTAGAATAATGCCCGAATGATCCGGTGTTACTGATACTAAGATTTCACACTTATTCACTAATTTTTCTAAACTGCATGATATAAACCAATAATCTAAACGACTTTGGACTAAAGGCGACCTTTGTCTATAAGTAAATTGTCGAGCATTAGGATTCCTTTTTCTCCATATATCTTCTAAATCATACTTATTCAAAAATTCTTTCAAAACTGCACTAAACCTAGAGTTTGATATGTTTGACCCTTCATAATCCATACTCCCGTCCATTACAGTGTTAAAATCTCCTCCTAATATTATCGAATAATCCGAATCAAAAACTTTATGAATACTTTTATCTAGTTCATTTAAAAGATCACCTTGCAGTGCTACTTTATCTCTTGTAGGAAAATACACATTTCCCAACAAAAATTTAACCCCTTGGATTTCTGCTTTAAGTATAATGTATCTTCCTTCTTTACCTGTAACAACAACATCCCTTTTAAAATTTAAGTTAGGGGAGAGCAATATAAGAACACCCCTACTATGGTTTGACCCATGACAAAAGAACATTGGCCCACCCCATTCTTTTTTCCACTGTTCTTCTACTTCTATAGTACTATATGTTTCCTGTAAAAACGTCACATCACTCCCTTTTCTTTTACACCACTCCCAAATGCGTGTTCTTTTAACCTTATCCCTTAACCCTCTAACATTTAAAGTGATCCAGGAAGAATTTGGCATTATAAACCCCTGTAAGTAACTAAACGTCTTATTGTACTAAACAAATGAAACCAAGTAATACATTCGTGTCTCCCGTGAGCTCGTATACCATATATCCATTTTATCACCAAACAAAGATAAGACGAACTGAAATAAATACCTCTTCCAGACTGCGAGCAGACCCCAAACCCAAAACACCCCACACTACATCCAAATAACATTGTATACCCCTTTTCAAATAAAAGAAAATGTGTGTGAGGGATACAATCGCACACACAAGTACCGTAAACCATCTTTATGTACAACAGGACCATACATGAAAGGCCCTCCCGTAACCAATTAATATTTTTTAAAAAGTAACAGAATTGTTTTCGATCTTTTTCAAAAAACACTTTTTTCCTTTTCTTCCTTTTTTTTTTTTAAAGAGGAAAGAAAAAGGATTTATAGATGTGTCAAGGTAAAAAGGTTGACGTTTGTATAACCTATATAAACATTTTCAGTTAGATAACAGACCGATTTAAACAGATTCGCCAAGCCGAGTCAGTCTCGTACTACCTACACGAAAAACTGTGCAACTTCAAGAGTTTGAATATAGTGCACCGAACCAGTACGATATAACTAATCTCATATAAGCATTCATCTTTCATTCTGCATAGCAAAAAGTCCTTATCCTATTTAAGTCATGACGAATGACGAATAATAGTAATAACAATTTAAAAAAAAAAACCAAACAAACCCATAATGGAAGAAATTGTGAAATCTCAACCTTCACTGATCATAAGCTACTCATGCATATAAATTCTGTATTATCTAGTCAAGCACCCATGATGATAGAATAACACAATGCTATTTTCCCCTTGGCTGTATAAGAAACGAAATGCAAGGACCACATGTGTCACATCACGCAGTTAATTCATGCATGACTCTTAACCTGTTAACTCCGTTTAAATTATAACAGAATAGCCCCATACACTGCCTTAATACCAGGAGTAATGTCAAAATTCGTTCAGCGAACCACTTAAACAAATCAGCAACTCCCTATTGATACAACACCTCTTGTTCAGTTTATAAAAAGGATTCCAGACCATACATTGAACAATTAACCTAGATGACACCTGATCAAAAAAAAAAAAAAAAAAAAAAAAAAAAAAAAAACTATTCTCACTCTTGACTGTAATTGTACGAAACTAAAATACATGCAGTCAGTTCATGATTAATAACTCCATTTAACCACAACATAATAGCCCACATACCGCCTGTATATTAGGAATGATGCCAAATTAAAATTCCATTTATTCATGCTTTTGAAAAGCAAAACGAACATATTCGTACAAAGGTTAAAGGGGTACCCGGGGCTGAAAACATCTATATCTATACAAAAGATCAATCTGTTCAAATCATATTATTTCCAACCCGGAGCACCCCCCTCAAACTTTAAACTCCCTAAAGATGCAACACCTCAGCTCAGTTTATGAAACGTTAAAAAGGATTCCAGACCGTACATTGAACAATTAACCTGGATGGCACCTGATCCAATTCAACAGTTCGATAAAGAGACCTCAGCAATTTGCATAAGTATCCAAAACACTGTTCAAGAAAGCGACAAAAATACTATTCTCATTCTTGACTGTATATACGGGCTGTATATATAAAAACATGGATGGCGTGTATCACTATTATGCAGTCAATTCATGATTCTTAGCTCCATTTTGATTATAACATAATAGCCCTATATACAGGTGGTATATCAGGAATGGCGTCAAAAATTCCACTTAATTGTACTTTTGAAACGCGAACGAATAAATTCGTACAAACCAGCCTGGAGCACCCCTTTTAATTACACAGAAAACTAACCACATATCAACAGTTCGATAAAGAGACCTCAGCAATTTGCATAAGTATCCAAAACACTGTTCAAGAAAGCGACAAAAATGCTATTCTCATTCTTGACTGTATATACGGACTATATATATAAAAACATGGATGGCGTGTATCACTATTATGCAGTCAATTCATGATTCTTAGCTCCATTTTGATTATAACATAATAGCCCTATATACAGGTGGTATATCAGGAATGGCGTCAAAAATTCCACTTAATTGTACTTTTGAAACGCGAACGAATAAATTCGTACAAACCAGCCTGGAGCACCCCTTTTAATTACACAGAAAACTAATCACATATCAACAGTTCGATAAAGAGACCTCAGCAATTTGCATAAGTATCCAAAACAATGTTCAAGAAAGCGAACAAAAATACTATTCTCATTCTTGACTGTATATACGAAAGAGAGAAAAAAAAAAAAGATAATAAATGAATGGTGTACATTCGCTGAACGAATTCGATAAAGGTTAAAAGGGGCGCTCGGGGCTGGAAACATCTATAGCTAAACAAAAAGATCAATCTGTTCAAACCATATTATCTCCAGCCCGGAGCACCCCCTCAAAGCCTTAAACTCCCTATAGATACAACACCTCTGTTCAGTTTTTAAAACCTTAAAAAGGATTCCAGACCGTACATTGAACAATTAACCTGGATGACACCTGATCCAATTCAACAGTTCGATAAATAGACCTCAGCAATTTGCATAGGTATTAAAACACTGTTCAAGAAAGCGACAAAAATGCAATTCTCATTCTTGACTGTATATACGAACTAAAATAAATGAATGGCGTCTATACGAAACTAAAATACATAACGGTGTGCATTATTATGCAGTCAATT
This sequence comes from Echinometra lucunter, assembly GCA_029962745.1. Classification (NCBI taxonomy): domain Eukaryota; kingdom Metazoa; phylum Echinodermata; class Echinoidea; order Camarodonta; family Echinometridae; genus Echinometra; species Echinometra lucunter. Next base: position 13,174,873 of record CM057160.1, read on the forward strand.
CATGATTCTTAACTCTTAACTTTTAATTATAACTTAAAAGCCCCATATACTGCCTGTATATCAGAAATAGTGTTTAAAAAATCCACTTATATGTGCTTTTGAAAGCAAACGAATAGATTCGTACAAAAATTAAAGTTAAAAGGGTACTCGGGGCCGAAAACATCTATAGCTAAACAAATAGATCAACATTCACCACTCCATCTGTTCAAACCATATTATTTCAAGCCTGGAGCACCCCCTAATTACATCTAAAACAAATTACATATCTACCCTTTACACGAGTTGTACTCATTTAACAGATTATAAGAAAATAGTAAGCAAATACTCAAAACAGTACAAAATGAATGAAATAATATCATCTCAATTTTATTACTACGGGTTTTTTTTTCTCTTTCTCTTTTTCTTCTCTTGCAATTAGAATAAAACATAAAATAATGTATCGCCTAAACTAGGCCGATTCCCATAGAATTCTTTGAGATAAATCTTATAATCCCCGTTCAGTTGCTTCTGAATCACATTTGGTCACAAGCTAAGACCTTCTAACAACGTCACCTCTACATACACATTTTCATTTTCAGGTTTAAATCCATATATAAATTCAAAACAAATGTTTTCATATTCATCATGTTCATAATATCTTTAAGGAAGCAACCCGAAAGAAAGAAAAGAAAAAAAAAGAAAGAAAAAAAAAAGAAAAAAAAATTCTTCAGTCCTCTTCCTTCTCTAGCTCTAGACTTATTCTCATGTTTGTCCAATGTTCTTCACTGTTCTTCCTTCTATAGTTCTGATGTTTGTCCAATGATTCTTTACTATTCTTCCTTCTAGTTCTTATTCTCACATTTTATCAATGATTAGCTCAAATCGTTCCAACATGACTTGTTTTCATATATTCTTCATCTTCTTTATTTACTTTTAACTGCTGTCGTCTCAATCCTAAATGTCTTCGTGTACTTCTATCTATTCTTTCTTTACTTTTTAACTACTGCTGTTACCTTTTTTCAGCATTTCCATATAATTGGCTTGATTTTTCCTCGGAATCCACTTCTTGTCGATGAAAAGCCGGTCGGGTTCCGCCCGGGAGAAGAAGGCAAGGCGTCCAGCCTTCCTTGCCTCGTACAGCAGCGGTAGTTGAGCCTGTCGCTCCTGCCTCACCCTCCATGGAAGGTCATCGGTTACCACCATCTTGCTTCCCCTCAGATGATGCGCCTCCTTCATGATCTTACCCTTGTCGGCATATCTCAACACCCTGGCTTTGATAGGCCTTGGTTTAGACGCCGCCGGAACACGATGTACCCTCTGGAACTCGATTTCTTCCACCTCCGCAGGCTCAAACTTCAGTTTCTCTACAAGAAATTTCCTCACGACTTCTTCAGTCTTCCGTTGTTCGGACTCTCCTTCCTCCTCTGGTATACCCAAGAGCACGAGATTCTCTCGAGCAACATATAACTGAAGCTTTTCAACCTCTTTGCTGACCTCTTCGCGATGATGTTTAATTTCCTCTTGTATTTTAGGAATAGTTTTAGTTTTCAGCTCATCCACTTCGTCTCCTTGATATTTCAGAGCTTCAATCATCTCTGACATTTTAGTTTCCATATCTTTCACTTTCCCAGCTACTTCTCGAATTTCCCGTTTCAAAGTGTCCCCAAGCTTAGCCAAACTTTCAGTCATATTACTGACGTATTTATCAAGCATCGCTTCCAAATCTTTCGAACGAGTACATGTAGTTGAACTCAATCTCGAACGTTTTTCTCCTTTGGTGTGAGACATATTAGAAGTTGTCCAGTTATACGTTGAGCGGAAATCAGTTGAAGTTCCCGCCAAGATTTTCGGCGGTCAATCGAACAGAATACGTCGATTCAAACAAAACTACGGGGAACAGGTTCCACCTATCATTTAACGCACCATTGAATATGGAAACGGGAGAGCCGTTCAGAAGCGTCCTTACGTGTCGATGGTCATGGTCATGGTCATGGTCACACACACACACACACACACACACACACACCCACACACACACATACACATATAATTCTTTTATTTTTCGAGCGAGCAAAAAATCGCCACTTTTTTTTAAAAGTGCATTTCAAATGAAAATTCCACTATATGACCGTCGTTTATGACATTTTCATGAAAAATTTCACTAACTGATTAATTGCAATATAATTTTTACTTAAAATGAGGGGGATATTTGTACACGCCATCCTCCCCCCTCCGGGTTTACGCCAATGGTCTATAACATAGACGCATAGTCACTTGTGAAACAGTCCACGTGGAAAATGTGCTCCTTAAAAATACGGCTAGTTGGTAATGCTAAATTATAAGCAGATTAGCACCATTCCCTAATTTCAAAGTGAAACTTGAGTTCCATGATATTTTCTAGAGTCCAACCAAATTATATCATATAGGAATTAAACTTGAAATGAATATACAAACAATTTATTTTTTATGGAGAAGTTTATTTTCCAAAACTCCAAGTTATTTGTACATCATAAAGAATTAAGAAAATATCACTCCTGATTTAAATTGACATTAAACTTTCAAGATTCGAATATATATATATCCATGTATATATATTGATCAGATAAAATAACTCACAATTTTAGTGGAAATTAACAAAACTAAATCATACTTTTGTTATAAATATGTTACTGCATGTCAAGAATTTCACTTTCATAACTTGAATTAGCATAGACTATCTCTTATGAGCCTATTATTGAAAACATAGTCTTTACAGATTCATTGAAGCTTTGATTCAGACTTCCCGCCCCTTTTCTCCCCTAACTCCCCTAGATTCTCCCCACCCTCCACTCACAAATGTTAATTCACTTTTTGTGATTTTAAGCTCTCCTTAAGGTCCCTCAACGGACCCAAGGGTTCGAATCTGAGTCACGTCTTTCGGATGGTGACGTAAAAGGTCGGTCCCAGACGTATATAATCATATCTGATTGATACAAGTCTGTAAAACTCAATTCAACAACAACAAAAGGACTTAAATTTCAGTGCCGTGAGCAAATGGGTTATGGTCGCATGGCATACGGTGTTCCCAATTTGCATTTTCATGACACATTTTTTAAAATACATTTTACCTCTTTTCGTGGTTTTCTCAAACTTTTGTTAATTTCCTTCTGTTTTAATTTTTTCATTTCATCGTTTTTCAATTATTTCAGGAAGATCAAATGATAATTTCGAAGATTATCCAGTTTTTTAAGAATGGGAAAACACACGACAAGATTAGGCCTATCCGATCTCTCATTCAGTCAAATTTGCATCTGACACACGGATCTGTACTGAAACTGATCACATCCGCGGTCCTTCCATTGAGGACTATTGGTGGTTGCCTGATCCTCGAGATGGAGCCGCAGACAGTTATCTTGTCCCGGGTGCTCATTAGGTTCTCCGGGGTACCAGTCTACAAAATACGAAAGAAACAAAAAGTATTAACCTTGGGGTGTTTCATAAAGCTGTTCGTAAAGTTACGCATAACTTTGCGAACAACTTGAATATGAAGTGCCAAATGGGATGCCCAAAGTGTTTCCTGCGTTTCCCATAATGTCAATCAAATTGCATGAATTGTGGCAAAAAATATACTGCGCAATGTAAATGTTAGTAAACAACAGTAATGTTAATCTACGTCTGCATATTTCACCTTTAGCTGATGCGATTTATAATGACTGAGAATCCGATTTGGCTCGCCATATTCAAGTTGTTCGTAGAGTTGTTCGTAAATTTCCGAATAGCTTTATGACCCCATCACCCTAATAACACGAGTGCACAGGGGTAAAAACAGGAGGCTCCTGCCCCCCCCCCGAATTTCTAAACGTCTGATATTCTGACACCTGTCATCCCATAATAATCCATCAATTGGGTGCCCAAATATAATCATAATAATTTCAGGTAATAGCAAAGTGCCAGAATATCTTTTATTTCGGGAATGTCGGGGGCGGGGGCGTAATATGTATTTTTCTACCTTATCGAGTGCGTTTTGATGATTTTGATGTCACTGTCACTTTGACATGAAAGTGTTAATCTTTAACATATGAAAACTTTAAAAAATTGATTTTCGGGGCAGCCCTTTGGCCAATTTCACTTCTATCTTCAATTTCTAAGGTGTTAGAAAAACTGATCTATGATCGTACAATGGCATTTTTAGTGACCAACAATGTATTCTCAGATTCGCAATTTGGTTTCAGACAAAAACATTCCACAGTACATGCCATCTTATAATTCATTAATCATGTTGCCTCTGCTACTGATGATCATTGTCACACCCTTGGGACGTTTCTGGACCTCTCCAAGGCCTTCGATACAATTGATCACAAAATATTACTGCACAAACTCTCTCACTACGGTATACGTGGGAGGGCCTTGGAGTGGTTCAGAAGTTATCTCAGTGGAAGAACGCAATTTGTATCTATTCAGGGTATTAACTCGTCCTTTCAACAGTTACTTTGTGGTGTCCCCCAAGGATCCCTTCTTGGCCCTTTACTATTTGTTTTGTATGTGAATGACTTTCAAAATTCGTCTAGGGCTCTGTCGTTTACGTTATTCGCGGATGATTCTTCAGTTTTCGTTCTCTCATAAAAACCCCAGTTCTTGTTAGAAACAGTCAATAATGAACTTAGACTTGTTGAAGAGTGGATATGTGCAAATAAACTTTCCTTGAATATAAATAAAACTCAGTGTATGCTCTTCAGCAATTCTATTTCAGAGTTACCTGGCAATGTTTATATTAACAAAACCGTTATAAATTTAGTTGACTCGTTGAAATTCCTCGGTCTTAATATTGACAATAAACTTTCTTGGAAAGAGCACAATTTATATGTAAGTAAAACAACGGCAAGGAATGTTGGGGTAATCAATAAACTGAAGATGTCATTTCCCAAGGATATTTTGAAAAGCCTATACTCAACGCTTATCCTACCTTATTTGAACTACGGTATACTCGCATGGGGAAATTCATTTGATTACCAAATGGATAAATTGTTAATACTTCAAAAACGTGTATTGCGAATAATCTGCCATACTGATAGGTTAAGTCATACTAACCGTCTATTTTCAGAAAATAAAATACTAAAGGTTCAGGATTTATATAACTTCTTTTTAGGCTGTTTCATGTTCCAGTTAAATTCAAATGACCTGCCTCATGCGATTACATCTTTATTTCAGAAAAATCAACAACTGCATAATTATCCTACCCGCCAGTCTTCCTTTTTTCATTTGCATAGATTAAGAACCGTACTTAGGAAAAGAACTGTCACATTTACTGGTCCTGTTTATTGGAATTCCTTAGATGCATCACTGAAACAATTGCCTAATTTATGTACTTTCAAACATCACTTTAAAGTAAAGCTCCTTCTGCAGTACGAAGAAACGTCTAATTAATTTTATTATTCACAGGCGTACTTTAACTTTGGTAATGGATATGGCGAGTCTATTATGTACGTATTTCATCTCCTGTAGGTTGGCTGCTGTACACTTTTATTTTAGTTTAGTTTTTCATATTTTACTTTCCTTTTTTATTTGTTCTTTCCTTTTTCGTCATTCCTCTCCTCCTGTCCATTTGTCTTGTCATGCTTCTTTTACTCTTGTTTTATTGTGTCGTTTTATTGACTTTTCATTTTTTGTTTGTCACGTGGGTGTTTGTTTAATATGTATCCAATACAGTATATTAAAAGGGAACCTTATCTACAAGCATTTGCTTCCAAGGTTTCCTCCACATTTCTGTTATGCATTAATCTCCCTCCGTGCATCCTATTATTATCTTACACTATTTGTTATTAACTTCAAATTTAACATACGCATTTAAATGTTGTTCTATTATGTTTTGTTATATTATGGAAAAGACTTGTATCTTTGCAGATAATGTGGAAATAAAACCTAAATGAAAAAAAAAAAATAATAAATGTGCCCCTACGGCGAGTGTGGATGTTAAGTAGTTCATTTGATCAATATCAGTCAAGATGTTAAAAGTTCTTAAAATCTAAGAATCAATATTCTTGATTGATATACAAGACTAGTTTTCTTTAACTATAGGTTTTGAAGAATTGAAGAGGTAGCGTAGGTTTGCATATGATTTTGCTCTTCGGATAGATAAAATATTCACATCCCCCCCCCCCCTTATTCAGGAAGTCTGCATGTACAGAATCAATCTATTTTGACTCTTACTCCAGTAGTAATGGTCTTGTGGGGCAAGTTTTGTGGGCCAAGTGGCACCAGTCTCGGGGCAGTTCCATGCGAACGCTCCTGCCGGGCAGCGGCACCCCAACCAGATATCCACCCGGTCTTGGCTGTAGGAGCATACAATGAAATCGTTCTCCTCCTTCGACTCAATGACCAGCATGGAGGCACTGAGGTTCTTGCAATGATCGAAGTGCCACCGCCATATTTCCCTGTCGTTCGTGTACTTGTAGCACTTGCTCTCGAAGGCATCCCAACCTTCTGGGCACGCGTTGCTGCCGTGATAACCTTTTAGGGAGAGTGTATAAATATTACGAATATGTAAGGGTAGTTTCGACCTGTTATTCGATATTCTCATCGATGTCATCAAACATTTACCTATAAAGAGCCAGATCTAGTGATGTCATTGAGGGAGGGGTAAAATAAATGGAGTATACCTGAGTGGGGAAGATATCTATTGTAGAAACTGATCTGTGAGCCGAAAGGGGCTGTTAATGGTAACTGCATTATCTTATGCACGCGACACCCTTCGGACGAAATTCACTTTTATCCAAACCAATCATGATCTGCCAATGTCAGAAGCATTAATTCCGCCTAGTTTCTCGTGCTGATATTTTGAAACTGAAGAGGGGGGAGTTCTACGTTATTTGATATTTTTGCTCTATTTACTCGAAATGCTGTTACGTCAGCTTTAACACAAAATGATTACCCCCCCCCCCCATTTAAATTTCTTGGGTAAACAATCGAAGGCTTAAAAGGCTTAAAACAATGAAAACAAAATACATCATAAAATTGATTTTTGTTTCATCATTGCCAAATATACTCAGCTTGCTATTAATTTTAATTTAGAACAAAAATGAAGAATAACGAAAAAAATGTGGGGGGGGGCGAAAGAAATAAAGTGGAGAGGACGAGAAACTAGGATTTACGTTTATTGGTCTCATGTAAAGATTGAAGAATAATTGTGTTTAGTTTCTAGCGAAAGCTTACTATGCGTCTGATTAACGTTGATGGCAGGCTGTAATTAGCTCCTGGTATATCGTTTGAGTACGAGCATGGAGTGAGGACTTGAAGTCCTTCTTCCATGGTACGAGTGATGTGGATCTTCCCTTCTTCCCTACATGTATTCCAAGTCCTTAACACCCGCAACCACTACCACCACCACCACCAAATATACCACTCTGCTGCCGAAATTCACATTTGACTCATATAAAAACCATTATGTTTAGCGCATTATTGAGATTACACACTCCGTAATTTCATAGATGACATACATTTTCCTTGGGATGATGTCGACATCGCGCTCGTAACTTCCATTCCAATCTCGGTGGTCGTCATTATTATCGAGAAGTTCTTTGTCATCGCTGAGGTGCCGGGGGTGCTCGGATTTGTCGGTGAGGGGATGGCTGTCAACATAAAGTTATTCCACGAGATAAGCAACGTTAATCATGAAAATCAAAATTGATGCTTCGCTTGACTTAAAGGGCCTATACAATAAAAATTTTAGTTGAAAATGAAAAGGGTTGCATTATATTTCGTCTTTAAAAATGATTATGCTTGAAATCAGGAAAAAAAAATCTTTTCTTTTTATTTCCAGTGTAGAAATAACAATATTGTTTATCACATTTTAAGACCCATGCACGCTCCTAAACACAGTCCTAAAGATATTTAAAAATCGTCCACAAACACCTTCATAAAATATCAATTTCATTTTTCGATAAAAGAATTCTTTTTGAGGACTCCTAAAATAAATACGAACAAGAATCAACTTTTATTTGCAGAAATAGGTTCAAAGAACGAAATAGTCTTTCCTTACCCATTTCACAAGTTTTACCGGAAAAACCAGAGGTACAGAGACACTCGAAGCTGTCTACGGTCTCCTTACACTGACCGTGATTTTGGCAGGGCTTCACCAGACAATCTGAAACAAATCGTATTACCTCCAATTTATTGAAATTTTACCCCAGTATTTTCAGCTATGCGTTTCTGTATGAATGACATATAAATACACTATGAACATGGCGGACAAAAAAAGCGGACAAAATAAACAACCTCTCAGTCTACCCTTCACAATGGTTCTGGTAGTCAAAAGAACATCCCTTCACTGCTATTATGTTTAATCCTGTAGTTCCAGGTGAATATGCATGTGACACCTGTTCCACATATTTTAGATAATAGCAGTGAAGGGATGTTTTTTTGCCTACCAGAACCATTGTGAAGGGTAGAATGAGGGGTTGTTTATTTTGTCCGCTTTCTTTGTCCGTCATGTTCATAGTGATAGACACACACTCGCAAGTTGCGCCGGCTAGGCGTGGGGATGTATGATATTATATAGACCAATTTCACGGCCGGTTTGTGTATTTGGCCCTCTATCGGCGACGCCATTGCTGCTGTGGGCAAGCGCGCTGACCGCGATTGACTCTGTGTACAAAATGTAAGATATGAGATATGCCCCGATATTGTTCCATTTTCTTTATTCTAGATCAATAAAATAAAGCATGGATACATGGGTAGATGAAGTAAGACAATGGTCATATCTGACGGTTGAAGGTATGATGTATTTTTGTAATTCGATGGTTTTTCAACTTAGTTTTAGTAAAAAGTTCGATTGCAGCATAGAAGCCGTAGTAAACGGGAGCCCTAAATCTTACCCTGTTTACAAAGTCAAGTTTGCACTCCTTAAATTTTACGCCAAAGTACACAATGATATGTTTCTTGACTTAAACGTCCCTTCTGTTGATGTTTTTACCCACTGGTGACGAATTCCTTCACATTGCTTACGGAAACCTGTGTAGGGAGTACGGCTTCTCACACAAACATGCTTCATGAGTCAAAAGTGAATTTCGCACTCAGTTAGCTTCCAATTTTTAAACTTTCTCTAATCCTTGTGGCATTTGAGCACCGCACAGCTGCGACCTGAACTTCCCTGATAATTTCTCATTGCAAATATCAAAATAAGTCTGCATATACTGGTCAAAATAGACAAAAAATCGAACGAATGTACAGAACGCGCTATTGACTTGTGTACTATAAAAGTTGGAGCGCCCACCCCAGTATGTCGAACTGTGTCGAATAGTCTGCTGCCCTCTTGCGTTGTGAAATTGGTCTATATTCATGATATTACTTGGAGATCTTTTTGTTGGGGGATTCCGAATGTCTCCCCCATATTTCTTGTCATGTTGTCAAGGGCTGACAGGTTTAATATTAAAACACGGGCGTGTAAGGTCCGCGCTCATCAGCATTATTTTTTATTTCATTTGATTTGATTTATTTATTTTCTTCTGCATTGATTTATGTACAATTTTTTCAGATAACAAAATACAAAAGAATTTTTACAATGAATCATAACACAAGGTATCTGTAGTAATCATTTACGAAACAAATGATAAATGTCATTTTTTGTAATTCAGTTAAACATAAGATTTAATTAAAAATAAGATTATTTGCAGAAGAAGGACTGCCATTAGGAGCAATCTGCTTGAAAATATGGCAGCCCCAAATATTATGAAATAGATAACCATAACAAATAAGCAGAATGGAAAAAATAACTAAATCCTGTATTAAGAGGATAATGACAATGATGAGGATGAAAATGATGATGATGATGAAGATGACAATGCTGATCATGATATCAGTAATGGCAAAAATGGTAGGAAGGATGATACTGTGAAAAAGACTGAGGAGCTAACACAGAAATTTTACCGTGAATATTCTGATAGCAACATGGTCTTAACTTTCGCTTTAAATGAGTAGAGTGAACAAGAGGATTTGATACATTCTGGGAGAGGATTCCATAGGTCTGGGCCATGGTGTGTCTTACGGATCTATGGGCAATAAGTAACTTAGGGTTAACTACATGAGGATTAGAGGAATTTCGAGAAGGGTAGGGGTGAATAGTGTTATTTAAAGTATAAGAGTTTTGAAATGAGAGAGGGAGCATGTTATTCAAATACTTAAATATAAACAACAGACTTTGTAATGAATAAATGTCGAATACGGTTAGAGTTTTCAGTTGGTAAAATATTGGTCTTGTGTGAGATAAATATTGTGAACCGGTACAAATGCGAAGGGCTTTCTTTTGCAATGAGTGAATGGAGTTGAGTTTTGTTTTGTTGCTGCTGGCCCATACTAAGTTGCAATATGTTATATACGGTAATATTAATGAATTATAGAGCATGGTGACCGTTTTACAAGGGATAAATTTCATTATTTTATAAAGTATACCAACATTCCTAGAGATTGAGGTAGTTATATAACGTATATGTTCATTCCAATTTAAATTTCCATCGATAATGACACCCCAAAATTTCGTTTGTCGTTTTCTTTCGAGGGGTACATTATCTATAAGTATGTCGTAAGGAAAGTCATTGACATGAGAGTTTACGTGCTTGAAATGCATGAAATTTGTTTTATCAATATTAAGGGACAATTTATTGCATTTAAACCACAAAGATAATTTTGGTAACTCATTATTCAGTATATTTACTAAGGTAATTAAATCATGATGTGCACAGAAGATGTTGGTGTCATCTGCAAATAATATGAATGATAAGAGAGGCGTTGTATTGGTCAAATCATTGATATATAATAGAAATAGTAATGGACCTAATATTTACCCTTGTGGAACACCGCATTTGATTGGTAGGAAATTTGAAGAAACATTATTATACACTACATATTGTTGTCTGTTAGATAAATAGCTCTCAAACCATGAGAGGGCAACGCCACGAATTCCGTAAGAGTGAAGTTTTTAAAGTAAAATCTGGTGGTCGAGTGTATTAAAGGCTTTTGATAAGTCCATAAATACTCATATTACATGTTCTCTATTGGTCATGCCATTTGTTATTTTGTCATATAATTGTACTAAAGCTAAGTCTGTTGAATGACTTTTTCAGAAACCATACTGAGTTATATTTAGGAAGTGAAATGTATCCAAAAACTTATACAGCCTTTTGTAAATTATCTTTTCGAGGATGTTTGATATGCTGGCAGAATGGATATTGGCCTGTAATTACTTATTTCGTGAGGATTGTCTTTTTTAAAAACAGGATTTACCTTTGCAGTTTTTAAGGACTCCGGACATTTTCCGGTGTTGATTGATAAATTAAAAATATGAGTTAGAGGAGATGCAATGAAATGTATAATTTTTTTAAGGAGGAAAGTAATTCTATCATGACCCTGTGATTTGCTTGATTTGATATTTTTTGTTATTTACTATTTCAGTGGGATTAGTTGGGTTAAAGAACAATGAAGAACTTGCAGGTTCAGGAAGAAATTTAGTAAAATTTTCGTTCGGCTTATTAAATTTATTTGCTAGATTAGGTCCTATGTTAACCGCCCAAAAAAGAGTTAAAGGTATGAGCTATATCTTCAGATTTAATAATTGTGTTGTTCATTGTAAAATTATCATCAGGTGACTTTTTTCTTTTCTTGCCAATCAAGTCATTTATAACCTCCCATGTAGATTTCATAATAGATTTCACCTTGCTAAGTTTATCGCAATAGTACATTTTACGAGAAGTTCGAATGATATTAGTTAATTTGTTTCGGCATGTTTTATATTTGTTTTCGTTATGAATAGCAGAGTTAGTCAAATAAGCCTTATAAAGTTTATTCCTTGTGTGTAAAGATCGTAATATAGCTATTGTTAACCATGGCATTTTACAATTTTTATTCTTCTTGTTAGCAGATACCAGAGGGATATTTTTTTCATAATACATCTGTAATTTGGCATGACAATTTTCGTATGCAATATTTGCGTCTGACTCACCAAATATCCAACCATTCTTCTGTCGCTAAGTCACTTTTGAGGGATTCAATATTTTTTCACAGTAGTCAAAAGCACAGGGGGGGGGGTGCTTGGGAAGAGCTTCCCCCAAATAAAATTAAAACGTGGTTTATTTCTAAATCGATACCAGTGATTTACAAATGTTGCTGGAATGACATGATTTTCGAGGTTTTTCCCTCACTTTAGCCACCAGTGGTGATGCGGATTTTTTTCTGCCCCCATCAAAAAAAGTTTTTACTCATTACGCCAAAGGTCAAAAGTTCAAGAAGTATTCCAATCTCTCTCTCTCTCTCTCTATTTTTTTCGTTCGAAATCCATCACTGGGTTCACAATACCTTATCCCCCATATTTAATGGAACCATTGGAAAGGGAGCAGTGATGTTATGATACCTGGAATTCGACAAACGAATAATCTGTCCGAAGATGTTGCTGACCGACTGGAACAAAACTGGATAGCAGCCGACCTCCGGATCAACTTGGGAACGGATTGAATCGATTGACCGTCCGGTGTCAATTTTATAGGACAATGATCCTTGGTAAGTTTCTGTCCATGAATGTGCTGAAGCTTTTCTCCGGTGTACAGGGAGATGGGTGTATCACAGGACTGGGCTTTTGAGCCGAGAGATGATCGGATTCCTGCCACTGTGTAATGGAAAACAAGAGGCGTAGGTTTCTAGCCAACTGGTCTATTACCAGTTGGTCTAAATGACAGATCATCTCACACTACTATGGCTAAACCCATTTGAACTACTTGCCATTTGTTCTAACCATCACTTGGTCTAATACCCACTTGGGCTAATTGTCATTTTTCTGATGATCAAATGGCCTAATTGCCACTTGGTCTACTTAGTTTTCCTCATTTCGTCTAATGACTATTTGGTCTAATTCGTCTAATGACTATTTGGTCTATTCAAATAAGATAGACTATACCAAGTAAGTATTGGACGAAATGGGCATAGCCTAACTTGAAATTAGACGAAATGATAAATGGATCGACTAAGTGGCACTTAGACCAAATGGTTATTAGACAAACTGGTTGTAAACGAAATGTGATTAGACAATGTGGGATGAGACCAAGCGGGCATTAGACAAAGTGGGAGTAGACCAAGTGACAATTCAGCGAGGCGGGAGGGGTGGGGGAGGGGTTTGTTTATTATATTCTAATTAAGAAAAGTTGATATAACTGACTGATTTAGAAAATTTAGAAATCTGATTTAATCATTCAAATTAGGCTCTTGACCTTTAACTACACGCGACCTAGAGTATAATGTCATCATGGTGCAAAAATGCATGCTTTACACGAGCGCAGTTTCATGCTCATGATTAATGTATGCATAATCGCACTGATCTGAGAACTTATGAGAAATATGGGAAACCAGAAGGAATAGGATGCAAGTTTTGAAAGCTGATCGAAGAGTACAAAATTGCCTTTAAACCCTTTTCTTCTGCATGATGGACTAGAATATTTTTAAAATAACTATCAATATCCTACAAGACATATATTAGCAAAGCAACATTACTGCAGGCCAGGGGCGGCGCCAGGGTATTTTGATAGGGGGCAAGGTGACACCTTAATGGCAACAACGTTGCACGTCATAGGTAAGTTTATTTACGTTTCAAATGAATAGTTGCATGACCCACTTCTCTCCCTCTCTTCCCACATACTCTTATTGCTCCTTCCCCTTACTCGTCTTCTCCTTCTTCTTCTTCTTCTTCTTCTTCTTCTTCTTCTTCTCCTCCTCCTCCTCCTCCTTCTTCTTCTTCTATCACTTGAAAATGATATAGGGTGGCCACCCACTGCCACCCCCTTTCGCGCCGCCCCTGCTGTTGGCTAAGATCTTTTAAAGCAAAATGGAAACATTTCATAAAATCCATCTGATGGTGTTTTTATGTGATGTATATGGTAAATATTTTGCGATATTATATCATCCGTCATCCGGGATATAGGAGGATACTGTTAAACACTTTCAACTGTCTTATAATATTTGACTTCGAATCCAACAACACTCATTGTGCCACCATTGATATACTATACCCGCAACGCAATCCATTATTAATATGATTTATTCATCATGAGCGTTGTGAACGTGCAAACCAAGTGCAGATTTTGTTTACTCTTTAACCTTTTGTCGCAGAATGGAGTCTGTGCAGAACAGATCTTTCCCGCAAACTTTTTCGGAATGGGGGGGGGGGGGGGATAGAGACCCATCTGGGAGCTATGGGGGCATGCATAAAGGCATCATGGGAGAGCTGGTAATACGCGTTGAATAAAGTAAACATTTCGAAAGAAAAAAAGCCCGCTGATTCAAGAAGTAAGCCCTGGATCCTACCACACTTCTTTTAAAGTTGCGAATATTGATTATGTTGAATAATTCTTTTGTTTTAAATCCTATGTATTTGTTTTTAAGTTGTTTTTTTTTAAAGAAGATATTGCTCAATTCAGTCCTTGGGCTGCGATGCGATATTTTAATCAAAACATACCATGATCATCATACGCGTGAGCGTGGTTAGAGAGTGGGTCTTATTAGCGTCATGTTCCCACTCCTTTTCTCCTGTTGATTCACCCTTATTCCCCCTTTTTTTTCTTCAGTTTTTGTCATTTGATGGGAGCCTCTATGCCACTGTGGCTAGGCCACTTGTATGGCACAATCAACATGCGGATCGATGTGAGAGTATCTTAAATAGCACCACATAACAGGTGAATTCCATATCTCTATCATCATCACACCCCCCCAAAAAAAATCAAACAAAAAACAAACAAACAACAACAACAACAAACAAGCAAAACTTGCCAATGGCACACAGCCACCCACTTCCCACACTATCTTTGGGGAGACAATTAGTTCAGCATTTGGCGGCAAGACAGTGAAATGATAATGCTCGTTTTCATCTCATGCTCAGAACATTACCGGATCTATGGGGACACAACGGGCCAGAACCCCCCCCCCCCCCATACGGTATTTCAATTAGTCATAATCTCTGCATGGTGTGAACTAATCTGTCTATTTTTACTGTTATGAGTGGGATGTATAATGAGCAGCAAACATGCACAGCACAATGCACACGAGAACAACCGAATCACATTAGATACCATGATACACATGTACCTTAAAGGAGAATGCAACCCAGACATGATCAGTGTGCTCTTAGTGAATAAAGATTACCAAGAAGAGTAAACAGTCAAAGTTTGAGCAAAATCGAACAATCTATTCAAGAGTTATGAATTTTGAAAGTTAAAGTAAATCCCTGTTATGAGGGCCCTTGAGTTGGCAACTTTGCCAGCATCTGTAATGTCATCGTGGACAACTCTCAATTCATTTTGTACATAATTAAAAAAAAAAAAAAAAGATTTATATGAAATTTCAAGTCAGGAATCAACATAATTCTCCCCTATATGCTTAAAGAATATACTAAAAAAATAAATAATGAAAAATTATTTTTCTTGATAATAAAGAAAACGTTGAATTCTGTGTACAAAATGAATGGGTAGTTGTCCACTATGACATCACAGATGCTGGCAATGTTGCCAATTCAAGGATCCCTATAACAAGGATTAACTTAAACTTTCTAACTCTTGAACATATTGTCCGATTTTCCTCAAACTTTCACTGTTAATTCTTCTTGTTTTTCTTCATTCACTGGAAGCACACTGATGCCTTAGTTGTATTCTCCTTTAAAGGAAAAACGGGAAAAGACTATTAAAGAAAAAATAGGCATGAAAGGCGGGGTTAGCGCCGCTCATTTTCTCCTTGCTCTACGGTGGCTTGTCATAATATCCTCGCGCGTGACGTAGGGAAGGAATCTGAAATTACGGAAAATTTTATTCTCGACTGTAATACTTTTTATATGTGCATCGTGCATGAAAATACGGGCTCCACGGATTCATTGCACTCGGCTTATAGTGGTTCTTCATGTTAAATGCATAAGGTGTAAAATAGTGTCATAATTAATGCAGATATTTACCGGTTACCATCACAACAGAGGTCACCAAAAGTCGATGAAGAAATGATGTTTTCCGTTGTTTCTGCAGAGTCAGAATGATGACGAAAGGGAAAAAGCATGAATGTCACAGGCAGACATATGAAATAAGGAATATGTCTTTTAAAGAAGTAGGTGTACTAGAACTATAGCAAGTATCGGTCCTATATAGTCACTGATATATATCAGTAAGAATTTAATGTACAACAACACGTACTCTACATGACACTTTCAAATGAATCACGAAAAATACTAAAAACAAAAACAAACACAAAAAAACGGAAGTGTTTTTGTCGTACACATTGCACTGAATTGTGTAAGATAAAAGAAAAAAGAATAATATGCATAAAATTCTGGAGAAAATGAATACTATATAATATATATATATATATATATATATATATATATATATATATATATATTTAAAGTTGGAAAAATGCGTTACAACTTCAGGTTTTATACCAATAGGAGCTGAAGCTGTTTTCATTCTAAACAGAACTAAATCCAGCTCATTTAAGTACATTCCCTAAAGCTATGTATTAAGATCTTTATGCAGTGCGGCTCTCACTCTAGATCACCAGTGCAAAATTTTGATAAGGTTTACTTATTTTTGATATTTTTATGAATATTTTTGGATGAAGGACTTTTTGGAATCGAAACATCGAAAAATTCCCTGTCTTTAGACATGTGTTAGAAAAGATGAGTAATCCTTTGAAAACTTGAAATAATATTGACCAACAAAATGAACATCTGAAAAGATGTAAAATGTACTCTAATTGGTGTGTTTTGTTATGATTCCGGTTGTTAAAGATGTTTAAATGTGCAGAAAAGGACAATTGACAAAGGTTTCATTCTAAAAAGGGGCTAAATCCATGGAAATGAGAATCATACAAATTTCATAAAAATTGAAATTCATTGCTAGATTTTCAAAAATATGATGGAAGTAATCTAAAATAATAGCCCATGCAGCATAGCCCAAAATAGCCCAAAATAGCCCAAAATAAAGCTGACCTGACTGAGAAAAAAAAATATAGTAAAACGGTGGGCAAGCTAAAAAAAAAAAAGGCAATGCTTATAAGGTACACAATGAATCAAAATGAGTTTGAAAATTTCATTTTTAATATGAAAAAAAAACGGTTTCCATTTATTTCAATTTGTATTTTCATATATTTTTCAATTCGTTAAAAAACCCCCGAGACTTCTACAATCATCAAATGAATATCAATCTAATACTAACCATGGTTTTAACAAAAGCATTTCATTACTATTCTTACAAAGACAGCAAAAGAGTTTCAATTATTACATCTAAATTGAACTTTTATATTCTAGAACAAAAAAAGAAAAAACTATTCTGCAATTACTTACCATGTTGGAACGATACCCGAGTGTCCTTCGATAGTGCTGCAGCCGTAGTGTCAGCAACGTTCGGGAGCGTGAAAATCCGTCTCTTTATTTGCAATCAGTCATGCATCATCAATAATGCGTTAGAATACACCCAGGTGTCCCAGAAAAAGCGGAGGGGCGGATTTTCAGTACTTTACCTTCAAATAGTAGATTTTTTTTTCTTTACACCAGTAGGTAAAGCATCCTCTACATAAGAGAATAATACCAAGATCATGGAATTTGGTGAAATAATTCTGATTCTGTGCCCGTTTCTTGAAATACAATTTTTTTTTTCCATTGATGAAAACAGAATTGTGTCGGGAATGGCCTTTCATATGGCATGTTTTGTTATTCACTTACATCAATGGGCTTCCCTCAAACATCGTATTATGAAAGGCCATCAATTCTTCTCTCATCGATCACCCAAAATTTGAAAATGACTGTATTAATTTTAAGAAACGGGCATACAATCAAATTTACTTCACCAAATTCAATGATCTTGGTATCATTCTCTTCGATGGAGGATGCACTACCCAATGATGTAGACAAATTACATACTTTTTGAAGGTAAAGTACTGAAAATCCACCGTTCCTCTTTTTCTGGGACACCCTGTATAGTCATCGCGCCTGTCACGTATGACCAATCAACGGCATGCATATACTCGCGTACCTTGCAAAATAATATCAAATGGATTTACTCTTGCTTTATGTTGTTGCCTTCTTTTTCTGCTTCTTTTTCTGCTTCTTGTTTTTCTCTCTTTCATTAATCCCAGAAATAGTGGAAGAGAAATTACACATAATTAAAGTGATCAATTTGTCCTTCTTGTTCTTCTGTTTAATGTCATTCGAGTATATTTCATTTCTTTATAATAGGCCTACTGTGATTGTGTTTTTTAAGCTGTACAAATTTCTCAACTCAGTCACTCGGCTGCCATGACATGGTCAAATAAATCTTGATTCGAACTGAACTGAATTCTTCTTCATGTTCTTTATTCCTTTCTTTCTTCAAGAATTTGACTATTAACATTCAAATTTTGGCAGTGCAGATCCTTTACCATGTTTACAGTGAATTGTGATCAGGTGGATTTAATAAGTGAAGCAGTGGCGGCACCAGGATTGTTAAAGTGGGGGGGGGGAATGGAGGGCAAAAGAAAATGTTGGGGGGCAGGGGCAGGGGCAGTCATTTTTTTTTTTTTGCGTATATGGAAAAATTGAGCGAGCGAACAAAAAATAACCGCTTTTTTGGTTCTTAATCGCATTTTTGAATAAATATTCTGAAATATGATGAGCGAGCCAAAAATGGCTTCTTTTCTTGATTTTAATTGCATTTTAGAAAAGAAATTTAAAAATATGACGAGCGAGCGAGCAATAAATAACCACTTTTTTTGTTTTTAATCGCATTTTCGAATAAATATTCTGAAATATGACGAACGAGCGAAGCGAGCAAGCCAAAAATGGCTACTTTTCTTGTTTTTAATCGCATTTTAGAAAAGAAATTTAAAAATATGACGAGCGAGCGAAGCGAGCGAGCCAAAAATAATCACTTTTTGGGTTTTCAATGGAAGTTTTGAAGAGCGGAGAATGGTATTTTAGAGCACTTCACAGCTTGAATATGATGCTTATGACAACATGTACTTATTTACAAATTACTGTATAATTTTTCTTTTCAGTCCTCAAAAATATTTCTGCAATTATTCTTTTGCACATTATCGCAATGAATTAATGCTAGCT
>CM057160.1:13194429-13220148 GCA_029962745.1 Echinometra lucunter
TTATTGGCCTAATATAAAGATTGAAGAATAATTGTGTTTAGTTTCTAGCGAAAGCTTGCTATGCGTCTGCTTAACGTTGATGGCAGGCTGTAATTAGCTCCTGGGGAGCGTTTCATGAAAAGACTTGTCGGATGTTTCATCCGACAAAGCTGTTTTATCCGACAGTTGCCATAGTAACGATGCTTCTCAGCCAATCAAAATCAAGGAAAGATGTCAGATCTGACAACTTGTCAGACAACAAATGTTGATGAAATGCCCTCCTGGTATATCGTTTGAGTACGAGCCTGGAGCGAGGAGTTGAAGTCCTTCCTCCATGGTACGAGTGATGTGGATCTTCCCCTCTTCCCTACATATATTCCAAGTCCCTAACACCCCCCCCCCCCACCACCACCAAATATACCACTCTGCTGCCGAAATTCACATTTGACTCATATCAAAACCATTATTTAGCGCATTATTGAGATTACACACTCCGTAATTTCATAGATGACATACATTTTCCTTGGGATGATGCACCAACCGTTGTCGACATCGCACTCGTAACTTCCATTCCAATCTCGGTGGTCGTCATTATTATTGAGAAGTTCTTTGTCATCGCTGAGGTGCCGGGGGTGCTCGGATTTGTCGGTGAGGGGATGGCTGTCAACATAAAGTTATTCCACGAGATTAGCAACGTTAATCATGAAAATCAAAATTGATGCTTCGCTTGACTTAAAGGGCCTATACGATAAAAATTTTAGTTGAAAAATGAAAAGGGGTTGCATTATATTTCATCTTTAAAAATGATTATGCTTGAAATCAGGAAAAAAAATCTTTTCATTTTATTTCCAGTGTAGAAATAACAAGACATTTTAAGACCCATGCACGCTCCTAAACACAGTCCTAACGATATTTAAAAATCGTCCACAAACACCTTCATAAAATATCAATTTCATTTTTCGATAAAAGAATTCTTTTTGAGGACTCATAAAATAAATACGAGCAAGAATCAACTTTTATTTGCAGAAATAAGTTCAAATAACGAAATAGTCCTTCCTTACCTATTTCACAAGTTTTACCGGAAAAACCAGAGGTACAGAGACACTCGAAGCTGTCTACGGTCTCCCTACACTGACCGTTATTTTGGCAGGGCTTCACCAGACAATCTGAAACAAATCGTATTACCTCCAATTTATTGAAATTTTACCCCAGTATTTTCAGCTAAGCGTTTCTGTATGAATGACATATAAATAGACACACACTCGCAAGTGGCGCCGGCTAGGCGTGGGGGTGTATCATAAATCATTATGTTACTTGGAGATCTTTTTGTTGGGGGATTCCGAATGTCTCCCCCATATTTCTTGTCATGTTAGAGTCAAGGGCTGACAGGTTTTAATGTTAAAACACGGGCGTGTAAGGTCCGCGCTCATCAGCATCATTTTTTCACAGTAGTCAAAAGCACCGGGGGGGGGGGGGTGCTTGGGAGGAGCTTCCCCCAAATAAAATCAAAACGTGGTTTATTTCTAAATCGATACCAGTGATTTACAAATGTTTCTGGAATGACATGATTTTCGAGGTTTTTCCCTCACTTTAACCACCAGTGGTGATGCGGATTTTTTTCTGCCCCCACCAAAAAAGTTTTTACTCATTACGCCAAAGGTCAAAAGTCAAAGACGTATTCCAATCTCTCTCTCTCTCTCTCTCTCTCTATTTTTTTTTTTCGTTCGAAATCCATCACTGGGTTCACAATACCTCATCCTCCATTTAATGGAACCATTGGAAAGTGAGCAGTGATATTATGATACCTGGAATTCGACAAACGAATAATCCCGATTTGCCCGAAGATCTTGCTGACCGACTGGAACAAAACTGGATAGCAGCCGACCTCCGGATCAACTTGGGAACGGATTGAATCGACTGACCGTCCGGTGTCAATTTCATAGGACAATGATCCTTGGTGAGTTTCTGTCCATGAATGTGCTGAAGCTTTTCTCCGGTGTACAGGAAGATGGGTGTTTCACAGGACTGGGCTTTTGAGCCGAGAGATGATCGGATTCCTGCCACTGTGTAATGGAAAACAAGAGGCGGGGGTTTCTAGCCAATTGGTCTACAACCAGTTGGTCTAAATGACAGATCGTCTAACACCACTATGGCTAAACCCATTTGAAATACTTGCCATTTGGTCCAATCATCACTTGGTCTAATACCCACTTGGGCTAATTGTCATTTTGTCTAATGATCAAATGGCCTAATTGCCACTTGGTCTACTTAGTTTTCCTCATTTCGTCTAATGACTATGTGGTCTAATTCGTCTGACTATTTGGTCTATTCCAATAATATAGACTATACGAAGTAAGTATTGGACGAAATGGGCATAGCCTAACTTGAAATTAGACGAAATGGTAAAGGGATCGACTAAGTGGCACTTAGACCAAATGGTTATTAGACAAACTGGTTGTAAACGAAATGGGATTAGACAATGTGGGATGAGACCAAGCGGGCATTAGACAAAGTGGGAGTAGACCAAGTGACAATTCAGCGAGGCGGGGAGGGGGGGGGGGTTCTTTATATATATTCTAACCAAGAAAAGTTGATATAACTGACTGATTTAGAAAATTTAGAAATCTGATTTAATCATTCAAATTAGGCTCTTGGCCTTTAACTACACGCGACCTAGAGTATAATGTCATCATGGTGCAAAAATGCATGCTTTACACGAGCGCAATTTCATGCTCATGATTAATGTATGCATAATCGCACTGATCTGAGAACTTATATGAGAAACTATGGGAAACCAGAAGGAATAAGTTGAAAGTTTTGAAAGCTCATCGAAGAGTACAAAATTGCCTTTAAACCCTTTTCTTCTGCATGATGGATTAGAATATTTTCAAAATAGCTATCAATATCCTACAAGACATATATTAGCAAAGCAACATTACTGCAGGCCAGGGGCGGCGCCAGGGTATTTTGATAGGGGGCAAGGTGACGCGTTAATGGCAACAACGTTGCACGTCATAGATGAGTTTAGTCAAATGAATAGTTGCATGACCCAGCTCTCTTCCTCTCTTCCCACATACTCTTATTTCTTCTTCCCTTTCCTCTTCTTCTTCTTCTTCTTCTTCTTCTATCACTTGAAAATGATAAAGGGATGGCCACCCACTGCCACCCCCCTTTCGCGCCGCCCCTGTTGTTGGCTAAGATCTTTTTAAGAAAAATGGAAACATTATTTTCATAAAATCCATCTGGTGGCGTTTTTATATGATGTATATGGTAAATATTTTGCGATATTTTGTTTCATTATCCGTCATCCGGGATATAGGAGGATACTGTTAAACACTTTACATTTTTGTTATAATATTTGACTTCGAATCCAGCAACACTCATTGTGCCACCATTGATATACTATACCCGCAACGCAATTAATTATTGATAGGATTTATTCATCATAAGCGTTGTGAACGTGCAAATCAAGTGCAGGTTTTGTTTACTCTCCAACCTTGTGTCGCAGAACTGAGTCTGTGCACGGATCCTCCCCAAACTCATTCGGAATGGGGGGGGGGGGGGGAGGGGGATAGAGACCCATCTGCACGCTATGGGGGCATGCATAAAGGCATCATGAGAGAGCAGGAGAGCGTTTCATGAAAGGACTTGTCGGATGTTTTATCCGACAAAGTCTGTTTTATCCGACGGTTGCTATAGTAACGATGCTTCTCAGCCAATCAAAATCAAGGAAAGATGTCAGATCTGACAACTTGTCAGACAACAATTGTTGATGAAACGCTCCCCTGGTATTACGCGTTGAATAAAGTAAAAAATTTAAAAAAATGAAAGAAAAAAAAAATCCCGTTGATTCAAGTGAGCCCTGGGTCCTACCACACTTGTTTTAAAGTTGCGAATTTTTTGTCCTTTGATGGGAGCCTCTATGCCACTGCCATGACTGTGGCTAGACCACTGGCATGGCACAATCAGACCCGTGATGCAGAGACGCTGTAGCCAGAAAGGTAAAACAAGATAGGCCCACCTCTCAGCGAGGCAAAAATTGATAATGATCTATAATTATGAATTATTCTTATTTCTTGTATCAGTGTGTATAATAATGTTTTCCTACATTTACTTATGATTTATTGCCATCTTATATCAGTTGTTATGTTATTCACATGTTGTTGTTGTTTTTTTGATAAGGGAGAAAAAAAAACACCCCTGAACTTGAGCTTGAACTTGAACTTGAACTTAACAATGAATTAAATATTCCTGATATCATGATTATAACGTGAGGATCGATGTGGGAGTTTCTTACACAGCACCACATAACAAAGGAATTCAATATCTCTATCATCATCACACCCCTCCCCCAAAAAACAATATCAAACAAACAAACAAAACAAACAAACAAACAACAAGCAAAACGTGCCAATGGCACACAGCCACCCACTTCCCACACTATTTTGGGGGGAGACAAGTTCAACATTTGGCGGCAAGACTATGAAATGATAATGCTCGTTTTCATCTCATGCTCAGAACATTACGGGATCTAAGAGGACACAGCGGGCCAGAACCTCCCACCCCCACCCCGGTACTAGTATTTCAATTAGTCATAATCTCTGAATGGTCTGAACTAATCTTTTTAATTTGACTGTGTGGGCTGTAGCCTGTATGAGCAGCAATCATGCACAGCACAATGCACATGAGAACAACCGAATCACATTAGATACCATGTTTTGATATACATGTACCTTAAAAGAAAAACTGGAAAAGACTATTGTAGTATAGGCATGAAAGGTGGGGGTGGCGCCGCAGATTTTCCCCTAGCTTTACTGTGGCTCGTCATAATATACTCGCGCGTGACGTAGGGAAGGAATCTGAAATTACGGACAAATTTATTCTCGGCTGTAATCCTTTTTGTATGTGTATCGTGCATGAAAATACGGGCTCCACGGATTCAATGCACTCGGGTTATAGTGGGTCTTCATGTTAAATGCATAAGGTGTAAAATAGTATCATAATTAATGCAGATATTTACCGGTTACCATCACAACAGAGGTCACCAAAAGTCGATGAAGAAATGACGTTTTCCGTTGTTTCTGCAGAGTCAGAATGATGACGAAAGGTGAGACCAAAGGTAAAGAAATTTACTAAGGCCCGTAGGTTGATCTTTTAAAAATATAATTATCCTTTTTAGTCTTGAACAATCTTGAACAATCTTTCGAAGAATTGTCCATCTGCACGGTTGGTGAAATTCAGCAGTGGACGGGGTGCGAAAGATAATCACCCTAATTTTAACTATAGCAACCCCTTCTCTTAAAATCATGCACACAAAATGGTCTGCGTCTGAATCCCCATCTCTTATACTAGTCTTGTGTCGAATTCGTAATATTCTAATCTAATCTTTTCTCACGGTTTTTTTTTTTCACTCAAATTTATTTCTTCGTTATGGTTCGGTCCCTTTACTTTTTCAGTTTTGATATCAATTCTCAATTTAATGGTTTTATTAAAAATATTATTATCGCGGCGGTTCATACTGCCGAGCTGCCAAAATATTGACGTGGTTAAAATGTAGAAAATAACATCAAAATAATCTGAATTCCCAGTAAGAATATAATGTACAACAGCACGTACTATACATGACACTTTCAAATGAATCACAAAAAATACAAAAAACAAAAACAAAAACAAAAAACGAAAGTGTTGTACACATTGCACTGAAGTGTGTAAGATACAAGAAAAGAGAATAATATGCATAAAAATCTGGAGAAAATGAATACTATATATATATATATATATATATATAAATACATATAAATACATATAAATATAAATATATATGAATAAATATAAATATAAATATATATATATATATATATATATATATATATATATATTTTTTTTTTTTTTTAGTTGGAAAAATGCGTTACAACTTCAGGTTTTTATTCCAATAGGAGCTGAATTCAAAACCGTTTCATTCTAAACGGAACTAAATCCAGCTCATTTAACTACATTCCCTAAAGCTATGTATTAAGTCAGTCTAGATCACCAGTGCAAAATTTTGATAAGATTTACTTATTTTTAATATTTTTATGAATATTTTTGGATAAAGCTCTTTTTGGAATGAAACATCAAAAAATTCCCTGTCTTTAGACAGGTGTAAGAAAAGATGAGAAATCCTTTGAAAACTTGAAAAAAAATTGATCAACAAAATGAACATCTGAAAAGATGTAAAATGTACTCTAATCGATGTGTTTTGTGGTGAATTCCGGTTGTTAAAGATGTTTAAATGTGCAGAAAAGGACAACTGACAAAGGTTTCATTCCAAAAAAGGGGCTAAATCCATGGAAATTAGAATCATGCAAATTTCATAAAAATTGAAATTTATTGCTAGATTTTTTCAAAAACATGATGGAAGTAATCTAAAATAATAGCCCATGCAGCATAGCCCAAAATAGCCCAAAATAAAGCTGACCTGACAGAGAACAAAATATAGTAAAACGGAGGGGCAAGCTAAAAAAAAAAAAAAAATGCTTGTAAGGTACACAATGAATCCAAATGAGTTTGAGAATTTCATTTTTAATCTGGAAAAACGGTTTCCACTTTTTCAATTTGTATATTTTCATATATATTTCAATTCGTTAAAAAAAACCCCGAGACTTCTACAATCATCAAATGAATATCAATCTAATACTAACCATGGTTTTAACAAAAGCATTTCATTACTATTCTTACAAAGACAGCAAAAGAGTTTCAATTATTGCATCTAAATTGAACTTTTATATTCTAGAACAAAAAAAAAAAAAAAAAAACTATTCTGCAATTACTTACCATGTTGGAACGATACCTGAGTGTCCTTCGATAGTGCTGCAGCCGTAGTGTCAGCAACGTTCGGGAGCGTGAAAATCCGTCTCTTTATTTGCAATCAGTCATGCATCATCAATAATGCGTTAGAATACACCCGGGTGTCCCAGAAAAAGCGGAGGGGCGGATTTTCAGTACTTTACCTTCAAAAAGTAGGTTTTTTTTCTTTACACCAGTAGGTAAAGCATCCTCTACATAAGAGAATGATACCAAGATCATGGAATCTGTTGAAGTAATTCTGATTCTGTGCCCGTTTCTTGAAATACAAAATGTTTTTTTTTCTTTTTTTTTTTTTGCCAATGATGAAAGCAGAATTGTGTCGGGAATGGCCTTTCATATGGCATGTTTTGTTATTCACTTGCAGCAATGGGCTTCCCTCAAACATCGTATTATGAAAAGCCATCTCGACGCAATTCTTCTCTCATCAATCACCCAAAATTTGAAAATGACTGTATTTTAAGAAACGGGCATACTATCAAAATTACTTCGCCAAATTCAATGATCTTGGTACCATTCTCTTCGGTAGAGGATGCACTACCCAATGACGTAGACAAATTACATACTTTTTGAAGGTAAAGTACTGAAAATCCACCGTTCCTCTTTTTCTGGGACACCCGGACGGTATAGTCATCGCGCCTGTCACGTAACTATGACCAATCAACGGCATATACTCACGTACCTTGCAAAATAATATCAAATGGATTTACTCTTGCTTTATGTTGTTGCCTTCTTTTTCTGCTTCTTTTTCTCCCCCTTGTTTTTCTCTTTCATTAATCCCAGAAATAGTGGAAGAGAAATTACACATAATTAAAGGGATCAATTTGTCCTTCTTGTTCTTCTGTTTAATGTCATTCGAGTATATTTCAATTCTTTATAATAGGCCTAATGTGATTGTGTTTTTTAAAGCTGTACAACCGTCTCAACTCAGCCACTCGGCTGCCATAACATGGTAAAATAAATCTTGATTTGAACTGAACTGAATTCTTCTTCATGTTCTTTATTCCTTTCTTTCTTTAAGAATTTGACTATTAACATTCAAATTTTGGCAGTGCAGATCCTTCACCATGTTTACAGTGAATTGCGATCATGTGGATTTGATAAGTGAAGGATCATTTTCATACGACGATTTTGTGCGTGAACAATCTTTCTACAAGGAAAGCTAACTGAAAAAATAATGTTTTAAAAGTTGTTTTGGCCTTCTTGAGGTTGTTGTTGACATGCAGATTTGTGTTTCGAGATGAATAGGTTTATTTTAGGGGCCTAATCTTTACAGAGTGAGGTGTTCGAACGTAGAACCTGACAAAACTTTGAAGAATATTTCTGCAAATATTCTTTTGCACATTATCGCAATTAATTAATGCTAGCTTTTTCTTCTTCTTCTTCTTCTTCTTCTTCTTCTTCTTCTTCTTCTTCTTCTTCTTCTTCTTCTTCTTCTTCTTCTTCTTCATTTTCATTTCAGCAAAAATACCATGAATAACATAAAAGTTCAATATATTGAAAGTGGATGTAGGCAGTTTCCGAAGTAGCTCTTTGAACTACATACGTACAATCACCTTTAGGAGAGAAAATTTGTTTCTGATATGTCGTAATTTTATCATACTGCACAGAGACCATTTACCAATTCCTCTTCCCCGTGTATCGATTGTTTGCAAGATTATGTTTAATCATTTTTAAGGGTTCTTTTAGCATGTTTGCCTCTATAGTCTCTATAGATTTGCTTCGGGTTAGCTCCATCAAGTACTTACCAACATCAATGCACTTTATACTCATGTATTATTTCTTCGTCTTCACTGATGATGGTGATAGCGATGATCAGTCAAAGGGAGTATATAAAAGGTTTTCTTCCAAATGGCGCTAAATCCAGGTTGGTAACTTGAGAGAAAATTGCATTTCTTTTTCCCGACTTTGTACACGTCATCGGAAACTGAAAATTACAAAGCACTATCTCTTCTATATTTCTTGATAACTTGCTTCAACTCTTTTTTTTTTTTTCATAGCGAAATACTCCAGCTGAATCACCAATGACGCTAATAAAACAACTTTGATTTAAACAAAACAAAACAAAACTGGATATAGCGCCTTTTGGCAGCAACTCTTCAAGTATGCTTCCACTGATTCAGAAGGTAATTACTGCCCGTGCGCTGCCTCTTACAGTCCTGATTACTGGCTTTTTTGTCATCTTATAATTCATTCTTAATCATTTATATTTATTTATTTATTTATTTATTTATTTATTTATTTATTTATTTATTTATTTATTTATTTTTACTTACTTTTATTTCATTTTCTTCTTGTCAGAGAATTTATAAGGACAAAGAAATACCCCAAATGAGTGATTTCCTGTTTATTAATTTGTTTGTTTCTTAGTTTGTTTATTACTTGTCAGAAAATTTTCTGGGATTTGGGCCCTTTCTTTCACAAAAATCTTGGAGCCCCTGATGCTACCAATTATTGCATGCAGTCATTAGTAACTTTATCATACATGTAAGTCTTTGCTGTGTCATCTTGTAATCGTCGGGTAGTATGCTTCATGGCTCATTACATTCTAATTTCCTCCTGGCCATATTTTTTTATACGTTTATGCAAAGAAACGGCGTTCTCAGTCCACGCGTTGCTTGCAGGGTTTTTGCCTCCTTATGTTGTTGAAATATGTGCACTTCTTCTTCCTATGAAATAGAGCTTATCAGAAAGAATGAACCTGGGCTTCATTATTCATTAGTTAAATCAGATTATGGGCATCTACCAATTAAGTTGATAGATGCACTGACACAATAGCTTTTCATGCATTTTATGGATGAGAAGCTATTGTGTGCATCTATCAACTTTAGTTGTAACAATGATATTGTATTGAATTGCTTTTTTTAAAATCACGGTAAAAGCCTGCCATCAGCTAGAAGCTGCTTAAAAGCAAGGCCGTGAAGAATGTCCAAAATAATATCACCGTGCATGAATAGTGAATACAAGGTATATACCGTCCTGGAATCACAGAAAATTATTACAAAAAATGAAAGGACTCGGGAATGAAATGAAAGTTAAAACAAAACCAAAAAAAAAAAAAGTGATGAAAAGCAAGATACAAAAGTAATGAAATAAAATCACATATTTTAAAAATTTACCTTTCTTTACCCAAGGTTTTACTAAATAAATTTACTGACTACACAAATACAAAGAAAAAAAAAATTGCGGCATAGTACGATGACCGACGATCTTTGTTGTTGTTGTTTTTTTCTTTGCAGAATGAACCGTAGCCATACATGATTGAGTTACTGTGAAATTTCTGCCCCGCGATGAACTTCAAACACATGAAATGAAAATCTATTTATTGTTAAGGTGCACAATAACAGAACATCTCCCTACAGTGTAAACTGAAATTATAAACCACAATGACAGTCATGGCAAGACTGGAAAATTAAGAGAGGAACAGAAGTACTATAGAGGGCATAATTTTGCTTAAATGTGTCTGTTTAGAAGGGGGTGACGTTTAAAGTGGATCCAGAAAAAAACCGCTTAAACAGATAAAAACAAAAACAAAACAAAGCAAAACAAAACAAAAAACAAAGCACAACAAAACAAAACAAAACAAAGCAAAACAAAACAAAAAACAAAGCACAACAAAACAAAACAAAACAAAAACTCATTCTAAGACACGAGTTTGGTATAATTAAACCTGTTCAGTTTGGGTGCTACATGTGCTAGTTTTTAAATGGGGGGCTTCAAGCGTGCCTAACAAAAGCACTTACATCTCAACGCACCTGACTCATTGCATAAACAATTGAATCATCTTTTCCTATTTTTGGGGAAGCCCCCAGTTATGGTTGACATAAACTACAGTGTTCTGAAACCGAGTTTGTCTATACCCATGATACCTGGGACAGCTTACAGTTTTTTTCTCACAGATCCAGACTCCATTCATGAACGAATAATTGAACATTTTGACCCAGGAAGAATTCATTGACCATATCTGATCATATTTGATGCTCACTCATTCGGCTTTGTTTAGTATTCGTTTAACATGTTTTATTTTTATTCTTTTTATCTCATTTTCATCTTTACTTATACAGCAGCCTTTGTTTTCATCTTCTGTCATAATCTCTTTTTATTTTCAAGTGGATGTTTCTTTTTCTTTTATCATGCTTTTCTTTGTCACTCTTTACTCTTTTTTAATCTTTTCTTTCTATTTTATGCAAATATTTGATTCTCTTTTCAAAAGCCTCCCCTTTTTTCTTAGACTCGAATTTTAAATTTTCATGATAATTTGATCAGTAATATTAATTTTCTTACTTTGTTATTGGAATAACTTGTTCTCCCCTCCTTCGCCAGGAATAAATTCTGAGAAGGGCCACATATATGCATGCATCTTTCTTTATATACCTTATTATAAGATTCCAGGCCTCTGATTGGTCAAAGGGGCAGTCATGGAAACCGCTAGCTGACTGCCGGGCATATGCCGAAAAAAACTATTGACTGGGCATATAGTTCTACCTCCGTGTACAATACATAATTACATGGTTTGTTACGCGCTAGTTCTAGAGAAGTAGGCCGGATTTGAAAGTTTGAAAGTTTGAAAGTTTGAAAGTTTATTGAGACTCAACGACCCACATGGGGTAAGATGCGCGTTTAAGTATATCTTGCGCGCGTATCTATATTTGTGCAGTGTGGAAATTTAATCATACTTTAATTTCTCTGACCGGTAGCACAAATTCATTTTAGTGCCTTAATTTAGCATAAATTAAGTGGAATGGAGTATGTAAAACAAATATTGACTGCTTATTTTTCGGGTCACGTTTAAAACTATAACTCCACGGTGATATCGCGACTGTACTATCAGTGCCCCTCGACCTCGTCTCGGGACACAGTAGGCCTACAGTTTCGAGATCACCCTGGGCTATAGTTCCAACCATGCCCCTCAAAGCAGTCAATATTTTTGTATAATATATACTGTATATCCACCTCTCTTTAAGTTTTTGTATGTAGGCCTATGTATATTTTCCTTTTTTCATCATACTTTTCTGTCTGTCCTTTGTTTATGTTTCTCAATTCATCTCATTTTCTGCCATTTCCCTCTCCCTTTCTCTTTCTATTTTCTTAATTCCTATGGGTTCCCTTTTCTTTTTTAATTTTCTTATAATAGTTCCTTCCCTTTGAGTCCAATTATTTCACCCTTTATGCTGGGCTTTTTTAGTTCATATTTCCCCCTATTTTCTTTCAGACCTTTTCTGATATTATTTAATTTCATTTCGTCTCATTTCGTTTATTTCCATTTCCAACGATATAAACCAGAATACATAGGATGCATTGTACAAATGTACAAAGTAAAACAATGAAACCTCACAATGTAATCGTGAATAGTTCACAGTGTACATGGTGTATAACAGGTCTTGAAAATCAGCTTGGTAATGAAGGGGACTGCTGAAAAGCTGTGCTTGTAGATTGCAGCCCCCTATAACTTAGAGTTGTAAAAATAGTGTATCAATAAAAGGAAAAAATGAACACACTGATACATACACCGGATAGACATAACATAAAAGGAGTGGAATGGAAGAGAAGGAAAGGAAAGGAGAGAAGAAACGAGAGAGAATGGAGGACTCTTTCCTAACAACACACAACATACACGGACCGACCGGAAAACGAGTATCTGTACAAAATGAATGAAAACATAATCGAGTAGTTTATATGATAGGTAAAATTAATTGACTGAGGGATGATGAGTCTAAAGAGCTGGTGCATGATAATTACGAAGAAGGGATTTTTCTAATATGAATTAAAAAAAATTAAACCAGAGCATTTTTATGCTATCATCAAGAATATTCCTGAGCTTCGGGCCTGCATCGTGACACGTTAATATGGATTTAGAGAGTATATACAGTTCTTGGCAATGGCAGATAGAATTCATTAGATTGACGTGTGGGGTATTTGTGTGTAGTTTTATTTTTTATTGATTATTAGATCGAAAACTGAGGGTAACGTATTATCATTTAACGGGTACATAAACTGACCGAGATTATAACGATATAAATCGTTTATCTTCAAAATATTATTTTCAATAAACAAAACATCCGTTGTTTGGGACATCCATGAAGTATTGCAGATAACACGCATAGCTTTCTTTTGTAATAGTAGTATTCTATTGAGATGATAGTCATGTGTATTACCCCAGACAATAATGCCATAATTTAAGAAAAGTAAATAAGTGTTGACTAAAGTATTAGAAGGGAAGAGGTTGGTAGAAAAAATTGACCTTATTTATAATTCCTATATTTCGAGAAATAGTTCGGCAAATGTTTTTTTTTTTATAATTGTGTGAATAGTTCGGCAAATGTTATCAGTATGAAAAGTTCGGCAAATGTTATCAGTATGAAAATTGTTCTTATCTTTATCCTTCTATCATTTTTTCTTTTTCTTTTTTTTTTCTTAAGTGTTTTCTTTTTACCCTTCTCACTTGATTTGCTTATTTTTTCCTAAACTTTATTTTTCTATCTTTTTTTTTTCAGTATTCCTCTTATCATTTTATATTTACTTCGTTGTTTTCCTATTTTCCTGTGCTGTTTCTAGAAAATAAGAAAGCACAGAAGTTGGAAATAACTTCATGCAGAATATTGCCAGATTTCACTTTTCATCCAAAATGATGACCTTTGCCTAACTGCCTGCCGGCTATTTTCGACTGCAATATATCTATAAAACAGAGTTCAGTTTTCATTTTATGTTTGTCTTTTACCAGTTACCCTACTACTCCGGAGTGCAGTTTTGACTCGACTTTGACTGTAATTTAGATTGTTAAAATATAATTCCAGGATCAGAATCTGCAAAATAGCGGAGGGATCAATTACTAAGAGAAAGGGGAGAGGTATTAAAAGAAGCATGAGGACCATGCTGAGTGAGTATTCTTTCACGGGCAAGAATTCCTTGGAAAGTAAAAAGTAAGATGGGGCCTGATGCGACATGGTGGAGGGGTGCGGCGGGGAGCGGCAGCGGAGGCCTGCGGGCTGGGGCGGAACGGAACCGCAGCAGGGCGCGGGCTCATGCCACTTGCCAGAGGCTCCCTTTTTGGCAGTGTATACAGCCACACGCGTGTGTCTTTACCTTACAGCCACACGCATGTGGTTGTGTCCACAGCATCGACTGAGGATACAGCCACACTCATCTGAATTCTCACTTGTACTCTGTGCCGCGACAGCTATATCGCTAGTGACGGTGACTAACACTGACTAACTGTTGACTAAGCGTGCATTCATGCGACGCGACGGTACATGTATGTGCAACTTGCAAAACTTTAATTGTCACTAAGGTTTTATCTCTCATTTTCACTTATTGTACAAACAATATTTTCACTTCATTCTCACCTAATTGGTATGCAGGTGAAAATAATGAGTGAATTTCAAGAGATAAAACCTTTGTGACGACCCAAGTTTTGGGGTTTTGCAAGACACCGTTGCATGAATGTGTATCGCTTGTAGTGCAATGCGCTAGCGATAGCACTGCGGCACAGAGTATAAGTGGGAATTCAGACGAGTGTGGCTGTATCCTTGTGTCAATGCTGTGGATACAGCCACACGCGTGTGGCCATAAGGTAAAGGCACATGCGTCTGGCTGTATACACTGCCTTTTATTATAGAGTTTGGCCAACTTGGCTCCAGTACTACAAGGATAGAAAGAATGGTTTGATTGTATGGAAAAGCCTGTTTTATTTGCAGTAGAGTTATGTTGGTGTAAAAAATTGGTGTTAGCAGAGAGATGAAAAGTTTGTGTTTTTTATTTCCGTTGATGTGTTACGGATATTGGGTCTGTCGCGTCTTGGGGGGACTTGATTGACTGGGGGGGGGGGGGGGGGGGGGGGTGGGTCGTTCATCCGGGATCAGTGTGGGTTGGGGAGGTCTTTGGGAGAGCTCTGCTCTATAATAATCCGTGGTGACTCCTTTATTGTTTTGAGTTGTGTACTTTTTGTCCCTTTTTTATATTATTATTATTATCATTATTATTATTATTATTATTATCATTATTATTATTATCATTATTATTATTATTATTATTACCATTATTATTATTATTATTATTATTATTATTATCATTATTATTATTATTATTTTTGTTATCATTATTATTATTAATATTATTATTATTATCATAATTATTATTATTATCATTATTATTATTGTTATTATTATTATTATTACTATTTTTATCACTGTTATTTTTATGATCTTTGTCAAATTATTACCAAGAACTTGTAAATATTGTGAAAGCTAATAAAACACATGACATAATTACCAAAAAACTTAGCTCCAGTAGGGCACAACATGGTGCATATTGCTTTTTTTGGCAAGCACAATACAAAAGAAATTTCAGCATGTCGCAACCCACTGAAAGTGAAACCGAGTTGGCAAAGAACAGCACGTCCCCTTTTGACACAAGTCTTTTCTCTTTTTCTACATCATGTTAGTTTAGTTTCTTACGGTTCCCTTTGCTTTTCCCATTATTTCACCTTATCTGATGTTTTTCTTATCTTTATCCTATCAGCTCATATTTTAATCAGGTGTTAATCTTTTTTTTTTCTTATGATGTGTTCTTTTTTCCCATTCTCGTGTTTTATTTATACATTTTTTTTTTATTACAAACTTCACTTTTTTCCCTTTTTAAAAGTTTTCCTCTTATAATATCCTATTTAATTCTTTGTTTTCCTCTTATCATTTCCTGTTTACTTCTTTGTTTTCCTCTTATCATTTCCTGTTTACTTCTTTGTTTTCCTCTTATCATTTCCTGTTTACTTCTTTGTTTTCCTCTTATCATTTCCTGTTTACTTCTTTGTTTTCCTCTTATCATTTCCTGTTTACTTCTTTGTTTTCCTCTTATCATTTCCTGTTTACTTCTTTGTTTTCCTCTTATCATTTCCTATTTACTTCTTTGTTTTCCACCTATCATTTCTTGTTTAATTCTTTGTTTTCCTGTTTTTCCTGTGCTGTTTCTAGAAAATAAAACAGAATTCAGTAGGAAATAACTTCATGTGAAATATCACCAGATTTCGCTTTTTAATTTTCATTTAACGCAAAAGGGAGGGCGGCCCGGGTTTCATGAAAGATAACCATGAAAATAGATATATTCAGTGAGTATATCACAGTGGTCGTGTTCATCCTCCTATCCACAAATGCTGATATTAAGAATTAAGAAATGGTATCGTATCTAGTGCCAGTGGCAAGTCAATCAAGTATTTTGTCCCACATATTACCATGTTACAAAGTATGTGGCTATTCAGTTCAAAGCCCACCGTCCTAGAACTTAAATCAGTCAGTTATGAGTTGAACATGTTGAAATTAAAGTTTTGATGCCAACTGATGCTCAGAATGTACACTTCAGGGGCATCGATCCACTTTATACCGTATATAATTTTTTTTCCGGGGGGGGGGGTACACTTTCAAAACTTTGGGAGGACCTAAAATGGGGGACACACATGGATGTATGTAAATAGAGAAAGATACAGAGAAAACAGGTCTTAAGCTTAAATTTTTTTTTTTTTTTGGGGGGGGGCATATACAAAAAATTGCTGACAAGCAAAAAATAAAGGTCTGAGCTTAAAATTTGGGTGCATGCCCTATTGTGTCCCTCATCCTTAAATATTGGGGGGGGGGGGGCATGTCCCCAGGTGTCCCCCCTGACTGACACCCATGTAATACTTGGTAAGTTCTGTGACAGCAAATGACCAAAATAATACCTTTTCCTTAATTGCTCGCTGTTTTCAGTTTTCATGTTATGTGTGTGTTTTACATGTACATGTACTTGTTACCTTACTCCAGAGTCCAGAGAAGTTTGACGTGACTCAGAAAGGCCGAAGTTGAGATGTTGCCAAAGTCATTCCAGGAATCTCCAGAATCATAGCAGAGGGATCAATTACTGTACTAAGAAAGAGTACCAAACATGAGGACCAAGCAGAGTGAGTACTATTTCACAGTCAAGAATTTTCGTGGAAAGTCTGTGACTAGTCAACATGTCAGCTTTTGTTTAGACACATGCCCCCCCCCCCCCCCTTATCTTGAAAGGGTGTGTTAACCCTGAATTTACATGGGCGGAAATCACGGGAGGGGACAACCTACAGATTTTCCAACTTTCAAATGCCCACCCCGGCTGTGATTAGGCAAAAGGGGTGTATTTTCTATCTCAATCCGACAATGGGGAAGAAAATTTTGAGAAAAACGACTTTGAAATATGACAACTTAATATCTGCTCCCTAGAAGCCTTCTAAATAGATAATAATGTTAGATCTAGATCTACCATAGCTCAAATTCTGTGTTGGTGTCAATTGTTTTAAGATTTGATTTCAGGTTGAAATATTCTGTCCAACTGTACATATTTCCCAACTCTTTATATGTTAAAAATCAACCTTTAAATTCAGGAGCCCCACTGTGGTTGTAATTAGGCAATAAGTACTTAGGGTGTCTGGTGTCTCTGCAGATAAACCAAACAAAATTGTTTCTTTACTTTGTCAGAAAGGCGTATCTTCAAGACTGCAGATACACCTTTCTGCCCAATCAATTAACCGATTTTCTGAATACGATAAATGTCATGTGGCAAAAGGGTGTATCTGCAAATATACCAAACAAAATCATTGGCTTATGTTGGCAGAGAGGCGTATCTGCAGATACACCTTTCTGCCAAATTAATTCACCAATTTTCTGAAAAACGATTAACATGGCAAAAGGGTTTATTTTCGTTGTGAGTAATATTTGGAAGGGATATATGCACTTACATACATGTATTGCCAAATAGGCCTGTGATATATGAATCAAGTTATAGTAGGATTGGTGAAGACATTCGACTTTTCTTTTTATATATTGTAATCCCCCATAATAAGTAAAGAAAAGTCTAAGAGAACTATATTCAGAGTGATATACATGTATATCAGCTATTAGGTAAGCCACATGATAATGAAAAGAAAAGTTAAGTCAAAAGAAAGAGAAATTATTAGGGCTATTTATGTCATCATTTCACCCTAGTTTCCTTCTTGTTACGGTATTTCATTCGCCTGGCCCATCTTCGCCAATTATTTTTAAACGCAGTCAATTCGTCAGTTTACCTGCCCAATGCTGTTTGGCACCCTTCTCTACATGAATGGCAAACAACAGCAGACAACAGTCTGATTTGCCTCTCAATAATCTGTGGTTGCATTCATTGAAAAGGACGGCCGCAGAGAGCCTCATCCATTCACTTATTTCATCAAGACTTGATTTCTGTAACAGTCTTCTAACTGGCCTGCCTTGTGCAACCTTAAACAGACTTCAGGCAGTACAGAACGCAGCGGCATGTTTGCTCACAGGGCTGAGGAAGCATGATCACATCACTTCTGTTCTGGCTGAGCTGCATTGGCTTCTGGTCAAGAATAGAATTGAATTCAAGGTCCTGCTGCTCACTTTTAAGGCGATTCTGGCCCCAGGATATGTGTCTTCTCTAATTGAGCGGCATCATCCTCACCCTGGCCTTCGCTCATCTGGCCCTACTTTCCAGACGCCCATTATACATCTCAATGGTTCTTTCTCCTCCATTGCTCCTCGCCTGTTCAACTCCCTCCCTTCATATATCTTCGTGAAATTGACAGCCTAGACCACTTCAAAGCTTCCCTCAAGACTCATATCTTTCATCAGACATTTGAATGCTAATTTTATTGGAGAAGTCTGCACCTTTGAATGTCTTTTAAACAGATATATATGGCACCATACAAATGCCGTGAATCATCATCATCATCAAAAGGGCATGTGTACATGTAACTTTAGTCTTTTTATGCCTCTGCCCACCGTAGGTGGTTGCCAGAGGCATTATGTTTTCGGGTCGTCCGTCCATTCG
The DNA here is from genome assembly GCA_029962745.1 of Echinometra lucunter. Lineage (NCBI taxonomy): Eukaryota > Metazoa > Echinodermata > Echinoidea > Camarodonta > Echinometridae > Echinometra > Echinometra lucunter. Next base: position 13,213,081 of record CM057160.1, read on the forward strand.
TCCCGTTTTCTTTCTCGCGATAACTTAAGAACCATATGACGGATCAACTTCAAACTTGGCTCATGTATACATATGGGAGGGATGATGATCTGATTAGATTTTGGGATCACAAGGTTTGGGTCAAAGGTCATAGAGGTCGTTATATGCATAAAAATGGCTCGTTCTCACGATAACTTAAGAACCATTTGATGGATTGGCTTCATACTTGGCTCATGTATGCATATGGAAGGGACAATGATCTGATTAGATTTTGGGGTCATGAGGTTCAGGGTTAAAGGTCATTGAGGTCATTATATGCATGAAAATGGCTTGTTCTCGCAATAGCTTTAGATCCATTTGGCGGATCAGCTGCAAACTTGGCTCATGTATGCGTATGGGAGGGACAGTGATCTGATAAGATTTTGGGGTCACGAGGTCAAAGGTCATAGAGGTCATTAGATACATGAAATGACTTGTTCTTGCAATAACTTAACCAGTGGATGGATCAACTTCAAACATAAGTCATGTATGCATATGGGAGGGACAATGATCTAATTAGAGTTGGGGATCAGAAGGTCTAAGGTCAAAGGTCATGAATGTCATTGAATACGCGAAAATTGCTCGTTCTCGCAATAACTTAAAAACCATTTGACGTATCAACTTCAGATGTGGTTGACACAATGTCATTTAAACAGAACCATTTTTTCCAGTTTTGTACTCTAAATGTATCCTAATATATTTCCCATAATTAAAAGTGATATATTTCTGATCTGGCAAAGGCGGAGGCATAAATTTCGACCACGCGTGGTCGAGGATTCATCTAGTCTTTACTATGCTTTGATAGATAATTTTCTTCGTGTTTCTTTCAGAGGCTATCAGGCATGAGGTGATAGATGATGAATTTTCTGACACTGACCTCATTTCTTGGGCATCATCACAAGGTAAGAGAGTGGTTAAAAAGGTAACCTTTGCTAACTGATATTTTCCATTCCAAGTGGTATTTGCTGCATATTATGAAGCCAAGACTGGCACCTTATTACTGTAGATTAGGAGTGGTTAATTTGCCTGACTGCGAAGAAAGCATATGTATGCTTGTTAGTAAGCAACCAGGGGACCGACAGCTTTACGTCCCCTCCGAAGGACTTGGTAATGAGGATTAATACCTTACCAAAGGGCATTTAGCCCATCCACTTGGTTTTGAACGCGGGTACTCCCGGTTATGAGACCACTGCTCTATCCACTGAGCCACAGCGCCTCCTCAAGGGGTAAGGGGGGGATTATAACATGCCTCAAAATCATGGAGGCATTCACAGGCAGTATCTGAGGTCCTTTCATGTTTGATGATGCATAAGTTCACTCAAAGTCAGGCTTTCTGTCATCTGTCTGTATATAAGCAGCCTGTTCTGACTGCAATTTTAGTTCCCGAAAATGATCTAAATTAGACATCCAAAATTTGAACTCGAATCATGCAGGGCTTAAATTAATCGGAGGCCACTAAGGCCATGGCCGTGGATGCCCTTTTGATTGGCCTCAATGCCCCTCCCATTGGCCTTGGAGATTGTTTGTGCCCTTTCTCATTCTTCCTATTTATGCCGTAATATAGGAATGTGCCCTACAAAAAAGTGGCCTTGCCCTAAAATTATTGAAATTTAAGGCCTGAATCATGATTCTTCTCCAAGTTTTATTTCTGGTAGTACAGTGTTGTAGTAGTAGTAGCAAAAAATTTTCCATCGTGTCCATCTTGTGTTAACACATATATTTTGACAGATGTCAGCAGTCCCATCAGAGTGCCTCGGAATTCAGGATGTCCGATTTTGCCATCAGGAGATGAAGAATTAGAAGACAGTGACCAAAGTCAAGCTGATATCAACCAAGAATCGCTGGAAATACCTGCCCTTCCTCATGGTGAAACAGGAGCACAGACAATGCAACTCACCTCAGCAGAAGATGGTTGTGATATTTTGATCGACTACTACACCGTTAACAATGTGGAAGAGAAAAAGAATGAACAAACTGTTGCAGAACCTACTGAATATATGAGGGAATCGGCAGTCCAAGATGAAAGTTTGTGTGTTCAGTCTTCCCTAAACTGTGATGTTCCATCTGCCATCTCAGAACATCATCTACAGCTTGTTAGTGATGAGCAGTGTGAGGGAAAGGGAAACCTGTCACAAGGTATTAGAGCAGATACTGAAGTGAGCCCTCAGCAGTGTTGTAAATGTAATCAGAGATTTGATGATGAGGTTCAGCTCACTGAGCACATGAGAAAACACACAGATGATAGTGAGAGTTTCAGTGATCAACTAGACCTTGTGAAACATATGAAAGTCCACCCTATAGAAAATCTTTTCCCATATGGATGTCTCGAGTGTTGGAAAACGTTTCGCAATAAGACAAAGCTGACTAAGCACATGTATACACACAGAAGCCAAAAACCATTTAGGTGCTCTTATTGCAGTAAGGAATTTAATGCAAGTTATGACCTGGCTAAACACACCAGGACACACACGGGAGAAAAACCTTATTCTTGTTCTGAATGTGATAGGAGATTTAGTGATAAAAGTAGCCTCTGTAGACACAAGAAAACTCACATAAAGTCTTTTTTGTGTTCTTTGTGTAATCATTCCTTTCATTCCAAGCAAGAGCTCTCCAAGCATTTAAGGACACATGATACAGAAAAAGTAAAACCTTATTCATGTTCTGTGTGTAATAAGGAATTTGATAATGAAGGCAACCTTATCAAGCATATGACACTCCACAGAGAAGAATATTCTGATAGTGATAAGAAACTTAAGGATGAATATGACCTAGCAAGACACCTGGGAACTCATCCTGGAGGATTACCTAGTCCTTATGTTTGTTTTGAATGTGGGAAAAAATTTGGCAATAAGAAAAAACTCACTAAGCACATGTATACACACAGAAGCCAAAAACCATTTAAGTGCTCTTATTGCAGTAAGGAATTTAATGCAAGTTATGACCTGGCTAAACACACCAGGACACACACGGGAGAAAAACCTTATTCTTGTTCTGAATGTGATAGGAGATTTAGTGATAGAAGTAGCCTCTGTAGACACATGAAAACTCACAAAAAGTCCTTTCTGTGTTCTTTGTGTAATCTTTCCTTTCATTCCAAGCAAGAGCTCTCCAAGCATTTAAGGACACATGATACAGAAGAGGTAAAACCTTATTCATGTTCCGTGTGTAATAAGGAATTTGATAATGAAGGCAACCTTATCAAGCATATGACACTCCACAGAGAAGAATGTTCTGATAGTGATAAGAATCTTAATGATGAATATGACCTAGCAAGACACCTGGGAACTCATCCTGGAGGATTACCTAGTCCTTATGTTTGTTATGAGTGTGGGAAAAAATTTGGCAATAAGAAAAAACTCACTAAGCACATGTATACACACAGAAGCCAAAAACCATTTAAGTGCTCTTATTGCAGTAAGGAATTTAATGCAAGTTATGACCTGGCTAAACACACCAGGACACACACGGGAGAAAAACCTTATTCTTGTTCTGAATGTGATAGGAGATTTAGTGATAAAAGTAGCCTCTGTAGACACAAGAAAACTCACAATAAGTCCTTTCTGTGTTCTTTGTGTAATCATTCCTTTCATTCTAAGCAAGAGCTCTCCAATCATTTAAGGACACATGATACAGAAAAGGTAAAACCTTATTCATGTTCTGTGTGTAATCAGGAATTTGATAATGAATACAACCTTATCAAGCATATGACACTCCACAGAGAAGAATGTTCTGATAGTGATAAGAATCTTAATGATGAATATGACCTAACGAGAGAAATGAAAACTCATCCTGGGGGGTTACCTAGTCCTTATGTTTGTATTGAGTGTGGGAAAACATTTTGCAATAAGGTAAAGCTCACTAAGCACATGTTGCTACACAGAAGCCAGAAACCCTTTAAGTGCTCTTATTGCAGTAAGGAATTTAATTCAAATTATGACCTGGCTAAACACACCAGGACACACACAGGAGAAAAACCTTATTCTTGTTCTGAATGTGATAGGAGATTTAGTGATAGAAGCAGTCTGTGCAAGCACAGGAGAACTCACTCAAAAGAGGGGTGTTTTCACTGCTCTTTGTGTGATAAGTCCTTTACTTCAAAACGTAATCTCTCAAAGCATTTTAAGATACATGCAAAGCCTCATCCATTTCTTGGATGTTTGAGGGATGGGCTGATTAAGGAGCCTTTAGTATAGATGGATAGATAGATAGACAGACAGATAGATAGAGTCAACTCTGCATAAGTTGAAGTCACATAAGTCGAATAATCGCCTAAGTCGAAGGTCTTTTCTAGGTCCCATTCCTTTATTATCTATTATTTTTGACCCCTCATAAGTTGAATTTTTCTCTAAGTCGAAGCATTTTCTTCAGTCCCAATAAATTCGACTTAGGCAGAGTTGACTGTAGATAGATAGATAGATAGATAGATAGATAGATAGATAGATAAATTCAGATACATGTAGGTAGATAACAGGCGCGGATCCAGGATTTCTTAGGGGGGGGGGCCCAAATTTGAAATCATGCGAGTCAAATATTGACACGTAATGCAGTGGCGTATCTGGCATTTGGTCTTGTGGGGGGGGCATTCTGAGAATTTTAGGTCCATACAGAGCATTGTAATGGCTAAATTTTCTAAATTTCGAAAGATAATGTAGATGTGCACCTATGGTGTCGAAGGGCTCCTTCTCCATGTTTTGTTCGGTAATGAATAAGTTTAGTTTCAACTTTCTGTGGGTGCCACCATGCATGGTTATGTACACTAACTCCCTCGAAACCTGCCCTAAACACTTGTGAATCCTAATTAGCATACATCGGCTCTTGCATGAGCCGTAAGCAGTGCTGTACCTGGCATACCGGGTCGGGGGGGGGGGGAGGCAAGCAACTGAGGCGGGGCGGCCCCAACCATATTGAAGTAGATGTTAATTTCATTTTGGCGAGCGAGCGAAAATAAAAACACTTCTCTTTTAATAATTGGCAGGGCATACTGCATGGGTTTTGTTTTTGCAGGTCGAGGCAGACACGACTGTGTTACGTGTTAAAGGCGATGTTAATTTAACTTCGGCGAGCGAGTGTAGTGAGTGAGTAGAAGAAAAAACACCTCTCTTGTTATAATGTTTGGAACATCAACTGGTTTTTATTGTTGCAGGTCTGGACGGGCATAATTGTGTTTGAAGCGATGTGTATTCTATTCTGGCGAGCGAGCGAAAATAAAAACACATTGTCTTTTAATAGTGGTAGCATAAACTGCATGGGTTTTGATGCTGCCAGTTGGGGCAGACAAGTTCAGGTGATGATAATCTATTTTGGCAAGCGAGCGATTTCAGTGGGTTAATGGGGTTAATGGGGACCCATTGTTTCCTGGGGGGAGAGCAACAGCCTAGGAGGCTAGGCCTTTTCGCCCCCCCCGGCCTACTTGTTTCCCCCTTATCTTTTTTCTTCCTCTTCCCCTCCCTTTTTCTCCTCTTTCTGTTTCCTTCCCTTCCCTCCTTTTTTTTTGACGGGGGGGGGGGGGGGGTGGATAGGCAAGACCCTTTAGGCCCTGGCCTCCTTCTTCCCCTTTTCTTTTTTTCTTTTTTTTTTTTTCCTTTTCCCTTTCCTCTTTCCCTTTCCCTTTCCCTTCTTTTCCTTCTCTTTCCCTCCTTTTTTTTTTGCGGGGGGGGGGGGGGGGGGGGGGCAAGGCCTGCTCGGCCCCCCCTGGATGTGCCCCTGGTTGATTGATTCAGCCCCGAAGTGAATGGTAATTATTGGAGGCACTGAGGCCTGTTTATTTTTAACCTAAAATCAAAATCATGACATAGTCATAGCATATCTTTTTATTTTTTTGTATTTTGGATTAAAAATTTACACAAAAGAAGGACAGAGTACAATGGCTTACCTTTCTGGGACCAGTGGCATAGTCCTTTGGCAAATCATGTCGCACTATTCAATAGAATGTTTTACTTTGCTTTAGAATGATCTGTACCATGCTCTATTTTTTGCCTCGCTCCTGACCCAATTAAAAAAATCAGAAATCATCATCATATATGACCAATATTTTTCACCCTGTTTCATCTATTTACGTAGCTTATTTGCTTGCCTGAATGGTTTATTTATGTTCAAAGTTACGTAGCTTATTTGCTTGCCTGAATGGTTTATTTATGTTCAAAGTTTCTCAGTAAAAATGTTAAAGTTTAAGCTGAAACAGAATTACTATTCTCCTCCTATTTGGAATAAAAATCATCAAAATCTGTTGAGAGAAAGCGAAGTAGTTGGCAGATTTCTGCCATACCTTCTTCTCATGAATATTCATAAATTTCTCTTGGACTTGCATTGTTTACAAGTTTCTTGAAATTAGCACTCTTGAAATGCATTGCAGTCTTTGTGAAATACCAGTATTGAATTTTTGTTATTGTAGTTCTTGTTTTTGTAGTTGTTTATTTGTTTTTGTAGTAGAAAATTTTGCATACAACAAAGTTTAAATTGTGTTGCCAAATTGTTCAGTTTTAAGAATATGCAGTGTCTTTTCGAAAGTATATCAGTACTGGTAGTCATGGAGATCACTTGTATATTTTAATTGGTTTTGCAGAGAGACTCCAACCCCAAGCATCTTCTAAGCGGGAGATTCTCCCGCCTGGACCTGCGAGCGAACTGGAGACTCGATCTGATGGCGCAAAGATGCGTACATCACAAGCGCGAAACAAAAAAAATAGGCCTATAGATGCCTATCTTGGCCAGTAGTTTTGAACATACGACAAACCTAAATGAGGTATAATCCACTGATAAAATATCACAAATATTTGTTTTTACATTTTAAGAGGGAGAAATTGAAACTCAAGCGGGAGAGCGGGAGATTTTGCAAAAATGGCCTCAAAGCGGGAGATCTCCTGCCAAAGCGGGAAAGTTGGAGTCTCTGGTTTTGAGGTGAATCATAGACTCCTATCACAGCATGCAATAACACCATGATGATGATATATTATGAGTGCTAAAAACAATAAGTACCATGGTGCCAACAATTATGTAGAGTAGAACCTTGTTATAAATAGCACTGTTATAACAAACACTCGTTATAACAAG
>CM057160.1:13220648-13241555 GCA_029962745.1 Echinometra lucunter
TTGTTTTCCTCTTATCAAATCCTATTATTCTTTGTTTTCCACGTATCATTTCTTGTTTACTTCTTTGTTTTCCTGTTTTTCCTGTGCTGTTTCTAGAAAATAAAACAGAATTCAGTAGGAAATAACTTCATGTGAAATATCACCAGATTTCGCTTTTTGATTTTCATTTAACGCAAAAGGGAGGGGGCCCGGGTTTCATGAAAGATAACCATGAAAATAGATATATTCAGTGAGTATATCACAGTGGTCGTGTTCATCCTACTATCCACAAATGCTGATATTAAGAATTAAGAAATGGTATCGTATCTAGTGCCAGTGGCAAGTCAATCAAGTATTTTGTCCCACATATTACCATGTTACAGAGTACATGGCTATTCAGTTCAAAGCCCACCGTCCTAGAACTTAAATCAGTCAGTTATGAGTTAAACATGTTGAAATTAAAGTTTTGATGCCAACTGATGCTCAGAATGTACACTTCAGGGGCATCGATCCACTTTATACCGTATATAATTTTTTTTCCGGGGGGGGGGGGGTACACTCTCAAAACTTTGGGAGGACCTAAAATGGGGGACACACATGGATGTATGTAACAGAGAAAGAGACAGAGAAAACAGGTCTTAAGCTTAAAATTTTTTTTTTTTTGGGGGGGGGGGGCAATATACAAAAAATTGCTGACAAGCAAAAAATAAAGGTCCTGAGCTTAAAATTTGGGGGCATGCCCTATTGTGTCCTCATCCTTAAAAATTGGGGGGGGGGCATGTCCCTAGGTTTCCCCCTTGACTGACACCTATGCAATACTTGATAAGTTCTATGACAGCAAATGACCAAAATAATACCTTTTCCTTAATTGCTCGCTGTATTCATTTTTCATGTTATGTGTGTGTTTCACATGTGCATGTACTTGTTACCTTACTCCAGAGTCCAGAGAAGTTTGACGTGACTCGGAAAGGCCAAAGTCGAGATATTGCCAATGTCATTCCAGGAATCTCCAAAATCATAGCAGAGGGATCAGTTACTGTACTAAGAGAGAGTACCAAACATGAGGACCAAGCAGAGTGAGTACTATTTCACAGTCAAGAATTTTCGCGGAAAGTTTGTGACTAGTCAGCATGTCAGCTTTTGTTTAGACACATGCCCCCCCCCCCCATCTTGAAAGGGTGCGTTAACCCTGAATTTACATGGGTGAAAATCACGGGAGGGGACCTACAGATTTTCCCACTTTCAAATGCCCACCCCGGCTGTGATTAGGCAAAAGGGGTGTATTTTCTCTCTCAATCCGACAATGGGGAAGAAAATTTCAAGAAAAACAACTTTGAAATATGACAACTTATCTGCTCCCTAGAAGCCTTCTAAATAGATAATAATGTTAGATCTAGATCTACCATAGCTCAAATTCTGTGTTGGTGTCAATTGTTTTAAGATTTGATTCAGGTTGAACAGAACGCAGCCGCACGTTTGCTCACAGGGCTGAGGAAGCATGATCACATCACTTCTGTTCTGGCTGAGCTGCATTGGCTTCTGGTCAAGAATAGAATTGAATTCAAGGTCCTGCTGCTCACTTTTAAGGCCATTCTGGCCCCAGGATATGTGTCTTCTCTGATTGAGCGGCATCATCCTCACCCTGGCCTTCGCTCATCTGGCCCTACTTTCCAGACACCCATTATACATCTCAAGGGTTCTGAAGACCGGGCTTTCTCCTCCATTGCTCCTCGCCTGTTGAACTCCCTCCCTTCATATATCTTCGTGAAATTGACAGCCTAGACCACTTCAAAGCTTCCCTCAAGACTCATATCTTTCATCAGACATTTGAATGCTAATTTTATTGGAGGAGTCTGCACCTTTGAATGTTTTTTAAACAGATATATATGGCACCATACAAATGCTGTGAATCATCATCATCATCAAAAGGGCATGTGTACATGTAACTTTAGTCTTTTTATGCCTCTGCCCACCGTAGGTGGTTGCCAGAGGCATTACGTTTTCGGGTCGTCCATCTGTCCGTCCCGTTTTCTTTCTCGCGATAACTTAAGAACCGTTTGACGGATCAACTTCAAACTCGGCTCATGTATACATATGGGAGGGATGATGATCTGATTAGATTTTAGGATTACAAGGTTAAGGTGAAAGGTCATACAGGTCGTTATATGCATAAAAATGGCTCGTTCTCACGATAACTTAAGAACCATGTGATGGATCGGCTTCATACTTGGCTCATGTATGCATATGGAAGGGACAATGATCTGATTAGATTTTGGGGTCATGAGGTTCAAGATTAAAGGTCATTGAGGTCATTATATGCATGAAAATGGCTTTTTCTCGTGATAGCTTTAGAACCATTTGGCGGATCAGCTGCAAACTTGGCTCATGTATGCGTATGGGAGGGACAGTGATCTGATAAGATTTTGGGGTCACGAGGTCAAAGGTCAAAGTCATAGAGGTCATTAGATACATGAAATGACTTGTTCTTGCAATAACTTAACCAGTGGATGGATCAACTTCAAACATAAGTCATGTATGCATATGGGAGGGACAATGATCTAATTAGAGTTGGGGATCAGAAGGTCTAAGGTCAAAGGTCATGAATGTCATTGAATATGCGAAAATTGCTCGTTTTCGCAATAACTTAAAAACCATTTGACGGATCAACTTCAAATGTGGCTGATACAATGTCATTTAAACAGAACCATTTTTCCAGTTTTGTACTCTAAATGTATCCTAATACATTTCCCATAATTAAAAGTGATATATTTCTGATCTGGCAAAGGCGGAGGCATAAATTTCGACCGCGCGTGGTCAAGGATTCATCTAGTCTTTACTATGCTTTGATAGATAATTTTCTTCGTGTTTCTTTCAGAGGCTGTCAGGCATGAGGTGATAGATGATGAATTTTCTGACACTGACCTTATTTCTTGGGCATCATCACAAGGTAAGAGAGTGGTTAAAAAGGTAACCTTTGCTAACTGATATTTTCCATTTCAAGTGGTGTTTGCTGCAAATTATGAAGCCAAGATTGGCACCTTATTACTGTAGATTAGGAGTGGTTAATTTACCTGACTGCGAAGAAAGCATATGTATACTTGTTAGTAAGCAACCAGGGGACCGACAGCTTTATGCCCCCTCCGAAGGACTTGGTAATGAGGATTAATACCTTACTAAAGGGCAAAAGGGCATTTAGCACATCCACTTTTTTTTAAACCCGGGTCCCCCGGTTATGAGACCACTGCTCTATCCATTGAGCCACAGCGCCTCCTCAAGGGGTAAGGGGGGGGGGGAATTATAACATGCCTCAAAATCATGGAGGCATTCACAGGCAGTATCTGAGGTCCTTTCATGTTTGATGACGCATAAGTTCACTCAAAGTCAGGCTTTCTGTCACCTGTCTGTATATAAGCAGCCTGTTCTGACTGCAATTTTAGTTCCCGAAAATGATCTAAATTAGACATCCAAAATTTGAACTCAAATCATGATTCTTCGAGTTTTATTTCTGGTAGTACAGTGTAGTAGTAGTAGTAAAAAATTTTCCATCATGGTTTCGTTATGTTGATCTTGTGTTAACACATATATTTTGACAGATGTCAGCAGTCCCATCAGAGTGCCTCGGAATTCAAGATGTCCGATTTTGCCATCAGGAGACGAAGAATTAGAAGACAGTGACCAAAGTCAAGCTGATATCAACCAAGAATCACTGGAAATACCTGCCCCTCATGGTGAAACAGAAGCACAGACAATGCAACTCACCTCAGCAGAAGATGGTTGTGATATTTTGATCGACTACTACACCGTTAGCAATGTGGAAGAGAAAAAGAATGAACAAACTGTTGCAGAACCCGCTGAATATATGAGGGAATCGGCAGTCCAAGATGAAAGTTTGTGTGTTCAGTCTTCCCTAAACTGTGGTGTTCCATCTGCCATCTTAGAACATCATCCACAGCTTGTTAGTGATGATCAGTGTGAGGGAAAGGGAAACCTGTCACAAGGTATTAGAACAGATACTGAAGTGAGCCCTCAGCAGTGTAGTAAATGTAATCAGAGATTTAATGATGAGGATCAGCTCACTGAGCACATGAGAAAACGCAGAGATGATAGTGAGAGTTTAAGTGATCAACTAGACCTTGTGAAACATATGAAAGTCCACCCTACAGAAAATCTTTTCCCATATGGATGTCTCGAGTGTTGGAAAACGTTTCGCAATAAGACAAAGCTCACTAAGCACATGTATACACACAGAAGCCAAAAACCATTTAGGTGCTCTTATTGCAGTAAGGAATTTAATGCAAGTTATGACCTGGCTAAACACACCAGGACACACACGGGAGAAAAACCTTATTCTTGTTCTGAATGTGATAGGAGATTTAGTGATAGAAGTAGCCTCTGTAGACACAAGAAAACTCACATAAAGTCTTTTTTGTGTTCTTTGTGTAATCATTCCTTTCATTCCAAGCAAGAGCTCTCCAAGCATTTAAGGACACATGATACAAAAGAAGTAAGACCTTATTCATGTTCTGTGTGTAATAAGGAATTTGATAATGAAGGCAACCTTATCAAACATATGACACTCCACAGAGAAGAATATCCTGATAGTGATAAGAAACTTAAGGATGAATATGACCTAGCAAGACACCTGAGAACTCATCCTGGAGGATTACCTAGTCCTTATGTTTGTTTTGAGTGTGGGAAAAAATTTGGCAATAAGAAAAAACTCACTAAGCACATGTATACACACAGAAGCCAAAAACCATTTAAGTGCTCTTATTGCAGTAAGGAATTTAATGCAAGTTATGACCTGGCTAAACACACCAGGACACACACGGGAGAAAAACCTTATTCTTGTTCTGAATGTGATAGGAGATTTAGTGATAGAAGTAGCCTCTGTAGACACACGAAAACTCACAAAAAGTCCTTTCTGTGTTCTTTGTGTAATCATTCCTTTCATTCCAAGCAAGAGCTCTCCAATCATTTAAGGACACATGATACAGAAGAGGTGAAACCTTATTCATGTTCTGTGTGTAATAAGGAATTTGATAATGAAGGCAACCTTATCAAACATATGACACTCCACAGAGAAGAATGTTCTGATAGTGATACATGTAAGAATCTTAATGATGAATATGACCTAGCAAGACACCTGAGAACTCATCCTGGAGGATTACCTAGTCCTTATGTTTGTTTTGAGTGTGGGAAAAAATTTGGCAATAAGAAAAAACTCACTAAGCACATGTATACTCACAGAAGCCAAAAACCATTTAAGTGCTCTTATTGCAGTAAGGAATTTAATGCAAGTTATGACCTGGCTAAACACACCAGGACACACACAGGAGAAAAACCTTATTCTTGTTCTGAATGTGATAGGAGATTTAGTGATAAAAGTAGCCTCTGTAGACACAAAAAAACTCACAATAAGTCCTTTCTGTGTTCTTTGTGTAATCATTCCTTTCATTCTAAGCAAGAGCTCTCCAATCATTTAAGGACACATGATACAGAAAAGGTAAAACCTTATTCATGTCCTGTGTGTAATCAGGAATTTGATAATGAATACAACCTTATCAAGCATATGACACTCCACAGAGAAGAATGTTCTGATAGTGATAAGAATCTTAATGATGAATATGACCTAACAAGAGAAATGAAAACTCATCCTGGGGGGTTACCTAGTCCTTATGTTTGTATTGAGTGTGGGAAAACATTTTGCAATAAGGTAAAGCTCACTAAGCACATGTTGTTACACAGAAGCCAAAAACCATTTAAGTGCTCTTATTGCAGTAAGGAATTTAATTCAAATTATGACCTGGCTAAACACACCAGGACACACACAGGAGAAAAACCTTATTCTTGTTCTGAATGTGATAGGAGATTTAGTGATAGAAGCAGCCTGTGCAAGCACAGGAGAACTCACTCAAAAGAGAGGTGTTTTCACTGCTCTTTGTGTGATAAGTCCTTTACTTCAAAACGTAATCTTTCAAAGCATTTTAAGATACATGCAAAGCCTCATCCATTTCTTGGATGTTTTGAGGGATAGGCTGATTAAGGAGCCCCCAGTATAGATGGATGGATAGATAGATAGATAGATAGATAAATTTAGATACATGTAGGTAGATAACAGGCGCAGATCCAGGATTTCTTGGGGGGGGACCCAAATTTGAAATCATGCGAGTCAAATATTGACACGTAATGCAGTGGCGTATCTGGCATTTGGTCTTGTGGGGGGGGGGGGGGCATTCTGAGAATTCAATGTCCATACAGAGCACTGTAATGGCTAAATTTTCTAAATTTTGAAAGATAATGTAGATTTGCACCTATGGTGTCGAAGGGCTCCTTCTTCATGTTTTGTTCGGTAATGAATAAGTTTAATTTCAACTTTCTGTGGGTGCCACCATGCATGGTTATGTACGCTAACTCCCTCGAAACCCTCCCTAAACACTTGTGAATCCTAATTAGCATACATCGGCTCTTACATGAGCCGTAAGCAGTGCTGTACCTGGCGTACCGGGTCGGGGGGGGGGGGGGGGGGAGGCAAGCGACTGAGGCGGGGCGGCCCCAACCATATTTAAGTAGATGTTAATTTCATTTTGGCGAGCGAGCGAAAATAAAAACACTTCTCTTTTAATAATTGGCAGGGCATACTGCATGGGTTTTGTTGTTGCAGGTCGAGGCAGACACTACTGTGTTACGTGTTAAAGGCGATGTTAATTTAATTTCGGTGAGCGAGCGTAGTGAGCGAGTGAAGAAAAAACACCTCTCTTGTAATAATGTTTGGAACATCAACTGGTTTTCATTGTTGCAGGTCTGGACGGGCACAATTGTGTTTAAAGCGATGTGTATTCTATTCTGGCGAGCGAGCACAGCGAGCGTGCGAAAATAAAAACACTTTGTCTTTTAATATTGGCAGCATAAACTGCATGGGTTTTGATGCTGCCAGTTGGGGCAGACAAGTTCAGGTGATGATAATTCCATTTTGGCAAGCAAGCGTTGCGAGCGAGAAAAAAAAACCACTTCCCTTTTAATGATAATTGGTACATAAACTTTGATTTATTGTTAAAGGTCTGGGGGAGGGCACAATTGTGACTGAGGCGATCGATATTAATTCCAAATTTGCGAGCGAGCGTGAGTGAGCGAAAAAAACCCATACTTTTCTTGTAATAATGTTTGGAACATAAAGTGAGTTTTATTGTTGCAGGTTGTGGTGAGCAAAAATAGACCTGGCTCTATTTGGAAACAAAATACTAAGATACAAATTTTACCTTCAGAATTTCTGGTTAAATCTGTGGGCAAGAAGTGGCTACGAAATAGTACTATTCACTGATTGGTGCAGCCCCGAAGTGAATGGTAATTATTGGAGGCACTGAGGCCCGTTTATTTTTAACCTAAAATCAAAATCATGACATAGTCATAGCATATCTTTTTTTTTGTATTTTGGATTAAAAATTTACACAAAAGAAGGACAGAGTTCAATGGCTTACCTTTCAGGGACCAGTGGCATAGTCCTTTGGCAAATCATGTCGCACTATTCAATAGAATATTTTACTTTGCTTGAGAATGATCTGTACCATGCTCTATTTTGCCTCGCTCCTGACCCAATTAAAAAAAACAGAAGTCATCATATATGACCAATATTTTTCACCCTGTTTCATCTATGTTACGTAGCTTATTTACTTGCCTGAATGGTTTATTTATGTTAAAAGTTTCTCAGTGAAAATGTTAAAGTTTAAGCTAAAACAGAATTACTATTCTCCTTCTATTTGGAATAAAAATCGTCAAAATCTGTTAAGAGAAAGCAAAGTAGTTAGCAGATTTCTACCATACCTTCTCATGAATATTCATAAATTTCTCTTGGACTTGCATTGTATACAAGTTTCTTGAAATTAGCACTCTTGGAATGCACTGCAGTCTGTGTGACAACTGATGCACATGAAATACCAGTAAATGAATTTTTGTTATTGTAGTTCTTGTTTTTGTAGTTGTTTATTTGTTTTTGTAGTAAAAAATTTTGCATACAACAAAGTTTAAATTGTGTTTGCCAAAATTGTTCATGCAGTGTCTTTTCAAAAGTATATCAGTAATGGTAGTCACGGAGATCACTTGTATGTTTTAATTGGTTTTGCAGAGACTCCAACCCCAAGCATCTTCTAAGCGGGAGATTCTCCCGCCTGGACCCGCGAGCAAACTGGAGACTCGATCTGATGGCGCAAAGATGCGTACATCAAAAGCGCGAAACAAAAAAATAGGCCTATAGATGCCTATCTTGGCCAGTAGTTTTGAACATACGACAAACCTAAATGAGGTATAATCCACTGATAAAGTATCACAAATATTTGTTTTTACATTTTAAGAGGGAGAAATTGAAACTCAAGTGGGAGAGCGGGAGATTTTGCAAAAATGGCCTCAAAGCGGGAGATCTCCTGCCGAAAGCGGGAAAGTTGGAGTCTCTGGTTTTGAGGTGAATCATAGATTCCTATCACAGCGTGCAATAACACCATGATGATGATATATTATGAGTGCTAAAAACAATAAGTACCATGGTGCCAACATATATGTAGAGTATTTTATTGTTTTTAAGCCCTGATAAACAAGGTTTCGATATAAAGAAGTAATTGGTCCAGATGAGCTTGTTACATTGTATAATGAGGTTCGCCTGTATATCTAGGAGTGCTAAAAACAATAATGTTATTTATTTTCAGACTAACAAACCTTATTTCATTTTCGGACTATCGAACCTTCGGACGAACGAACTTTATTTCATTTTCGGATTAACGGACCTTTGGAGTAATGAACCTTATTTCATTTTCGGACTATGGAACCTTCGGAATAATGCCACAAATGTTCAGATCAATTTTCATTTCGGACTAATGAACATCTAGGTGTACCGTATACGCAATTTGCATGTTTCGGAATAACGAACATCACCCGTGTTCAACACAAGCTTGTTGAATTCTGTATTGCTGTACACATGCCCGACCAGAAAAATGTGTGAAAAGGGCAGTTTTTGCCAGTCAAGGTGCATCATGCGCATGACATGTGAAGGGTCCCAATAAGGGCAGAATTCGGAAAAAAAGTATAATTATGCTTTTTTAGTTTGTGAACACGCATTTAGGGTATCTTTTTCGCCATCTTTAGTTCGGACCGTGTTTAGCCTCATACTGTATTTGTTTAGGGTATGTTCATGGATGTTGATATTTAAGGGGTAAAGTTTTAGAAAAGGGGCTTGAAAAAACTTAAGGGGTGATTTTGACTACTGGAGAGGTTTAGGGTGGTTTCGAAAAACACATGGTCATGCATGTGTACAGGAATTATACTTTTTACATGTATTAGAAAGTATGCTGTAAGGAGTTTTTTATGCCATCAACATCGGATCATCTGTGAATTTACAATAGAACAAATTTTATGCATATTTTTTGAACAAAGGTTTTCCCTTGACAACTTGGAAGCTTGCCAAAGGATTGCCTGGTATACCAGCAAATGATGTATGCAAACTGGATTCCTTCCTTTCAGGTGCCATTCTGCATAACGGGTGAACTGAATAGTTGGTAACCAAGGGTTTTCAGGAGAGAAAAGTGTATAAATTTAAATACATTAATAAACTGGTCTACTTCATCATGAACTGTATATTCACTGAAGATAGATATTTTAAAGAAGATATTTTAAATGTTATGATTTTTCTGTTTAAATAGTGTGTTTAGTATAACAAATAAATGGATCAAAAGAGATAAGATGAGATGAGATGAGATGAGATGAGATGAGACGAGATGAGATGAGACGAGACTCATCTCATGAGATGGAGATCGATAGAGATGGAGATAGAGATAGAGAGAAAGAGAGAGATAGAGATGGAGATAGAGATAGAGATGGAGATGGAGATGGAGAGAGAGAGATGGAGATGAGATGGAGATGGAGATGGAGATGGAGATGGAGATGATGTAGATGGAGATGGAGATGATGTAGATGGAGATGGAGATGGAGATGAGATGTAGATGGAGATGGAGATGGAGATGAGATGGAGATGAGATGGAGATGGAGATGATGTAGATGGAGATGGAGATGATGTAGATAGAGATGGAGATGGAGATGAGATGGAGATGAGATGGAGATGGAGATGGAGATGGAGATGATGTAGATGGAGATGGAGATGAGATGGAGATGATGTAGATGGAGATGGAGATGAGATGGAGATGGAGATGGAGATGAGATGGAGATGGAGATGGAGATGGAGATGAGAATAATGAGGTTCCACAGGCAACATCTACCACAGTATGAAATAAAGATCACAGATTTACCTACATTACCACCACATGATAACACTTTATAGCAATTTTACATATTTTGCTAAATGTACAATTTGTATTATTTGTATTATTTGAAAAAAAAAATAATTAAGTTTTATATCAAGTTGTATCATTTTGTTACTCTGTGAAATATATCAAGTGATTGCATAACTGGTCAAAGTTGTTTATTATTATTTTTTTATAATTTCCAATATAAAACACAACCAAATGAGCAATCTGATACAAAGAGTAATTCACAGTGAAAGTGGCTGTTTTTCAAAAATAAACTTCAGTTCAAATAACTTTTATTTAAAAATACATGTACATGTATTTCAAGTCATTGCACAAAATATCAAAGAACAATGCAGTCAACAATGACTATTTCAACACTTCCGTCATTTAACCTCAATTAACAACATTGGTCAAGGCCCAGATTTTGCTACAAAGCAGCATTTTCTCCCTGGGGGATGTGTCTCATTGAGGCCTGTACATCATCCGCACAAACAAAAACGTAGAAAAAGGGTCGTTTTTCAGAACCCGGCGGGGAACCTGGGGATCCTGTTTAGGGTATCAAAAACAGGTAAAAACAGAAAAAAGAGTATCAAAATCAGGAAAATCCGGGAAAATGTTATGTAATTAGGAGATAATGATGCAATCCTTGCATAAAATCCCTGTTAAGGGTATAAAAATCAGAGATGTAATACATTATTTCCTTCCTACTTTAATCCCCGTTTAGGGTGCTTTTCAGAAAGTGATTTACGCGGATGATGTACAGGTCTCAATGAGACATATCCCCCGGGCATTTTCTGCATTTTGGTGCATCTAGAGAGGGTCCAAAACCAAAACAATTGACTTCTTGAAATTGAGACTACACTCCTTGAAAGCCATAACCTCTATGAAACTGATGATTCTTCATGAACAACCAGTAAAGTGGAAAATCAGTATAATGAGGTCCTTGGGACCACCAAAATTACCTTGTGATTAGCAGGAATCTTGTTATATCAGGGTTATTAATATTGTTATATCAGATCTCTTTATAATGAGTTCCCATAGTAAAAGTAGAGAGACATTTTCAAAATTATTTTTGCAAAGGAATCATAGAAATTTAAGCTTGAGTTTAATGAGTTTAATTTATTATGATTGGTATACATAGCATTTTTCAATTTTCCTCAATTTTTTTTCTGATCAGAAGGGAGTTTCACAGAGTTAAGTTAGAATTAGAGTCATGCTTAAGTGCCAATGCATATCAGATATTCAGCACTTTAATCTCATTGACAGACTTTCCAATAGCGCACATCCCCTGAGCATGATCTGACCGATGCAGTGATGTGTAATATACAGCATGCAACTAGGAATTTAAGTGCAACTTTAAGCCTTACTTAACTCTTTGTGAAACACCCCCCCCCCCCCTAGTTTCCCTATTAAATCAGATGGATCATTTCATGGCCAACATATACAATAATATTCATATTACATGCATGTAAATGGCCACTACAAAATTGACCTGGAATAATAAGTGACGGGTGCAAACTCCTGGTAGGTCATTCACCCTCATACAGGCATACCACTTATCAAATTAAAATGTCATCTTAAAAATAATGAGCAAAATATAGGGCAGAATACCCTGGTCAGTGTGCCCCTAAATATTTGTACTTTAAAGGGAATCAACCCCTAGAGAAAAATACTTTTAATGAAAAGAGAGGATAGAGAGAAGCAATTTAAAAGAAGTTCCATCAAAATTGGTTATGAAATGAGAAAATTATGAAAGTTTGGAAAGTCTCGATCTACTTTCTTTGGCGATCCTCAAATTGGCAATGTTGCTTCAAAATGGCAGGTTTTTGTGGACAACTCTTAATATGTTTGTACACAAAATTTCATATTTTTTTCCACTATCTCTGAAGATGCTGCTTGTCTTCTTGTGAACTCAACATATGTTCTATCAAACACATTTTCCCATGGATACACCTTGAGCTAAGAAGGAGACGGGCTGCACCCTTTAATTGTTGAATTAATAAAGCCTACATACAATTTGTGCATCATCTCCACTCCCTCTTCCATGCCCTGCGTATTCTCAAGGTACACATATCCCCTGTATCTGTTTTACAATTAACATGTGAAAGCCAAGATGTACTCAACAAGGGAAGAGCCTTTCAAAGGGCTTGGCCACACTACAGGCATCTTTTTTGTTAGAGGGTGAAGATGTAGATATCCACAATACTTTTTCAAGGTTTCTACCATATAGTTTTTCTTTCCAACCCATCTTACTTACATGTATCTTCGGAACGGAAACAGAACAGAATTATTTACTTTTGGCCGCTTATCAAAAGTCTTGTCCCGCGTCTCTGATCGTCTTCTCCGTTACCGTTTTACATCAGCTTTCCCGATACCTCGTTATTTTGTCTACAGAGAAACAGAAACAGGAGGATAGAAGCTAAAGGCTGCGTTCCAAAATCCAAATTGGCTCTGACTTTTGATAAGGTGCCTTTGTCAAATGGAATGTTGCTCAACTAAACGCAATGACCCATCACACCGTCAGCAGTAGAATGTCATCACAATCGCTTGTCATAATCGGGGAGAAATTTGAAAATCCATTTTGTTACAGTCCATGATGTTGGTAGAAAAGTTGCACCCTGATTGTGGCTATACCAACAGTATAACTCCACACCAATAGACCTGTTTACTAATTTTATGCATACTTCTTGGACAACGGTTTCCCTCGACAGCTGATAAGCTTGCCTGAGCTTGCCCGACATAGCAAAAAAATAATATATGTAAACTGGATTCCTTCTATGCAGATCCCATCATTATGCATAACAAATGAACTGAATATACCGGTAGTTGGCACCAAGGGTTCTGGAGAAACGTGCATAAATTTGGATACATGTAGTAAACAGGTCTATTCCATGAGTTTAGGCCACAAGAGTAAAGTAAGAAGTTTGTTCAGTCTGTTGTTGGTCTGGTGTCTATCTTCTTGGCGCAGCTGGGGTAAAACTCTATCTTTTACAAATCCTTGCACCTCTCTGGATAAATGAGCTTTCCCCTATCAGTCAATGGACACTAGAAGTCCTGACCGAACAGAAGATTGGAAGAATTGGACGGCTCAATGGAAAGCACACGATGTCCTCCTACATCTTAGAGAGTGGTTTCATGCCAAGTAGATGCATTCCATTAGCCAGGGTTATCCTAGCTGACTTGAAAAGCTGGAGACGAGCCTATAGAAGGAGGAAAAAAGAAGAAAAGAACCTTTAGAATAGCTAGCAGGATTAGTTTGCCGGGGGGGGGGGGGCTATTTAATACAAAATTGTTATGACTGACTCTTAACGGCAATTCTTACTTTCCCCACATCTTTATATTTCTCATTGTTTTAGCCATGTTAAATATAAATCAAGTAATTGCCTCAGTAGGTGTAAGTACATATCATATCAATATCAAAATCTATTCTAAACTTTCATGAAACTGAAGTAATTTGATGTACTACTTTAAAGAAAACTGAAATTCAGTATGAAAAATACATTATACTAATCTTTAATACAAAGGCAGCAAAACGCTGGCCTAGGACAACGGAAAGACGACGGCACCTTTTGTCTGCCAAACAAAAGGTGTACCCCCATTTTTCACTATTCGAGCCTGGTATTCTGTAGTCTTACTGCATGGCAACTCATGCATTTATCACGTTTTTATTTCAAATATACATGGTGTACATGTAGGCACACTTAAAAGTCTCCTTGAGTTGTTCATATGGAGTAGTTTGAATGTTATGACATGAGCATTTACAATTTGGAACATAGTAGTCAACTCTTGACTAATGAATTCTCTAAATCCCATTGGCTTTGTACAGGGACCACCCGGTTCCCAGAGACAATGGGTTAACACAGTGCCGTGTGAACTGTTTACCACTCACCCTCTTCACATCTTCTGGACTTCCCTTCACCTTGAGTTTGTTGTTGGCCCTTGAAATCAAATGTCTGTCAAAAAGTAAAAAAAAAAATTCTCAAGTTGAATATAAAACCCACCTTGCAACATTCTTGAAACAGAGCGCTGCAACACTTTTGTAAAAATACACAGATATGTCAAATGGTGAAAATAGTTGCATCACAGTAACTGAAGGCTACTTGCCCTGGCTGTAGCAAGTGTAGACCGTGTCAGGGCTCTATAATCTGTACTGCCCACTCCAAATTCACCATCCTTCCATCTACTCATTCACCTGTCAATCAATTTATTATCTATTCATCCATCCATTCCAATTTCAATCAATCAATCCTCCCTCTAATGCATTTTTCATCCAATTATCCTTTCATCCATTCATATTTCTCCAGTCATCACAATGGTTTACTCACCCGAGCTGCAACAGTTACAGGCTTCATCTCCCACACTGCTCTACTAACAGCCACATCATAATGACCATTCACTCGATCCATCCACTATTCATCAATCCATCCATTCATCCATAATACACTTATCGATCTCTTTGTCAATCCGTTCCCTCAACTATCCAAGCACCCAATTTTCACCAAAGAAGTTCGGCTTTATCTCTATACTGCAACCCTCAACATCAACATAACATCCACTGATCTGAATGAAAAGAATCTGAATATCTCATTGGCTATTACGCACCGTACAAACACTCAAAGTAGACGCACAGGTGAAAACGGCCATTTCACAACTCGCCACCACAATGACTTTGTATGTAAATTCATTGTAATCATAATTACGGGCGAAATCTTGGTCCAAAGCCTTCTATTTGACAATTTATGCAGTTAAAAGCTGAAAATTCCAGCATTCTACGTCAAATTTAGCCAATTTTTTAGGGTGGATTAGTACACAATCAAATGGAGAATGCGTTCGTGGAGTGGTACTTTGGAGTGGTAATGTGACAGTCAGGCGGCTTCACAAATCTCAGCCAATGAGATGTCCAGATTCTTTTCATACAGATCAGTGATAACATCATAGTCTACGCATCATCCCATCCTTCCATCTATCTGCATTCCATCTTTCCATCCCTCTTTCCATTCATCAATAATCACCAAGGTTACCCACCCCAGCTGTAAGAGGTACTGGACCACGGCTTTAGGCTCCATCTCTGCTCCTGCTTTCCTTATGGCCACGTCATAATGACCGATATGCCAGGCTAGTTGTACAGCTTCAGGTTCACACAGTAGATTAATATCAATCTCACTGTGGGATGCTAATGGTGGCAAAGCATTCAACTCTTCGATGCTACAGGCAGAGAAAACAGAAATAACAACAAGAGAAAAAAATTCATCATGAAAAATAAGCTCTTTAAGGCTGTAATGACACAGTAGGAAAAAAAATTATTTCAATAAGAAGATACCAGTAGACCAAATGCATGCTACAAGCTTGGCACTCAATAGTATACCACAGGTTACAACACCATGATATACCATAAAAAATAAAACATGAAAGACCACAACAAAACAATACAAATCGTACTTTAATCAGGCTTCTTATCATAAGTCAGAGCCCAATGTGACCACAGCCTAGAGCGAGATTCATGCCCAGTGTCTTTTCCCTTCTAATCCTCCCGTTTCTGCATAGACAAAACAATGGGGGATCGCGAAAAAGCCGATGTTGAATACCCGGGCTCGGGGAAACAGATAAAAATCGATGGACATGACTTTTGACAAACTACCTTACTCATATGACTGCCATAATCAATAATTTGGCTATCAGTGGAACATCGATAAAATACAAATGCAATAAAAAATATAAAACAAAAACAAGGTTCAAGAGTTCAAGAGCAATGTAAATCATATATTCATCATTCTGAATAGTTGCATTAAAAATGATTCCATGTACCTGCAAAGCCTTGCATGAGAATACTGCAGGAAGACTCCCGTATCACCCTGACTAGTGAGAACTCTGTCCCAGTCAAACTTGTAGTCTGTGATTATAGACCCCTTGAGATCCTGGAGTATGATTGCCGACACACCGAGGATCTCTGCTGTAGACCCAGGATCCTCCTGCTCCTTCGTTGCTAACAGATGATTGAGAAAATAAAAGGACAAAAATGTCTTTGATCAAATTACGAATAAATATTTTAAATAAAAACAAGTGAATACCTTTCAACACTAAATTTTCAGTACATTGAGAAAACAAGTGCGACATAACAAAAGAAGTATAAATTCCTGGTAGATCTGACTACTTTACTTGAATTCTAAAAATGTGGTTTTGTTCTTTTCTCCCTTTTCTTTTGGAAAAAAAATCATAGTAATGGTATTTGTGCAATCTAAATGTTGAGAACCAACTGCAATATTCAAATATTCAAATAGTCAAATATTGCCTATTTTTCACAAAAGGGTATTCCACATATAAATCAGGCCATACAATATGATATATTACTCGGGGAAAATGGTGAAATACACGACTAACCTCCCCACTAATTTTTCGATTAATGAAGAGCCGAATAAACCGGGGAAATGCTGGAAAATGGTGAAATGTTATACCAATTTCCGATAATGATGAAAAATTCCAACCCCCATGTACTTACCCATTATACACTAAAAAGCACATTACTTACTGGAAGTTTGCTCCATATTATGCAACATTCGGTCCCTGGCTTCATCCAAGATGTCAGCCAGAAAAACAGCTGTTCCTTTCCGAGTCTGCATGCCTAAGACTTTACCAAACTTAATGTGATGGATTCTACAAGAAGTCAAGAAAATATTCAGTGTAATAGTGGAAACTCGTTATAAAAAGCTCTGATATGCATGTAACAAAATTCTGGATATAAGAATGTAAGCTTGCTGGTTCCAGGTCCTTATGTTCGTTTATTTTTTAAATAAAGAAATAATAATAAATTATATCAATGCTTATATAGCGCCGGTATCCGCCAAGTCCTGACGCTTATGGCGCTCAACAAATTACACATGACAATCAAGAAAAATACATTTTGGAAAAATAAATTCTTAGACTACAAATATAAGTAAGGAGAGAATAATCCTAAACTGAGGTACATACAAATCAACACTTTACACTTTACACTTCTTTACACTGATTCCTGATATAACAACATGATTTTCTATTTTTCCATCGTGATTTTTGTTAAAGGGCGTTTCCATGGTTATTAATAAGGAATTATCAATATCATTAACGACAGCACTTGGTGAACGAAGCGCTACGGTTGCTCGAGCTAAAGCCAGGGTAATAATGTTCTTGCAGGACCCTCTGGGAGAACAGTACATAGTACTGAAGAGACTACCCTGGGTAAAACAAGACATATTATTACTATAATTATTATTAACTAAAATGATGTTCAAATACCATACAAAATGTCTGAATGATTGCGAGTCTCATAAAAAATTAGACAGAACTACATGAAGAATGAAACACGGTGTAATAATGTTGACCTTTGATTAATCGGAATTTTGAAAATGAAAAATAAAAGAAAAAAGAATGGACATTGTTTGACTTACTCTCAGAAATCATCTCAAATCTTGACAGCAAAACACTGCATTACAGAAAACAATTTTCTATAAAGATTTAAATTCAAAAGAATAATTCTGCTTTTTCTTTTTACAGGAAATCAAAGAACTGAAAAAATAGGAAGGAAAGGAACTTAAGGAAGTGTTTTTTTAAATAAAAATCTTAGACATTATACGCATGCTTACAATGAAGGAAAAAAGTACAAATAAAATGAAATATGCATAACATGATAATTCTTTATCAAGAGCAAAATTTTTTGTGGCAAAACTGGGCTGCCCTGCAATTATCTTCTTACCCTTCAGAGCATTCCTGTCCCATCTTCCTAAGTACCCCCTTCAGCTGCTGGAAGTGACCCTCTTGTCCCTTATCCACCACATAGCACATCTGATCAAAGCTGTAACGTTTCCTCCGGTCAAGTACAGCAGCCAGATCTCTTGTGAGGTAGAGCGATGAGCCGTCGCTCTTGGCAAGGGTGGCTACCGGGAACCTGGGGCAGACGTCTGAGAGATTGATGTCACTGGTTCCTCTTCTGAAAGGATAACAGTGAAGGCTTGTAACTTCATACATGAGCCGACAAATCCCCACAACATTTTTAGTGTTCAGATATGGCCAGGGTTCTCACTAGAAAAAAACTCCACACACAGTTCCCACTCTGCGCACAGCGTGGAAGTTTCGGAAGTTTTACGGAATAACACCTAAAGTTAGGTGTGGCGGCAGTATATGCTATTGTAAAAGGATGAAAAATACTTCTTGCTAAGCAGGAGTTGTCTACTAATGGCATAAAAGTAAAAATACATTGCCAAAAAGCAAAAAAATCTGTGACATTTATCATTATTGTTAGGAATATATACTCCAATATTTTTTTACCCTTGCTGCCATGCATGGTGTAGCAATTTCACACATGGTTCTTCCTTGTCTGAAACTCTTTACGCATGGTATTAGAACCATGGGTGTTATGTACTGGCGAGAACCATGGATATGGCACAACAAACCACCCCACTTAATTTCAATGAACGTGCATTAACGTGTGAACTCTCAAATAAGAGAGAGTTTTGTCAAAAGTTGCGCAGACAAACCACATATCACAGCTTTTTGCAGCCAGGCAACAAAAAAAAATATATATGTCCTGCCTCGGCAACATTTTTTTTGTTACCTCATGATTGACGTGTACACTAAAAATGTTGTGGGGATTTGTATCCTCATATCTGAACAAGCCTTTAGGTACTTAAGATAAACTGGAATTCTGGTCATGCAATTATAATGTCAAAGAAACCATTCCAAAGCAATTGCCATTGGTAAAGGTAGATAAAGTGTACATGAAGACAGGCGTCTAGGCTGGGATTTGGGGATTATCGAATTGATAAGAAATTTACTGAATTTCCTGAAAAAGGTATTTGCACTGCACACAGAAACAAGTATATGGGACCACACACAAATCTGGCATGAATGTTAACCCCAAACTTTTCAGCTTTTTCTAATCATGTTTCCAGTATGAGCACATTTGCAGGGTAATCCTTCTTAGGGAACCTTTTTACTGTGATATTGTTCCTAACTGATACAAAAAGAATCAGAAAGCTCACAAATTATTTTTCACCTTTCCCAGAACTCAAGCTTGTCTTTAAAGAAAAAGAGGCACACTTTCTATTAAACATTTCCATGCATTTTCAATTAACTGCTAAAAAAACCTCACCCAGACATGTCAAGTCTCACGCATAAGGCGTGAGACTCCCGCATTGGGGGCTCTTGCTCATCCTCAAAAATTACTTTTCTCACGCCTCCATCACAGCCTATACCCATATATATTGTACACAACGCCTGCGATCTCACGGTTCCATGCCCAAAATCTCACCCACTGCTGGTCTTTGACCTTGGTGTCTCTGCTCACCCATATCAAAATATTGCAGACTTATTGTGAACGCAGGAATGTCTGCACACCATATATGAGTAATTCATCATCACAGTGTTCTTTCTTGATCATTGCTCCTTACTTATAGCTCTAAAGTACTTCCTGCCTTTGCTAATAACCCTAACTTTTATGTTCTATGGCTTGCATACACAAACCCTTTCTGATTATACATACAAGAAAAAATATCCCAACAGCTGAGAGCAATAAGAATGAGCTGCCCCCCCCCCCCCGAAAAATAAATATATAAAATAAATAAATAAACATTACATAGGGGAAAAAAACATTGTTATCTAGTTTTAGACACATAAAATATTCAAACCATTCTTTAATTTTTTTGAAATCTTCAGCTCATACTTTGCACTTGGGAGTTCTGGGGGTGATTCATAAAGCTGTTCACAAAGTTACAAATGACTTTATGAACAACTTGATCTGGTAAGCCAAATGGGATTCTCAATCACATTTAATTGCATAAGCTAACAAATGTTGCAATAACTATGTAGATTAAATTCATTATTATCAACAAAACATTTTTAATGTGAAGTATAGTTTGTGCCAACAATTTAATTAAGATTATGGCAACTATAGTCACACTTTGTTAAAAAAAGAGGAAAAACTTTGGGCATTCTATCTGGTTGTTCCTCGTTAAGTCATTCTTAAAGTCAAGCGTAAATTTATGCACAGCTTTGTGGAACACCCCCTGGTATTACATAAACAGATGGTTCAATATTCAGTTATCCATCTTTACTGATGGTCGCTTACTCTGACGTAGTCAACAGCTGTCCATCTCTAAGACTGGTTAATAGATTCTGAGCTCCACTGCCATATTGAGATTCAGTGCAATACTCATCAAAGTGAACTCCCAGCCTCTAAGCATGAAATATAATAATGGAGAGAAGGATAGAATGGTACCAAACATAATAACAAGAGGGAGAGAAGGGACTAGCTTGGAATATATTGATTTGCAAATGGACATGGAGAGAGATACAGATAGAGAACGGAAAGGAGGGCAAGGCTAAGCAAGAAATAAAAGAAATCATTTATCTCTTTGTTCAAATAGCAGGCTCCTCTATATTGGAAGTTGATTGATGTAAACGAGTCTAAAATTTTCATTTCAAATCATGAACAGGAACATCTATTTGGTGTAAAATGTCCATACAAGCCATTCAGGCATCTGATAAAAACCTCCTCGGCAGTAACAGAAAAAAGAGAAAAGTGGGCATGAGAAAAACACTAATTTCAAAAGCTAAGCTTTAAAAAGTTTTGTTTTCATTGAAAACACTCACCTGATATGTTTTCATGTAA
>CM057160.1:13242055-13344555 GCA_029962745.1 Echinometra lucunter
TAAGCACCAACGGTGTCGAATTCCCCATCGGAAAGCCCAAGACTGAGCGTCTTTAATGTGAAACCATTTCATTTTGCCTAAGGTATGTGGGTGATTTCATGTCTAATATTACATGTATCTTTATTTCATGGTACATGTATACGTACATTCTCCATGTACATATCCTAAAGTCTAAAATAAAATAAAATAAAATAACCACTACTATGAAAGAATTATTGAGATTTACATGTAGTACAGAGTTTGCAATTAAGTTCATTCCTTCTGTATTTCTTGTACCACAATCTTCAAATGCAGGAGAAAGGGCCCAGCAGATGAATCATACATGTACATGCACCATATAACTTTACTCCGGGGAATAACATCTTCTTCATGGCACTAAACTCTGCTTTATATTATTGCCATACGATAAGCATTTCTTTCAACTGGTCTACACACATGGTTTGGATGTTTTGATAAAAGAATGAAATACAGGAAAACAAAGTTACATGTATGTTCATATTTAATATGAACATGCATGCTTTATAATCAAAATTAAGTGCAAAATGACAAAGGAAAAGTGTTTCATCTTGTTTTCCTCACATTCCATGCTGCTTGTAATCTAATAGAATAATAAAATGTTGCAAGATAATTGATGAGATTCAAGGCAAGCACAAGCACCCATATATAATGAACTGGAACATCTGCAATTCTTGGTGTTTCTCCTGACATCAGATATCTTTGATGAGATGAATACTGTTGAACAAATCCAAAGAAGATGCCCCCAAGGCCAAATATCATGAGACCAAGATTATGCAAACTCAACATCTCCTTCTTGTTCTTCGCGAGAGCATTGAGGCCGATCAGTGATACCACTCCACTTAAGGTCCAGGTGTATTGCCATGGCAACGGGTAGAAGTCAGATGAGATGATATGGAAGTGAGCCCCAGCAAACAGCATCACTTGGATGAGGACTGCGAGGATGTTTATGAAGAGGCAAACACGGAACTTGGACTTCAATTGGACACTGCATTGGAAAAGAGAATTTGAAGCAATTCATAGTTTTCATGAAAGCAATCTACATTCAAAGTACATGGAGAAATGTAGCTTCTTGAAATATTTCTGCTAAAGCTAGAATCAACTCTTCTTACTTCAAAATGAAATAAATCTGAGATTTCAAGTTTGTGCCTTCATCATAACAGCACTGCCGTCCAATGATGAAAGGAAGCAACTCTGTAGAATGGGTTTCCTAGTAAACGAAGAAACCCATATCACTGTTTTATGTGGAAATCTATGGAGTTGCTTCCTTTTAATATGTGTATATTTAAAACACTGGGAATCACGTGACCTAAATTTCTCCATCATGTAGATTTTAGTGCGCTAATCAGTCTAGATCTTAGTTTACATGTACCTTGAATGAATTATTTTTCTATAAGCTGTTCATAAGGGATTTATTGCAAAGTTTAATAACTTGATATGTTCAGCCAAGAGAAATTACATCATCATGAAGCAAGATCTTTCTCAGGATTGGTACATAACAAAAAAGAAAGAAATCCCTCCATAAGAGTCACCATACATGTAGGGCCTACATTACAATACATGTATAGTTATGGAGTGATTTCCTTCATTGAACCATGGATCCTACTAGAACCATGTTTGAACATACAAGTACATGCATAACTCAAAGTGAAAAATGCCATGCGTATTTGTCATCCATTATTACTGTCCATCATAAATCTTGAAAGATTCCTGAACCACGTACAGCAGACTAGTTCAATTTTCTTTGTCCAGATAACCAACCTGTCAACAATGTTTTACACCAGCTGTGCATGCTCACTTCACTTGTCTCATGCACGTACATCATAATGTATACCATAAGGCACCTTATTAAAAGTCAGAGCCAATTTAGAATGCAGCCTTTAGCGTCTTTCCAGCTCAGCATCTTTTCCCCTCTGAGCCTCCCGTTTCTCCGTAGACAAAACGGGGGATCGGATAAGCCGATGTAAAAGAATGGTCACAGAGAAGGCGTTTAAAGACGCGGGACAAGACTTTTGATAAGCAGCCTAAGAAAATGACAACAATGTCTACTGCTCCCTAACAGTTTTAAGCTAGAATCAGACTAAACTGCAACACTATGAACAGATTCATACAAACAGCAAGTTCCAAAGGTGATAATGATGATGATAATTCATAAATTGATTGAATAAACTGATGATATATTATTATTGATTCTGAGATTGTTGACATCGATAAACAGATAGGCGAAATCATGCACATGATGATGATTTTTGTAAGGTTGTGATTTTTTTTTGCTCTAACTTCTTAATAAAAAGGGACATTTAATTAGCACATTCATAAGGACCGAAAGTTCATTGGACAAACCAAAAATTTTAATAAAGCAATAAATGGAAAAAGTTCCATATGTACCCCCCGCTAAAAAAAAAAAAATGAAGTTCAGAGACCCGTATTTTCCACTGTCTTCTTCTCAGCTCTTTGTTTATTCTTGACTTACCATGCTTACCGACGTGACTCGAACTCGGGACATCTAGATCTACCTCTCAAGACCGACGCCTTACATATCGAGCTAGCGAGAGATCGCTGGAAGTGAAGGGTCTCATAATGATTATAAGCTGGAAGTCGAGATTAGTCTCACTCCCAGGATGCATTGCTTTTATTTTTCTGACTAAATATAAATCGATGTCTATGTGAAATGCAGTTTACGGGTAAGCTCTTAATTCTGACGGAATAAACCCATAGATCTATTTCTTAATTTATAGCATTTTTCCATGTTCAGTATATTATGATTACCGTAGTCATATCCTTATATTTTTTTTTCAATTTTAGCGGGGGGTACATATGGAACTCTTGCCCAATAAATTATGGATATATGAAACATGACGTGTCAATATATAGATCTAGCTAGGCCTATCCCTAATCATATGTTAGGCCTAGCTCAGCCTCTGCCGCGCAGACAAGGCAAAGCAGCCCCGCCGCCCGGCGGTCCGGGGAGGAAGAAGCCCACAGTCCGCACAATAACTCACAATGCCACGGGAGAGGGAACTGCAAAAATAATTTCTTTAGTCTACACAATACCTTATCTTATACTGGGAGGCTACTTGCTCTCGATGTTGGAAGTCACTGCCGTCTGTACCTGCCGCTCGTGGACCTCCTTTGGAAGACATTTTATACGATATTTTGACGAAATATGTCGAAGTCCTATCTCGATTTCTTCCTTTACTACTAACGTACATGTAGGCGCCAAAGAAAATCATTGCAAAGAAGTGTTAGTACCGAAATAAAGCACGCGTACAAATTGTAGTACGGTACATGGTACGTGGTACACACCCCATATCACGTCATCGATGACAACAAACGGTTTCATGACGTGTAGTATCAGGTATTACAAAAATTGGTCAAAAGCATGCATATTCCCGGGGATTTATGGGGGGTCTATTGGACTCAACGAGCAGGCGCGGATCCAGGGGGGGGGGGGGGGGGGGGGCGAGCGGGCCTTGCCTCCCACCCCGCGCCAAAAGGAGGGAGAGAGAAAAGGAAAAGAAGGGAAAGGGAAAGGGGATAGAAAGGGGGGAAAAAGGAGGAAGAAAAAAAGAAAAGGGAAAGAAGGAGGCGGGGTGGCGCCGAAGGGTCTTGCCTCTCCGCCCCCCCCC
Source organism: Echinometra lucunter (assembly GCA_029962745.1). NCBI lineage: Eukaryota > Metazoa > Echinodermata > Echinoidea > Camarodonta > Echinometridae > Echinometra > Echinometra lucunter. Next base: position 13,245,700 of record CM057160.1, read on the forward strand.
CCCAAAAAAAAAGGGAAGGAAGGGAAACGGAAAGAGGAGAGAAAAAGAAAAGAAAAAAGATATGGGGAAGCAAGGAGGCCGGGGGGGGGGCGAAAGATGTCTGATTTCTTCTTGATATTTCATATCTAAAACTTTGTTTCTGAAGTCTGATTTTTGCACAAATAGAAGGATGGATAGTTAAGAAAAAACATTTCTTAAAACTTTATTTTCAATATCAATGGCACTATAAATCCCCCGGATCATGCCTGCTTTTTGAGAGAGTCACCTGCCATAGGGTTAACACGTGCTGAAAGCAGAGATTTTAAGACTGATTATAGTTCCCCTATTACTACTTTGAATTTATTTCCAATGTGATTTACATGTAATTTGAGACTTTGGAGAAGATTAGTGAAGGCTCAAAAAAAATTCAAAGACCACCCATAAATTTCGGGGACAATGCACGCTTTTGACCTTGGAGCTGCCATTAGATAGGCTAACACGCAAAAACAGAGCTTTTGAAATGATTTTAATTCCCCTAACGTTTATTTGAATTCATGGAAGAAGTGATTTACATGAAATCACAAACTCTGAAAATGTATAATTAAGGCTGCATGAGTCGAATAGACCCCCCATAAATCCCCGGTATATGCATATTTCCCCCCCCCCCCCAAAAAAAAAGTCTCGCCTGCCATAATACACGCGAAAACAAGCCGTTTTCAAAATCCCATGTTCGATGCCGCCAGGAAAAAAAAAATATGTCAGGCATGTGCTTAAATGGATCTAACTTGCAGATGTGTAGGCGAAAGTTTTCTGCCTTGTTGCAAACTTACGGGCCATTGTCAAAGGGAAATAATATGCTTTTGTAATGATAATTACTTTTCGCTACCACTCGTCAGATAATACAAGCAGTACACAGTGCTTACCTTTACAGGAGGCAAGCGAAAGTAAATGGTGCAAAATTTCCTGAAATATGAATCAAAATTACTCGACTGGGCATGTGTGAGCACTTATCTAACATATAACATCATACAGATAACTGTACTTGAACAAATTCATTTTTTATTTTCGTTTGCAGGAAGTAATCGGGAAAGCGTCAATTGCGGGTTGTAGGACTGTAAAATTTTATCATTTTTCACAAATTTGAACTGCTATCATGCTATCTGGACATAATTAGCTTCTGTATTCATATTCTATCATCTGTTCGGTTTTAGTTGTTAATTCAAATAAAAAGTGAAATATTTTTATTTGAGAAAAAAATCACTACTCAGGCTTTCCCATGATTATGTTGGCGGCATCGAACCTCAGACATCAACGACAATAGCACACCAGTCCTGATGATTCTACTGTGCAACCTTAGAAAGGGGCAGCTGCTTTAAATAATTTGTTGCCGGTTGAGGACTCCAGCTCTTAAAACTCCTTGCCGCTACCAACTGGGGGTGTCGCCTGTGCATGTGTGTGGCTAGACTGATGTTCATAGTATTATGATACTCTTGAGATTTGAAAAGTCAGTAATACATTATGACTATGTTTAAAGAAAAGTGTCAATTCACCCATTAATTGACACTTTTCTTTAAACATAGTCATAATGTATTACTGACTTTTCAAATCTCAATAGTATTTCACGCCCCTAGCCATCCCCGTCTCACTCTCTCTCTCTCTCTCTGCCTATACTTTTCTGTGTGTCTCCACACCACCTCTTTATTGCACTGTCCCTCTTTCTTCTTCTCCGTCAATCATTCGTTCGAGTTTTCCACATGGTTTGGCTCTCTTGCATCTCTTTCTCATTCTCTTTCTCTCTGCGCCTTCGCTCTCACTCTTTCTCCTCTCCTCTCTCTCTTTCTCTCTCTCTCTTTCTCTTTCGCTCTTCCTCCGTCTGTCATACAATTATGGTTAATACCTCAATGGTTGATACACACGTCAGGGTAGTCGAATAGCCTCATATACAAATACAAATACAAAGGACGTCTGACAAGTTTTAGACTTTTTTTTTAAGACGTTCAATGGCAAAACGTGTATAACATACACATAATGAGCCTAACATGAACAACATATCTACTGAAAAAAAACGAGACGATCGTTTAAAACAAAGGAATAATACCGAGTACAAAATGTGTGGAAAAATACGAGTAACGATAAAACTATCCCATATCAAAAATGTGCTTCAACGAATTCATTACTGGCGTCATTATAAAAAATACAGTATTTGCATTTTCGGAGAACATAATAATACGAGGTATCGGTGGTCATGATACAAACATATTACAAAGTGGAAACTCATTAAAAAAAGAGCTTAAAACTATGAAAATTACCTTTCATATCAGCAATCTCCTTTTATCAGGGTAAAAAGAGAACACCACCCTCCTTAAAAACAAAATCAACATGAAGATGGGGTCCACATGCAACAAAAAATTTACCCCTTGCAATGCGTTAAAATGGCACTCATAAAATCTAACGCAAGTCCCTCAGTCCTGATTGGTTCGAACAAAGTTGCATTGAATCTTTTAAGTTGTGCTTAAACGCAACTTTTTATGCTTAAGAGCCTAGGGCTCCTCATTATAATCATTATATTGATTATGTCGGAGCTCCTTGTAACGAGGTTCCACTATACGTTTCAGTACAAAAGCATCCGCAATAGAACACGGTGGAAGTCATGACAGTTGGAAAGCTGGAAGTGAACCCGCTTCTTTCACAGAACAACCCGTCAAAGTAAAACTTAGTCCGAAATTAAACTGGGAGCTATCATTGCCCCCTAGGATAACTTTTTTTCAGGGCTATTTCAAACCGCCGCATTTCAATCCACGCCACTTCGTGACTTTTTCTTTCAAGTTTCGCGTATCTTTGACACCAAGTTTACGAAAATCAGTCACACTGTCACTGGGTCACGTGAACTATTGTGACCGTAGGTCAGCCCTACAATAGAGAATTTCGTAGTTTTATGCACAAAACGAATGGGAAACACCATTTCCTAATATTCCTCCATTATCGCCAATAATTTCTTCTCTAAGCTCATTATAATCATCTATTCCACCTGAATAGTGATCTATAGATAACACCCGAGACAGGAAAACAGACACACACACAAAAAAAAAACAATAAAAAGTTAAAGTTGAAACACAATAATACATAAGAAATTTGTAAAACAATCATACATTAAATGAAATCACTTTCAAATGTCTTTCAAAAATGTTTTCCATGTTTATAAATTACTTGCATAGAAATCATATCTCCAGGCCCTTTCAGTGCTTCATTTAACTCAAAATGTTTATTTATGCATACAATTAGCGTAAATTATCATATAGAATGAAAACAAAACAAAACAAAGATTCACATACAAGATGGATTTGTGTTTTTTATACAAGCAATTCTGAAGTTCGGTGCAAAACCTTGCAGCAATTGGTCATGTCGTGATCCCTTCCCCCCCCCCCCCCCCCATACCTCCAAAACAGCCAAGTCTTCATATGGTTAAGATAAAAAGGATTGACTACAAAACTTTGATACCCTCATAAAACAAACATGAGCCTTTATTTGCTCAAAGCCCATTATTTAAGAAAAGAACACCTAACATGTAAACTGTACGAACTTTAATATTCAGCACCACGTTTAGTGATGTCATGATTTATCTAAATAACTCACCAACAAGATAACATCAAAATACTTTCATGATTGATGAAAATACATGTAATCAAACTTTAACCCGTCCTAGTTGTTTTTCCTACAGAATAATTCGAGGAAAAAATGTATTAAAAAATCGCCAGACTACATGATGTCTCAATCTTATGTTGTACCTGAGCATTCACTTTGTTCTAGTTTTTCCCCTCTCTCTCTCTCTCTCACTGCCCCCCCCCCCCCTCTCCTTCTCTCTCTTTCTATACATGATTGTCGACTGTTGCCATAGGAACATCTTTTTCATCAGAAGGAAGAGCATCTTTCTCCTCAGGAGAATCAGCTGGAACCTCCATGTACTTCTTGGTATTCCTGTCCAAATCATAGCATTAATCAATAGCACAATATTATACATAAATTGATAGACATAGGCCTTCTTATTTAAGATAAATTATTGCATTTTAATAATGCAGTTCTTGCAAGATCAGGGAAGTCTTTTATTTCAAATAATAGCTTGTCAGCGATTTTTTTTTTCCAGGTAACATGGCTTCTTTTTTTTTTCGCTTGCTTGTCGGTGAAATTTGGGGATAATGAGATAAAAGGAGACACCCGCTGAAAAAATTCTATTGTATCCCTTCCCTTCCCCCAATGTAAAAAAACAAATCGACACCCCTGATAGCAAAATGGAACAGCTTAGAAGGGTAATGAAATGAGGATTTTCAATAAGCTTAACTCAAAGATAAGCGCTGCGGAATGATAACGATCAATATTTGATTCTGACACGAAGTCAATTCACAACGTGTTTATTACGAATATATTGAGAGGAGACAACAATTTTTACAGAACGGTCTACAAATTTTGTGATTTCCAGACGAAATCTGGTTAATACAGTTTGCGAGTAGACAATCTCTTCTGACATACCTGAAATTTTCTCCCTCTTCTACGGTCTCCGGTAACTTGCGCCCCTTAGACTCGGGTAGCAAGAGAGCGAGAAGTCCCGCTGCGATGCTCGCTGAACCGTAAATAATGAAGGGAAGGGGAGCCCATGTACGACCCAAGATCCTAATTAGAGGGGCAATGATACTCCCAATACGTGACGACATGGAACAGATACCGATACCCACACTCCTAAATAAACAAAGAAATAACGGATTTAAGGAGCATTATTCAGATATACAATGAAAAAGGATGAAAGAATTTTAAGGGTACCCTTGATACACGATAAAACATAAGATATACAGAGGCGTTCCTACCAATCAGACAAAAAATAGTGAATTAAAAAAACAGGAAAATTGCAGGATTACATTTAGATATAGAGACAGATGAGATAATTATTTAATGATATTCGATTAAAAAGAACGACATTCTGATTGTCGGGGAACCCATAGACACAAAACGAAAGAAACCTGATTAAAGAATGAAAATTTTATTTCATTTTACTCCGTCTTCTTCCGTTTCCTCAGGTTTTCTCGACCCATCATAGAGGGGACCCAGGGTGATGATGATGATGGTGACGATGATGATGGTGATAATGATGATGATAAAATGATGATAAGACGATGATGATGGTGACGATGATGGTGATAGGTGATAATGGTGACGATGGTGGTGACGATGGTGACGATAATGATGATGACGATGGTGACGATAATGATGATGATAGTGGTGACGATAATGATGATGATAGTGGTGACGATGATAATGATGGTGATGATGATGATGATGATGATGATGACGATGATAGGACGATGATAGGATGATGATGATGATGATGATGATAATGGTGACGATGATGGTGATAATGATCGTGATAATGATGACGATTATGGTGACAATAATGATGATGATAATGGTGACGATGATGATGGTAATGATGATTATGATAATGAAGATGATGATCTCGATCACCCATCTATCTCACCTTAGTGGTGTTGGGTAAAGCTCAGCTGTGTAGATGTAGATGATACTGAAAGATGCAGTGATTCCAAACTTGCCTATAGTTGCCATGACAGCCCTTCCGACACCAGCAGCTGAAATGAAACCAACAAATAACTTCAATGCTTTCTAAGTTGACAAATATCACTATCATGACTATGATGCTCGTTGCAGAATTGCCGTCATTTCAATCTCGTAATAATTACTTCCACTAATCAAGCCCGTAATGAAGGTTATTAGCTTTGACGTGAGTAAATCACGGCAGTGATTAATTATGTTTGTCGTTCTTGTTCTTCTGTTTCTTTGCAGATATAGGCCGGCGTGATGAGGATAGGACAAATTACTTTCAGTTTTCGTTTGTTTTGTTTGCAGATATTTCTGGGCCGGCGTATTTAGGCTTCTCATCAGAAGTCAGAGCCCAATTTGACCGCAGTCCAGACCGGGATTCTCGCTCAGCGTCTTTTCCCTTCAAATCCTCCCGTTTCTGCATAAACAAAATAAAAGGGGTTCGGGAAAGCCGATGTAAATACTTGGACGCGGAGAAGCCGATAAAAACCGATGGACGCGACTTTTGATAAGCAGAGAGATAATTTTCAATTTCTGTTTGTTTGCAGATTTTGTAAGCGGGGGTGAGTACCCGGACATAAGTTTCAGTTTTTATTTACAGATATTTCTAGGCTGGCCGGCTTGAGGACACCCACATAACTATCTGCTTTTGTTGATCTGCACATATTTCTAGGCCGGCGTTAGGACAGGACATTATAACTTTCAGTTTTTGTATGTTTGCAGACATTCTAGGCAGGCGCGAGGATAATCTTGAGTCACTTCCACTCTGAAGACGAGAAGAAGATACGACATCGAATCACGTGCAAGTATAAGTATCCTGACCTAACATTTGAAGAGGTCTTGGATTTTGTCATTCTCCTCTTGTCTTAAACAGGTCAATTGGTCGTAACGAGGGACATCGTTTCAAGTTTATTCCCCAGAAGAAAAGTTTACTTTCGTACTTTGAAATTTTTGTTTTAATCTCAATTATAACAAACAGTATAGGACACATCTTTAGAGAGAATACATTCTCTAACATGTACGTACGAATGATGATTGTAAGAACACAGGCAACTCCTCCTAATACGAGGTAGAAACACGTTGCTGGACGACGACCAAAGTACTCCAGTGCGAACATACTGCTGACGTAAGCAGGTATCTCGACGGCCCCGGACACGAAGGCTGCGATGTAGACATTGACTCCGAAATCTGAAGAGCTCAAGGCAAGCCCGTAGTAGACTAGACTCTCAACAAACCTGAAAGAAATGAAATCATGACCCATACTAATGATTTTGATGTACAGAACAAATGTTACTACAATCTTGTATCATTACTTTTTTAACAATCAATCAATGGAAATGGTGAATTGATCTGTTATCTGCAGTATCGTTAAACTTCTGATGTTAAGAATAAAGCGTCCATACTACAGAATTTTCAATTCTTGACATTGTATAATTCTATAAATCGGACAATGCGATGTTGACCGAATCTATGGGAACACATGTGGTTTGTTCGATGACCATGAAAGAGTCTCCTTATGAACAGTAGGAGAACTAGAACTACATTTTAACGATATGATCAGTGCATAAGCCTAGAGAGGGGAAGGGGGATCCTGGGCTCCGTTTCATAAAACTTCCTTAACAACTGCCACATTTCTCATGACAAACTTGCTCTCAGCCAATCAGACGCAAAGATTTCACTAGCTTATAACAGACTAACAGTCATTGCAACTTGTTAATGATAACAAGTTTTACAAAACAGGGTCCTGGTCACCTCTAGATTTGGTCTCCGATTCCGAACGCGAATAACATCTTACCAGTTAAAGAGAAGATTGAATGATTCCAATCTTAGATTACGAGTTCGGAACAAGTCGATGACTGTCGCTCGCTTCTCGCTTCTCTCCTTTTCCTAGTTCATAATGTAAGGTAGTCAGGGGAAGAATCAAATAAGAATTAAACCAACAACAATACAGCAATGGTCAAAGATAAGAGAACTGTCGGGATACGAAGAATATATTTTTCTCGAGCAGACAAGAACTTCATTTTTAGGAAAATTATTGTTATTATCTATTAGTATATCAAGTTTCAATAATTCGATATGAAAGAAGTGGGCATATGGATTTCAAGGAATTTCGTACCAGTCTTTCTCAATCCATCGCTATGTTCACACACAAAAAAATCAAGATCATTCCAAGCAGAGCAAATTTTACCATCCATTCATTCGTCAGTCTAATTTTTTCCCCATCCTTAAAATCCGTTTATGATAGGGAGTTAACTAGGATGAAGTTATTTTTCATTGATTTTTCTTGCTATTTTGAATTTCCTATAATTTCTTAAGGACAGAAAAGACCGGAGTCTCATATCGTCGATTGGAAAACATATGCAATTCAGTAATTATGTAAAATACAGATGCAAAGGGCGGATCCAGGCTAGAATATGGATAAAGATCCCCTGTTTTTAATATTTATTTTCTTGTCGGAGATGTTTTCTGTAGCTCGGCACAAAAACAAAGTAAAAGGACACATAGACCCTACCCCCCCCCCCCACCCCACCGTCGTGTTCTTAAAAAAAACAAACAAACAAACCTGCCCCTGAAATGAAAAGCATGATGTAGTAAAGGGTGTTTTTACCATTTGCAGTTTATCACTCTCGGTGAAAACCGGCTGCGGTAGAGGTACATCGTTTGTCTTGGAGATTTTATCAATGATAAGATTAGCCTTCTCTATTCGCCCCACACTCAACAGCCAACGAGCAGACTCAGGTACAAGCCTTTACAAAAGAAATAAATTGTAAATATATTTGGATTATTTTTCTTCGTTTGGTTTTTCTGCTCCTGAAAGTTTCCTTTCGTTTTTGTTTTTTGATTTTGTTTTAGGTTTTTTTTTAACAATCTGCTTTCCTTGAATTTCATTCTGGGGAGCGTTTCATGAAGAATCTTGTCCGTGATTTTCACCGACTAATTTTCTCTCAGCCAATAAGATGCGAGGATTTTCAGTAGCTTATAACATTTGTCGGTGATTTTCACCGACAAAACTCTTCATGAAACGCTCCCCTGTTCTCTCAACTGAATGTTTTTTGTTATCTGGTACTCTGGAGAAAAAAACAACAACATTCTGTGAAATTAATTGGTCAGTTGCACATTATGTGGCGAGAAATAGTTCACATTGAATTCCATGAAATTCTATGAAATTCAATTTTAATCTGGCGTACTATATGCCGTCATAATAACTTGGTGACCATAGCAGTACTAGTATTTACAAATATCACACAAGGCGCACGGCATAACCACAATCATGTTTTTACAATGTGAAATCTGTAGGTCCTAATCTGATCCTCCATGGAAGATTTACAGTAAAAGTTCATAGGTATCGCTATTCTTGATAGTATAAGACCGAGAGTAGTACAAACGGATAAGATAAAAGATAGGAGGATTTTACTGCTTACGGTATGAATACATAAAACATGACAACGGGTATAGATAAAGCAAGTTGAAGATGTCTCCAATCCCGAATGAGAAAGGCGATGATCGACAATCCCATGTATCCAATCGAGAAGCCTATCATGATTCCTGTTCCTGCGATAACACGCTTAGATGGACCCACAAACTCCGTACCTGCAAGACATCAAACGTAATTTCATCTTTGACAATCTTTCTCTTTTTTTTTAGATATTATGCACAGTGAAGTAACATGAAGATTTATGCTTTCCAAACAATAGTTACAGAAGACAAATTTCTTTAATGATCAATGACAAATTATGTGAAACCTGCAGATCACGTAAACCAATGCAAATTTGTCAAGGGTAACAAAAACGTTTTCTAAAAATCACTGAAGGCTGGGCCTTTCAGACGATTGGTCTTTCATTGATCATTATTCAGCCAAGAATCCAAAGGGCGACGAATAAGCAAATTTCACTACCCACTATCAGAAAATACTATTTACAAATTAACCCATAGAGGTACATTGTCTCCTTTTTAGGTGACACTTTCGCTGTATCTTCCAGAATGCTGGTCATTACACATTATGCATGAGCAGAATATTTGAGTCCCTTTCTAACGCAGTATGGTGTGGCGTTTTCGAATTAGAGCAATTTAATTGTAACTAATCGTTAAACTGGCAATGTAGTAAATGTTATATAATCACTCTTTCCGTGTTCAAATTGGCAACTTCTGATTAATTTTTACAATTATAATTTATTTGGTTCATGTTATATCCATATTTGGTTTTTTTTTTGTTCTGTTTTTAAAATATGTCAGAGTGGAGGAAATTATTGCCAATTTGAGGATGATTAATTTAGGTCTCAGGAAAGCTCTGTACTGCTATGGGTTAAGGAAATTTTCGTACACTATTCAATTTTTTTGGGTCTACAATCCTCAGTCGTCACGCCTTATACCTACCTAAGACAAAGCCAACGAGAAAAACTCCCATGTTGGTCATCGCTAAGAAAGTTCGGAGGAAGGCGAACCACCAGAAAGACGGAGCGAAAGCCACCGCTACGCCGAAAACAAGCTGACCAGTAATGCATACCCACATTGTAATTAACCGGCCAATCCTAATAAATGAAAGTAATAAAAGTTAATATTGCAAAAGCCTTGGGTGCACGTCAAATTTTCGTAAAAGTCGTGTCTCCGTATAGGTTCATCCTTGCCAAGGATTCTGAGTCCTAAAAGGAAACAGGTTCCTAATTCCGAAATAAAATAGAACCCAAATTATTTTTCGAGAAAATAGCGTCTTTCCATGAAAAGACTGCACCATGTAAGTTTCATCAAAATGGATGATACTGAGTGCAGAACGTTATTTTTTAGTTTTACATTACTTCAACCACCACCACCACCACCACCATCATCACCATCACCATCACCATCGCCATCACCATCACCATCACCATCACCCCGGGACCATCACCATCACCATCACCATCACAATCACCATCACCACCACCACCACCACCACTACTATACAAGCAACATTAAGCCCATCGCACACTATACGATATATTACTATACGATATGCGATCCGATTTGGGAAAATTTATTATAGCATTTGATATGAACATTGGAACACGTAAAATCTTAACGATCGAAGTTCGTAATAGTGGTATGAATACTAAGATCGAAATTCCGGGCTATTGCGAGCCTCCCTGCAGAAGTGTAGGGAAAAAAAGCGAACTCAATTCCGAATCGTAATGACGTCATAGCAATCTTGCGATCGGCTATGATTTGAAGCCTATTTGGACTTCACTCCGACCACAATTAAGGCTTGCCGTTAACCAGACAAGGTTTTAGTATTCCTATCATTATTCCGAACTGCAAATAAGACAACTTTACTTGTTTAAACTTTCATATTTAATGCAAAATGCCGCTTGTTCGAAGATTGGGTCGCAGTCGGAGCGTATAGTGTGCGGTTGGCTTTAACCAAGGAGTTAGGAACACTTCCTAACTCCTTGCTTTAACTAACAGTAACAGTATTACAAAATGAATGCTTATACAGTGATGACAAAATTGATCGACAAACCTGTCTGCAATATAACCGAAAATGACGCTTCCCGTCAGTACTCCGACGAACCACAAGGAAGACGAAATATCCGCCAGATTTTTGTTATCACACACCAGAGCAAACTATTGAATGAATTGAATGAATGAATTTACTGGCTGACAAGAATTTGCATATTATGCAAATTAAACAAATTAAATTTATAACATAATTTTCAAAAAGTGTCCATCATACTCACTGACCTTGGAAACGTCAGTTTCAACACTTAAACATTTCAAACGGTTCGTTAAATCCGTTTTTGCAAGGAAAAACTGAATTTTCCCCTACGACAGAAGCTAATCGGCATAATATGCAAATTTGATAAATTTCCCATGTTTTGATTTCTTGAGACTCTAACTTGGTGTTTTGGGGACCTTACTGAAATGCACAGCAGTGGAATAAATTATTTTGCAATAAGTGGTGGGTTACTCCCTAATTCTGGCTAGATCGACTAATAGTTTTACCTCGCCCCCTCTTCCTTTCTTTCCCTCTTTCTCCCTTTGACACTGAGTGGTTGAATGGTTGAATGATTGGTTATTCTACCTGACTGCCAAGAAAGCATGTGTATGCTTGTTAGTACGCAAAAAGGGGACCGACGGCTTTAAGTCCCCTCTGAAGGACTTGGTAATGAGGATTAATACCTCACCAAAAGGCATTAGCGCATCACCTTGGTTTCGAACCCGGGTACTCCCAGTTATGAGACCACTGCTCTACCACTGAGCCACAGCGCTTCCTCCTGACGGACACGAGCCCCCCCCCCCCCCCCCCAATCACTGTGCCCCTTACGCCCCGTAGATACTTATAAGAGTATATATTTTTAAACTCACCTCCATATTAATGGTTGAAGTATACTGCGATGTATCATGCTCCCAAACAGACGAGCACGGAACGACTTCCATGGAATGGTAGTCGATCACCGGCGAAACCGAGGTCGAGTTCCCATCATTGTCGAGTGGAACAAAGGGTGAGCCGGAGACATTGTACATAGAACACTGCTCGAAATCAGACGAGTTGGTCTGAGGTATACTGGCATAGCGCTTCGATACACTGCACTCCTCTATAGTCCAACCCCACCGACTACAATTCTCACTTTTCCATTCAGGTACCTTGAAAAATAGGACAGAGAATAAAATAAATCAAATCAAATCAAATCAAATTTTATTGATATTCAATCCACAATTTTGGATTATCATCAATATGAACAATGCAAAACAAACAAAGGATATACATAACCATATAATAATTGAGACAAAAGTATACAAATTCGGCAAACTCAATGAATAAGGGGAACCAGAATCAAACAAAAACAAACAAACAAACAAAAGTGTAAAAGTATACAAAAATAATATAATCGTGTGGTATTTTCTATAACTGCAAGACATAATATACATAAACACATGCGGCTCCTGCCGTATTCCTCCCAAAAGCAGAAAAGGGAGGTTTCGTTCCACCATCTGTACAAACTAAGTAGACCATGCTCATGTTCAAGCTTAAAGCATAACAAACAATATTTAAGAGGTCTACCTCAAAAAATTTGTAGCGAAAACTTCCAAATCCAAGATGGCGTCCAAAATGGCCGCCATTCTGATGGATTTTAAATTTTTCAAGATAAAATTTGATAGAAACATCCAATTGCAACAAAATTGATCTCATCTCAAAGAAAATTAAATTTCCTACACGTTTATGCCATTTATGAGGGTTATTAAAGGAATTCGGTCCAGATTTTTAGTTGAAAAGTGTTTTTTGACATTTTTTCCCAAAAATTGAAAATTTGCAAAATGCATGATTTAGCATAAATCAAGGAAAATTTTATGGATTGTCTGGAAACCTTCCAGAAAACTTTCTTGATATATAATAATCATCTGTGCAAAATTAGAAAGCAATACCATTCTCCGTTCTAAAGTTATAATGTCTCAAACCTGAAAACTCATATTTCATAAATATCTCTTCTTGCATATGCAGGTGTTATATTCCGATAGACTATTGTGTATTAACATGCATGTGCCTTGTACCAAACTGCAGACGTGGATGTTCGCTACACAAACCAAGTAGGCCATGCTTATGTTTGCGATTATTTACATGTTTGTAACTAAACTTGGAAGGTAGATGCCTTACCAGGAATCCAATGTCATATGGGGGGGGGGGGGGGGGGGGAGGGGAGGCACGTATGTAGGTCAAAGGTCAAATGAGGTCAAATGTTAAAATTTTGCGCATATTTCTAGTTTTATAACCCTAAGTCCATTTGTAACCAAACTTGGATAGTAGATGCCTTTCAGGGACATCATGTATATGAGGGTCAAAGGTCATGTATGTAGGTCAAAGGTCAAATAAAGTCAAAGGTTAAAATTTCGCGCACATTTCTACTGGGGTTGGTAACTTTAGAATCATACGTCCATTTGTAAACAAACTTGGATAGTAGATGCCTTTTAGGGACATCACTGGTATTTGAGGGCCAAATTAAAGGTCATGTATGTAGTTCAAAGGTCAAATATTACAATTTAACTACAAGAATGATTACACACGAAAGGGGCAAGACGCATCATGGCTATAGCCTTGTCACTTTATATAAATCATTTAAGATCGGATAGGAACAATCCATTGCAATGAAATTGGTATCAAATAAAAGAAAATAAACTTTCCAATAATTGCCATCCATGATGGGCATTAAGGTAATTAATTCAAACTTTAGAACTCATCGCAGGAAAATATCTCTTCTTGCACATGTGGTATAATTACAAATATTTAGTTTATTTTATTATCCGTTAATAGTATTCATTTTTTAATCAAATCAAATTTTACGTACCCATATTCAGTATAACCAACACATTTCTCTATTCATCGTGTCCTTTGTAAACCTAAGTTTATGTACCGATAATTTTCCATTTACTCATTACGAGAAAAACCATCTCCTGCAATAATTATGACCACTGTTACTATTGTAAGTTTTTTGTGGACTTTCCACCTCTTGCTAATTGCACTTAATTTCATCTTGCTATTGACTGATATATCTACCAACTCTCATAGTGCAAAATATTGGTCGAGAAGGAGGGCCATCCAGGTTAAAGTGATTAAGTTTGCTGTCTCCTTCCCAGGCAGCCAAGTTTTGCACTTTGGGAGTTGCTATATGTTTCATGTATGTTATCACTGACTTTCTTGTTCTGATATTGCCAAATAAATAAAAATAATAATAGCAATAATAATAATAATAGTAGTAATAATAATAACGATAATAATGATAATGACAATAATGGTAATGATAATAATGATAATGATGATAATAATAATAATAATAATAGTAATGATAATAATAATGATAGTAATAATAATAATAATAATAATAATAATAATATAGAATAACATGAATTGTGCTTAAAGAAAACCATAAACATGGATTCAGGCTTTGATAGCAATAATATAATTTTCAAATGATTTCTAACTTATTACACTAAAATAACCTTAACATCAAGATAACTAGCGTCTATTGTTCTTTCATAAGTTGATAATACATTTTCTATGGATTTGAATTGATTCTTCAATCCTAATAATAGGGGAGAGCAGGGTCAATTGGGAAGCAAGCCGGAAAACTGGGACACCAGTCAGGCCTACAGTTCGTTATTCCGAAGGTTTGTTATTCCAAAGGTTCGTTATTCAAAAGGCTTGTTTATTCTGAAGGTTCGTTAGTCCAAAGGTTTATCATTCCGAAGGTTCATTAGTCCGAAGGTTTGTATGGTTTGTTAGTCCGAAAATGAAAAAAAAAAAAAAAAAAAATTATTATTCCGAAGGTTCGTTAATCCGAAAAGGAAATCAGGTTGTTATTCCGAAGGTTCGTTAGTCCGAAAATGAAATTAAATTCGTTATTAGTTTGTGTGTTATTTTGGGACTAACGAACCTTCGGAATAACGAATCGTATTTCATTTTCGGATTAACGAACCATATTCTATTTTCGGACTAACGCACCTTCGGAATAACGCCACAAATGTTTGGATTAACGAACCCTTTTTCATTTTCGGACTATCGAATATCTAGGTATATAAGCAATTTGCGTGTTTCGAAATAACGAACCTTCGGAATAACGAATATCACCAGGGACCCCAACTCTAACTAAAAAAAAATAACCTTTCATAGATTTGTTGAATCCTACGAAAGGTCTTAAACATTGGCGTAAATTCTGGGGGGGATGGGGGGATATATCCCCCCCAACTTTCTCGTGAGGGGGGATGGTGTGTACAAGCATCCCCCCCCCCCCCTCATTTTAGGGAAGAAATGATATTGTAAGTAATCAGTTGGTGATTTTTTTTTTTTTACAAAAATGTTATAAATGACGGCCATATCGTAGAGTTTTTTATTTGAAATGCTCGTAAAAACTGTTAAAGTAGTTATTTTTCGCTCGCTTGCTTCGCTCGCTCGCAAAATAATATCATATGTGTATTTGGGGGTCTGCGCGGGTGAATGAGGGTGTCTGTGTATACTTAAGTGTGAGTTCACGAAAAAAACACAACTAAAAAGGTGATCATCCCCCCCCCCCCCCCACTCCTCAAAACGGGTTTACGCCGGTGGTCTTAACTATCAACGTTCATACATTCCAATGAGAATCCGTAAAATCAGCTCATTGGAAGTATCAGATGTAGAATGCTGCGTCTAGATTTTGTCATTGCCTGTTGCCACGAATAATTATATTTACAATTTGATAAAAGCACCAAAATATCAAAAACAGAAAGGTTACAAAACAGTCCTTTTTGCCTTATCCAAATGCTACACAAATAAGAGACAGTGTAAAGTCCATGTACAATGTCGTATCTATTTGTATTTTAATTCTATTTTGTATTAACTGGTCCAGTTTCTTCTGTTTATACTTGTATACACTGTTGATTTTATGGATTTTGTGGAAGGATTTTTTCTATGCCACTGTCCTAACTAAAATGTACATGTACTATTGTGCTGAATGATAAAATAAGAGTTTCTGACAAATGCAAAATGGCCGGATAAGACTTTTTTTTTTCTTTCTCCTAATCATGCTAATGATTGCATATTAACTTGTGAAGTCATTTTGTACTAATTTGTATTCAATTTATATTACATATTACCACAGCTGCACTAGATAAATTAAAGAACAACTTCCTATGAGTTGAAAAAATAACTTAATGACACTAGAAAAGATAAATCTGAATATTTAAAATGCTTTTTGAAAGAATGTTCTAGCTGCCATTTGCCATGTTTCAATAATTATTTTCTTTCCATTGAATGTGATATGTGTAATTTGTAATTTCAAATTAAAAATTGTAGAGCCATTGGCGGCAAAGCATGATGACATGGACCATTTTATCTATTTATCTACAAGAAACCTTTCCATCCCGGCACTTTCTGACCCTACTTTCACTTTCACTTTCACTTTCACTTTCACTAATTTCATGGGGGGGGGGGGGGGGGGAATGTGAAAAACATTTTTTCTCCCACTAATAGAACAAATTACATTGTAACTCAACGCCCCTCATGAAGGGCATTCGATTGTAAGAATTTCTTTTTTCATCTGAGACCGATTTCATTCCAATTAGAAGTTCCTAACAATTTTCATGAGGTAAATATATTGTCTGCTTATGAGCTTATACAAGGAAAAGTCACAGTGATTATTGGAAAAAAAAATTGAAGAACATATGTACATGTATCTCCTTAAAAGTTTGCATATGACATAAATGTGTGACCCCCCCCCCCCCCTTACAGAAATGAGGTCCCATCTACCTTCCGAGTTTGGTTACAAATGGACTTTGATAAGGTTCTAAAGTTACCAACCCCAGTAGAAATATGAACAAAAAATGTTAACCTTTGTCTTTATTTGATCTTTGACCTGCATACATACCTTTGACCCTCATATACCAGTGATGTCCCTGAAAGGCATCTACTTTCCAAGTTTGGTTACAAATGGACTTAGGGTTATAAAACTAGAAATATGCGCGAAATTTTAAATTTGACCTCATTTGACCTTTGACCTACATACATGCCCCCCCCCCCCCAATGACATTGGATTCCCAGTAAGGCATCTACCTTCCAAGTTTAGTTACAAACATGTATATAATCGCAAACATAAGCATGGCCTACTTGATTTGTATAGTGAACATCCACGTCTGCAGTTTTGTACAAGGCACATGCATGTTGTTACAGTCTATGGGAATATAACACATGCATATGCAAGAAGAGATATTCATAATATATGAGTTTTCAGGTTTGAGACATTATAACTTTAGAACGGAGAATGGTATTGCTTTCTAATTTTGCACAGATGATTATTATATATTAAGAAAGTTTTCTGGAAGGTTTCAAGACAATCCATAAAATTTTCCTTGATTTTGCTTAATCATGCATTTTGCAAATTTTCAATTTTGGGGAAAAAATGTCAAAAAACACACTTTTCAACAAAAAAATCTGGACTGAATTACTTCAATACTCCTCACAAATGGCATTAACCTGTAGGGAATTTAATTCTCTTTGAGATGAGACCAATTTTGTTACAATTGGATGTTTCTATCAAATTTTAACTTGAAAAATGTAAAATCCATCAAAATGGAGGCCATTTTGGACGCCATCTTGGATTTGGAAGTTTTCGCTACAAATTTTTTGAGGTAGACCTCTTGAATATTGTTTGTTATGCTTTAAGGTTGAAAATGAGCATGGTCTACTTAATTTGTACAGATGGTGGAACAAACTCAAAAACTAAGCTAGATATTTGACTTTGGCCCTCCGCTTAATAATAATTTTCAGGATTTTTATAGCGCCAAATACATGTAATACATCTTCTATGTACTAAGTCCCTATGTAATGTTGTACTTTGCAATAATGCTACTGGCCATAAAATCATTGCTGGTGACTTTTGTTCCCATAACAGCCTTGTGTATTATTTTGAAAAGTATATGTTTATGACGTATTTTACTGTAAGTTATCGCTTTTTAATATACTTGAACTAGAAATTTGAACTTGAAATTTATTATCCAATAATAAACATATGAGATACATACAGATACATGTTTAGAATACAATCAAAGGATAAACGGAACCAGAATATAGCATGAATGCTTATCGAGCCTGTTATCTTTATAGCATTGGAATACATTGTATGTCTATACACAAAATAGATTTGAAATTTTTATGAAGCAGATTAAACGTACTTTATAAACAAAACTATGATACAAATAAATGGATAAAAGGTCAGTATCAGATGCTTATAGCTATATACTTAATCAAATATGAAATATCTTGCAGTTTGATATTAGTTAATAGGTATTCATATAAAAGATATTCTACAAATTCCTACAAAAATAATCATAGCATAAAGAGGTGTCTCAAACACCCTCCTAAATTGTGTGACTCGAACTTAACAGGTATTCTACAAGTGTTTTTTCTAAAACACGATGCGGATGGCTTTGTTCGCACAGTGAGGGGTAGTTCATTCCACAAAGAACTATACCGACATACGAAACTGAAAATTTCCGGTTGTCCTAAGCAAAGTCCTAACCTTAGGTATATACAGGTTATTTTTTCCTTCTGCCTTGTCGGATAATTATGCTGAAGAAAAGAACAATATTGGACAATTGTATGAGGTAACATTCCATTTACAAGTTCATACACAAAACTACAGATACAGATTTTGTGCAGTTGATACACATTCAACAGTTTAAACTTTTCAAATAATGGTTTAGAATGTGCCATGATTGAACTAAACGTGATAGCACGTAAAGCCATTTTTTTACTTAACAGTATAAAATTCAGATTTGCTTTATAAGTATTACCCCATACTTCAATTCCATAGGTAATGTGAGGCTGCACCAGAGTTTTGTACAGTAAGATCAAGATTTTCTGTGGCACAAAATTTCTGAGTCTAAAAACAATGCCAATTTTCTTCCTAATACATTTGTTTACCTTCTCAATATGAGTTTTCCAGGTCAGGTGTTTGTCGATGTTTAAACCTACAAACAATGCAACATCCACTTCATTTATAATGGTATTTGCTATTCTCAAATTTTCTTTTACTTCAATGGATTTTCGACTTCCACTGATAAGCATATAATTTGTTTTTGATAGATTAATTGTGAGTTTATTTGCATTTCACCAACTTGATACCTTTTCAAGATGTGTATTTACTTCTTCCATATCAACAGTAGACTGTCCAACAGGAAACGTGTGAAAGAGGTTTGAATCATCAGCAAAAGAGTCTAAAACTGAAGTAATCTGTACAATCTGGTAAATCATTAATATAGATTAAGAAGAGGGTTGGCCCTAATACCGATCCTTGCGGTACACTGCATGTTGTTTTCTTTCTTGATGAGTTGATCCCACCATATTTTACAAACTAAGTTCTGTCACAAAGATAATTTTAAACCACATTAGCGGTAATCCCCTAATTCCCATATCCGGACTACTATAGTATGGTTTGTTCAAACTTTTTTTTTCCTTTTGTTTTTGGTCTTCCCGAGACCCGTTTTTTTTATTGAAATCTAATCAAACCATACTTTCATTTAAATGCATGAGATATATTCAGATAGTACAGCCTGATCGGGCAAGAGGGACATTATTCTAAAACTTAGTAAAAAGTCTAAAAACTTACTTGGTCTACATACTTACTTGCTAAATGCTTCCCATTATGTTCTCTTGTATTTGTACTCTCTACTTTCACTTCTTTATCTTACTCTGCGCCTAGAGCTCTCTACAGAGTGGATTTGGTGCATTATAAATCAAATTAATTATCATTATCATCATCATTATTATTATCATTATCATTATCATCATCAATATCATTATTATTGTTATTATTATTATGATCATCATCATCGTTATTATTATTATGATTATTATTCCGTCCGTGACATTGATTATTTTATGGATTCCACTTGAAGCAGACAACAAAGGCAACCATTTTTTCCCCCCGAATTTCAACTCCTCCAGTGATGCTTTTATAGGCCTACAGAATGAAAACACAAAACAGCTCAACATACTTCATTACTAATTTTGTTTCACAGGTCTTCAAACTTCTAAAATATATCAAACAAGTCAAATGTCGGACAAACCGATCAGGCTCAATACCTCAGAAAGGGAAAGGCTGAAGTTAAAACGATTGAAAAAACACACCACGAGTGGAAACACAAACCATTTCCTGCTTTTTAAAAATAAAGTTTAGTGGTTGGAACTATATATGATCAGGGTCGTTTGTTTCGGTTTTTTTTTAATGAATATAGCAGAAAGGTCAGAAACGATTTCATCGAGAATTCACTTAACCCATTTGTGACAGAAGTCCACATTTTGTGGTTTGGCCTAATATCTTTTAATGCAAATCCCTAAAAATCATACCAAATACATGAGCAGAAAGAGCAAAAAATTCTACACAAACTGTGCCCATTTTGGTTGCATCAATATTCATTGTTTGATGCTGAAAATTTTTAAAAGGAAAATAAGCATTAAAATCCTTAAATTGGCAATATGATAGAAAGTTTAAAATCACAGTTTTCCCCTGCAAATTGGCAACTTTTTTACTTATCATCACAATTTCTGTCAATTTATATTCATTTCTGATACATGACGTTTTATAAATAAAATGTAGCAATGAAATAAAAATGTTGGTGTTGCTAATTTGAAGAATAAAAGCTGATCAAATTAGGCTTTAAATAATTCCTGTCACGAATGGGTTAAAACGAAATATCAATGCAGTATTCGCGTACGCATGCACTTCTCTCGCTATGAAAAGCTAATTTATTTCATACATGCATTTCTCAGTTTTTCGACTTTAAAACGGAAAGAGAAACCGAATAGGAGAAAATAAAGGCCTATTTCCTTATATGGTTAATTATTGTTTCCAAAAATCAAGGGATTTGAAAACTCAACACCAACTATAAATATAATGACGCGGTAATAATTCAATACATAAGTGAAAACCTATCTGTTCAAAATCTGAGTGTCAGTACCTATAGACTGTCTGAACAATGACATGCATTATTGCCGCGCCTTGATCGAATGTTTGGGATAAAGTTATGTGCGCGTTATAAGTACATATGATAATAATAACAACAACAACAATAATAATAATAACAGTAATAATAATAATAACAATAATGATAATGAAATAATAATAATATTCAAAATAAAGAACTAAAGGCAACGCTGTCTAAAACACGGCTGCATACTAATTATCTATAACTCCTAACTCCCCTGTCCCATTATAGTAGCAAGTAAATATGTATTTCTTGGAATGTTCATGAATCACGTCTCGACTGACTCGACATGTAAAGGCCTACATGTCTAATGAACAAAAAAAGTTGGCTGAAATGTTCAAAGCGGCATGTGAGATAATTATGAAGTGTAAGTTTCATGTTTGGTTTATTTCATCTGCATGATCGAAAACATGTCGGGACAGCGCTGCTTTCATTCCTATCCCAGGGACTAGGTCAGGAATTACCAAAGGCATATCCGACAGACCTAACTCCTCGACCTGGTTCTGAAACCGGGAACCCCAAGGTAAGAGACCACTGCTATACCAGGGAGATGGGAGTTTGACATCTCCCTGGCTATACCAAGGTTATGATAACACAATACTATCACAGATTCTTTCGTGATCTCTCCCCAAGCGAGTTTACGTTTACAAAACATAATCATGCAGGAAACAAATGCACAAGTTATCGAGATCCTTTTCATTTTTATTTTGTCTACGTTTTACAAATATTTTTAAATACAATTCAATCCAAAGTAAGATTCAGAGTACATGTAGATGTACCATGTTTTGTAATTGGTTTTAATTTTACACATGCAGTCCTGCACAATGTTCCCACAGAAACATGAAACCTTAACTTATTGTTTTCCTTTGTTTTGATATGAATAAAGGTGATATTGAAAAGAATTCTTTCACTAATTTCCATGATATTCATTCAACGTAGGCCAACCTACATCTACAGAGTACTGGGGGGGGGGGGGGTATGTGCTCATAGTACACTGCATTTGAACACACACTATGAACATGATGGACAAAGAAAGCGGACAAAATGAACAACCCCTCATTCTACCCTTCACAATGGTTCTGGTAGTCAAAAGAACATCTCTTCACTGCTATTGTCTAAAATATGTGGGGCAGGTGTCACATGCATATTCACCTGGAACTACATGATTAAACATAATAGCTGTGAAGGGATTTGCTTTTGACTACCAGAACCATTGTGAAGGGTAGAATGAGAGGTTGTATATTTTTAAGATCCTTAGATTTTTCTGTCATGGATTCAGGGGTTCTCACTAGAAAATAATCCACCCACGGTTCCCCCTCTGTGCAAAGCGCGGAAGTTTCTAAAGTGTTAAGGAATAACGCGTAAAGTCAGGTGTGGCGGCAGTATATGCCTTCAGCAGTGGTGTCCTTTTGTCGCATGCGAGTTTATCGACATTCTCGGTACAGTGATAATTTCAGAGTAATAAATTCTTTACAGGGATGCCACCTGCATATTTCGACAAAGTGTCAACATCGAAATTTTTATTGTCGCAGTGGTCAGTGATGGTGACTTCCTGTTTCCTCCTGCCATTTTTACCCGCGGGCGGCGCAACGGAGGGGTGGGGGCGGCAGGGGGGAGACCGCCCCGATGATTTTTAAGGTGATAAAAAAAAGAAGAAAAAGAAAAGAAGAGAAAGAAGAAAGAAGAGGCTGGGGAAGAGAGGCAGGGACATGCAACTATATAATAGCAGTATCTGTTCATTTAAAATGAAAACCCACCTGTGGATCTTCTTGCCCCGCCCCTTATCAAAAATACCTTGGCGCTGCCCCTGTACCCGAGAACTACATTTCATTTATATATATTGTCGCTTGGTTAAATATTGATATGCTTCATTAAAACTATTTCTCGGATGTCAAAAAGTCAATGAATAAAGTGGAATGTTATTTTAAATTTACATCCTTTTCTTTCATCATAATCTTATTCTTTTTCTTAACCTCTTCTGCATGCACTTGGCAGATTCGTTTCTTCCCACTTATTAGGCCAGTATAATTTCCTTATTCATGTTTTCATTCTTCCAAATAATATTCTCTTACTGGCTCTTCTTCTAATTATTTCCTTTATGTGCTACAATAACTTTTTCTTCGTTTAATATTCGTTTTCTTCCCCCCTCCTTCCATCTTTTCTCCTCCCAATTTCTCCTTGTTAGGTCCCTACTAGGGAACCGGAAGCAACTTTGTCCATGTGAAAAGCGTAAGATCTTGGTGATCATGGTGATAGCAAGTCCTCAAACTATAACGCCTTATAACGACGTATCTGCAAGGAAGATCGAGTTAAGGCTTAAGCACATGCCTGACATATTTTTCCTGGCGGCATCGAACGTCACTTCAAAGGGAATGCGTTAGATGTGACTCCAGCTCTTGAAACTCCTTGCACGTGCACACATACACATCTCCACATGGCTTTACTCCCGAGGACTGCTATTGTTCCTCTATTTCTCCTTTCCAAGGAAGGCTGAAGGAATAAGGCTCAAATTCATTGTTCGACATTCGAGGACTATTGTTCGACATCCAAGGAGCATTTTGTGTGTGTGTGTGTGTGTGTGTGTGTGTGTTAAACACTCTCCTCGTTTAAAAAAGCTAGCTATGTACACGAGCAAAACCGACCTTCATACAAACAGTTGATGAGCAGTTTTACACTGTTTAAAAGAGTTTTGGTCCTAGTGTTGACCTAGTTCATTTACTGTTGACCAGCTATTGTTGTCCTCCCATTATCATGTACATGTACATGAGGTCGTATAGGGAGCACAAAATGGCTGACCTTCATAAAACTTCGATTTAGAAAAGGGTGGTTGTCCCGAGTGTTGACCCTCCTCTACCACACCATCACAACATGGGCAGGGGTATCGTTTTATAGGAAACTAAAACCGTCAAGTAGTTAGTTTTAAATCAATGCTAAGACAGATTCTGAATAAAACAAGTCAGCGGAAAACAAGTTTTAAATCGAAGCTAAGACAGAATTAAACAGATTAGCGAAAATTTTAACGAAATTTGACACTGAATAATAAACTTTTCTTTACGACATTTCTGACACTACCATATAGCTATTTATGATGACATCATTTTTGTGGACAACTCTCAATAAACACACATAATTAAAAAAAAATTTCCTTTTGCTTTTTCATCGATTGCCCCCTCCCTTTGGAACAAACTCCCACCCCATATCCAAAATGCCCCATCCATTCAACCATTTAAAACCCTTCTCAAAAGCCACCTTTTTAATCAGTTTTAGTATACTGGAGGCGCACACAAGTAGTTAATTTCGTTTATCTTAATTGTATTGTGTCAGTAATATTTCATTTTGTTTTTGTTGCTTTTAAGCCATTTAATATACCAGTATTGAGTTAGACAGACCACCTGTGCGCTTAGAAACACCCGTATAAAGCGCCCTATAAATGTAATTATCATTATTATTCTTAAGCCAAAGGATATAATGTACGTAGGAGTGTTTTCTCCACAACAGATTCGGGATAAAGGACAATAAAACATGTGTTCTTCAAGAAAATAAATAAAATTATGTGATATTCTGTGTACAAATTTATAAAAACATATTGCGAAATTACGTTGTCCACAAATTATATCACCAATAGCTATGGTAGTGTCGACAACAGAATTTGACATAGGCCGTGTTCGATTTTGTTCAAATTTTGGCTAATGTGTTTTATTCAGTATAAGTTTCGATTTAAAAACTACTTGACTTGATGATTTTGGTCCTTTTGGATTCCTTTACGAGAAATAAACACACTTTCTATATCGTTTGCATTCTTTATACTATAGCTAGATGATAATAAATCACTCTGTTTTTAGTTCCCGAACCTCTTTGAGAGGTTTATTTACAAGGCGCCTATAAGGAGGTACCTAGCCTATTTAATGCATATAAAAAAGAAATTGATTAGGTAGCTCGGCATCTTCTTCAGTTGACGTATGAATAAGGATTGTAGAAAGAATAAGGTATACACCATAGGCGAAAATCAGGGGGCATCGCGAGGGCGGGGGACGCGGCTCCCCCATGACTAGGATGGTAGGAAACAAATGCCCCCAGCCCCCACTAGAAAATAATCCACCCACGGTTCCCCCTCTGTGCAAAACGCGGAAGTTTCGGAAGTGTTAAGGAATAACGCGTAAAGTTAGGTATGGTGACAGTATATGCTATAGCAAAGGATGAAAAATTCTTCTTGGTGAGCAGGAGTTGTCTGCTAATGACATAATAGCACAAATACATTGCCAAAAAACAAAACAATTTGTGGCATTTATCATTAATGTTAGGAATATATACTCCAATATTTTTTTACCCTTCTTGCCACACATGGTGCAGCAATTTGACACATGGTTCTTCCTTGTCTGAAACCCTTTACACATGGTATTGGAACCATGGGTGTTATGTACTGGCGAGAACCATGCCCCCCCCCCCCCCACACACACACACACAAACACACACACAGAGAGATTTGGGGTCCTTTAAAGAGGATTTTATTTTTTTTTTTTTTTTTTTTTTTTGTTGTATGTACGTCTGGTTCCATGACATTTGCTCTGACAATAATTGCTCCCATGAAAAATATGCATGTTAGGTAAAGCATAAACCAAACCCCAAACCTAACACAAACCTTCACATCATTCTGAACCAGAACCCCTATAAAAAAATCCTAACCCTAACCCCATGTCTTCGGAGATATTAAGACATGAGCAATTATCGCAAGAGCAAATGTCGCGTCACCACGACGTCTATTGTAATATTTACGTCATTCATTTGCAAGATATAATCTTTGTACATGCACAATGATTTTTATGATGTTGGTTGGCTACACGACGTTGGGCCAACGTTGGCTAAACGTTGTTCCTCTCTCATGAATATTCATGAACAACCATAAATAACAAAAATTGGTGGAAATAATACACGAAATTTAATCTTTAAATCTATACGCAATGATTGCAATTTGAAATGTGACGCCAATTGTCTTCACATTAATTATGGTGTTCTAGCCTCATAATTCAAACATATAGTTATGAAGTGGTTTGAAATTATAATTCAAATATGAAATTTCCACCCCTTTTTTTTTTTTTTTTTTTTACAAATAATGCAATACTGTCCGTATAATGAAGTATACAAGCGTTCAGTAGATAGTATAGGATGTAGGATTACAGAATATAGGCCTATCATAAACCACAAATACACATTTTGTCATACTTCACTTCAATCAATTTGCATTTGTTTCCCCCCCCCCATCTTTTTGCAGAGTGAAGTAGTTACGATGTCTTACTCCTAAAAAAAACTAAAAAAAAGAACAAAAAAACTTTTAAGAAATGTTACTGAGGTGAACGGTAACGTTTACTCGAACGCTATAGTTAGCACAACGTCCTCTAGCTAAGCCAACACCAAAAAAAGGGTATCCGCATTTTTATGTCCTTTGAATCGTGAAAATAAAACAAACAAACAAACAAAAAAAACAGCATCAGCATTCAGCAGATGTTACAGTGAAACGTTATTAATCGTTTGCTGGGCAGTGGACCCCACCGTCAATGACCATGATGCATCCTGCACTTGTAACTGAACACCGATTCTGCACATTATCAAGGGTTATTTGTCTACCATCTCAGACTCAATTCTCACAATGTACCAAAGGCCACCGGATCAATATTTGGGCAATTCCTCAACATATGGGACACAGAGCTCAAAATTTGAAATCGCTCTGTACCCTGTTAATCCCAAATAAAAATCTAAAATTACTACAGGGTCTTCTTTTTTGTTACAAATTAACATTTAAGATTAGAAAATCGGCGATTCGACCTTCTTACGGAGAATTACATAAACAAACAAAAAATTGCAAATATGGGTCAGGGAAATGTGCTACTAGTGTAAATGCCTCTTATTCCTATATTTAGTCATTTTTCTCAGATTTTTTTTTTCATCTAATTGATTTTAATGGATTACTGTAACAGATTTTGGGTAGTTAATGAGTGAAACACTAAAGGAAATGTGCAAAATCTACGCTGAAGTTAAGTGTAACGTCAGTCACGTAACGCCAGTTACCAACATGTCTTCAGTAAATTTTTCATGGCACTAAAACAAATTATTCAAATCGCTCATTATTTTGCACATCTCTTCCCAGGAATCTAGGTGTAATGTCAAATGAATTACATAATCCTTACAAGTCTGAGACATGAAATATATAAATTTGATTCTATATACGCCATCATTTTCCATGTCCTTTTTACGTAACATCAGTTACCGACACATTTTTGCTTCCTGTGTGATAAGAAATGCAGTTTGAGATAAAAAATTGTCCATGTGTTTCTTCCCTGTTATCAACTTGTTTATATAGTAATTAAAAGGTGAAGCAAGTGGCATTCACAAAACTACAATATAAACAATGCCACTAGTACTCTATCTCGGTAACATCAGTTACCGTGGAATTGCCCATTTGTATAATTTACAAGGCAGGCGAGGAAAGCTGTGTCAAAAATTCAGCAGAACTGGCATTCGTAATTCATACCCATCCTCCTCCCTCCCCTTCCCCAACAATAATTAGTGGACTGTAAAAACATACAACCACGTATAGGCCTACTTATATTGGCCATTGTTGCTGCGCGTTGACACAATGACATTGCATTGGCAATGTTAGTTGTTACTTACGGAGCACCAGTGATCTGCCGATCCAGCCAGGAAAACGATGGATATCGCATGGAAAGCAGTGGGTATAGAAAGGAGAAAAAAGGCGACATATATGTACTTCTGATAGCGACCAAATTCCCCTACGGTGACGAGAATATCATCAAATCTCATGATTACACTTTGATTTACTAACTGCTTTAAAACTGTATCAGACAGCTCCCCGGGTCAGTCGGATCTGCGTATTCGAGATTATGTGTATTATACACGCTTTCATCAACATCTATTCATGAGGAGCAGGGAGCATTGCTTAGCGCGTGGTTCTATCAAAGACATCGGATTACAAGACAAATACCTCGCGCCTACTTCCGTAGTACGTTTTGGCAAGGGTAAATGCTGTGTTAAAAATGGACTCGGAAAATCTGAATTTATTTCAAATGTGATTTACATGTAATTTGAGACTTTGGAAAAGATTAATAAAGACTAAAAAAAATCAAGGACTCCCCATAAACTTCGGGTACCATGCATGCTTTTGACCCTCTAGCTGCCATAGGTTAATAGGGAATTTGAAATTAAATTAATTCCCCTAGGAGCTAAATATATGGAAAAGGTGATTCACATAAAATTTCAAACTCTGAAAATATATAATTGAACCTCGATGAGTCCAATAGACCCCCCATAAATCCCCGGGAATATGCACGCTTCTGACCAATTTTTCAATGTTTGTATACTACACGTGAAACCGTTTGTTGTATCGATGATATGGGGCTGTAGCACGTACTACAATACGTACGCGTGCTTTTTTCGGTACTGAAAGTTCTTCGTAAACATTCTTTGGTTCTATGCAGCTAGCCACGACCGCAAGTGGTCGCATATACACAGAACTACGCAGAGACCTCCACGTATAAACCTGGGCTCCCTGATCTGCTTTTCATGTTATACACACTATTTGCTTTACACGCATAATTTTCGGACATATCGATTATATAGTGGCTTGCATATATTACAACCAGCAAGACATGTTTTAATGGACCTTCACTATGAAAATGAGGTCAGTATGGTGGCCCTGAAGTACGCTCGACAACAGGTCATGTGCGACGTGAATTTCGCATCCCAGGTCCTGGGGAGCGATTCATGAAAGGACTTAATTGTCGGATGTTTTATCCGACAAAATCTGTTTTATCCGACAGTTGACACATAGTAACGATGCTTCTCAGCCAATCAAAATCAAGGAAAGATATCAGGGGAGCGTTTCATGAAAGGACTTGTCGGATGTTTTATCCGACAAAGCTTGTTTTATCCGACAGTTGTCATAGTAACGTTCTCAGCCAATCAAAATCAAGGAAAGATGTCAGATTTGACAACTTGTCAGACAACAAATGTTGATGAAACGCTCCCCTGATCTGACACCTTGTCAGACAACAAATGTTGATGAAACGCTCCCCTGGAGACCCGGGGGTCACTTCCATTGAAGAGTGGACAGCATGCGCGAGAAAAAAAAAAGCGGGAAAAGGGTATTTTTTCAGGGGTAGGCGCGGAACGCGAATAGAGTGTCAAAAACGCCAAAAATTGAAAAAAAAAGCCCCCTAAATCACGATAATCTAAAACGCAGCAAATGTTGATGAAACGCTCCCTGGGGAACGGGGGGGGGGGGGGGTCACTTCCATTGAAGAGCGGACAGCATCCGCAAGAAAATAACGCGGAAAAGGTTTTTTTTCAGGGGTAGGCGCGGAACGCGCGGAACACGAATAGTGTCAAAAACTTGTCAAAAACGCCAAAAATTGAAAAAAAAAGCCCCCTAAATCACGATAATCTAAAACGCAAAAAGGGTATGTAATTTGCACCGACTGCGGGACGAACCGTAACAAGACCCGTGCCAC
This sequence comes from Echinometra lucunter, assembly GCA_029962745.1. NCBI lineage: Eukaryota > Metazoa > Echinodermata > Echinoidea > Camarodonta > Echinometridae > Echinometra > Echinometra lucunter. The sequence continues at coordinate 13,275,285 of CM057160.1, forward strand.
GGAAAATCCTATAATGCCTGTGTAAAACATAATGAGATAGTGAATTACCTCGAGATAAAAACGGCTCCAAACTTTCACGGACCCCACTTAACTCTCAAGGTATGAATATAGGAATATCCTCGTTTAGGGTATAGGGTGGGCAAATCTGGGACATCTGCACAAAATCCGTGTTTAGGGTGTCCTAGCGGCCTGCCCTGAATCCTCGTTTAGGGTGCTTTTTGAAGGACGATTCTCGCGGATGCTGTCCACTCTTCAATGGAAGTGACCCCCCCCCCCCCCCCCCCCCCCCGGGCCTGGGGAGCGTTTCATGAAAGGACTTGTCGGAAGTTTTATCCGACAAAGTCTGTTTTATCTGACAGTTGCCATAGTAACGATGCTTCTCAGCCAATCAAAATCAAGGAAAAATGTCAGATCTGACAGCTTGTCAGACGACAAAATTTGTTGATGTAACGCCCTTGACCTTCGCATCCGAGGTCATGAAATTCATTACCCGTGGCGCAAACTTTGCATCCCAAGTCGTGAAATTCACGACCCGCGGTGCGAAAATCAGGACTGGGATGCAAAGTTCGCGCCACGGGTCCTGAATTTCGCGCCGCGGGTCGTGAATTTCACGACTTGGGATGCAAAGTTCAAGACCTGGGATGCGAAATTGACGTCACATATGACCTGTTGTCGAGCGTACTTTGAGGCCACCATAGGTCAGAGTCATCTACATTATGACAATGACGAGTCTAAATAGCGGCAAATCCCCATGTGCAGGGCCAGGGCGCGCTTCGCCTGGCCGCGCCGGGGTGCGTGTTTTTTTGTCTTTTTTTCACCGTACCATTAATGCGTAAAATTTATTTAGTTCAGTGGTAAAATTGCTCATTTGGGTATATTTTGAGCATCTAAAATGAGACAACAATGAGTGAAAGCTACGTGTGCACTACCGCTACTAAAACGTAATAAAGTATGCCTACGTTTTTCGCGACTGCTGTGTATTTTCCTAAAAATCCTCTACTATTATTATTTTTATGACAAATTCACCACGTGCTGTCCCCTACAGTCAACGTATTTAATTCTCTCACGGTTCCGTTCGAAAAATTTTATGACAGATTGAAGCTAGCAATAAATATTCACTCTGAAGGGTACGGTGTCAAGCTTATAGCAATAGTTGTTTGTCTATTTTTTTTTCACTATCTCACTGTATGAGAAATATTTTTCATAGAGACACATAAAATGAAAACGAGGAATAACAAAAGGAAGGGTAGTGAAAGAAGATAATAGAAGTATAAAAACAAAGAAGAGCAAGGGAAAATAAAATGAAAACAAAGAATATCGACGTAAGGGAGGTCGATAGAGAGAAAAGATAATAGAAGTAGCAAAACAAAATGAAACATTATGAAAGACAGATAGAGAATTAGGGATAGAATGAAAAAAAAACACAGGGAAGGATAGAGGGAACTATAGGCCTATAAAGAAAGATAAGCATGACAGAGAAGAATATATAGAAGGAAAAGAGAAAGATAAGAAGTATTAAAACAAAGAAACAAGAAAAGATAAAGACGGATGGGATGAAAACAAGGAATAGCATTAGCAAGGATAAAGAGAAAAGATGAAGGAAGTATTGAAACAGAGGAAGGAAAGATATAGAGAATGAAAACATTAAGGAATAACATAGATTAACATAACAGAGATAAACATATAGAGGGAAAGATAATAGAGACAGAACGAACACAAGGAATAACATGAGGAAAGACAGAAAGATACAAGAAGAATTGAAAGAGAAGCGTAAAGAAAGATAGAGACGGGTGGAATGAAAACAAGGAATAATATAAGGAGGATATACACAAGAAGAAAAAAAGATAACAGAAATATATCAACAAAGAGAAAACATTATGAGGAAAGATAGAGACAGATAATTATTCTGGCCGCTAGCTGTTTCTCCAGCCGCTCGTGATTTAAAAAAACTAGACAATTTTACGCATTAACGGTACGGCGTGACCCCTTGCCCGAATTTGCATTTTTTTTTTTAAATACATTTTTTACAATTTTATAGGAAAAACTGAAATTATATTAGACATATTCGGGCAGAAATACCTGAAATAGTGAATACTGGATCTCTAAAAAAAATATCGCTATACTGGGGGTGAAGCCCTACCCCCCCCCCCCCCCCATACCCGCCTTGTATGGTTATATTTGTCTAGCTATTATTCTGTAAACCTATAAATCTGTTATTTAAAATGCCTCCTGTTGTGGCTTGTGAAATTCACATTATTTCCTTCCGAGTCAACAACATAATGAACAAAATTCCGATACAGTAATGTGTGGGGAAAAACCCGGGACTAGCGGAGCTTGTGTTGGGCATGTTGGGGATTTTTAAATAGATTTTTAAATAGAGAGCCCCAGAAATGGAGTAACAAAACCATGGGGCGATTGGGACGGTCATTCCCACGTTCATCCCCCCCCCCTAAAAAAAGGCGAAAAAAAAAGCTTGAACGAGTAGAGAAAAAGGTGAGAGAACGTAGGAAACGATGGACACAGACGTCGAAATTCTCTCTAGAGCCCCCCTCCTCCAGCTACGCCAAAAGACAAAAACTACTCACGGGGCAACTCTTATATTTTGTAAAGAACCAAAACAACAAAAAAATACCCCCCCCCAAAAAAAAAAAAAAAAAAAACGGACCTCTTCATAGGGGTCATTACCATGCATTATTTAAGCCCACCGCACACTATACGATCCGACTGCGACCCGATTTTCAAAAAAAATATGCATTTTGCATTAAATTTGAAAGTTCAGGCGCGGTTCTAGAGCAAACATTTTGGAGGGGCTACTGGGGGCTCGGGGGATTATAATGTAATATATTAAAGTATAATGAAATTAAAATTACGGCTTTATCGTCCACAATTGTTGGGGAGTATCGATTTTTTTTGGAGGGGGGTGAACCCCCCAAAGCCCCCCCCCCCCCCCTCTCCCTCCCCGTAGAACCGCAGTGGTTTGAGCCTGCAAACTGCGGGCGCAGATTGTTTAGTTGGTTAGCCTCCCTTTTCAAAACGTCGAAGTTTTCGCAGTAAAGTTTGAAAAACTGCGACGGCTCGTTGTCCACGCCCTTGACCAGTCAGGTCTGTTATCCTTATTGCTTATCATCATTAAGCTACACTTTTATTATGTCCTTATTATTCATCGATATACCTTATTTTCTAACCACATAATTTACAGAAGTACAGTTTTGTTGGTATTCATTTTGGCTGGAGACGTCATGTGCATGTTGTTGACCTCCGAAACATGGCCAGTGATTCAGTTTATGCATGTTTCTCTCTGGAACCAGTGGTTACTGACTATTCAGTTCACCTGTTGTATCTCATTAGATGAAATTCACTTTGCATACATTAATTGTTGCTATGTTGGGCAAGAATATGGCAAGCTTTCTAGTTGACAAGAGAAACTATTGTTCAAGGGTGAGTGTAAAAATAGTAAACCGGTAAAAAGAAAAGAGAACGCTTAGAACCCGCGGTCTAACTTTCAGAGTTGCAGAAGTAAGCCCATCCCGTGACAATGAAAATGCGTTGAGATGAACTACACCGGTCATTGAAAGAATACTATAATGATAATATTACAATAATGATGATAATGATGAAATGATAATGATACTACTACTACTACTACTACTACTACTACTACTACTACTACTACTACTACTACTACTATTATTGTTATTATCATTATTATTATTATCATTATCATTATTATTATTATTATTATTATTATTATTATTATTATTATTATTATTATTATTATTATTATTATTATTATTATAATTATTAGTAGTAGTAGTAGTAGCAGCAGCAGTAGTAGTAGTAGTAGTAGTAGTAGTAGTAGTAGTAGTAGTAGTAGTAGTATAATGATAATAATAATGACAATGATAATTGTGATAACAATAACAATGACTATAATAATATCATGAACATTATTACAATCATTACAATAATGATAATTCAGACATTTCTAATGCGCAAGATATCAACCTATAGGTGCGCAATAGATTTATGAAAAGAATTTACTTCTTACGCCTGGGGGATGATTTGCCGTTCACGACAAATCGAGGATCAATTTCGTATACAGATACACACACACGCACACAAACACACACCCACACACATACACCCGAATGCACAGCACCTGCGTAAATCCACTTTGAGGAGTGGGGGGGGGGGGATGATCGACATTTTTGCCGATTTTCTTTCCGTCGAACTCATACTTAAGTATAAACACACGCCCTCACCCACCTGCAAAGACCCCCCTTACACACATCTTAATTTTTATCTTGCGAGTGAGCGAGCCAAAAATAACCACTCTTCTGGTTTTCCATCGCATTTTCAAACAAATATTCTAAAATATCATGAGCGAGCGAAGCGAGCGAGCCAAAAAATAAGCGCTTTTCTGGTTTTAAATCGCATTTTCAAATAGAAATTCTAACAAATGATGGTTGTTTATGACAGATTATTAAAAATTTTATTAACGATTAATTCAAATATCATTTCTTCCTTAAAAAGGGGAGGGGATATTTGTACACGCCATCCCTCCTCTCAAAAAAGTGGGGGATATATCCCCCATCCCCCGGGATTTACGCCAATGATGCACAGACATAAATAGAAGATATACGCACCGTGACAAACGAATATAGAATATGGACGGACACACATTATTGAATATTTGCATCACGCTATTTATCTTTTTTGTAAATTTTGTTGTTACACCACTTCAGAAAAACTGTGACAGCGCCGAAATTACCCAAAAGTAATATAAATAACTACATAAATCAGAATAATGATCGATAAGTTATGATAGTAATCGTCATTTCAGTCATATTAACGATGATGATGATGATGATAACTATTATTATTATCATAGGCATAATAATAATAATAATAATAATAATAATAATAATAATAATAATAATAATAATAATAATGCATTACTAATTATTACTGTTATTATTATTATTATTGTTGTTGTTATGATAATAATTATTATCATTATTGCTGTTCCTATCATTTCTAAACATGTTAATTCAGTTTAATTGTAAGCAAACATCCTTCCCTAAATCCTGGGGGGATGATTGTATATTGTCATCCCCCCTCCCACCTTGTGAGGTGGGGGGGGGGATGCATACCCCTAATATCCCCCCGCTGTCTACGCCCCTTTTGGTTGGGGTTGGGCCAGACTTGATAATCGCTGGTTGCCTGCATTATGCATGCGCCTGTACTTTTATCATTATCCGACCCTGTTCAGGGCAGCCTTAAAGGCTCTGCCGCAAAACCATTTCCACACCTCCATGCAAGCGAGGTGCGCCCACAGAAACTCACTGCCGCAATCATGAACGAACAAGTAACATCCAATTGATATTCATTTATCCATGGCTACTTTTATATACAGTGGAACCTCGTTATAACAAAGTCCTCTGGACCAAGGAAATTACCTCTTTATATCGAAACTTTGTTATATCAGCGCTAAAAAACAATTAAATACAAAGATCAGGGACCGGCAAGATTACCTTGTTATAACTAGAGTTTTTATAACAGTTTTCTTTATAACGAAATCCACTGTACCCACTCAGAATTCATTTCTTTAACAATCTATATTCATTTCCTAAGGGGGCTGAGTTGCAGCCCTTCCCCCCCCCAAAAAAAAAAGGTTCAACGCAAAGAAAAAAAATACATATAAGAAAAGAAAATAAGGGGGTAAAAAGAATATGAGGCAAAATATTAGACAAAGAATGAAATTACCAGTATGTAATTCATAAATTTACTTTACGAAAAGACTGGAAAATTTTTCTTGCTCTCTTTGCTTGCTCTCAAGTTTAAAAGAAAAAATAGATACTCAATACACTCTCAGAACAGTTTGTTTAAACATCATTAGGTTGGTTTTAAAAAATGAACCTACCAATAATACCCCTTACTGTTGGGCATTTTTAAAACCAACTGTTGGCATAGGTTCATATATTCGTCAAAATACCGCACAAATTCGTTAAGATCATGTGAAGTTCTAGAGATTTTTATGAAACCTGCAGTTCTCAAGGTTCAATTTTTTTTAATGTGCCAATTTCCAGAATATTCAACTTCCTCAAATTGCATTTAGTTTTTGAACGGCAACGTATTCACATTAGTCAAAATGTCGTTCAATTTGGCAACGCACATCCGTTATTCCAATTCACGCCAGTTTGCTAAACCTTGGATTTCGGCCCGATTTAGGATTTCGTTCGTTTTCAGGCGTGCTTCTTAGCACATTTTAGCATTCAAATAAGAACGATAAGGGCAGCATACGGTGAATAGAGCATTATGAAGGCAGAGGGCGCGGGAGGGGGAAAGGGTTGGCAATGAACTTCCCCTCTTCTCACAAATCGAAAGGAATTCCTTTGTGAATACATTATTATTCCATATCTCCCCACAACCATCACCCCGACCCAAGCAGGCCAGTGGTTTTTAGATTTTGTTTTTTTCTTTAGGGGGGGGGGTGATTTTTTTTTTTCAGGCCATTTCTGAATCCGTGACTTTTTTTTGCTTCATATTCATACATCAGTCTTTTATCATCTGTCATACATATATATTTCTCTTTAAATAAACATTGTCATGGTTTAATATTTTCTTTCTTTTGTATCTTTTCTTATAACTTTTTTAAAGTGCTTATTGATATAATGGTCTCTTTCATACACTTAATTCATGTTCAGATGTTTTTTTTATCATTTCACTAATTCAATGTGATAACGGACTTGAGCTGCCATGACTCAATGATGCTCATGAAGAGTACTGTCTTGCTCCCGTAGTACCCTCCCTTCCCTTCATAGGCCTGCCATGGACCTAAAAATATCTTTTAATGACGCATTGACAAAATTGATTGCAATATGAATGCAGAACGTACAGAATTGAAAATAAATGGTGAAAGACGGAACTGACTTTATAATTTCTCCCCTCGCTTCTCCCTTTTTTTTTTTTTTTTTTTGGGGGGGGGGGGGGGGAGCGGACCTCTGCTCACCAGCAGAGGGCCCTTTATAATCCCTGAAACCCTCCCCCCCCCCCCTCGTAGGGCCTGAGTATATTAAATTTGCCCCCGGGAGTGAAGCCCCCCCCCCCCTGTTCCACTGCTTCACTTTGTGATTTCAGTAGGGGAATCTATTATCATAAACACGGATTATTTTGGAGGTAGATATATGCCTTGTTTGTATAATTTATAGAACAATATTATGAGATATATTGTCAAAAGACAAAAAGGAAATCATGTAATTAGAAATGGAAAATGTTCCTTCATTGATCATAAGTAAATGAGGGCATATAAAACGGCAAATTTTAGAGCTGAAAAATGAAAAGGGGCACTTATCAGAAAAGAGGATTGCACTTTTGGAATGGAAAAATACAAAATAACTATGCTGTGATTTTGTATTTAACCATTTCATTGTCACTAAGCTGACTACACTATTCTGGATTCTCTCTCTCCCTCTTTCTTGCCCAGCTTAAATTAAACTTTAGTTTCTGGCCCTATGTCTCTCTCTCTCCACTAGACTGCAAATAATCCTCAGCGGCTAATTATACCGAAGTTCTGTGTGGTGCTTAGGCATTATCTATTCAATGAATTTTTGAAGACTGTCTCCATGTTAACACCACATCACGGACGCGTTTTGGAGGCGAAGACACAAGTTTACAAACGACATGCACTGACATAGGCAAACGTGTATGGTGGAAGGTGGAAAGTCCATTGGCATAGCGCATGCGTCTCAAGTACCAGCTCGATAGACATAGCCATTATGGTAATTAGCCCTCAACTCACCTGGGGAAAAAAATGACGCTTCCCGCGCTCCAGCGTATATAGTCCGATCTTGCAGAGCTCGATCGTACTTGCCGCGCCATGCCGCGCCATTCAGTATGCATTCTGATCTGCGCTGCTGGCTAGGACTTGATCTATACGGTCTGAATAAGGCTCATTCAAAGACTACGTCTGTGGAGTGCAGATTTTTTTTTTGTACGCATACATTTTTTTTGTACCAACATAATATTTTTTCTCGCACAAGATTTCTCGTACGAACAGAATTCTCCGCGCGCACATATATCACAAAGCCAAACGATACTAGTATTGAAGTGCTAATTTCTAGTTTATATGAAGGAAATTATAGATACACATATATTTATTGCTTTCTTATATTTCAAAAGCGCATATATTTATTTATGCTCATTCATTTTTTTAATCACAACACATATTTATTTATGTTCATACATTTTTTTCAGCTCATATATATATTTTTTTCACAATACATATATTTATTTATGCTTATGTATTTTTTCACAACGCATATATTTATTAATGCTCATATATTTTAACAACATCATATATACATATTGATAATGAATATATATATTTCTTTATAAACATGGAATATATATTTTAAATGCGCACATATATATCTTTGTAAGCATTGAATATATTTTGATACGGACTCATAAGTTTTGTAGTGATCAAATATATTTAGTTCTTTCCCCTATGGCTTGCCATAGTATAGACGAAATTGAATGCTGTTCACCGGATTTTCCAATTTGAGTGGTATTATTTCAATTCGGTTCCACAAAAGTTGGCGATCGCATAATGAAAAAAAAAAATCACATTGAACGAAATAACTTTTTATTTGAAACATGCTCCTGATTGTCATTCAAATTTGTTCTAAATTGCTTTCATTTTGGGTACCATTAAGATGAAACTGGACAGGAAAACCTATACCACACCCTGAGAATCCCAAATCGCAAACTCCTCAGACTTACCGCGCACCAATAATCGGCAGATCCAGCGAGGAAGACGATGGAGATGGCATGGAAAGCATTCGGTATTGCAAGCAAAACAAAGACGACGTAGACGTAGAGCTGATACCGACCAAACTCTCCAACGGTGACAAGAATATCGTCGAATTTCATGATTGCTCTTCAACAGCATGCAACAGTCAAAGTCGAAAGTAAAATGTGCTTGCGACCCAGGGGGGCGTTTCGTGAAGAGTTTTGTGGGTGAAAATCACCGACAAATGTTACAAGCTACTGAAAATCCTCGCATCTGATTGGCTGACAGCAAATTCGTCGGTGAACCGACAAAACTGTTCATGAAATGCTCCCCTGGTCCCGCGTGCTACGAAAATGACTTTTATTAAGAGAATGTACTGTACAGGCCCTGCAGCTCTCGAGGTAGATTGGAACAAGTACTGAGCTTTGAGCCAGATAGATCATTGCTGTTGCGTGCATGTGCCTCTATATACTTCTATAATAATCTGCTACGGGTCACTGATTACTATTAATGCTGTTTTTCTTCATTTTGCATTTCCTATCTCTCTCCAGGTGTGTATGTATGGCATAGGTATATACCACTATGAACATGGCGGACAAAATAAACAACTTCTCATTCTACCCTTCACAATGGTTCTGGTAGTCAAAAGAACATCTCTTCACAGCTATTATGTTTAATCATGTAGTTCCAGGTGAATATGCATTTGACACCTGTTCCACATATTTTAGACAATAGTAGTGAATGGATGTTCTTCAATTAAAAGAATACAGGACATATTCCAAGCTTTCCATGACTTGAGCGGTTTAACGGTTAACATAGAAAAAACTAATATTATGGGGAAAGGAAAAAAACAGAAATGACTCGGGAATATTACCATTATTTTAGCAATATTGTAACGGAAATGAAAATTTTTGGCGTATATTTTTCCATGGATGTAAAGAGGATGGAAGATCTGAATTATAAGGAGATTTTGAGTAAAATTAAAAGGATTCTGGGATGGTGGAAACTTGACAATAATGGGGAAAGTACATTTGCTTAAAACATATGCCTTGTCAAAACTGAACTATGTTTCGTCATCATTAGTTGTTCCAAAGTGGGTAGTAACAAATATCAAGAAAATTTGTTTTGAATGTATATGGAACGGAAAAGACAGAATTAAGAGAGACATTTGTTACCAGGACTACGGGGATGGCGGCTTATAGGATGATAGATTTTGATTTATTTGTGAAAACTCAAAGTGGTTAAAACGGTTACTTTATGGGGAAAGAAATATTGGCTGGAAGCTTTATTTTGACTATAGCTTTAGAAAAGTGGGTGGAAGGTTTATTTCACTTTGTAATTACGATGTTAAATTATCAAATTTAAAAGCACCACAGTTTTATTTAGAGATTTTAAGGGCTTGGCAAGATATGGAGGAAAATAAGAATTTTAGTACAGGAAAAGCCAATCCAATCTTTTTTAACAATAAAGGTAAAATGATTTTTGATGAGGATTTGTTTAAGAAAAATATTTATCAAGTAGGTCACATTCTCGAGGAAGAACAGGTGAGAACAATCGACTATTTTCATAATTCAGGTTTGAGTGCTGAAAAAAATCATGGAAATTAGGAAATTAACTGATATAATTTCGAAAAGCGGAAAACATAATAGGATTTTCCATGATTTATGCTCGAATGACGTACACAATTACAATATCTCTTTGAAGATGTTTGGAAAAATAATTTTACTGAAAGATGTACCTTCTAGAAAGGTTTTGTAACAAATTTACAACATCTCTATACTTTACAAGTAATAGATGACCACAATGATTTTAATCTCTCTCTCTCTCTCTCAAAAAAAGAAATCTCAGGAATATTCATAAGACCTAGAATCACAATAATCTTACCAAAAGTAAGAGAATTTCAATATAAATTACTTCATGGTGCAATATACACCAACGAACATTTGTTCAAATTTGGTTTTATCGATAATAATCACTGTTCATTCTGTAAACAGAACCGGAATCTTATGAACACTTATTCTAGCTCTGTAATGATGTTAAAGCTTTATGGCAGAGGGTTATTGAAAAACTTAGTTTGGTAGAGCTCCGAAATGCAGAGTGGAAAGATATACATGTGGGAATTAATGGATTAGACCTTGAAGCAAAATTTTGTAAACCGGTAATCTTTTTAATGAAATATATTATTTTTAGGTCAAGGTCAGAAGGTAGAGTTCCTACTCAAGAAGAAAGTATTCAGAGAGTCGTAGAATATCGAAATGAAAAAAAAGAAAGAAAAAAAGCAATAGCTATTAAAACGAACGAGTTAGACAAGCATTTGTTAAAATGGGAGAGAATGTACCAAAATGCCAGGACTGAGGGCGGTATCCAGGTGTGACTTGGGAGAGAGTGACTGTGTAGGTGTTATGTGTGTGCGCGCGCGCGCGCGCGCGCGTGTGTGTGTGTGTGTGTGTGTGTGTGTGTGTGTTTTTTGGGGGGGGGGGGACATGATGTTTTCTTTTGGGAGGGTGATACTTTGTTGGGGTTTTTTCTCATTGATTTCTTTTTGACTTGCTTTGTTTTGATGACTGTAAACTATGTAATCTTAGATAGTTTTCTATCAATGAGTGAATAGTTGATACATGAAAGGAAAAGTGTTTTATTATGCATATTGCTATGTATAGTGGTAACTCAACATTTTTATAATAACTGATTTCATTATTTTTCTTTTAAGTTATATATGATTCGTGCTTATATTAAGTTATTGAAAAAAGTCAAAATATGAAATGTGAAATATTATATTATGTGATTTGAAATGTTAAATTGAAATGTTATATATTTTTGTTCATGAAATCAGAATAAAACAGTATGGGAAAAAAATACCTAAGGAGGTGCCGTGGTCGAGTAGTCTAAGGCGCTTGACTGGAGACGCGAAGGTCGGGGGTTCGATCCCCCGCGGTACGGCACTTATGCTCTTGAGCAAGGCATTTTTATCTCCATTGCTCTTTTATCGTACATCAAATAAATGAAAATGCTATAGGCATTATTGATACAAGAAAAAAAAGTGAGTTCACAGGAAAAAAAGTCGGCAAAAAGGTGATCATCCCCCCCCCCTCCCACTCCTCAGAACGGATTTACGCCGGTGGCGGTTGATCTGCTGTATGCAAAAGGTTATTAAGGCCTACCCATTGCATGCGTGTTCGTTAAACAGAACAAAATTATAAAAAAAAAAGATAAGAAAGAAAGAAAGAATAAAAATGTTCTATAGTTTATAAATAATCTAGGGTATGAGCATGAAGCCCTGCAGTCCCACTACCCTTCCTCCAACGGGTCCCCCATTGAAAAAAAAAAAAAGGAAAATGTTGAGCATTAGCCGCCCCGGAAATTTGAAACCCGAAAAAGTTCTTTCAGTTGAAGTTTTTTTAGCTGATTTGTGATCCTAAGTGGTCTATTAACATATAGGTTTAGTATCTCTACATTGTTACGGAAACCTGTGTAGGGAGTACGGCTTCTCACACAAAAAGTCTTCACGAGTCAAAAGCGAGTGAGTTTGGCACTCAGTTAACTTCCAATTTTTAAACTTTCTCCAATTCTTGTGGCATTTGAGCACCACACAGCTGCGACCTGAACTTCCCTGATAATTTCTCATTGCAAATATTAAAAGAAATCTGCATATATTGGTCAAAATAGACAAAAATCGAACGAATGTAAATAACGCGCTATTGACTTGTGTACTATAAAAGTTGGAGCGCCCAGAATGTATTTTGCACCTCCCACACAGTATCATAGATGCCAACTGTTCCTTTCCAGTATTCTATACTGTTTTTATCAAAAATACTGCAGGTTTGATGGAAAATACTTTCCCCCGAATTGTATTACTACACATGTATATTGCAGAAAAGGTGGAAATACTGTCTTCCCACCCAAAATACTTTTTTATCCCTCAAAATACTGCAATGTTTTTTACAAGGTTGGCATTGTGATATTGTGACAGGACTGTTGTCCGTCAGTAGATCGAATTTCTGGGAGACGAATCTGAATGGATCTTTGACGAAAATGAATGCCAATAGATGAAATTGATTTTTCTGTTTCTTGCCCAGCTACTATGACCGACGAATTTGAATTGCAATTGACGAAAATGGGTGACAAAAGCACGAAACTGAATGACAATGCTTCAAAACTGGTCGACCAAAGACGAAATTGAAACAAGCCTTTGCACATTCCACACGACCAGCGATGAAAATGAAAGCACATTTTTAAAAACTGAATGAAGAGGTGACGAAAATGGACGGGGAAACCTTTAATTTTAGCTTTGCTGTAAAAGCAAAAAACTTAGGGGAATTTGCATAAATTTGCATGAATCTAAATGGATATAGTTATGCAGCACAAGAAAACTTACACAGAATGGGCAAACTAACCTACACGTACTAATTGAGCTTGAGGAACTATAATCTCGTAAATGCGGCCTGTGCTGAAACGAAAGTATGGTGATGTATGGTACTTCCATTATTTTCGAGGGCTTTGTAGGGCCTTGAATCCGTTTTAAGGAGAGCTCCCTCTCTCCCTCTCTCCCCTCTCCCACTCTCTCTCTCTCTCTCTCTCTCTCTCTCTCTCTCTCTCTCTCTCTCTCTCTTTCGCTGAGAGAAGACAAAGGATTTGAGGGGGCAGAGTATTACTGTATAAGCAAAGAATGATCTCTTCCCGGGGTGTCAATCCGTTTTATATTTCAGGGGCATATCAGACATTGTCCGACGGTTATCTCCTTTTATCCCCCAAATTCGTTGAGTAGCAAATTAAAGAGGTCTCTCCATGCATGCATTTCACAATTAAAATCGTAGGCCTGCCATTATCCTGAGAGAAAGAAAAGAAGATTTTTCACCTCCGGGGTAGTAGCCTTTTGACAAGGCCTCGCGACTCAGGTTATTTTCAGTCGATGAGACGAGACTAGCCAGCGACGAAGAGAGATATAGATACGTACCCCGAGTGAACGTGCGATGGAGCGACGCTGGAAACCAACGCCAAGTTAGTCATATCTTTGTCCGCCAACTACCTAGATGACTCTGATCTTGCTAAACCGTTTCACGAAGAGCATGCTAGCTAAATATCTCGTGAATCGATGAGGAAATGTGGCAACACATAGCCTTGATCACAATCACACATATATTTTGTAAAAGAATTTTATAAAAACTGAAATTGTTTGAGTGAACTGGTGAGAGCAAAGATTAGAAATAGTAGCAAGGGGTTATAGATACAAGATATTTTCAAAGTAGGCAGATTACACCTAAGAAAAACTTATAAAATTATGTTTTTAGTAATTAAGTTCATTGTCGTTTTTTAACATAAGATGGGTACCCCCGGGACATTAGATTTGCGAAATAAACACTTACGTTCATGATTGTAAAAAAGGAGGCAAATTCAATATTTATCCAGCGTCATGGCTTGACCAAAACGTTGATATGCACATTTTTGGCAAATTACAAGCTAAGATAATTATGTGTCTTAATAGGTATTTTGTTTAAGAATCTACAGACTATCCCTTTGGCTATGCCTTGCCTGACGTGGCAGAATTGCGTTCCTTCATGAGATGTCACAATCACGGGAGAAACCCCCTAGGAAAACTTTTTTGCAGATTATTTCATAATGAAACATGAAATGTAATATTTATACATAAGCAAGGATGAATTACTGATTTCAGGAACCCGTAGAAAAGATAGATTTGAATTATTTTTAAAAATCTACGTAGCTTTCATTTTGGCCAGCCATAACCTACCAAATTAGTGGCATGTGATGGCGCTGCATATCAACGAAAAAAGATATGACAGGGTCAGAGGCGTCATAAGTTCTTAGTCGGGATGTTGGCGTTGATCTTGGCCAACACGGCTTCGTGAAACACGTAGCAGACAACTAGCCAACTAGCGGCGATCTTAGCTGTGGAGTTGACTTATGACGGTTTCGAGAAACAGGCCCCGGGCTAGCCTTTGGGCAAGGCCTCGTGTGCTGCTTGTCTGCCAAGCAGGGTTTGAAAAATAGACTAAACAATGTGCATTTATGGCAGTGATCAGTGGAGCGAGGCGCTAGGCGCGTCAGCGCCGAGGCCTTTGCTAACTTCCTGAGCTCATGCATATGCATGAGGTCTTGCATATACAGCAGCTAGCGACGATCGTGACCAATCGTAACTGTTTTAACAGTGGTGCGTTATATGGATTCGTTCATTAAATTACGGGGGGACAGATATTCAGATGTACTAAATAATAAATAGTATTTAGTCCAATTTTCAATAAAACATATCAATTTATTAAAGAAAGTAAAATATTTGATGACTAGCTGTATTCACTATTTTGCTAAATAAGTAGATCTTTCGTAAAATTTTGCTCGCTCCATTTTCATTTCAACCTACGCATAGTAGTTCGCGCGATCAGCTGGTCGATTGTTATTGTATAACACAGCGAACGTTAGACACTTGAATAATAAATATTCATAAATTCTCTCGCATTGTCTACTCTGATTGGTGTATCGGATTCGAACGGCGGTTTGGGAGGCTTTCTCGGGAAGCTACTTTGCATCTAATTATCTACCGTAGCGGCAGCGGAAATATAATACAGAACTAAAGAAATAAACTACAACAAACCACTCAGGTTAGTAAAGGCCTTGGTGCTGACGAACCTCCGGCCACGGATCACGGTTGTCGTGCGATTGGTCTATGTATTCAGGCGCGTTTTGGGAAATAAAAGCACCAAGTGCCTTGGCTAAAGGCTAGCCCCGGGCTTTCACTGCTCTGCATGAACTATTCATGGTATACATGAGTATGCTAATACGCCAATTTTGAATTATTGACCAATCAGAACGACCTGCACCCCGCTGGCTTGTTCGTGATTCGTTCATTATCAAGACATGTAGGAAAATGTAAAAGACGTTAATAAATTTTGCTTACAAGACGAACATATAAATGATAAATACAAAATATCACATTTAAATATAATTTGAAAGGCAAAATTAGAATGAAATAAGAAGCCATTGATGAGTTGAGCTAAAAATCATAAGTAAGATGATTGAAATTCCCCTGTATATAAAATGAACCAGACCGGCTCAATGTTTAAATCTCGAGTTCTAGTCCATTTGTCAAAGCAATCGTTTTGTGTCATGCTACTGCGTTGAAGTTTACTGTGTGCGTGATGAATAATTAGTCCGGGAGCCAGCGGGGGTCAGCCTAGCTGGAAAGTTTACCAATTTTCATCTTCATAGCAATTTAGTATGTATGCCCCTTAGTATGGAAATGCAAGTCTGGCTGGTCATCGGTGGTGGGTGTGGCCAGGAGGGCCATGAAAAGGAGCCCCCAAAATTAGGCTAGCCTAGCTGAAAAAGTAACCTCATGATATCTGTGGGATATTGTCGGGCATAGCCCAAGGCTCACTGAAACACCATTGCCAGACTTTTTTGGTGGTGGGGAGTAGCTATTTCCAGCTAGGCTAGCCTAGCTGAAAAAGTTACCTCATGAAACCAACTGGAATTTGTTCTTTAGATTCAAAGATGTAACGAATGACCATTGCCAGACGTTTTTAGTGGTGGGGTGTAGCCGCCAGACGCCCTCAAAGGCCCACTTTTTTCAGCTAGGCTAGCCTAGCTGAAAAAGTTACCTAATAAAACCAACTGGAACTTGTTCTTTACATTCAAAGATGTAATGTATGAGCATTGCCAGACGTTCTGCGTGGTGGGGCGTAGCCGCCAGACGCCCTCAAAGGCCCACTTTCTGGGAAAGTACCCTCAAGAAACCAACTGGAACCTGTTCTTTATATATTATAAAGATGTAATGAATGAGCATTGCCAAACATTTTAAGTGGTGGGGCGAAGCCGCCAGACAGTCTGAGAGACACCCCACCCCACTCACACACACACAAACACACCGCTACCACCACTCCCTAATGATTTAAATAGTGAGGCATGGCTTCTTGACGCCCCTACCAATCCCAACACACACACATAAACACATATTATTGTAGGTGTTTTTTGTTAAGTGTGTATTTAGATAATAAATAATAAGTTCAAGAAGAACAAACTGTGTTAAAACACCGAGATGGGAATTAAGGGGGTTAATTTAAATAACAAAAAAGTGTATTTTGGCCTGTTGGGTGAAAATAATTAGTACAATAATCGGTTTAAATAAAACGGACTTAAACGGCAACAAACAACACATTTTGGAGCGTCCGTGTAGCGTTAAATCCTGGTTAACCCGAAGTTTGCTGTCCACGTGCTTGTTTGCAATTGCAAGAACGGAAAGGCAAGAGAGAAATGTTGACTGGTTTCTCGAGAATCGCTAAACGCGGTGAAGTCATCTTCTTAAATATGCATACGTGACTTGCTGGTGAGGTAAGAATTATGATTTTGAAAGATTTTTACACAAATTTGAAGAAGATAATAGTTATAATGACAGTTTTTACTGACCGAAACGCTTGTGAACATCCAAAAGTACATTCATTAAACATAAAACAAACAGATGAAGTGGAGTTAGTAAACAGGAAGTAGGAGATCCGAGGTTTCCATCCAACAGCACCCTTCCCTATTTTGATGGAAAAGTAAGAAATGGTCAAAAGACTGAATGTAGTGGGTTCTTAATTTCTAATTCGTTTTAAATGATCTCTTTTCATTTTAATTCATACAGCAAGGGCCAGTGTATAGGAACTATTATTTATTTAAGTATTATTTTAATATTTTATGTGCCCTAATTTTTGTCATTTTCTTGAATCTGGATATTTAATAAAATGTAGTAAAATATTATCCCCAGAAAAATGCACACACGCATAAACATACACACACACCCATCCACAGAAATTGTGTTTGGGGAATAATTTGATTTAAGATTTTCATTCCTTTTGAGATTAAGATAGCAAGAGAGAATGAATAATTGCAAGTACATTATGGAGTATAATTAACCAATTACACTTATCATTCATATAGCCATTATTTCTGCTTCTTAATCATTTGATGAACTAGGAAAGTCCACTTGGAAACATCAAGCGCGTTGACTGCTCGCTAATGCCCCCATGTCAGCGCACCATTCAAATAAAGTTCCTTCGTACGCAATACGTCGCAACATAGTGGAGTCGTGCCTCGACAGCCATCCCAGGAGATAACCTTTCTCCGACCAATTATGGCTGGAGAGTAAGGGACGACATAATAGTTCCAGTCTGGTATAAAGGCACCGCGATAGCGGGCAACTTGTTCGGAAATGGCAGAGACGACGATGAGGACCTTGAAACTGAAATAAGTGATGATGAGCCCGAACAAGAAAGTATCAACGAAACACCTATCATCTCAGACGATGAACTGTGGAGCGAGGATTCTGATTCCGAGCAAGAAGACGAAGATTACTCATATTAAAGAAATATCTGCAAGATTACATGTTCTTTACCGATTATGTGATGACGTTGAACAGTTGAAGTTAAACTTTTATGTCACAGGTCATGGTTAAAGTCGTGCCGGACGAGAAAAGATAAGCATGATCCAGGTGTGTCATGGGTTGCTGATGTTTTTTATTTACTTTTTGACGTATTCATTTGGGGTCGTGAAAGTCAAAGACAGTGCGCTTTTATCTCAGGCATATACAGCAATGTTATAATTGCGTACAATTGAAATGCAGAGGGCTATAGGTCTAGCTCATTTTCAAATGATGGTATATGAAAGTTATTATGTGTGGTAATGATTTTAAGGAAAATCTAAATACGTGTGATCAATTTTAGCAATCTATAGGTTTGACTGACTTTACTTCGGAAAACTGTGAAAGATTTAATAACCCAAATAATATTGCAATGGATCAGGAAATTTTCAGGTGAGATGAAACTCGTGCACAAAACATGAAGCGTAGAACTTGCTGCACTCATGATCGATACATGAATTTCTTATCCATGCTCTGGCATCGACAAGATAAAGTTAAAAAGATTAAGGGATCTGAAAAATATGGAAATGTCATTGTGAACGGTAGACATTTTAATATATCACAGAAATATTCCTTGTGTGGCATAGATGGCGAGCTTGATTAAGAGGGACCAGTCAAAAGAAGATACGTTACTGGAGGTTTTTTTTTCGGATAGTTTGATCAGAAAGTATACATCGACACATTTCTCTTCTTTATATATCCTTTTTTTTTACGTAATCTTTTTTACGTAATGCTTTTGAAAGAGGAAACGTGTCAAGTTCGCAAACACGGATAAAATACATTGTGTGTTGAAATGTTCAAACAGTAATTTTGAACACTGAGATGTCGTCTTTAGTTGACAAAAGTAAAGGATGAGTTCATGTCAGGCATCTGGTGGGAAAATTCTTTATTTTACCCTGACTCATCGGCTCTGCAACTACAAGATAATACATAAAAATGTTGGGCTTCATTTTTCATTTAAGCTCACTTAAGTGAGCATCTAAAGCCTTCCGAACCAAGTACTTACAGTATTAGTTTAATTTAACATGAAACGTGAATTTCTTGTTGATGTGAGTTATATTTCTTGTGAGCGTGACGAAGTATTAGACACGTGTCAAGCGTTTGGAAACACTAAATTTATTAATTTTTTAAAAATAAAGTTCAAAAAGTAATTTGAACAATTTCAGATGTCTTTTTCTGTCCTTTTTTAGTTAAGAGAAGCGAATGATATGAGTTCATGTAAGGCACGCTACAGAAGTTCATATATGTATACATACATATTTATTTTATCTTGTCTTCTCAACTTTAAAGGAATACCGATAACCTCACTTTGTTCATGTTGTTAAAGAGCTAAATAAGTGTAGCATAATCTTTCCATAAAGTTACTGCTGGAGCATTTGTGTTGAAAGCTGGCATTTTAAACCTTGCAGACCAAGTACTTAAGGCATGAGTTTGAAGACAGCATGAATTTCTTGTTGCAGTAAGTTTTGTTCATTACGAGCGTGACAGAGAATAGAAACTTGTCAAGCTTTGGCAAACTATGTTCATCTTTTGATAATCTTCAAACAGTAGTGTTTTGAACAGTTCTACAAGTTCCCCTCCGTTCATAATAATCACAGATTTAACAAAAGTATGAAAGCCATTCATACAAGAGGGGACTAAAATACATTTTCATCAAAAGACGTCTTTCCAAACATATCCAAACTGAAATCATTGAATTTTAGCCACCAGTGCATCGACACAAAGTAACAAGTGAACACATATTGCAACAACTGGATTGAAATTCACAAACTGCAGTGTCTGTTAGATGTGGGGAAATATTTTGCTTCATTCTTTTTGTTTGTCAGCATGTTACCCTGGCGGGAAATAAAGATAACTCATTTCCTTTATCAAAATCACAGCATTGTGATCTCCTATAAATGAAGATTAAGGTTTCAACATTTGCCCTTTTTGATGTTCAAAGCATCAAACTCGTATACAAATCATCAATGAGGATTAAATGTGTGTGTGTATGTGTAGAGGGGGAGGGTGATAGATACATCCACCGTTCTAAACATCATCCAGTACAAGTCTGTTAACAGTCGATTTTCTTAATTCACAATTACATACTCATAATATTTTCTGATTGTTTCACCTTTACCTTCACCTTTCAGCTGATAGCCCATTATTGTGGCGGGGGTGGGGGGAGGTTGTCTTTTCGGCTGTCTGGCAGCTTCGCGCCACCATTCAAAACATCTGGCAATGGTCATTAATTATATCTTTGAATCTAAAGAACAAATTCCAGTTGGTTTCATGAGGTAACTTTTTCAGCTAGCTAGGCTAGCCTAGCTGGAAAAAAGTGGGTCTTTGAGGGCGTCTGGCGGCTACACCCCACCACTAAAAACGTCTGGCAATGGTCATTCGTTACATCTTTGAATCTAAAGAACAAGTTCCATTTGGTTTCATGAGGTTACTTTTTCAGCTAGGCTAGCCTAGCTGGAAAAAAGTGGGTCTTTGAGGGCGTCTGGCGGCTACGCCCCACCACTTAAAACGTCTGGCAATGGTCATGCATTACATCTTTGAATGTAAAGAATAAGTTCCAGTTCGTTTCATGAGGTTACTATTTCAGCTAGGCTAGCCTAATTCTGACGCACCAGTTTTTTGCGTCTGGCGGCTACTCCCCACCACCAAAAAAAGTCTGGCAATAGTGTTTCAATGAGCCTTGGGCTATGCCCGACAATATCCCACAGATATCATGAGGTTACTTTTTCAGCTAGGCTAGCCTAATTTGGGGGGCTCCTTTTCATGGCCCTCCTGGCCACACCCACCACCGATGACCAGCCAGACTTGCATTTCCATACTAAGGGGCATACATACTAAATTGCTATGAAGATAAAAATAACCTTTTCAGCTAGGCTGACCCCCGCTGGCTCCCGGACTATGGCAGTGAACTACAAAGGCATTTGCCAACAGGAAGGTGAGAGATTTAACTCTTGTTTGGTATTTGCGAGTGAATAGGTCGTGTGTGTCTGGTGCATATATTTGTGGTAACGTGTTCCTGATCTGTTCCCGTGCAAGCTTTGTGATTGTAGAGCTGTGTGAGAGAGCTTGAGTAGGCGACTGGAGCGAACCCATCACAGTATCATGAAACAAATGTAGAAATGGAGTCCGACTCAAAAGGAGTAGAGGTCTCGAATTGGAAGTGGGGTTACGTCATCTTGCTGTCCAAGTTCGTGATAAACATGACTGGGTCTGGTGTAGCCAAATCTTTTGGTTTACTCCTCCCCGAGATGGTGGAACGATTCGACAGAACCTACGCCATTTTAGGATTCATCTGCAGCATATCCAGCACAATCATGCTGTTTTCAGGCAAGTATGATGTTTTCATTTTCGGACTATCGAACCTTCGGAATAACGAATCTTATTTCATTTTCGGATTAACGAACCTTCAGAATAACGAGTACCTTATTTCATTTTCGGACTAACGAACCTTCGGAATAACGCCACATTAATGTTCGGATTAACGAACCCTTTTTCATTTTCGGACTATTGAACATCTAGGTATAAGCAATTTGCGTGTTTCGGAATAACGAACCTTCGGAAAAAACGAACCTTCGGAACAACGAACATCACCCGTTGAACAGGGTAGAAAAATCTTCATTACCTAGTTACGCCTCCCCCCCCCCCCCCTCGTTTCCTGAATCATTAAACCGTATAGTCTGTTCATATGTCAACAAATTCTGCATTGTATCATCGGATAGGCCTACATGATTTTAACAAGCGCAACTAATATAACGAAGTATCAACTTTATCAACATCCCTTATAATAAGCTTCTTCCTTTGATGTTTAACCATCTTTCCTTATGTAAAAAACAACGATTAAAAAAAAATTCTCTACATGCAGGTCCCTTCATTTCATTGCTTCTTCAGCGGGTGGATCATCGTCTCGTCGCTATGTTAGGAGGGGTACTGAGTGGTGTTTGTCTGGTATCATGTGGT
Organism: Echinometra lucunter; assembly: GCA_029962745.1. Taxonomy (NCBI): domain Eukaryota; kingdom Metazoa; phylum Echinodermata; class Echinoidea; order Camarodonta; family Echinometridae; genus Echinometra; species Echinometra lucunter. The sequence continues at coordinate 13,297,442 of CM057160.1, forward strand.
TTCATCTCCAATATAACCGTTTTCGGTGTTGCCCTAGCACTCACAGGTATGTCATGTTAGCAGGAGTATAATGATCGAGTGGGGGTGTGTCTGGTATGGCCGGTATACCATGTAGTGTGTATCTGGGTTCCATGACATATGCTCCGCCGACATTTGCTCCGCCGACAACTGCTCCGAAAATTCCGACAAGTGCTCCGCGACAATTGCTCCGTAGACATTTGCTCCGCCGACATATGCTCCGCCGACATTTGCTCCGCCGACAATTGCTCCACCGACATTTGCTCCGAAACGCCGACATTTGCTCCGCCGACATTTGCTCCGCCGACAATTGCTCCGGCGACATTTGCTCCGAAACGACGACATTTGCTCCGAAACGACGACATTTGCTCCGCCGATATTTGCTCCGCCGACAATTGCTCCGGCGACATTTGCTCCGCCGACATTTGCTCCCCAAACATTATGGTCCGAAAGTACGACATTTGCTCCGCCGACGATGGCCTTTAAGATATCTATTTTGATATATTTGGTCACCTCTCCTACCTAATTCATTTCCTTTCAAAGACTATCCTGTATCTAGATATCAACCGAGGGAGCGCAGCGAGAGAGGAAAAAAATTATTTACTGTTTTTTATGGTAGAAGTGATAATTCTTCATCAAATGCATGATGGGCCTGAAGGTATCTGAATTATAATTTGTTCATCTCACTTGCCGAATGTGTTTGCTTTCCCAAAGCATCCTGCATCTAAATATTATACGAGCGAGCGCAGCGAGCGAGGAAAAATATACACTCTCTGTGGGGGGGGGGGAGACATGCCCTATTGTGTCCCCCACCCTCCAATATTTTTTGGGGGGACGTGTCCCCCTGTCCCCCCTGGATTAACGCCCATGGACTGTCAACGAAATTAATTCGGCAGAGAAATTGTCGGCGAGGCAGTCGTCACAATATTGTCGAAATAATTCAGAGGAGCAAATATCTAGTTGGAGTAATTGTGGGCGGAGCATAATGTCTGCGGAGCAAATGTCATTTCGGAGCATATGTCGGCGGAGCAAATGTCGTCGTTTCGGAGCACATGTCGGCGGAGCAATTGTCGGCGGAGCAAATGTCGGCGGAGCAAAAGTCGGCGGAGCATATGTCGGCGGAGCAAATGTCGGCGGAGCAAATGTCGACGGAGCTAATGTTGGCGGAGCAAATGTCGGCGGAGCAATTGTCGCGGAGCAATTGTCGCGGAGCAATTGTCGCGGAGCACTTGTCGGAATTTTCGGAGCAGTTGTCGGCGAGCATATGTCGTGTCACCGTGTATCTGATGTGGTTTCAACTCCAGTATTTCGGTTTTTGGCGGCTCTAGAAAGGGTATATATATATATATATATATATGTATAGATATACAGGGGCGGATCCAGCATTCTTCAGTAGGGGGGGGGGCGAAATTTTAAAAAAACTGCTCGGACCGATTAGAAACGTATGGTTTAAGGTTGCACTCAGTGGCGCAATAAATGAAAATATGTTGTGGGTCCCCCCCCCCCCCTCGCACACACCCAGAGGTCGATGCGCCTATATAATTATGTTGAAATAGTTATCTTTAATTGAGGAATTATAAAACTCCTTCTCCTGAGTAAAAAGGAAATTATGGATAACGCGAGCGCGAAGCGCGAGCTGGAAATTTTTGAAATTGTAAATGAAGAAAATGGTCAGGGGCGTCGCTAGACTTTTTTCAATGGGGGGGGGGGTGTAGTGGCCAGATTGCCAACAAACAATGCCAGTGATTACCGATAACTAATGCCGATAAATTCAACCGTATAAAGCCCACGAGGCATTGTGTGCCTCTGTCACATTTTTCTTCTAAATGATGTAACCGTTCACCTCACTTGCCGAGTGTGTTTGCTTTCCAGAAACACCCTGTGTCTAAATATAATACGAGCGAGCGTAGCGAGCGAGGAAAACTATACACTCTCTTTCGTAGAAGCGATAGTTCTTCATCAAACTACATGATGGGCTTAAAGATAACATAGGCATATTTGGTCACCTCTTTCGCCTGATACGCTTTCAAAGACCATCCTAAATCTTGATATTATACGAGCGAACCAGCGAGCTTGGAAAAAAATATACCTTTCCCATTCTTCATCCATTCTTCATCCAAATACTGAAAAAATTAACCATGAGATATTTACTTATACATATTCATATTTTGTTCACCTCGCTTGCTGAATTCGTTTGCTTTTCCAAACCATCTTGTATTAGAATTTAATGTAAATTTAAGATATGAGATATGCCCCGATATTGTTCCATTTACTTTATTCTAGATCAATAAAATAAAGCATGGATACTTGGGTAGATGAGGTAAGACCAGTGGCGTAATGAGCCAAAATATTTGGGGGGGAGCTCAGTCTTTGCGAGGAGCGAAGTGACCAATCCTGAGGGACAGAGCCGGGGATACCCCCCCCCCCCTCCCTCACGACACGGACCTTTTTCATTTTTTCGACTTAAATATGCGCAATCTGCAAAACCTGAAAAGAAAATTCCAACTTCAGTTCAGTTCAATTTTCATTTTTTCTCATTTCCAACAAAAGAAGTAAATATCATGAAAAATAAACATTTGAAGTACAATACATGCAATACGAAACATCAAATTTGATGACATGTACTATCATGGATAAGCGTGTCATGAATCTACCGACCGGAAAAGGATTTTTTTCATGAACCTGGAAACATACAGCCCAAATAATCTTCGCAAGTTTCAAATAAATGCCAGCGTTACACAAAATACCTTATTACTTATGATAATGATACAGACAAAGACACTATGAAATAAAAGGGACGAGCATGGAGAGGGTGTGATGCAGTGGGGTACCAGGGTTTCACTCCCACAGTGGCGTAGCTAGGATTTCATTTTAGGGGGCGGCAGTGAGCACGCGAAGCGCGCTCCTTAGGGGGGAGGGTGCAGGGAGGGGGGAGTTTCCACCCTCCCGCGCGAAGCGAGGAAGCTCCGACGTTTCTTTGAATTGTTCCTGTCTACTCCCACTCGTTTTACGTTCTTTTACCTTCTTCTTTTCTCGCTCCTGCTTTTTTCCTTGTATTTTTTCTTTTTTTTTCTTTCTTTTTTGTTGGCGTTTTGGAGGGGGCGACCGCCCCCATCGCCCCCCCCCCCCTTGGCTAAGCGGATGCACTCCCATGGTATAGGAGCTTTTTGCAGTATTGATGGTTTGCAACTCTGTAAAAGAACGCTATTTGGGACTACAAACTTAAAGCCCGTGTCTAGTTTGGGTAAATCTAAGAATATTCATTATCAAAGTTTGAATCCATTGTCAGATAAACAGATAAAACCAAGTGTTATATCATAAAACACATTAGTATTGATATTATGCGTATTTTCTGCCTTGCTATGCATGCTATTTGGGAAATTGTGAATGCGTTACTTAACAATAGAAAGGGAGTCTAGGGAGAAATAATGAATTCACGTGATATCAATAATATAAAATTGAAAATAAATCATGGTTGAAATTTATTGGGGGGGGGGGGGCCGGCGCCCCCAAGCCCCCCCCCCCCCCCCCCAGTACGCCAGTGGGTAAGACAATTGTCATATCTGACGGATGAAAGTATGATGTGTTTTTGTACTTTCGATGGTTTTTCAACTTAGTTTTGTCAGTAAAAGTTCGATTGCAGCATAGAAAAGCGAGCATAGAAGCCGTAGTAAACGGGAGCCCTAAATCTTACCCTGTTTACAAAGTCATGTTTTCACTCATTAAATTTTACGCCAAAGTACATAATGATAATGTTTCTTGACTTCAAAGTCCTTTCTGTTGATGTTTTTACCCACTGGGGACGAATTCCTTCATATTGCTTACAGAAACCTGTGTAGGGAGTACGGCTTCTCACACAAACGGGCTTCCTGAGTCAAAAGCGAGTGAATTTCGCACTCAGTTAGCTTCCAATTTTTAAACTTTCTCTAATTCTTGTGGCATTTGAGCACCGCACGGCTGCGACCTGAACTTCCTTGATAATTTCTCATTGCAAATATGAAAATAAATCTGCATATACTGGTCAAAATAGACAAAAAAATCGAACGAATGTACATAACGCGCTATTGACTTGTGTACTATAAAAGTTGGAGCGCCCACCGCAGTATGTCGAACTGTGTCGAACAGTCTGCTGCCCTCTTGCGTTGTGAAATTGGTCTATACCCATTATAAAAGGGATAGAGATACCAGACAGATTCACTCCTGTACTGCACCCTCACCAATGGGGCAGGCAGCGAGCCTGTATCAGCAGAATTTGGGATCAATTTAGGTAAGAAGACCATCTTTTTGTCCATCATTTTGTTATGAATTATTTTGTGATTATTGTGTTGTTTTACATGTACATGTATCTATTATGTAATCTTTAGTTTGTAGTTTCAAAATGTGTTGAGGTTTGCCATTTATATTTTGAGTTAATTCGTTCACACAGAATAAGGGGTTATCTGTGTATTTGTATATAGCTCAAGAAGGTTATTGTTCTGGTCGGAGTAAAGGAATGTTATTGAAGCAGTTTCAGAGAAGATTTGAAAAGGCAAAATCGCTATGATAACCACTGCCATGACCCAGTGATTATTTTGGGTTTGGGAGCGTACTCTAGGTTACTGAAAGTCCACTTTCATTTTAAGTCTATTTGTAAGTTTGGAGTAAGAATTCACAATGTTTTATGATATGTTATTCTTTCATGTTAATTTTAGCCGAACTGCAGAATGTAACTTAAGAAGAGGCGGATTGAGAGGAAACAGTCCTCGAGCCGGATTGCCAGGGTGAGTGGTTATTCCATGAACCACTAATGCAATGTAGTTTTTAAAATAGAAATCTGTTATACTGTTAAGATACAAGTGATAGTTGGATTCATATATTTGGCGGAAAAGTTATCCATAATGATGCAGGAACTGTGATTGTGATTAGATGCTTATTGTTTTCATGCAATATTGATTAAGTGCTAATGAATGGGTACAAACAACAAGTTTGTTATTATTATCACGAGTCTATTTGATTTGACTTGATTTATTTTATTTTCTTCTGCATTGATATATGTACAAATTTTTCAGATAATATACATAAAATAAAATACAAAAGAATGTTTACAATGAATCATAACACAGAGTATTTGTAATTATCATTTACAAAACAAATGATAAATTTTCAATTCTTTTTTTTTTTGTAATTCAGTTAAACATAAGATTTAATTAAAATCAGATTATTTGCAGAAGAAGGACTGCCATTATAAGCAATGTGCTTGAAAATATGGCAGCCCCAAATATTATGAAATAGACAACCATAACAAATAAGCAGAATGGAAAAATAACTTAATCCTGTATTAAGAGGATAATGACGATGATGATGATGAAATGATGATGATGATATTGATGATGATGATGATGATGATGATGATGATGATGAGGAAGAAGACGATGCTGATCATGATATCCGTAATGACTAAAATGGTAGAAAGAATGATACTGTGAAAAAGGCTGAGGAGCTAACACAGAAATTTTACCGTGAATATTCTGATAGCAACATGGTCTTTACTTTCGCTTTAAATGAGTAGAGTGAACAAGAGGATTTGATACATTCTGGGAGAGGATTCCATAGGTCTGGGCCATGGTGTCTTACGGATCTATGGGCAATAAGTAACTTAGGGTTAACTACATGAAGATTAGAGGAATTTCGAGTAGGGTAGGGGTGAATAGTGTTATTTAAAGTATAAAAGTTTTGAAATGAAAGAGGGAGCATGTTATTCAAATACTTAAATATAAACAACAGACTTTGTAATGAATGATTTGACATCATATTGATGGAATCTGGTGTATCTTGGAGTCACAGTCGAATATATGTTTATCATCTGTATTTCACAAACATGTCCTTATTTGTTAATTGTTTTATATTTATTATTAATATCCAGGTCTTTCTTATCTGCACATGAATTTAAAAGAACCTCAACACAAGGAACGGCGTGACGTGTCATTATTTCTACCGTCTGTTTTCCGAGTGTTACATATATATATATATATATATATATATATATATATATATATATATATATATATATATATATATATATATATATATATATAGATATATATATATATATATATATATATATATATATATATATACACATATATATATATATATATATATAGAGAGAGAGAGAGAGAGAGAGAGAGAGAGAGGGTGTGTCTGTTACTCTTGTATCACATACCAACCATGTGAGAAATGGTACGGAGTGTGCCTGGTATGGTATCCTTATTAGGAGGGGTAATGGGGTGCATGCATATGGGTTAGGTATCATCCTGTTTCCTCTCAAACACTCTTTTGGTTATTAATTTGACACTTGCAGAACTTTATAGTCTAGACCTATAATAGATCGATTATCATCGAACAAACGAAAATATCCCCCAAACTTACGTTAATTTTACCAGTCTTCTGGATATACATTATATAGGCTTCTATATAGGGTTAAGGACATTTTTTTTTTACACACACAACCTCACACTCACACACACACACACACACACACACACCCACGCACATGCACACAAAAAGTTCCCTATATGAAACGGTAAAAGAGTTTGTGCCAACAAATCCTTGTACATTAATTTGATGTGCAAGGATTTGTCGGCACAAATTAGGGTTTTGACAAATTAGTAATTTGATTATGGCTGATGATATTAAAAAAAAAAAAAACAGATGCATCGAATTGTTATTCATTAATTCCACTGATGTTTCTTTTTTTTTCGACAGGAATCGGTAGAGCTTGTGTCTACTTACCGGTTGTTCTCCTCGTGAAAGAGTACTTCACCGACAACTTTGTTCTCCTGAACACCATGGCATCCTTTGGCACCACAGCAGGTGTAATGTTCTTGCCAGTTATCGCAGAACGATCTTTAGAAGCGTATGGCTATTCTGGAGTCTTCATGATTCTAGGGGCAACCATGTTGCATTTGGTAGCAGGTGGTGCAGCCATTAGGAAACCAATCTTCAGGGTGAACGACCACACCACCCGTCAAGATGAAAGTGACATGGAAGACGATGGTCAGAAACTTTTGAAAGACGAGGGTGAAAAAGATGGACGAAAGCTAGAAACGGGTGAGAGCAAGAACACGGATGAATTGACAAAAGGAAACGTCAAGGCAATAGCAGGATTTCACAAGACAGTAAATCACCAAATAAATGTGAAACAAAGTAGAGTCGAAGGAACATCATATAAGGAAGATGTTGTATCTGGAAATGAAGACGACCATGATGACAGTAGTAAAGAAATTATCCTTTTGCTAGATAGCTCTGATGACCCTGGAGACTTGGATGACCTTACTAGTGCTTCAAAGTCGATTCAAGATGATAGTGACAAAGGTGCTTTTCGATCATCCTTTATCTCTCGCTGCAAACAGTTCATCATGAAGGAAACGTTGTTCATAATGTGCCTCCCAGCGACTTTCTTTCGTGCCTACTCGTTCGATGCCTGGGTGTTGTTCCTAGTTCCTCACGCCGAGCAGCTAGGCATCGTTCCATCTCAAGCGGTCTTCGTGGCCTCAGTCGGCGGAATCGGTGGGATATTCGGGCGAACAATCTCCGTTATTCTACTCGCAAAGAAAGTCCACATGTTCCGAATCTACATCATCCTTGGTTTCATGACTAGCTTGTCATTTTTCTTGGATTTCATCGGGAATACTTTCGCCATCCGTTCAATTTGGGCATTTCTTCAGGGTCTCTGCCTCTTTGTACTGGACACAGCAGACGCAAACTTTCTCAAATTAACTCTGGTAGATGAAGACAACTTCAGCTTCGGACTGGGACTTATCATGTTTTTTCACGGCTTTGGTAGCGTCTCTGCGGGTTTCCTTACAGGTTGGCATATCATTCGTTACGAATTTCCCAAATGTAAAGGTGAAAGACACTAATCATCAGACAGTTGAATTCATACTCTGATTAGAAAGTTGAAAAATGTGCATCTTTTTCTGATATATCATGACGACAGAGATGATTTTCATTAATAGTTCAGTTACTCTAAAGAACATTTGCCCTAGGGTTTTGACCTTACCAATGCAAATTCTAAAGATTTGTCTGTATCGTAAAATGTGCCGCATGATAAATGATTTAATGTTTGTGAAAAACTCTTAACTTGTTTTTTTTTTAAAGTCAATCATCGGCGTAAATCCACTTTGAGGAGGGGGGGGGGGGATGATCGACTGTTTTGCCGATTTTTTTCTGTCGAACTCACACTTAAGTATAAACACATGCCCTCACCCACATGTACAGACCCCCCTAGCACACATTTTAATTTTCATCTTGCGAGCGAGCGAGCCAAAAATTATCACTTTTCTAGTTTTCAATCGCAGTTTCAAATAGAAATTCTAAAATATTATGAGCGAGCGAGGCGAGCGAGCCAAAATAACCACTTTTCTGATTTTCAGTCGCATTTTCAAATGAAAATTCTAAAATATGATGAGAAAGCGAAGCGAGCGAGCCAAAAATAACTGCTTTTCTGGTTTTCAATTGCATTTTCAAATAGAAATTCTAAAATACGGTTGTTTATGACAGATTATTAAAAATGTTACTAACTGATTAATTCAAATATCATTTCTTCCTTAAAAAGTGGGGATATTTGTACACGTCATTCCCCTTCTCAAAAAATTTACGCATTTACGCCCTACTTACTTAAAATCTTTGATAGTATTTTTCATTTTATTAGATCAGCATTTTGCCCTGGGGTATTACAAAAAGTTATTTTCCAATCAAAATTAATGTTCGCCTACTATTTAACCGTGCTATTTTCTTTCTCTAAAACATTGATATCTTTATATCCTTTGAAGGTTTCGATGGTGGTAGAACGTATGGAAATAGACGGCTTCACGGTATACCATGCATGTATTCTTTCTTGGAAATGAGCGTGGTCCTGAAAAGGATTTACCCACTCTCGACGTCTTACCGTCTTACCGTTCTCGGGAAAAATGAGAGATTTCTCCTGAGGACGGTAAGAACATGCTTACCGAAACGTCGAGAGTGGGTAGGTCCTTTTCAGGACCAACACTCATCTTCAAGAAATAATACTTGGTGTACCGTGAAGCCTTCTACTTCCATTGATATCTTTAAAAGAGCTTCTCCTTGGAAAACAGTATTAGGTTACATCGGAAATGAAATCACTTAATAATTTTCAGTGACTATACGGTATTGTTTTGTAGGAACTTTTTAGTTTATTGCTTATTCCATCTTTCTTTATTCATTCTTTCAGGAGCCTTGTACGACCTGATCCAGTCATATACCATCGTATTCATGATAACTGGAATCGTAGCAGTTTTCTTCACCATTAACATCGTAGTTTTATCGGTGCTCTTACACAGGAGAATGAAATCAAAGGACAAAAGCAAGTAACATTGGTCAATTTGTAGTAGAGTGTTTGATGTTTTGATGCATTCCTTAACCATCGTATTCATGATCACGAAGTCGTAGTATCATCGTAATCATAAAGAGGAGAATGAAATCAGTGAACAAACACATACAGCATTGGCAAAAGATATAATTTGAGCTTTCCCGAGGTCTTCTAAATGACGTAATCGACTCGTATACCATCGTATTCATGATCACTGGAATCGTAATAGTATTCTTCTTCATCTTTAACATCGTAATCATATCGGTGATCTTAAACAGAATGGATAAAGAGGCCTAATAATTATATACAGTTATCTGAAATGCGATCCAGTCGTAGACCGTTGTATGCATCATCAAGGAATCGTAGAATAATCGTAGTCATACACTGCAAAAAAGTTAGGCATTTCTTTTTGGATATCTGTTGGGCAAACTGTTTATTAATTTGTTTGTCAAGTTTAGCTCAATAATTGGGCAAACTCTCGATTTTGGCCAACTATTGGTCGAAATTTTGACCATCTGTTGGTGTTTCGACCAACAATTGGTCACAATTTTTGCCCAACCCTTGTTGGTCAAAATTTTTGACCAACTGTTTCGTATGTTTAATAGAGTACCAACGTTGATCAAAAATTGGTCATTTTTCGACCAACATTTTTTGCAGTGTATATAGAGAGAAGAAAATCCATGGGGGAAGGCATTGCTTCAATTTTGACACTTCTGAAAATTCTAAAGATTGATCGTATTTGTGCCGTATTTTGAAAGACATTAGAATTTTATTAGCATGGTTTAAATGAAATGCCGATGAGGCCTAATATTTTTCGTCACATGATTTTTTTCTAGTAAACATGATTGTTCACTGTTGAAAATAACTTTGTTTTAAATGTCATTTGCTATCAATAGAGAACTTTACTGCTTTCAATAAATAGTCCAAAAAAAAAAAAAAAAAAAGAAGGATTGAAATCATGGCGTGAATAATGATTGTATATGAGGGTAAAAAAAGGCCATGCATATGTTTTTTTAAACCTAAGCTTCTATTAATTTCCACTGCCCTTGCCGAGTTGCTGCGATATTTTACTTTTTGATGAATGTCGATCCTTATTGATATTGTTTTCACTTTCTGAGCACAACGCGGAAAAGGGCGTTAGTAATATTATCTCTTTCTCTCTCCCTCTCTCCATCCCCCCCCCCTCTCTCTCTCTCCATCCCCCTCTCTCTATTCTTTATTCGGCTAACAAAGTCAACACCCCCAATTCAACTTTGAGGACAGACTGCCTTTTATCAACGGCCTGTAGCTACTACGGCACAGGCCTAAAAAGACAATTTCGCAAGTTGACTAAAGTTTACAAGTCTTGCTTTTCATACATAAATTTGAAAGAAAAGGCAAATCTGTATGGTATGCTAGCCTTCTCTTGTTTTTTTTTTTTTATTAAATAGTTGTATCTTTATGTATGGCCCATATATTTTCTTGTTGATTACAGCAAATGATTATACACGGACAAGATTTAATTCATTGTTATTTTTGCACCTTGCTCGATGTTGAATTGAAAATCCTAGATAGACCCAAATCTCCACAAAACACTCTCTTCAAGCCTTAAGTTATACTTAACGCCAGAGCAAACTGGCACCCTTGTATGGGATTTTGAAATAGCGCCCTCTCAGTCCTATACTACTGATTTTGTCCCCTTTTTGCTCCCAGCATGCTCTATTCTGATCAATAAAAGCTTTATTTTTTGAGTAGCATCTGTTAAAATGTATTTGTATTCATACTAAGGAAATTCACGAGAAGCCACAAAGGATATGTTTCTAAGAGTCTCTGGTTTTGAGTAGCCGTAAGTTGGCGCTGTTGTAAATACATAAGGGTCAGTTCACTGTTGCTTTAATACATGTATAGTTCCTAGAGGACCATGATTCGGAAGTGTTCAACACAAGGTAAAAAGTACAAGGAAAATGAGTTACTTATATGTCGGTTGTCATTGCATTATATTTCATATTTCATATTCTAAGTCACATTTTACATTTTGGCATTCCACCCCCCCCCCCCCCACGCATCAGTGTCCTTCCCCCTCCCGATCATGATTTCAACGACACGACAACAAATCAACACCATTGTCCTCGTCCTAAAGCTCAAGAGCAACTTCATTCATAAAGGCGGTGATCCCGGGGGACGATTTTTTTCTTCTGGGGGATCTCCCCCCCCCCCTCCGATTTTTGAAGATTGATATTTTTATTTTTTCTATTTTGAGTAGGTGACCAAACATAGGACCACCATTTAAACATCTTATAGGCCTAGAGTGTATTTTGATGGCAAAATAAGGTTTCTTTTATAACTAATGTAGCAAGAAACGGTTATTTTTTACTCACTCGCTTCGCTCGCTCTCCAAATGAAGAAAAAAAAAGTAGGCCTAGTATATGGGTGCGTGCAGGCGGGTGATGGTGTGTATACTTGAGTGTGAGTAACAATTTCAGCAAAATATTGGTGTCCCCCCCCCCCCAATCGTGGCGTGAAATCGCCGCCACTAGCCCTGCTAACATGCTTCAAGTGGAGATAACTCGATGGCTTTGTCCAGCCTATGCACTGCAGTTGCGGAGGAGGAGGGGGGGGGGGAGCTTATGTAGCCTAGGTATAGGCCCATGAAATTTATTTCACATGTCCCTACAAAATCCCCCTTTTTATGGAAGTATGCACATCAGTGCACCCCGTTTCGTTTCCATGGTTTCATCAGTCATCACCATGATCAGAGGTTGAATTCACGAGAGCGACAACGCTATTACAGTACTGTATCACCGCACATACACAATTAGTACGGAGTTCAGTTGACACATTCTGTGTAAGTTGTCTTGCTTGGCATATCCTGTATTCATATAAATTTATGCAAATTATGCAAATTGCTCAAAGTTGCTGTTTGGGCAACTTAGCTGAAAATGTTCATAAACCACATAGGAACCTAAATCAATGAAAATACTTCAACTGAACCTCTATCGTGTCTATGGAGGAAGTGATAATTGCAATTACATGTGCTCGAGCAAGATATGTGTATGAACGTATTTGATTTTTGGTCAAACAAAGTAAATTCTTGGCTAACAAAATTTTATTTGTTTGTAAATGGAAGACAAGTGCATGCCTTGGAAAATAAATACTCCATTAAAAAAATGGAAAAAAAATTCAATGGAAAGAACTTTTCTAGGTTTGCAAATTGTCAAACCGACTAAGTCAAAATTGGCACGTAATGCAGTGGCGTATCTGGCATTTGGTTTCGTGGGGGTGGGGGCATTCTGAGATTTTAGGGTCCATACAGAGCATTATACTGGTTAACGTTTCTAAATTCCGAAAGAAAATGAAGATTTTCACCTATGGTGTCGAGGGCCTCCTTCTTCATGTTTTGTTCGGTAATGAACAAGTTTAGTTTCTGTGGGTGTCATGCATGGTTATGAGCGCTAACTCCCTCCAAACCCGCCCTAAACATTATAGTGAATCCTTATTAGCACATCGGCTCTTGCATGAGCCGTAAGCAGTGCTGTACCTTGCATACTGCGTCAAGGGGGGGGGGGGGGTCAAGCGACCGAGGTGGGGCGGCCACAACCATATTTAAGTCGATGGTAATTTCATTTTGACGAGCGAGCGTAGCGAAAATAAAAACACTTCTCTTTTAATTGGCACGGCAAACTGCATGGGTTTTGTTGTTGCAGGTTGGGGCAGGCACTATCGTGTTTAAGGCGATGTTAATTTAATTTCGGCGAGCGAGTGAAGAAAAAACACTTCTCTTGTAATAATGTTTAGAACATAAACTGGTTTTTATTGTTGCAGGTCTGGACGGGCACAACTGTGTTTAAGGCGATTGTCTTTTAATGTTGGCAGCATAAACTACATGGGTTTTGATGCTGCCGGTTGGGGCAGACAATATCGTGTTTCATTTTGGCGAGCGAGCGAGCGTAGTGAGCAAGCAAAAAAACCAAACAAACAAAAAACACTTTCCTTATAATGATAATTTGTACATAAACTTTGATTTATCGTTAATGGTCAAGAGCGGGCACATCTATTGTGATTGAGGCGATCGATATTAATTCCAATCTGGCGAGCCAGCGACAAAAAAAAAAAAAAATTCTCCTTTAGGCCTAATTACGTTTGGCACATAAACTGGGCGTTATCATTGCAGTCGGGTGGGCACATTCGTTTTTCGATACAGCCATTGGCGTATCTAGGGGGCAAGGGGGGGGGGGGAAGTGCCCCGGGCGGCAATTTTCAGGGGACGCAAAAAACGCAAAAGAGAGGGAAAGAAGGAAAATGAAGAAAAAACTATATTTTGAAGGATTTTGTGCCCCCCCCCCTTCAAAAATGCTTCAGAAATAGAATTTTTTGGGTTTAAAGTGCAAAAAATTTCTAAAGCTTGGTCGCTTTGCTCCCTCGCATGATCATTTCCTCTCAGAATCTCATAATTTCGCGCCCCTTATAACAAGCTTTTAAAAAGATGTTCAGAATTTTAAAAAGTGATGCAATTGTTGTTTTGCTCGCCATCTGCCTCTTGCTAAATACTAATCCCCCAGTGTTGCCTAATACAGCAATTGCAAAGCTTAAACATTTGAAAGAAATCTAACATCTTATAAGGGCGGCACTTTAGAGGGGGCGCAAAAGACGCAAGAGAAAAAGATAAAGGAGAAAATGAAGAAAAATTCTAATCTTTAAGGGATATGCGCTCCCTCCCTCATCCGTAGGGTAAATGCATCAGAAATAGAGTTTTTGAGGTTTTAAAATGCCATTAAATGCCACATTTTTCTAGTTCTCGGTCGCTTTGCTCCCTCTCATGAATGTATTTCCATTCAGGATATCACGGGCTTTTTCAAATAGCCCTTTCTAAGGGAGTTCAGAATTTGAAAAATGATGGTGCAGTTGTTGCTTTGCTCGCTATCATCTGCCTCTCGCAAAATACTGCGCCCCAGTATAATACAGCATTTGAAAAGGTTAAACATTAATTTGAAAGAAATCTAAATTTTTTGTCGCCTTGCTATTAACATCAGGCCTCGACTGTTTCTCAACGGTTTTCGTTAATTTCACTCCCAATTTTAAAAATGAGAAAAAAACTATTTATTGATATCTAATTGCGACCTTCTCTACCGTTCAATTTGGTCAATTGCCAAAATTCCTGGGTAAAATGCGCAAGAAATTGCGTTTTTACGGATTTTTTTATTATCGTTTGGGCACTCGGGAGAGGGGGGGGGGGGCGCAACTTCACTGTTTGCCCCGGGCGCCATAATGCCTAGATATGCCACTGGATACAGCGATGCTAATTTCATTTTTGCGAGCGAGCTTAGCGAGTGAGCGAAAAAGTACACTTCTGTTTCAATGCTAATTGGTACACAAACTTCGTTTTATCAAGTTGTAGCAGGACCTGATCGGGACGTGCACAATTGTGTTTAGGACGAAATTGGTTCCATTTTGGCGAGCGAGCATAAAGAATTCTCTTTTAATCACCGGCGTAAATGCACTTTAAGGAGTGGGGGGATGATCGAATTTTTTGCCGATTTTTTATTCTGTCGAACTCACACTTAAGTGTAAACACACCCCCTCACCCACCTACGAGAACCCCCTTACACACATTTTAATTTTTTAATCTTGCGAGCGAGCGAAGCGAGCAAGCCAAAAATAACCACTTTTCTGGTTTTCAATCGCATTTTCAAACGAAAATTCTGAAATATGATTAGCGAGCAAAGCGAGCGAGCCAAAAATACCGGCTTTTCTGGTTTTAAATCGCATTTTCAAATAGAAATTCTAAAATATGATGGTTGTTCATGACAGATTATTAAAAAATTTTATTAACTGATTAATTCAAATATCATTTCTTCCTTAAAAAGTGGGGTATATTCAGTGGCGTAGACAGGTTCTTACACCTGGGGGGGGGGGGGGGATGATTTGCCGTTCACGAGAAATCGAGGATCAATTTTGTATACAAATGCACACACATGCACAGACCCCCTTACACACATTTTGATTATTATCTAGCAAGCGAGCGAAGCGAGCGAGCAAAAAATTACCATTTTTCTGATTTTCAATCGCATTTTCAAATAGAAATTCTATAATATGATGAGCGAGCAAAGCAAGCGAGCCAAAAATAACCACTTTTCTGGTTTTTCACTCGCATTTTCAAACAAAATTCTAGAATACGATGAGCGAGCAAAGCGAGCGAGCCAAAAATAAGCGCTTTTCTGGTTTTAAATCACATTTTCAAATAGAAATTCTAAAATATGATGGTTGTTTATGATAGATTATTAAAAATTTTATTAACTGATTAATTCAAATATCATTTCTTCCCTAAAAAGAGAAAAAGTCGGGGGGGATATTTGTACACGCCATCCCCCCTCTCAAAAAAGTGGTGGGATATATCCCCCATCCCCCCCCCCCCCCGGATTTACGCCAATGATGCACAGACATAAATAGAGGATATACGCACCGTGACAAACGAATATAGAATATGGACTGACACACATTTATATAATATTGACTGGCATAGAATGAGATACCAACCTATATTGCCTGATCTGAATCCAATATTGCCCAAGCCGAAGGCGCGGGCAATATTTGATTCAGAGAGGGTGATATAGGTTGTATATCATTCAATGCAGTCAATATTATTATTATTATCTATACCCCACAGTAAAGTGATGTAAAATTCAATTTTTGAAAAAAAATCCCTCCGACTACTCATTTGACATGTATGCATTAATTCTAATCACACAAGTACGGCTTATACCTTTTTTTATGATGTCATCTATGTATTCGCGCATTGCATGCTGCGTATTTTTGTTTTCGCGCACTGCATGGCTTGCGTTGCTTCTCACACCGGTTCAAACCGGATTTCGTGAATATTGCCCGCTGCTCAATTAACACGCAAAGTCAATGGGAAAACCCGGAAGAGAGAAAATATAGTTTGATATTGACTGCTGCCAAATCAGAGAACGGAAAATATGGAAATAATTGCCACGGAAAAACGCCTCGTATAGATAATAATATTGCATATTTGCATCACGCTATTTATCTCTTTTTATAAATTTCGTTGTTACACCATTTCAGAAAAACTGTGACGGCGCCGAAATTACCCAAAAGTAATATAAATAACAACATAAATCAGAATAATGATGGATATAGTTATGATAGTACTCGTCATTTCAGTCACATTAACGATGATGATGATGATGATGATAACTATTATTATTATCACAAGCATAATAATAATAATAATGCATTAGTAATTTTCATTATTATTATTATTATTATCATTATTATTATTGTTATTATTACTATTATTATCATTATTATCATTATTATTATTGTTGTTGTTATTGTTGTTAAAATGACAATAATTATTGTTATCATTATTGCTGTTCCTATCATTTCTGAACATGTTAATTCAGTTTAATTGTAAGCAAACATCCTTCCCTAAAACCTGGGGGGATGATTGTACATGTCATCCCCCACCTTGTGAGGTGGGGGATGCATACCCCTCACCCCCCCCCCCCCCCACCGCTGTCTACGCCCCTGGGTGTATTTGTACACGCCATCCCCCCCCCCCCCCCACCCGGATTTACGCCAATGCTTTTAATGATGTCTGGTACATAAACTGGGTTTTCTTGACATGACTGATGCAGGTCGGCGGCGGGACATTCGTGTTTAAAGCAATGTTAATTCCATTTTGGCGGACGAGCGTAGCGAGGGAGCGGAAAAATACATTTCTCTTTGAATGGTAATTGGTGAATAAACTTGGTTTTATTGTTGCAGCTCGGGGCAGGTACATGTGTTTAAAGCGATGTTAATTCCATTTTTGGGAGCTAGCTCGCAAAGATAATGAAGACAAAACTTTTCTTTCTAACGATAATTGGTACATAAACTGGGTTTTATTCTTGAGGTCGGGGTGGGCACAGTCGTATTCAAGGAGATGTTGATTTATATTCCTGGGGGGAGCAACAGCCTGGGAGGCAAGGCCCTTTCGCCCCCCCCCCCCCGCCTCCTTGCTTCCCCTTATCTTTTTTTCTCTTCCTCTCCCCCCCCCCCTCTTTCTCCCCTCTTTCCTTTTCCCTTCCTTCTCTCCTTTTTTTTTTGCGGGGGTGGGGAGAGGCAAGACCCTTTCGCCCCCCCTGGCCTCCTTCTTCCCCTTTTCTTTTTTATTTTCTTTTATTTTCCCTTTCTCTCCTCTTTCCCTCTTCCGGCTTTTCCTTCTCTCTCTCCCTCTATTTTTTTTTGGGGGGGAGGCCAAGGCCGCTCGCCCCCCCCCCCGATCTGCGCCTGGCAAACAAGCCATCCTCAGCAAGGTCGGTATTCATGACGTGAAGGCGCGGATGCTTCGACCGGCGGACCTATATCTCCGACTACCGGACTATCAGAACCTGGGACTCGACTCCACCACCGTCGTAACACCCGAGGCCAGCAGCAGCAAGGAATATTAATACCAAGAAGTCTCAGTACCGAAATAAAGCACGCGTACATATTGTAGTACATGGTACGTGTATTATCACGTCATCGATAATTGGTCAAAAATTGGTCAAAAGCATGCATATTCTCGGTTATTGGGAGGGGGGGGGGGTCTATTGGATTCATCGAGGCTCAGTTATATATTTTCAGAGTTTGAAATTTCATTTGAATCACATTTTCCATATGTTTAAATGAATGCTACGGGTATCAACTTAATTTTAAATTCCCTGTTGTTTTTGTGTATTAACCTACGTATGAATAGGAAGCCCTACGACCCCCCACCCCCCCCCCCCCCCACCCCCCACCCCGAAAAATAGGGGAAATGTGGAGCATGATTTTTTTTTTTTTTTCTTTCAAAATTTGTTATAATTATTTTGCTGGAAATGAAAAATAAAAAAACATTGAATCATGCATTGAACCATTGAACCATTGAACAAAGAGTAGAGACTATTCGGTTTCAGAACACTGTAGCTTATGTCAGCCGTAATGGAGTCGAGGCCGGCAGTTCCGAGTCACGAGGCCGCTGGATAAAAATTTCTCCCATAGACTTTGTACACGTGACTCGGACCGAGGCCAAGGCCAAGGCCGGCAAAATGTGGCCTCGAGGCCGGCCTCGACTCCATCCCTGTAACTGGGGGCTTCCAAAAAAGATTTTTAAAAGATGTTTCAATGGATCATGTAATGAGCCAGGTGCGTTGAAATGTTAGTGCTCTTGTTAGGCATGCTTGAAGCCCACCATTTAAGTATTAGCATAAAAACAGCACCCAGACTGAACATGTCTATACAACAGAGCACTGCAAAGGGCTTCATCGTTTGTCCTTTTTTTTTGGGGGGGGGGTGTACTTTTTTGTTTTACCTTTACTGATATCTTCTACGTTCCTGAAATAAATATCGTATAAACATTTATGGAAGCTTACTTGGAACTACAGAAAAAAGAAATTGTGTAAAGACGGAATGATAATAGATTACTTATTTTCATTTTTAATGTAAAAAGGTCTCTTAACATCTTCCATTTTAGCAGTATGAAAATGATAGACATTCTTTTAATCTGCAATCTCAGTATTCGAGTATTTTTACCATTAATTAATACAGCTACTGACATTATCATTCAACCCATGCAGTCATGACAGTATTCAGATATGAATTATTTATGATTTATTTTAGACCATAGGACAAGTTTTCATATCTTTTATTGCCCAGCATGGAGAACAGGCTTTCGAGTGCTGATAAAACTTTTTCCTAAAAACAATCAAATCGAAGACAATCGTATTATGCCGTATTATGCACAGATATTGATTTTTTACACAAAAATACATATTCAGAATAATGAGATGAAAGATACCCCCCCCCCTCCCATTCGGTTTTGCATACGAAATAAATCAGTATAGGCCTGTGCTCTACTGCGTATACAGCTCATATAGAAAGTAATGAACAGGCTCATATTTCAATTTCTTATCGGAAAGGTTTATGATTTCTTGCAAAGTGGAAATTACATTAAATTTATTTAACATTGTATTATAATGTATAATAATGCTTATTGTGCTAACATCATTATAAAAATAAACAGAAAACAATAGTGTGATAGTGAAAGGAGTTGCATAAACAAAACCGGGGGAGCGTTTCATGAAAGGACTTGTCGGATGTTTTATCCGACAGTTGCCATAGTAACGATGCTTCTCAGCCAATCAAAATCAAGGAAAGATGTCAGATCTGACAACTTGTCAGACGACAAATGTTGATGAAACGCCCCCCCCCCCCCACCCCCAGGAATCTAAACTATAGAAGTCCCTTGCGCAAAACAAATCCTAGGCAGAGAAGACTAAAGGTGGTTTCACACATCATGCGACAGTGTGGTACCACGCTGTGTCACCACACTTTTTCGTGTACAAGCCTATGGGGTATAGCGCGACAAAAAATGTCGCCGAGGCAGGAAACACTTTTGTTTGCTGCCTAGATTTTTTTTTAAAAATGCGCACCAATCAAATTTCTAAAAAGTTAGCGCAAAAATTGTTGCCATGAGACTGCTTGCGCAAGTTTTGACAGTGGTCTCTTATTGAGAGTTGACGCGTTAATGCACGTTCATTAGCATATGTGGTGACACAGTCCCATCATGTGTGAAGACAAACAGTGTGGTGCCACAACGTGGTACCACACTGTCGCATCATGTGTGAAAGCACCTTAACGATTTCAAGAAAGAATAAGTCACAGAAAATGAAAAAGCAAGTGAATAGTGAGCATACGCCATAGTATTCATGGTAATGAATATGGGGAGTAGTCGGTTTGACAATTTGCAAACCTAGAAAAGTTCTTTCCGTTGAAGTTTTTTTCATTGATTTAGGTTCCTATGCGGTTTATGAACATTTTCAGCTTGGTTTCCCAAACAGCAACTTCGAGCAATTTGCATAATTTGCAGAAATTTATATGAATACAGGATATGCCAAGCAAGACAACTTACACAGAATGTGTAAACTGAACTCCGTACTAATTGTGTATGTGTGGTGATACGGAACTTTAATAGCGTTGTCAATCTCGTGAATTCAACCGCTGTGATCATGGTGATGAAACGAAACGGGGTACACTGATGTGTATACTTCCATAAATAGGGGGGGGGGGTAGGGATGTTGAATTACAGGTCAGGGTTTAGTACCTATCAAAGATATGTCAACTTCGTAGTCCATAATGATTGAAAATTAGTCTTCATAAAGAATGGTACTAACAGCGGTATATATTCTTCCTTTAAAAAAATGTTTACTGCAGTCATATTCTAGTCGGACTTAAGTAGCGTTCACGCACAGAATCACAGTTGGAAAATGTTTGGGCTCTAGCATCTTAACAAAAATACAAAGTCTTATAATTGAATAGATACATAATTATGTACATCATTATGCCCCCTATATGATTGCAACAACAGTATCGCATTAAAAAAAACTTTTGAAAATGTGCAATTGAATTGGAAACATACATGTGGTTTTCAGGTGTTCAAATAACGTTAATTGAATCCATACGGCTAACATTAGACTAAGATGTACCCCCAAAGAAACTAAAACAATACAAGAAGGCTGCCAACCTGCTTGCGCACATTATTACCGCCGTTCATTAGGAGCAGGCCTACTCTCATTCTAGGTGCAAAAAATACACTCACAGTTGTTCACAGATAAGAAAGTTGATAATAGTACAAAGCGTGATTTGTAATTGTAAGAACAAAAATAACGCTGAAACAGGGGCGGCGCCGGCTTATTTTGATAGGGGGGCAAAATGGCCCATGTGTGAATTTATTGACGTTTTAAATAAGCAAACATGGGTATTATACAGTTGCAAGCCCCCGACCTCTCTTTCCCCTCCTTCTTCTTTCTTCTTCCTCCTGCTTTTTCGTCTTTTCTCCTCTTTCCCCCCCCCCCTTTTTTATCACTTGAAAACACACCCCCTCCCCCTACCTCCCCGTTATCGACGGCCCTGGCCCTTCCGACAATTCAATCCATCATGGATTATTGGGAATGATACCTCTCCCCAGATTTACATTATGGGGGTAGGTCACTGTCAGGCCTGTAACTAGGATTTTTCCGGGGGTTCGACTTTGGAAATAGTGGACCTTTTTGAGGAAGTGACAAGTACGGTAATAAAGCAAAGAAACGACGCTTTGTGGGCAATGGGTGTAACCTGTCAAGTACATAGAGATCCTATATAGGAGTCTGTGGTCAAGTATGAGGACGTCCTCTACGATTTCACTTCTCCAAGTTCGAATCCATTATTGACGGCGCCCGCTTCGGCATCCTTCTTGTACTGGAACTTAGGCTCCACCTCATATTCCTGTGACTTGCTGCTTGGATGCAACAAGAATAAGAATAAAAAGGAAATTTATGTATATGAAAAGTAACATGCGTGATCAGAAAAGAAACTCATGTAAAGGGTAGTAGGGTAGTTTTTGCCAGTTAATTCAGGCTAGAATGCGTTTAGGGTGAGCAACAACAACAACAACAACAACAAAATCAGGAATAAGGGTTTCTTTGGTTTGTTAACACGCGTTCAGTGTGTAATTTTCCTCATCCTTTTGTTGGGATTTTGTGTAGCCTCGTATTTGTCGCTTGTTTTTAATGTTCGAGGAGGTTAAACTTGTGTAGGGATAAATTTTTCAAAAAGGGGCTAAAAGAAGAAAAAAACCTCGAAAAGGGAGTGATATTTGATTTTGACCACTAGATAAAACTCGTTTAGGGTGGTTTTTACACCCCCCCCCCTCCCCCGAGAAAAATTAAGATATTCCGTTTCTTGTTGGTTCGTTCATTTTTTTTCGCTTTGTTTGTATCTCGTTTTTATTATTATTTATCATTATTGTTATTTTGGTTTCTGCTTTTGCTCGCTCGCTTGCTTGAAAATGTTTGTACTTTGAAAACTTGGTTAACTTTCTGTAGATACGCCTGGTTAATCATGTTAATACATGTAGCATATTTTGATACACTGAATACCTCTGCCATCTTTCCTTCATCTTCATTTTTCAGGTCAGTACAACACTATCGCTCAGTAGAAATATTTTTTAATTGAATAATATAATGATAATAATTATATCTTTATGAGCAAACAATAATAATCACTATGAACATGACGGACAAAGAAAGCGGACAAAATAAACAACCCCTCATTCTACCCTTCACAATGGTTCTCGTAGTCAAAAGAACATCCCTTCACTGCTATTGTCTAAAATATGTGGAACCGGTGTCACATGCATATTCACCTGGAACTACATGATTAAACATAATAGCTTCGAATGGATGTTCTTTTGACTACCAGAACCATTGTGAAGGGTAGAATGAGAGGTTGTTTATTTTGTCTGCTTTCTTTGTCCGCCATGTTCATAGTGAATACGTATGATAATGATCATGCAATAGAAATGAAATACAATTATTTTTTAGACCTTCAAGGTGACTAGTTTTACTCATTCTGTGACTGCTTCAAGAAAATGAAACGCATTAGGTTACATGATATTAGTCTTTTATCATTATATTGCCAGTGTTGGGTCCGAGACAGTCTCAGACGAGACAGAGACCGAGACCGAGACCGAGACAATGATTCCGAGACAGAGACAGAGACACTTGTGTCCAGAATCAGCCGAGACCAAGACCGAGACCGAGACGAGACACGAGACACACAATCACTGTCTCGAGATCGAGACATGTCTCAAGACACCCAACACATAAGATCGTTATAGGGCAGGGGACGTGCTTAACATAAATGCTTGAGTATAATGGGGGGGGGGGACTTACAGATGTGGGACTTATGCCATTTTGTAACATAGTCGTTGGGCGCCCGGCCGTCAATTCTGAATTTTGTTTACTTTCAGTTCTTTTCTGCGTATGTATTTTGGTATGTATTCTCTGATTTTTAATTAAAAATTAAAAATATACAAACCGTATTTCAAGGTATCCAACTCTGAATCTCTACTCTCTTTCGGGTTCTTTTTACTTTCAGAATGAAAACAATGTGATTTTATTCAACAGATTGAAGTAAATCAGTGAGATTAACTCGTCAAAACTGAACTCTTTTTCAGTGTCTCGCCGATGTCTCGGCCTCCGAGACACGATATATTTCCCTTTGAGACAGAGACCGAGACCAAGACAACAGTGTGCGAGACCGAGACGAGACACGAGACACACAATCACTGTATCGAGACATGTCTCAAGACACCCAACACTGCATATTGCCCTCGTGGTTAGGCACGCCAGTCAAACCCATTCATTGAGGAATGCCCATAAACTGATGAAGCTATATTCTGTGTCCGACAACAAAAGATTAAAAAAAAGAAACGCGTAAGGTTGTTTAAGAATAAACTTGAGTTCTGCATGCGATCACAAAGAAACTCCAAGCCGAAGCGATTTGGAAACTTTGTGGAGGCTTGATTTAATAAAGTGTTAAATTATTTCTGTGTTGTGTAAAGATGTTCAGAAGGATAGATGAACAGCCTGAAATATAAAGGTTTTGAAATATAAGATGTTATCATCAAGATATTCATCACTGAATTCCGCCATTTGCAAAACCAACCTGGGTATGCTTTTGTCTAACACTGCAGTCTATGGGGTAATAAAGGCTTGGCATTTCCGGTCACTTGTAGTTTTCCCCCACTTTTTGTGAAGCACATGATAATGCTATTGAAGTGCATTTTTCAGAGCTTCATATTTACACAATATAACAAAGAAATGACGCTTTGTCGGCAATAACCGCGTCAAGTACAGAGGACATCCGCTACTGCATACAGTAGGCCTATATCATCTGTGACGGAATTTTGTCTGAATAAGCATGACTAGGATGTCCTTTATAACAAAAATAAATGATGTTGCAAGAAGCCTTATTCATTTGCCTTATTTTGATGAATGAAAAAAAAAATGTCCAAGTGTCAGTGTTGTAGGAGAAAAAAACTATACTGTCTGTGACAGGGTCAATTATGCAGGAATAAGAAAAGTATTGGTATGATGTGAAGCCATCCAAATGGACATGGAGAATGACTCATGCTTGTGTGCGTAATATATTATGTAACTGTGTGAAATGGTACCGTGGTGTGCAATCCGTGCGAGAGAAAAGGTGGTTTTGTGAATCGAAAATTAATTAATCAAGAAAAGAAGAATGTTTATAGTTTATATATATATATATATATATATATATATATATATATATATATATATATATATATAGTGATCAGGTAACATATACAACAGCTTTGGCAACTCTCATAGAAATAAATACATGTGAGACAATTGAGAGAATTAATAGCGTAGCATGAATCAAAGTTCCCCAGAGCTGTCCTGGTTAAGCGAATTTGGAGTCGCCGAAACCACTGGCCCGTCTCCGTGGTCTAGTGGTTAAGGCATTGGCGTTCATAGCCAAAGGCCCGGGTTCGATTCCCGGCGGAGACATTTTTTCAACCTTTGCAAAAATTTCCAAAAATGGTAGGACAGCTCTGGGGAACTTTGATTCATGCTACGCTATTAATTCTCTCAATTGTCTCACATGTATTTATTTCTATGAGAGTTGCCAAAGCTGTTGTATATGTTACCTGATCACAAAATGTTAATTATTCCAACATATGCATGTATCCAAAAAGCATTCGCTCGGATCCAGCTGAGGTGTGCGGCAGGTCATTGTTCGAAACTCATCTGCCACCAACAAAGGAATTAATTAGTGAGGGTTGAAGATTTGTCAATCTGTCGGTTAAGCGAATTTGGAGTCGCCGAAACCACTGGCCCGTCTCCGTGGTCTAGTGGTTAAGGCATTGGCGTTCATAGCCAAAGGCCCGGGTTCGATTCCCGGCGGAGACATTTTTTCAACCTTTGCAAAAATTTCCAAAAATGGTAGGACAGCTCTGGGGAACTTTGATTCATGCTACGCTATTAATTCTCTCAATTGTCTCACATGTATTTATTTCCATGAGAGTTGCCAAAGCTGTTGTATATGTTACCTGATCACAAAATGTTAATTATTCCAACATATGCATGTATCCAAAAAGCATTCGCTCGGATCCAGCTGAGGTGTGCGGCAGGTCATTGTTCGAAACTCATCTGCCACCAACAAAGGAATTAATTAGTGAGGGTTGAAGATTTGTCAATCTGTCGGTTAAGCGAATTTGGAGTCGCCGAAACCACTGGCCCGTCTCCGTGGTCTAGTGGTTAAGGCATTGGCGTTCATAGCCAAAGGCCCGGGTTCGATTCCCGGCGGAGACATTTTTTCAACCTTTGCAAAAATTTCCAAAAATGGTAGGACAGCTCTGGGGAACTTTGATTCATGCTACGCTATTAATTCTCTCAATTGTCTCACATGTATTTATTTCTATGAGAGTTGCCAAAGCTGTTGTATATGTTACCTGATCACAAAATGTTAATTATTCCAACATATGCATGTATCCAAAAAGCATTCGCTCGGATCCAGCTGAGGTGTGCGGCAGGTCATTGTTCGAAACTCATCTGCCACCAACAAAGGAATTAATTAGTGAGGGTTGAAGATTTGTCAATCTGTCGGTTAAGCGAATTTGGAGTCGCCGAAACCACTGGCCCGTCTCCGTGGTCTAGTGGTTAAGGCATTGGCGTTCATAGCCAAAGGCCCGGGTTCGATTCCCGGCGGAGACATTTTTTCAACCTTTGCAAAAATTTCCAAAAATGGTAGGACAGCTCTGGGGAACTTTGATTCATGCTACGCTATTAATTCTCTCAATTGTCTCACATGTATTTATTTCTATGAGAGTTGCCAAAGCTGTTGTATATGTTACCTGATCACAAAATGTTAATTATTCCAACATATGCATGTATCCAAAAAGCATTCGCTCGGATCCAGCTGAGGTGTGCGGCAGGTCATTGTTCGAAACTCATCTGCCACCAACAAAGGAATTAATTAGTGAGGGTTGAAGATTTGTCAATCTGTCGGTTAAGCGAATTTGGAGTCGCCGAAACCACTGGCCCGTCTCCGTGGTCTAGTGGTTAAGGCATTGGCGTTCATAGCCAAAGGCCCGGGTTCGATTCCCGGCGGAGACATTTTTTCAACCTTTGCAAAAATTTCCAAAAATGGTAGGACAGCTCTGGGGAACTTTGATTCATGCTACGCTATTAATTCTCTCAATTGTCTCACATGTATTTATTTCTATGAGAGTTGCCAAAGCTGTTGTATATGTTACCTGATCACAAAATGTTAATTATTCCAACATATGCATGTATCCAAAAAGCATTCGCTCGGATCCAGCTGAGGTGTGCGGCAGGTCATTGTTCGAAACTCATCTGCCACCAACAAAGGAATTAATTAGGGAGGGTTGAAGATTTGTCAATCTGTCGGTTAAGCGAATTTGGAGTCGCCGAAACCACTGGCCCGTCTCCGTGGTCTAGTGGTTAAGGCATTGGCGTTCATAGCCAAAGGCCCGGGTTCGATTCCCGGCGGAGACATTTTTTCAACCTTTGCAAAAATTTCCAAAAATGGTAGGACAGCTCTGGGGAACTTTGATTCATGCTACGCTATTAATTCTCTCAATTGTCTCACATGTATTTATTTCTATGAGAGTTGCCAAAGCTGTTGTATATGTTACCTGATCACAAAATGTTAATTATTCCAACATATGCATGTATCCAAAAAGCATTCGCTCGGATCCAGCTGAGGTGTGCGGCAGGTCATTGTTCGAAACTCATCTGCCACCAACAAAGGAATTAATTAGTGAGGGTTGAAGATTTGTCAATCTGTCGGTTAAGCGAATTTGGAGTCGCCGAAACCACTGGCCCGTCTCCGTGGTCTAGTGGTTAAGGCATTGGCGTTCATAGCCAAAGGCCCGGGTTCGATTCCCGGCGGAGACATTTTTTCAACCTTTGCAAAAATTTCCAAAAATGGTAGGACAGCTCTGGGGAACTTTGATTCATGCTACGCTATTAATTCTCTCAATTGTCTCACATGTATTTATTTCTATGAGAGTTGCCAAAGCTGTTGTATATGTTACCTGATCACAAAATGTTAATTATTCCAACATATGCATGTATCCAAAAAGCATTCGCTCGGATCCAGCTGAGGTGTGCGGCAGGTCATTGTTCGAAACTCATCTGCCACCAACAAAGGAATTAATTAGTGAGGGTTGAAGATTTGTCAATCTGTCGGTTAAGCGAATTTGGAGTCGCCGAAACCACTGGCCCGTCTCCGTGGTCTAGTGGTTAAGGCATTGGCGTTCATAGCCAAAGGCCCGGGTTCGATTCCCGGCGGAGACATTTTTTCAACCTTTGCAAAAATTTCCAAAAATGGTAGGACAGCTCTGGGGAACTTTGATTCATGCTACGCTATTAATTCTCTCAATTGTCTCACATGTATTTATTTCTATGAGAGTTGCCAAAGCTGTTGTATATGTTACCTGATCACAAAATGTTAATTATTCCAACATATGCATGTATCCAAAAAGCATTCGCTCGGATCCAGCTGAGGTGTGCGGCAGGTCATTGTTCGAAACTCATCTGCCACCAACAAAGGAATTAATTAGTGAGGGTTGAAGATTTGTCAATCTGTCGGTTAAGCGAATTTGGAGTCGCCGAAACCACTGGCCCGTCTCCGTGGTCTAGTGGTTAAGGCATTGGCGTTCATAGCCAAAGGCCCGGGTTCGATTCCCGGCGGAGACATTTTTTCAACCTTTGCAAAAATTTCCAAAAATGGTAGGACAGCTCTGGGGAACTTTGATTCATGCTACGCTATTAATTCTCTCAATTGTCTCACATGTATTTATTTCTATGAGAGTTGCCAAAGCTGTTGTATATGTTACCTGATCACAAAATGTTAATTATTCCAACATATGCATGTATCCAAAAAGCATTCGCTCGGATCCAGCTGAGGTGTGCGGCAGGTCATTGTTCGAAACTCATCTGCCACCAACAAAGGAATTAATTAGGGAGGGTTGAAGATTTGTCAATCTGTCGGTTAAGCGAATTTGGAGTCGCCGAAACCACTGGCCCGTCTCCGTGGTCTAGTGGTTAAGGCATTGGCGTTCATAGCCAAAGGCCCGGGTTCGATTCCCGGCGGAGACATTTTTTCAACCTTTGCAAAAATTTCCAAAAATGGTAGGACAGCTCTGGGGAACTTTGATTCATGCTACGCTATTAATTCTCTCAATTGTCTCACATGTATTTATTTCTATGAGAGTTGCCAAAGCTGTTGTATATGTTACCTGATCACAAAATGTTAATTATTCCAACATATGCATGTATCCAAAAAGCATTCGCTCGGATCCAGCTGAGGTGTGCGGCAGGTCATTGTTCGAAACTCATCTGCCACCAACAAAGGAATTAATTAGTGAGGGTTGAAGATTTGTCAATCTGTCGGTTAAGCGAATTTGGAGTCGCCGAAACCACTGGCCCGTCTCCGTGGTCTAGTGGTTAAGGCATTGGCGTTCATAGCCAAAGGCCCGGGTTCGATTCCCGGCGGAGACATTTTTTCAACCTTTGCAAAAATTTCCAAAAATGGTAGGACAGCTCTGGGGAACTTTGATTCATGCTACGCTATTAATTCTCTCAATTGTCTCACATGTATATATATATATACATATATATATATATATATACATATATATATATATATATATATATATATTAAATTTAGAAAAAATGATTATTCACTTCAATGGAAAAACCACTGACTGTGCAAGCTAAGAGCAGCAAAGGATAATTTTCAAGAGTTTTATGGTTTACAAGTTATGGGGCGCCAGCAACTCTACATGGTAGCAAACTATTTTGGTGCTTCGTGGTGACTGTGTACACAAACAAATATGTTTCTTTGCGATAATGTAGTTTTGTTTTGAACAAAATGTGATGAAAAAATGATAAGATATATACCTGGTACTCCATGTTCTACAGTGTCAAGTTCTACTTTGTTTATTTTTTGTTTGGAAACGATCAAGAATCGAAGAAAATATGGACATTGCCTTGATTTTGAATTATGCACTTTCTGCTTTTTGTAAAGTTTCTGTCAAGAAAGAATCGAAAGGAAAACAACAAAAAGGGACTGTCGAATATTTTTTTTTCTTTCGTAAGAAATCATTTTACAGAAGATACAGAAAGGTCAAAGATTTTCCATAAGCATAAGTATAAACAAAATGGAAGCGCCCTCGCACTTAACGAAATGTACATCCAAAAGCTTTCTGTTTAATACCGATACGAAAGATATCATGTAATCATTAAAGAATATAAGGGAAACTAATTCACAACCGCATTTAAAAACATAAAAAGATGTTTCTAAAAGAACCTGATTTATGTATAGACAACCAGAAAGGATTATGTTACTATCGTGCATACAAACAATTAAACAGTTACAAACTGTTGTATTTGTATAATGACATCGATCATGTCGATACGGTAGTCGTAATACTGATCGTGAATATATACGAATCATAATTTTTTAACGTCTTTATTTGTTTCATTGTCGCGATAAGCTCTCATCACGCTGAACATTATCCACTTCGTGCCACAACATGGAAATCTTATTAAGGACCTCTGTTGATAATGGAAAGCTGACACTATCTTCCTTTATTCAAATTTTTGCTGTTCATAGTACTCTTTTAATCCATTCTAATTGATTTCATTTCCATTCAAAAGCAAGGAAATGACTGTTGTGAAGATTTTATCTGATTTTAGCTTGTTTCCATAGATATCTTACTTCTCTGAATAGGATATTAAATCATTTTTTTTTCGACTTACGTTCCAAACGTCTCTCCTTCTTCCAGTGTCTCCGGGAGCTGTGCCCCGCGAGTCTCGGGCAGGAGGAGGATGAGAAGTCCGGCAGCTATGGACATCACCCCGAAGATGAGAACCGGTAGCGGCTTCCATGTGTTATCCAGAAGAAGGATTATAGGAGCCAAGATACCCGCGATACGGGCACTCATTGAACAAATACCAACACCAACACTCCTAGAAACATGATATAATTAACGATATTTAACAACATGTAAGAGAGTTTTTTATTAGCAGGTATAAATACCAAAATCCCTTTGATAGCGAAATGGCACAAAACGAAGTCCAACATAACAAGAAAAAACATGCAAACGTGTAGGAGATAAAGGAGAAACGGAAAAACAGTTTCGAAAATGGTTTAATGTTTAAAGTCTGCGGCTAATATTTTCAGGGACTGATCCGTGATTTCGTAAAAGGGACGAAGCAAAACTCGGGCCTCCCCAACCTCGCCCCACCTCCGTCATTAGGGTTTTTACTAAATGAGGGGGGGGGGGAATCCTTAAAGATGCCCCTTTTGTTGCAATTTTAAAGAGATTAATGAATTTTGATGGGGGCACGGCCTAAACAAAGGAAAATAGTCCCATAGTCTGAGGCTACCATTTTCAGGGGCTGATCCCTGATTTCGTAAAAGGGATGAAGCAAAACTCCCGGGTGGGGGGGGGGGGGGGGGGGAGGGGAGTTTATATACAAGGTGGACATATACAAGGTTCGTACACACAAAAAACGCGTAAAAAGGGTTGTTTTTCACGGACAGGCGATGTACGCGTGTACAGTGAAAAGGGTATCAAAATTGCAAAAATCAGGGGGAAAGGGTATACTTTACAACAGCTTGGGTTGAAAATACTTGTTTAGGGGGGAGGAAACATGACAAAATACTTGTTTAGGATGGGGAAAACATGACAAAATACTTGTTTAGGGTGGGGAAAATAGACAAAATACTTGTTTAGGGTATTCTGAGATCGAAGGATAATTACTTGTTTAGGGTCCATTTTGAAAGTCCATCTACTAGCATGGTGTCCACCTTGTAATGACAGTGCCCTCCCCCCCCCCCCCCCCCGGGCAAAACTCCTCCCCACCTCATCTCTCGTCATTATGGGCATTTTATGGTTTTTACTAAACGAGGTAAAACCTCCCAAAATTTCCCCTTTAATCATGGTCGTAAACGTAAAGATATAAATGAATCTTTATAGAGGCAGGACCTAAATAAAGGGGGAGGGGAATATTTTCACAGTTGGTCCACTTTCGATGCGATAAGAGATACGTTACCTAACAGGTGTTGGGAAGAGCTCAGCTGAGAAGACGTAAACGATAGCAAATGATGCAGAGATTCCAAACTTTCCAATCATTGCCACTGTTGTACGCCACGGTCCAATAGCTATATTCAGTGGAAGGAGAAAGATTTGATGATCCTATGCCAATAACCATGATAACCGACAATGATCTGTGCACCAGCTTGCTTGAAATCAAAATTCAGGACCTTTCATTAAACGATTGATTATGTATTCGAAATGATCTGACCTGAATTTCTTGTTAAATGAAAATGCCTTCACATCATCAAATATTGATTTAATGTAATTTCAACACATGTTCAATGAATATAAAGCGGCTTTGGTGATTAAAATAATATTCTGGATTTTCACAGCCCCTTATACATCTCCGATGTCTCTAAAGGTTTTACAGAAATTCAAGCATTCTTTATCTGTTCTTTTTTTACAAGTTGAAAAGCGCCTTGAGCATTCAATCAAAATGAAAAAAGACGCTATAGAAATTCTATCTATTGTTATTATTATCATCACTGTTATTATTATTATTATTATTATTATTATTATTATTATTATTATTATTATTATTATTATTATTATTATTATTATTATTATTATTATTATTTTCCTTTATCCACAACTTGATGAAACAGCAACCGGACTTCTTCCAGAAATCTAGGGTTATCTGTTCTCTATTCTGTCAAACAAGTCCTCTTTTCATTGTTCATTTCTCTTTCTAGTTCAAGACCTTTCGTAGGATGTGAGCTGTCCCAAGCAAGCTTGCCTTCTGTATCGTTTCAAAGGACACCTCGACTCCTAGATCAGCCAGGAAGCTTCTGTGCCTGGTTGTTACAGTTCCTAAGGCTCCAATGACTATGGGTACTACCTTCGCCTTCACCTTCCATATCCTTTTCAGCTCCCATGCCAGGTCGTTATACTTCTGTATCTTTTCCTCCTCTTTACGCCAAGCTCTGCAGTCTCCTGGAATCGCAATATCTATGATGAGACATTCCTTCTCCTTCTTTTATAAGAGAACGACGTCTGGTCGACTAGCTTGAATAACCTTGTCTGTCTGGATATTATTATTATTATTATTATTATTATTATTATTATTATTATTATTATTATTATTATTATTATTGTTATGATTATTATTATTATTATTATTATTATTATTATTATTATTATTATTATTATTTTTATTATTAATCATTATTATCATTATTAATATAATCATTATCATCATCATCATCATCATCATCAACATTAAACATCATTACCCCGCTAATCGGAGTCAGGCTCGCCCGCACACAACGTATGCACCTTCTAAATTCCCTGGCATTCCAGCCAGGCGCCTTTTGCAGACGCTTACAGTGCTAAACAAACCACAGTGATTTTTGCATTCTACCGGTAATACCCGGGTGAAGTGTCAAATGTAATGTTATCTTGCCAATGGATACTAGTGCCGCACCGGAGTTCGAACCTACGACTTTCGCATTTCCAGTCAGGTGTTTAGACCACTCGACTAAGACACCTCTAATCACCTTTTAATCGTGTTTGGGAATTTTTAAGATGAGTGGCGTAGCTAAGGGTTTAGAGTACAATGTCCCCAAAATCAGCGGAGAAAAAAAAAGAGAAATAAAAAAGGGAGAGGGAGAAAGCAGAAAAGATAGGCTACTATAATTCTTCCTGCATTTACTAATGATTGGCCTGGGGTGTTTCATAAAGCTGTTCGTAAAGTTACGCATGACTTTACGAACAGCTTGAATATGGCAAGCCAAATGGGATTCTCAGTCATTATAAATCGCATCAGCTAATTTGAAATATGCAGACGTAGATTAACATGACTACTTTTTACAAACATTGTTCAGGTTATTATTGCGAAGTATATTTTTTTGCCACGATTCAAATGAGATTACGGGAAATGCAGGCACACTTCGTTAAAACTTTTGGCATCCCATTTGGCACTTCATATTCAAGTCGTTCGTAAAGTCATGCGCAACTTTGCGAACAGCTTTATGACCCCCCCCCCCCCCGTTATATCGCATTTCGGACACTGAGTAAGACAACCCCCCCCCCCCCCCACCCCCTTGATGGTGCCAGTGCCCACTTAATGTAAAAACTCATACTACACCTCTACTACAGAATGCAAACTCACGTGTGAAGATGGTGCATAGACAGGCGACGCCACCGCCAACCATATAAGCAAACATACTCCACTTGCGTCCTATGTACTCGATGGCGAAGATGCAGCTGATGTAGGCTGGGAATTCGACAGCGCCGGAGATGAAGAAAGCGATGTAGACATTGACACCAAGATCGGACGTGCTGAGGGACAGTCCATAGTAGACCATGGTGTTCACGAACCTGTCAAAAAAAATGAAAGAAGTTACAGTGGTGAAATAAAAAAAGCATCAACAAAGTCACACCGTCACACCGTCCACCAACATCTTTCATGTCACTACCGCCAGCAGTAGCATGGGTGGCGCTACAGGGGGGGGGGGGCAGGGAGCGACTGCCGCCCCCATGATTTTTTTAATGACCAAAAAGAAAAAAAAAGAGGAGAAAAGGAAGAAGAAAGAGGAGAAAGAAGAACGAACAGTATGGGAGAAGGGGGGTTGGGTCATGTACCCCCAATTTTTTCATTTAAAACGTAAATAAACTCACCTATGGGTCATCTTGCCCCCCCCCCATCAAAATACCCTGGCGCGGCCCCTGAGCATTGGTATCGTTATCAAGATTATGAATCATGGACATGGCGGCACCATTTTCACAACCACCATAATCCATCGAATGGATCGTCCTCATCACCAACACCCTCATCACCACCACAACCACCATCATCATTTTTATCACCACCACAACCATCACCATCACCTCGTCATCATCATCATCATCATCATCTCCCTTGTCACCATCGCTATCAGGCCATCCAAGTCATCTGAGAACTTACCAGTTAAACATGAGATTGAGTGTTCGTTTTCTTAGGTTTGGTGTACGGAAGAGATCAATAGCTGTTGCCTGTCGAGCATTAGCCGCTGCTTCCTGCGATCGAATAATATTGCGCTTCATAAATCATCTTTATCATAAAACTTTAAACGAAGAAAAAATAATTATTGTCATCAAAGTATATTGCTGTAAGCATATTGCTGTTAGGGGTACCACATGACGTCACTGAAAGTTAGTAGTAGAGTACTAAGACTTGTAGGCCTATTGTTAATTATACCGCATGGTGACTATTTTCTGCTATGCATTATAAAGTACTTAATTATGTTTATGACTGAAAATGGTGAATAAAACAACTTCAACATGAACATGAACTTGAATTCACCCGTTACCTGTTCTTTGATGTCCTCCTGGGTGAAGATCGGTTCTGGTAGCTTGGCTTTGTTCACCTCGGCTGCTTTCTTAATGATCCTGGTGGCTTCCTCAGTACAACCTTTACTGATCAACCAACGAACAGACTCGGGAATAAACCTGATAAATAAAAAACAAACAAAAAAACATGAGACTACACACGAGACTACACAATTATAAAAACTAACTTGGAGAAGGAGTTGGTCTAGCGGTAACGTCCGCAGTCAGCCCTTTGTCTTCGCCGCAAACTGACTCTAATCGGACCCAGGTTCGAGTCTGATTCATGTTATGTCTTTCGGATGGTGAAGTGAAAGGTCGGTCCCAGACGTAAATAAACATACTTGAATACATGTTTGTTAAAACCAAATTCAACAACAACAACAACTAATTTTGCATAAAACGGAGTGGTGTGCAACTCCCGTAGGAAGCCTTATTCTTCTCACTGATCCTGATTGCTTCCTCGGTACAGTTTTTGCTGCTAATCAACCACTGAACAGACTCAGGAACAAACCTGATCAATGACATACAAAACAAAGACATTCTAGCTAAGCGCCATGAGCGCCCATCTCAGGCGATTGACAAGGGCCCTTCATCATTATCAGGGATCGTGAGATTAGATCGTTTACTTCGGCTATCATTTGTGAATTATTTTTGTGTGACATATCTCTGCTAACGGAAACCCCTTTCTTCATTACTAGCCATTAATACCATAAATCGTTTTTCCCGTTTCAAATCAACATGTCGAATAGTACTAAGAAATCTATACCGTTGGGGAAGCAGTGTCATTTGTGGTGTTTAAAGGCATATTTCGGGTAATTA
Source organism: Echinometra lucunter (assembly GCA_029962745.1). Classification (NCBI taxonomy): domain Eukaryota; kingdom Metazoa; phylum Echinodermata; class Echinoidea; order Camarodonta; family Echinometridae; genus Echinometra; species Echinometra lucunter. Next base: position 13,332,937 of record CM057160.1, read on the forward strand.
TTTGCAAGAGACTTACGGGAAGAGTGGAAACATGAGGAGGATGGGTGCGGTAATGGCAAGCTGTAAGATCCACCAATCCCTTATGAAGTAGGCAAGGACAGCGAGCAGCATGTAACCAACAGAGAAGAATAACATGATGACAATACCTGCAATGACTCGTTTACTCGGACCCACAAACTCCGTTCCTACATTTAAAAAAAAAAGAAAAAAGAAAAAAGGGAAAGAGGAAATATGAACACAATCATGACAATGATAATGAAGATCATAGATGACAATGGTAAATGATAATAATGCTGATGCTTATGGCGATTTTAATAATAATCATAATAATGATGATAATAATAATAATGGTAATGATGATAATCATGAATATCGTAGTATCAACAAAGCAACTATCAACTAAACATTATAACAAATAGATAAAACAAATAGTTTACCAAGAAAACGAAGATCGCATAACCATTTATGAAACAAATAATATAAATGTTTTGGTGTTATCATTATACATCCATCGTCGGTACCTATACAGAAAAATCCAAACACCACTGGCTCTATCGCCTCGGATGACGGACTACTCCCAAATGCCTTAATTGCAGAGTTCAGTTGGTTCGTATTAACGCCCTCTTTGACGCAGATTATACCTTTATAAGTACATGTATAAGTTCATAAGTGAATGAAAGAATATTTCCTACCTATGACGAATGCTAGGAGAAAGACGCCCATGTTAGCCGAGGCCAGGATGATACGAAATATGGTATAGAACCAATAACTAGGCGAGAAAGCGATGACCAGACCACTCAGGAACTGGATCAACAAGGCCAAAAAGAGAATCTTACGACGTCCGAATCTAAACAATGTCATAAAAGTCATTTTAAATAGTTGCTTTACTTCTAAGGTCTAAAATTGACTGCATATACTTTAATTGATGTGAAGATCTAATCAATTCAAGGTAATAAAATACTTAGTTGTAAGTAGATCCACACACTTAGAATTAAGGTTCAAATTTTGCACACTAAATGCAACACCGGCAGCACCTTTTGGGTGCAATTTTGCACCCTACATGAAAAACGTGCAAAGATGCACCCTTTTGTACTTGTTTGCACCCGAAAATGCCTGTCTGCACCCTTAAAGGTGCAACTATGCACCTTTAAGGATGCAGAAACTTTTGCATTGAAAAGGGTGCAGATTTGCACCTTCCCTAAAGGATACAACTCTGCAAAATGTAGCTCACCATGCTCACTGCACACTTAAAGGTGCACAATGCTTCTTTAGGTGCAAAGTTGTACCCATGAAGGAGTTCCAAGTGCTGAATTTGAAGGTGCAAAATTCAACCTTTTATCATGTTTATTCTTAGTGTGCACAAAATATGTGGCATGGGCATTCCTCCCCCCCCCCTTTTTTTTTTCTTCCTTTCCTCCTTTTCAGTGGGTATAAGATTTCATCACGAATAAAATCCCTTCTCGTGCAACTGCCGATAGAATGACTCGACGTTTCGCGAAGGGTGATTATTATCGGCCCAAAGAGGGGAGTATCATAATCAGCAATGAGACATTAATATAAATTAGTTAAATTCAAATTGTGACCATTGCGACGGAAGTGAAATTCCAACAGAAATAAACAAACAGTGAACTATAATCTGCAAAAACAAATTTGATAGACAAAGAACTAACGATTTTTTTTTTAAAAAGCTTAAAACTGTGTTTAGGATTTTAGGATATAAAAATACAAAAGAGTACATGAAGGAGAAGGGGAAAGTAATGCATTAAAAATTATGAATGAAGTCTTACATGTCAGAGAGACTTCCAAACAGCACAGACCCAATGAGAACACCAGCAAAGAAGAGGGACTGAGCTAGACTATCACGGTCTTTCTTATTGCATACTAAGTCGAACTGAAATATTGAAAGAAATCAATTATTTCAAACAGTTATCAAGAAAAAAATAACAACATACGAGGATAGAGCCTTTTCATCGGTTGCTCCGCGCCTTTGGAACTCTTTACCAATCCAACTTCGTAACTGTATCAACCTCGATACCTTAAAATCAGAACTTGCGGTATATCCTCTCTTTTCCTGCAACTGTGAATAATATAACATTTGACATATTGAGGGAGCCGGAGCAGGGCGCCTTTGAATGTTCTCCAGATAAATGGTTCTATATATGTGTTGTTCATCATTATAATCATCATCATCATTATCATCATCATCATCATCATCATCAACATCATCATCAATTTCACTGTTTTCATCCATGCATTTCATAAATATTCCCTTCTTTCTATCAATTTAAAGGTTTTTTTCTGCTTTGTAAGTCACTTTCACTACTGAAATATAATCACACATGAAAAACATTGATAAACTATCTGGGCCTATTTTTTATGCAAAGTAATTTCAGAAACACCACATGATCTTTGTATAGCTGGAAAGGGGGAGGGGCGATATTTTCCCGCATGATGTATGATATTTTGAATCATAAAGTCTTTTTTTCATGGGGAAGGGGTTGCCGTTGACCAAATGAAATCGAGTATGCCAATGCCAATAATCATGAACCTCGCACAAAGATTGAAGGGCAAAGACAATGTTGCTTCATCCTAATATTTCTTCGCTCTCTGTTTTGCTCCATACTCCAATATGTTTGTTTTCGTCGTTTTTCGCTGTGTTTTGAGCACCTCATGGACATGATGGAAGGCGTTTTTTTTTAATCGAATATCTTTCTTTTTTATCGAATAAATGTCCTTCACAGATATACATATTTCGTTGAAATAAGTCACCTCTGAAATGATAGAAGACTTGTATTGGGACCTATCGTAGACCCATCCCTCGTTGCATAGAACGACGTCGGTGTCGTTGTAATACTGCGGGTCAAGACCAGGATAGAAGTCCAGGTCATCCACCATGGCATACTTAAAGCATTGAAACATGTCGTCTCCTTCGGTGTGATTGAGGGGTACGCTGGCGTTACGTTTCGCCTCCACACATTGTTCCGGCGTGTAATCCCACCTACTACAGTCCTCGTCCTCCCACGCTGATACCTACCAATCAATAAAATACAGAAAACCTCATGTAACACCTGTTTACTAATTTCCTGCATTCTCGTCGAAGAAAAAATCCTTAGACAACTAAGAAGTTAGCCAGAGGCTTTCCTGACATAGCAACAACTAATGAATGCAAACTATACATAACAGGTGAATTGAATAGATGGTAATCAAGGGTTCTGATGGAGAGAAACATACATGAATTTGAATACATTAGTAAACAAGTCTATTTAGCATCGTTGATGCATCAATATTTTGTTCATTGTAGCAGAAGCCACTATGAACACGACGGACAAAGAAAGCGGACAAAATAAACAACCCCTCATTCTACCCTTCACAATGGTTCTGGTAGTCAAAAGAACATCCCTTCACTGCTATTGTCTTAAATATGTGGAACAGGTGTCACATGCATATTCACCTGGAACTACATGATCAAACATAATAGCAGTGAAGGGATGTTCTACTGATTACCAGAACCATTGTGAAGGGTAGAATGAGAGGTTGTTTATTTTGTCCGCTTTCTTTGTCCGCCATGTTCATAGTGAGCATTGCCTATCATTGCCTATCAAAAATTTGAAATTGAGACATAAAGATGAAGAGAAGTGAAAAGCATGAATAAAAGCAGAAAACAAGAAGGGAAATCAACTTGAAGTTAACGATGCGAGTGAGTAATAAGTAGTCTTCAAGGCCTCGGTCACTTTTGACCGATAATGATACCGATAACGAGATTTTTTGTTTTTTAATTAAAGAACTCTGTTCCGATATATACCAATTCAATGAAAGTTTGCATGGTTTTCTATATCTATTGATTGAATGAAAACAAAAGAATACCATAAATCAAACAGTGCCTGCTAACAACAGGCTCGAGCATAATATAGGACTATTCACATGTAAACACAAAAGTTTTGTTGTTGTGGTGCTGGTTTTTGCTTGTTTGTTTGTTTTAACACACATACACACGTTGGTACTAATTATGCCTATAGCAGGATGAAAGCACGGTAAAAGAGCAATGTAGATGAAATGCCTTGCTCAAGGACATAATAGTGCCATGCCGGGGATCGAACCCACGATCTTCCCGTTTCCAATCAAGTGTTTTAAACCACTCGACTTAGACACCACTACTGTAATGGAAAGTCTCATTACATCGTTATTCCTTCCAGTATGTGAATGAGGCCTAGCTTTATATCCATCGCTGTAATATCCCACCGCTGACACCGACATGATCGAGCAGTCCAGGAGGTGATGTCAAAAACTCACATTCAGAGTCAAATGTTCTCTGACTTCATCGTTCGGAACTTAACTAAAATGTGACTTATGATGATACCTTAGTTAGACTCTTGTTATTTTTTTTTTTTACTGTTTCTTCTTCTTTTTCTTTTTTTCTTCCTTTTTTTTTTTTTTACTGATTTTTTCCATTTTTGTTCAATACCTATTACGGGAGGGGGGTGTGCTTAAATGTGAAACTGTACGTATTTTGTGTTAGAAAGAGCAGAAAACTGATACCTATATCAGTAAATTTCAATGAAAAGAATTTTTTTAAATCTTTAAAATCGCAGAGTTATACACCATTCCTTTAAGAAATGAGTGATATATTTTGCACCTATTTTGATGACGCATCGCTGTATATTTGAGTTCAAAAATTTTAGAATTAAATACATGGGAAATGGCAGAAAACGTAATTAATTCAGGTCATGTCTTTTTCGGACAAATCTGAAATCCCTCATTAATATTCAGTGCATATAACAAGTATACCCAAATTTGACAGCTTTTAATAAATAAGATAATAACTGTATAATCTGTTATAAGCTACTGAAATCCTTGCATCTGATTGGCTGAAAGCAAATTTGTCATTGAAATGTTCTTACTACAATAACAAGTTTTATGAAACGGAGCAGCCATGGAATTTATTTCATGTTAAAGAGTAATTCATATTTTATCTGATGATAACTGCGCCTCCACGGATGAATGATCAGCAAGCTTTTCTATAAGTATTGTCAGTCCTTCTGTACCAAGTTGGGTCAAGTTACATGCATGTGTACTCCTAGTCCCAAATATTTTAGAGGCATTGGCTAACTCTGTGAGCACCCGATTTTAAAAATTCTCAAACTAAGATAAAACATGCGTATGAGTACCTGTATTTGTACTCAAAAACCCTGCTTTGTGTTTCGATACGTCATTACTGGAAGTTATCCACTTTATATGAACTTTCAGAGGTCCTTTTTTTATTTCATCGGATAATCTTAATTCCTTTCAAACAGTCTCTGTTAACTTTTTGTATCACAGTATTTGAAAACTATCTGTTCATTAACCAGTTGCACTATTTCACTTGCGCAAAGTGCATCTGAGTCAACTATCAAGAATTCTTAAAGGGTTCCTAACTTCAAAACTTTAGGAAATGCAGGGAGGAAAACATGGATTGATAACTACCAATGTTACAGATACCAGACCGTCCATGAAAAGATCGCATTCCAAATAAAATGTATCCTTTTTGAATGTCTCAATAAGCAAATTTTCTTTAAAAAATAAGGGGTGCTAATGAAGCCAAGATTGTGTTATGCCACTGGGAATATAAGAAATTTTGCTTGAATAAATGGGCATTTTCTTGAATCGAGATGACAATGAATTTTTTTAAATAGTGCAAAATTAAAACAAATAACTCGATAACAACTTTCAGACTAAAACATCAAATGCATAAGTGCTTTTGAATCACATTCATTGCTTCAGACCAAACTGGGGGTATTTCACAAAGACTAAGAGTGACTAAAATCGCACTTAACAATGGCTGGCCATTCATGCCACTGTTTTCTTTCACCATGGATCTCTCAAAGAATTTGCAAATCATGGTCACAAATCTGCAGAATTGACAATTTTTATAGTTCATTGATGAAGAAAACAAAAAACGTAAATTCTTCAAATTTGTGACAATGATTTGATTATCCTTTGAGAGACCGATGGTGAAAGCAAACAGTGGCATGATCCATGAATGGCCTGCCATAGCAAAGAGCGATTTGAGTCAGTCTTAGTCTTTGGGGGGGCCCACAAGGGGGCCATGGCCCCCTATTGATCGGTGAGCCCAAAAATAGATATGAAAAAATGAGGAAAAATTGAAATAAAACTTACTCTACCCCTACCCTGGGAAAGGAAAGTAAGACATAAATATGTCACTTCTCATATAAGCTACCCCTAATACTGAATTTTAGTGTGCAGAAAATGCCATTTTCATGCACGAATTTACAAAAATCTCCCTATCGTAGGAGGGGTATCCCCTCTTCCACCCCGGTTGCTTCGCTCCCTCGCCTGAGCCCCCGCTATGCCACTTCTCATATAATAAGTTAGACCTGTGCAGAAATTCCATTTTCGTTCACGAATTTTCAAAAATTTTATTACCGTGGGTGGGATGTACACCCTCCCACACCCTCGACCCCCCCCCCCTGTTGAAAATTTCTGGATACGCCATTGCGCATAATTCTAACCACTTTCTTACATACAAATTGTAATGTTCAGTATAAGGCATACATATCACGGGATATCAAACACAAGCGTAAAAAAATCTGCTTTTTAATGAAATGTTCGTTAACCAAACTCAGAATAAATTTTGTGAATATGACTTCCTTACATGTCACCCCGGCATGTCACATTTCGTATAACAAAAAAAAAATCTAGGCAGTATCTATTCTGTTACTGTAATCAATTTTGATAGTCATATATCAAATAAAAATTATACACACATGTGTTTACCTTTTTCCTTTCAATAAAAAAAATCAAGACACAGGTTTTTTTGTTAACGTTTCAAAATATGGAGAATATTTCTCAGTCTCTTGCATTATCCTGCTTCAAACACAAATGTCAATTTATTTTTGCACACTTTTATATACTTTGAATAATTTTACATGTACCCCTTCCAATAATTTTCTTGTTATTTCATGAATAGATGCATGCGCGCTTTTTTCTACAGAGAAAAAATGTCAATTTTACTTTTGAGAGATTTATTTCCACTTGTTTGCATGACCTGAGACATATCACCATCTTTGCTGTCTGCTTTAGGCCTAATCAACAGACACATGAATTACTTATACGACATTTGATGTACCTGACAATGACAATGACAATGACAATGATTTTATTTCTTTGACGGCCCCTCCTGGGGGGCATGGATGAAATATAACAGGTTATAGCAATGGCAATGACTGGCATAAGAAAAATACAAACAAAGGGGAAAAAAGAAACAAACATGATAATAATAAACATATGTACAATATAAGAGCAATAATAATAACTGGCACAAATTGAGCCAACCACCCCCAGAGAGTAGCAAAAGCTATAATACCCGTATTTTGTTCTCCTCAATCCGGAAACCGGAACAAAGACACACACCACTCTGAGCACATGTGGGCGCAATCCAACAAAATCTGAAATCATGTCCTAATACAAGACTGTAACCACTACAGTCGACTACATTAAAGATGACATCAAAATTTGGACATAATTAATTTACAAAACCTTGAAAGGTTTTTCAAGTCTTTCGTATTTCTCATATTAAACAACTTGTGCATTTTAAGAACATTTGGTCTGACAAGATAATACCCTCTAATTAAAGCTTTCCTTTCACTTACAAGAGCAGGACAATTAAACACAAAATGAAACTCGTCACCTGGCTCATGTGAGTCACATAACGTACAAAATTGCAGACCCTGATTGGGCAAGTAACGACAATTAGCAACAGGCAATCTATGATTTCCACAATGATTTTTACAGAGTTTAATCCTATCTGCAAAATCTAATTTCACTAAATAGTTCTCAAAACCAAAATCTTGTTTGAATATCCTATAATTCATGCATAAAAGTTTCTGTTAATTTCAGCATTCCATTCCTGTTTTGCAATATCATCCCATCTGAGACTCACAGTTGACTTAATCCACTTAACATCCAGAACCATATCTTCAACAGTCCACAGGTTAGACATCCCGCATTTATCCAAAATGTCTTTCATGAAGTTGACGTAAAAGCCTATAAATCATACTAGACAATTTTGATTGAGAGACTTGATACTCTAATTGACACAGGATTACGTAACAATTTCTATTGTGTGGATATTTGACTCCTCAGTGAGGATATTGGACTTGCTAAATGGACATTTGATTTCCCTTTTGAAAGCGATTTCTATTGTAACTGATTCTATTGTATGTGGCTATTTTAATTCTCTGTGGACGTCTTATATACCTGTTTGGATATTTGTCAAGCTTTAGTGTACTTTTGATTTCCCTATTGACACTTGAATTACCTACTATGACATTGACCTGGAAAACCTAAAGCACGATATTTGATCACGAAACACGAAGAAGAGTTCATGAATGCCTTCCGGCATGTCCGGTTGATTCATTCACTAATGATTTTAACATAGTTAGACCTGCTTTCTAGCAAATAATGTAAGGTTAAAAAAATACTCACTGGAACACTCACTAGGGTAATTCTAAAGAGGGTCACGGGAAATCTTTTAACGAAGAACTGTCATCACACTATTCTGTATTTAACTGAAACCTGATATCAAATAAAGGTGCAATGTCTGGTGTTGTCACTCTATATTCAAAGGTGTAACCATGATCGCTCGACAACCCAGAATTTGACCCCTATTTTGCGGTGTTTCAAGTACATTTTCAGTCATTTTTACCCCTATTTGGCACAAAACGGGTACAAATTGGCCTTTAAAACATACCCCTATTTTTCGCATTCCAAGTACACTTTTACTAAACCACCCCTTTAAAATTCAACTCACGTCTGAGTCAAAAACAGAAAATTGCAAACAAGGACCAGAGGAAAAAAACACCCTTTTTCAATTTCGAGTACAAGCTCAAAAACACCCTTTTTTTCGATTTCGAGTACAAGCTGATGAAAACAACTTTTTTTTTTCAAAATACCGAACATGCTCAAAAAAGACCCTTTTTAAAGTGAAATTTCGAACGATCATGCGTACACGAAGTCAATACAGAGTGACCGGGGTGCAAAGAATTTCAATAAGGCCGTACATATGCCGGACATATTGTCACATTAGATATTCCGTTCTCAGTTAACGACTTACATATTGTACTTTCCTGGTCACAGTCAGGACAGTGGTGCCCTTTGTTTAATCTTTTTTTTTCATAAGTAAAGTCCACTTTTTGAAATGTATACTAGGTAATTTCAGTTTTGAATAACTATATGGAGTAATGGTTTTAATAGTACCGACGATGCTCAAGTGTTTGTAATTGATGTATAACGATTTGATGTATTGATGTATTCAAACAGCTAGTTTATGTTATAGCCTACAAAATTTAGCCTACGGCTGCAAGGCATCTTTTCATGAAACCATCATGGAATGGAACTGAGATCACTAAAATATGACCCGAATGGCAAATTTCTTACCATACAGAAAGAAGGAAAGGCGTGATTTTAGGAAATCATATAAGCGCAAGAGGTGGGTTTTCATCATCTCAAGCTCAGCAACAGCCGGCTGTTTGGGGGATCAGTAGTCTAGATTCTGGACTCTTTTTATGAAGTTTTTATATTCCGCGAAACAGATGCTAAACTCACTGTACGCGTCAAGTCGAGTGATGGCGCGATCCCGAGAACCTGTTCGTCCGGGCGGACAGGTTCTCCAGAGTTCTCGGGATCGCGCCATCACTCGACTTGACGCGTACAGTGAGTTTAGCAGCTGTTTCGCGGAATATAAAAACTTCATAAAAAGAGTCCAGAATCTAGACTAGGAGATCAGGGGTATTAGCCCAAACTCCGCGCTGAAGCGTGCAATCGCATCCACATCGGCTCGAGCTCCAATACCTTAGTGTACGTGTATTGCAGTAATCATAGCTCGAGCTGTAGCCCGATGTTGGCGCCAGACTAGATTCTACGGGGGGGGGGGGGGGCGCTGAGGGGTTCAAGCCCCCCCCCCAAAAAAAAAAATATATATAAATAAAATAATAATAATAATAGTAAATAATGATATATATATATATATATATATATATATATGTATATATATATATATATATATATATATATATATATATATATATATATATATATATAAGGGATTGTCGCCCCTGACTGGATTACTATTATACGAGCTGCTTACTCATCGCGATTACATGATTAAAGGAATGCCAGTCATCATCGTCAGCTCAGTCGTTTTGTCCCTCGATCCCGGGGACCAGTGTCTTCGTATGCCCCTGATCTGCTGGTATTACTGTAGGTATCATCCTTTGCAACTAGGTCAATGCACACTGTTCGGTTGATTTCCTTTGTCGAGTCCAAAACGAATTACCATGCCACTTTTGTGAAGGTATATGCTACCTGACACTTTACTAGTTTTCTGAAAAATGATTGCATGCAGAGTATCAATTTAACAATTTTTCATATACATGCAGGCCCTAAAAACTAGCTTGCATGTATGTATGTTCGAGATGTCCATTCATTTATGGACGAATTAATACTGGATTCATGGGAGTCAATCAACCTGCTATCAAAACCCCCCTAAATTTGAGGGTGAGGACGCAATAGGGTATGTTCCCCCCTCCACACACACACAAACACACACAAAATAGTTAAACTGAACACCCCCCCCCCTTTTTTTTTTGCTTGTCAGCAAATTTTTGATAAATGTAAAAAAAAAAATAAGTCCCCCCTCCACCCCCCAAAATATATTGAGAACTTCTTTTTCAGAGTGTCTCCCCCCCCCCCCCCCGAAAAAAAATATTGAGAACTTCTTTTTGAGAATGTCTCCCCCCCCAAAAAAAAAAAAAAAAAAAATATTGAGAACTTCTTTTTGAGAGTGTCTCCCCCCCAAAAAGAGTGCCCCCCAAAAAAGAATATATATAAAAATGTATATATATATATATATACATATATACATTTTTTAAACTATTGCAACTATGTACACTTTTACGTTTTGGTTGATTTCCTTTGTCAAGTCCAAAACGAATTTACCAAATGCCACTTTTGTAAAGGTATAGGCTACCGGACACTTTGCTATTTTCTGAAAAATGCTTGCATGGAGAGAATCAATTTTTCATATACATGTACATGCAGGCCCTGAAACTTGCTTGCACGTATGTTCGAGATGTCCATTCATTTATGAACGAATTAATACTGGATTCATGGGCTCTCCGAAAAAGACCTTTTGAGGGTGAAGACACAATAGGGTATGTTCCCCTTTTGCTTGTCAGTAAATTTTTTGATAAATGTCCAAAAAAAAAAGTCTCCCCCCCCCCAAAAAAAAAATCGACCTTTAGTCGCCATTCTGATTTCAATAAAGACCTTTTTCAATTCATTTCAGTAAACATAATCTCCCTGCCATACTTAAAAGATTCTTTCAGAAATACATGTCAAAACATGTATTTTTGCCTTTTTGAAACCAAGTAAAAGTCCTGTTCCTGTCTGGCAATAAGTGTTTGTTTGCGCTCACGCACCGATTGGGAGAGTTTCAGAGTTCAGGTTCCAAGTGAGTAAGCCGTGTGTTCATTCGCTTTATCTCAATCGACGATGATGCATGAATAGATGAATAAATAAATAAATAAATCCCAAATGATTTAATACATGAATGATTAATGGCTA
>CM057160.1:13349555-13367249 GCA_029962745.1 Echinometra lucunter
ATTTTGAAATTTCGCGTGTTAGTTCTGGCAACCGATGACTGCTGAATTGTGACAGAAATGGCCTTTCATTACGATGTTTGAGGGAAGCCCATGATCAGATGATGAGTATCGATAACAAAACATGCCATATGAAAGGCCATTCCCGATACAATTCTGCTCTCATCTGTCACCAAAAACTTGCGAAATTCCAGATGACTGCATTTTAAAAAAAGAACACCCAATAATCAAAATCACTCAACCAAATTCGACGATTTTGGCATCATTCTCCTCGGTAGAACTTCTTTTACCCACTGATGTAATAAGATTATCTACATTTTGAAGGAAAAGTACTGAAAATCCGCCGTTCCGCTTTTCCTGGGACGCCCGGTATACTAGGCCTACAATCATATAGACGGATGCCATGCAGAGATTGACGACTTATAGCCGCACATCCCAGCATCCGAGACTATGGTGGCCCTGAAGTAAGCTCGACAACAGGTCATGTGCAACATGAATTTCGCATCCCAGGTCATGAATTTCGCGCCACGGGTCATGAATTTCGCGTCGCAGGTCGTGACTTGCGCATCCGAAATCATGAATTTCGCATCGCGGGTCGTGAATTTCGCGCCACGGGTCATGAATTTCACGACTGGGACGCAAAGTTCGCGTCACGGGTCGCGAATTTCGCGACTAGGATACAAAGTTTGCTCAGAAATTCACTTCGCACATGACCTGTTGTCGAGCGTACTTCATCAGGGCCACCATACACAGGATACGAGACAGGCACTTAATGTCGGTCTGATAAACACACAGAGATGTCAGCCGAAGGCCCACGATTCCGACACGTCGATCTCGGTGCGTTGTAGCTGGAGTTACCAAACATTCAAACCAACCCGAAACCTTGAAGACATATAAATGAAAAAATGAGTTTCTATCCTTGTGGTTAAGCGCTGGTGTTAAACTTTACGCCCCACTTCCTTCAAATGCTGAAAAATACAATAGGATGTTGTTAACATCAGTCATTTGCTCACTGTAATCAGGGAAAATACAAAATAAGTCTTCAAAATTACATGTTAATTTCCTTGGATAGGCTAGACTATAACTCTGGCAAATTTAAGAACTGAAGAGATTGATTTGTGTGTATTTTCTTTTCAATTAAAGGTTATACAGAAGAAGGAGAAAAGCTCAATTATCCGGCTAAATTTGTGAACATTTTTTTCAAAAGCACATTAATTACGCCTTTGAAGGGATATTTCCGGCCACAATGTCACTGGAAGTACATTATTGGTAAAAGCTTGCCATTCTAATAAGTTCGATCCTCGCTGATCTGGGCATGCTTACAGTCATCGGCAAGGCGTTTACAATAATTCGCTTACATTTACCCCTCTGTAGACCAAGGCGCTATAAACAGATAAACCCTCACTATGAACATGGCAGACAAAGAAAGCGGACAAAATAAACAACCTCTCATTCTACCCTTCACAATGGTTCTGGTAGTCAAAAGAACATCCCTTCACAGCTATTATGTTTAATCATGTAGTTCCAAGTGAATATGAATGTGGTACCTGTTCCACATATTTTAGACAATAGCAGTGAAGGGATGTTCTTTTGATGTAAAAGGTAACATGTAAAAGGCCTAACAATACAAAAGCCAGCACAACTGGGAACAATACAACTGGTATTACATACATGTACAATTACACCTGTAATGCCTACCAAAGCCATATCACTACAGAATAATAATAAAAACTGTTTGGAGACACGTGACATGACCCAAGATATACGGTACCTCTTTTTACATCATCGTCTTCAAACTAATGCCTCCATAAAAGCCCCCATCCTAATCGTTTAAGATTTTTATAAGATATTGTTATTCCCGTTTATTGACAACTCTTCCTCGATCATGAGTGTAGGTCATTATCAAGAATCTCGATAGATATTCTCGTTGAATATCGTTTTCTATTCTTTTTTACAAGAGCAAATGTTTGATGGATAAATATTTTCATTTTCCTTTTATGTTTCCAAAGTTCAAGCACCTTGTCAACACTTAGACACATCCCACTTAACAGGCGAGTTTAAAGTTTGTATTTAGGGTATATACAAACTTTCTAATGATTTTATTTTTAAAACAACACATGCACACGTTGGTATCAATATGCATATAGCACATCACTTCATATGAAATACGATAAAACAGCAATGTAGATAAAAATTAATGCCTTGCTCAAGGGCATAAGTGCCGTGCCGGGGATCGAACCCCGGACCTTCGCGTCTCCAGTCAAGCGCCTTAAACCACTCGACTACGGCACTTCTACTGTCTAATGATGCTGGACACCTTCATTCGCGCACACACCCATACACACACACACATGCTCTCGGGATCTTCTAATCATATCTCTGTTTTTTAATAGCATTTCAAATAGAAATCTCCCATTCTCTCTCTCTCTCTCTCTCTCTCTCTCTCAAAAGAGGGGGATATAAAATTATGCCCCCATCCCCCGGCACTCGCGCCAATAGTTTGGTCTAGTGTTGAGGTTGGGAATTCGGTTGGAGTAGGATGTAAGCGTCCGCGGGGAGGGGGGGGGGGGGGAGGTTGTTTCATAAAGCTGTTCGTAAAGTTACACATGACTTTTAAACGGCTTGAATATGAAGTGCCAGTTTTTCCTCACGTTTTAATAAAGTGTGACTGCATTTCCCATAATATTGATTACATTGTAGCAAAAAATATACTTTGCAATAAAAATGTTGATAAACAATAGTAATGTTAATCTACATCTGCATATTGCACCTTTAGCTGATGCGAATTTATAACATGTTAAAATGCCATTTGGCTTGCCATATTAAAGTCGTTCGTAACTTCACCAACAGCTTGATGAAACACCCCTGGGCATCCTATTGAACTCAGCCACGCCCCATCAAATAGAACAGGTGCGTCTTTCCCCTCATGAAATGTTTTACTATATCTCACATACAATCGCATAAAGACAGTGTAAAGAACTTCTAGCATGTCTAGTGTCTCGATGGATGTGGTGGGGGTGCCTAGCTGGCTGAATCACGATAGTCGACTACGATCATGCATGATTGTGCACAATAGGTTCTTTCGTATTTTTCTAAATTATTTTTTTTACCATCAGTCGTATAACTATATCAATTCTGGGTATCACTTTGAAAAATGGACCCTAACTTAGGGATATGATGAACATAAAGTGATCTAACTTCTTGAGAGCTCATACCCTATAACGCCGACGAGACCGCCCTACGAAACCCATCCCAGACCCAAAAAAAAGGTATTACACTATATACCTTAAAAAGTAAAGAAAAATTAGTCAGTGTATAGACCAATTTCACAACGCAAGAGGGCAGCAGACTGTTCGACACAGTTCGACATACTGCGGTGGGCGCTCCAACTTTTATAGTACACAAGTCAATAGCGCGTTATGTACATTCGTTCGATTTTTTTTCTATTTTGACCAGTATATGCAGATTTATTTTAATATTTGCAATGAGAAATTATCAGGGAAGTTCAGGTCGCAGCTGTGCGGTGCTCAAATGCCACAAGAATTAGAGAAAGTTTAAAAATTGGAAGCTAACTGAGTGCGAAATTCACTCACTTTTGACTCATGAAGCCTGTTTGTGTGAGAAGCCGTACTCCCTACATAGGTTTCCGTAAGCAATGTGAAGGAATTCGTCGCCAGTGGGTAAAAACATCAACAGAAAGGACTTTGAAGTCAAGAAACATTATCATTATGTACTTTGGCGTAAAATTTAATGAGTGAAAACATGACTTTGTTAACAGTGTAAGATTTAGGGCTCCCGTTTACTATGGCTTCTATGCTGCAATCGAACTTTTACTGACAAAAGTAAGTTGAAAAACCATCGAAAGTACAAAAATACATCATACCTTCATCCGTCAGATATGACCATTGTCTTACCTCATCTACCCATGTATCCATGCTTTATTTTATTGATCTAGAATAAAGTAAATGGAACAATATCGGGGAATATCTTATATCTTACACTCATTTTGTACACAGAGCCAATCGCGGTCAGTGCGCTTGCCCACCGCAGCAATGGCGTCGCCGATAGAGGGCCAAATACATAAACCGGAGGTGAAATTGGTCTATAGAGTCGGCGTTGAGTCGGTTTGGCGGTTGTGTATGAGATTTATTTTTCAGTAGAAGGAATAAGGACAATTAACAGACACTGACCACTTTAAATCGCCTTCCGTCAATTTAAAACAAAATGACGTTTATCTTGTCGAAATAACATGACCTTTTGACAATATTAATTGGGACATTGCCCCCCCCCCTCCCTATATGGAACAATTTACAGTATGAACTCGTGAAAAAGGGTTATGTTTTAAGAAGGATATGCTACGGTTACAGGAAATTCCAACCATGTGGTAAAAGGAATTTTAATCATCGAGCTGGTTGTTGTGCACATTGTGGCGTTCTGACAGGAACCCTTTTTTTTTCTTTTAATGCGGCAAGGTTAAAAACTGGTCAGGTTCCGGGTTTTATTTTGTTGACCTTTTTTTCGGGGGGGGGGGGGGTTCTTATTCTATAAAAAAAATACCGCGGTATAATGGTGATTTGATGGTTGTGTAGTTGACATAATTACTTTGTTATTGACTTTGAAAGTAGACTGCGGCCACGAGAAACCAGCTAAACCCAATCATGGGGCGGTTCCCTTTTACTATTGTGCGGATCAGTAGGCATACAACCCTGAATGTTATCACTTTCATTTCTATTCATATTTCATTTCCAACTAACTAGAATTGTTTGATAAACTTTCTGTATTGTTTTTAAGTCATTCTAATTGAATCCCAGCCTTTGGAAATAAGGAAAGGATCGTAAGTTTCCATCATGATCCAGAATATATATATTTTTAATTTCTTTTATTTCTTCCATTTTTCAAAACAATATCTTCACAAATAATCAATACAAAAAAATCTTCACAAATAATCAATAATACAGGCACCAACACTAACTTGACTTGATTGTAGTGAAATTGACTAGAATTTTGGTAAAAGTTTGGTTCATATTTACTAGATTCTGGTCATTTTCACTAGAGTCACATTATTTTGACACTATAGAAAAGATTAAGTGTGATGGGATACTGTGTTCTAATCATGCTAATCAAATAAGTTACTAGAATTCTGGCCATTTTGACTAGAAATGTGTTAATTTTGACTAGAAAAGTGTGCGTTCTTCGTAAATTGAATATGATTCTGGTCATTTTGAGAATCTAGTCACATTTGACTAGAAAAGAGTAAGTGCCCGTGGGATCCCCGTGTTCTAGTCAGATAAGTCACTACAATTCTGGTCATTTTGACTAGAATCTAGTCACATTTGACTAGAAAGGAGTAAGTGCCCGTGTGATCCGCTAATCTAGTCAAATCTGACTAGTTTGTTTTTAGAGTGCATGCGTACCTGACACCAGTGGTCCATTTTGCTCCCTGTGAAGACTTGGGCCATCTGATGAAAAGCGACAGGAAGGGAGATGATGCACACCAAGAGATAAACCCATCTTTGGTAACGACCAAACTCTCCGATATCTCCTAAAATTTCGTCCAACTTCATCTTCCTCCTCTAAAAAAAAATGCGCTTAACAAAAATATTTATTGAGAGATTCTTGAAGCATTTGGTCCGACCAACCAGAGAACCAGAAAAGCTTCAACACACTGTAACTCCCCTGGCTGCAAAAAATCACCAGTGTCATGTACAGTGGACTTCGATGAGAGGGTATATTTGACAAATCGAGCCAGTCGGTAGGCCTAACCCTTTTCCGTTTTTTTTATAAGAAAAGTAATAACATGAATAAACAAAGGAACTGTCACAAAAGTTTGTCAATATATTCTGAGAGGTAAATCGAGTTTGCACACCTTAGTTGACAATAAAGTTATGTTTTTTCCAATAGGGAGTAATGTTGATTCGGCGCTGTCTGTGCGTGCATGGCTAAGATACGGGTAGGGGAGGCACATGGGAAGCAGCCCCCGAAAGAAATTAATTAAGGCAGAAATTAAATCATTTATTTGTCTTCTGTTACATGAATTTTTCTCGACGCTTGGATCCAACAACTCCAACTCAGTACATATATTACCATATAGAATTCTATGCGTCAACATTTACGAAATGTGCATCATTTAGGTGGAGGGCCGTGGGTCGCATGACTTTTTCAAATAGAGTATATCTTAAAGGCATTGGCTAACTTTGTGAGCAGCTGATTTGAAAAATTCTCAAACTAAGATGAAACATGTGTATGAGTACTTGTATTTGTACTCAAAAACCCTGAATTCAACCATAATTTGGAATGAAAAAGTGTAAGTTAGACGCAAACGGCGATTTTATTATCCTTCGTCTCACGAGACACTCACTAAGAGGACCGCTTTGCTTGAATTTGAAAATCCCGTAATGTGCCTCCCGCCGCGTGATACGCCAATACACACACAGTACGGTAAGGTGAGTCATTCGCGCATGCGCACTCCTTATGTCTATTCTGTGCAACCGACCCTCGTATATTTTTCAAACATTGTTTCACATTTTTTATATTTAAACATACTTCCTGTGGATATTATACTTTGAAACTTTCAGACTGGTATTTTTTACACTATAACCCTTATGTTTATCCCATTTTCAAGTAACAAAACGAGATATTTTAAAAATCATAACAATGTTAACCAATGTCTTTACCCAAACTTTCCATCAAGAAAAAGGTTCTTAAATTTCTAGCATTTTCTAACAAACATAAAGAAAAAAAAAGAGGAAAAACGGGGAAAGGGGAGCATCAGTAAGCCTAACATTATCTGTTGAAAAAAAAACAGTTGGAAGGGAGTTACAAAATCCCGTGACTATAACGCCCCCTTCCTCCTTCCTCTTTTCATACCTCTGATAATACTTAGTAGGTTTCGAGATTTATCACTTTATGTGGTTATGAAAATAAGGAGTATTGTGTGCAACTGGGCTGATCTTTTGGACTGAATGCCAATATTTATCGAGGCCTATACACACATAAAAGTACAATATTTACGATGCCAAATTTTCCTGGGCGAGAACAGAAATGGGCGTCAGTGGGTCTGACAATGTGGGTATTGTTTTTTTCTAAAGTGAGATGTTACAACTGTACAGTCAGTTAGGGTAGCTTTCTCTCTCTCTCTCTCTCTCTCTCCCTCCCTTCTCCCGTCTCATCCCTCCCTTCTCCTGTCTCGAGATCTCCTTTTCCCCCTCCTCAGTCCCTCCTCACTCAGCCCCCCCCCCCCGCCGTTTCCTCCTTCCTTCTATCTCTCCTCCTCAACCCTTTTCTTTCTCCCTCTCTCTCCTTTCCTCCCTCACTCCCTACCTCCATCTCTCTCTCTCTCTCCCTCTCCCTCTCCCTCTCTCTCCCTCCCTATGAATATTAAAGAAGGTAATGTCATATTCAAGGAAAGGCATATCTGTAATGGACTTGGAAACTTAGATTTAGTTATACAGGTACCTTGGAGTAGTAATGGAACACACTAATCACATTATGTAAATGTGGAGAAGAAACACTTGTTAAAGGGGTAACCCCCCCCCCCCCCCTCCCCAACACCACCCACAATCTGCTTTGATTCCGATGCCGTATTCATAGAGGTTCATTAATGATAAGAATGTGCATGCACCACAGTACATTTAATGTTCTCTGATTTCACCACATTCACACTCCTACCCAAAGCAATTATACACATGCATATTAAGCAGGCTAAAACAGAGAGAATGACAGTGAGAGAGAGAGAGAGAGAGAGAGAGAGAGAGAGAGAGAGAGAGAGAGAGAGAGAGAGAGAGAGAGAGAGAGAGAAAACTCCTACAGAAGGCGAACATCATTATTAGATTGTAATGGAAGACTACAATGAACCCTTTGTAAACATACTGTAGCTTTCTTTGATGTAATCTATTCCACAATACTACAAAAAGTGAATGGAATGAAAAACATGCATCCCGACATGGCTGCTTGGTAATTTCAGTATATGCTATGAACAGGCCAACTTAAGAAGCTATAGCATTCACTCATCATAAGGGTGATTTATCACTCCTCAAACATAAAAATCAAATACAACTAAATGAATCAGACAGTAGAGTCAAGATAAAGCCATCATTAAGAAGTTCAGGAATTAGAGTAATTCTTTATTGTACTCCAATTATCCAACATTTTAAAACCTAACCGAAGCATGCTTCTTAAAAAAAAAAAAAATTGAGTGATACTATTATCAGAACAGGAACACCATCCACTAAATACTATAATTCGTTTGAAGTGAGCTTGTAACAGGATTCATTGGTAAAATCACAGGCATTTTGAATGCAAATTGCACCTGAAATTCATTTTCAGTCTTAGCCAGGTACTTTTACCAGAAAATAAAATGAAGAAAACAAAATAAAGGAAGAAAATAATTCTTGTACCAAAATACATGATTACAAACAAGTAGATACCAGAAAATGAGTACTACAAACATCAATGTAGAGTTTGTACAGGTACCACTTAAATACCCCCCCCCCCCAATAAAGTTATGTTTGAATATTTCGCTATCAAGGAGAATAGATAACATCAAATTGAAATTGCAAATCCAACTTAGATTCAATATAATATCAATGCCTCTCAGTGGTCATAGGTACATAATCAATACTGACATTAGCAGTACTGAAGTATATCAAAATATAGTTTCTAATCTGACAACACAATCACACACACACACTTGCAAACATAAACAATTTCCAAGAGAAATCTTTTACTTCTACACAGAGATAAGTAAATTTACAAACTTTTCAAATCGGATTATAGTTGGTAAAGCAGCTGCACAGGTTTTGTGCCGTAACCACAATGAATACAGAATAAGTGAAAGGAACACACAAACAGGACACATTCACGGGCTAGTCACATGTAATTGAAAACAATTAGTTAAAGGAAAAAAAAACCAGGAGACAAGTTTGATTAAGAGAGAGGATAGAGAGGAGCGATTTTAAAACAAAAGTTAAATCAAAATCGGTCATGAAATGAGAAAGTTACGAAATTTTGAAAGTCTTGATATACTTTCTGTATATGGTGATCCTCAAATTGATCATTTTGCTTCAAAATGGCAGGTTTTTGTGGACAACTCTCCATGTTTTGTACACAAAATTTCAGATTTTCTCCATTATCACTCAGGGTGCAGCTTGTCTCTTTCTTAGTTCAAGATATCATGGTAAAAAATGGATTTGACGCAACATTTGTTGAGTTCACAAAGAGACATGCTGCACCTTGAGAGATCATGGAGAAAATCTGAAACTTTGTGTACAAAACATACAGAGAGTTGTCCCGGATAGCTGCAATTTTGAAGCAATATTGCCAATTTGAGGATTGCCACAGAACATAACTCGAGACTTTTCAAACTTTCATATAACTTTCTTATAAAGTTATATTGTAACTATTTTGATTTTTTTTTTTTTTTTTGGAAATTGCTTCTATCTATCCTCTCTTTTCACTAAACATGACTTGTCTTCAGGATTTCCTTTTCCTTTAAAAGTCGAAGTCCAAGGTATACCAGGGGAGTGTTTCATGACGAGTTTTGCCGGTGAAAATCACTGACAAATGTTACAAGCTACTGAAAATCCTTGCATCTGATTGGCTGACAGCAAATTAGTCGGTGAAAATCCCCGACAAAACTCTTCATGAAATGCTCCCCAGGAATTCTAAGCACACATCAGATTGTAGTCCATTTGATGACTGTATCTAACTGAGAACCATGCTGGAATCTGAATTAGATAGAGTACAGTTAACTTTGCATAAGTCAAATTTGTTGGGACCACAAAAGATAGTTCAACTTATGTAAAATTCGACTTAGGAAATGTAAATAACACGTTTTGTATAGCATGGTCCAAAAAATTGATTCGACTTAAAGAAAGTTTGACTTATGCCACTTCGAGTTATGCAAGGTTAACTGTATATGGCATTCTAATGTCAATTTATGTTCACCATTCAAGAATACAATTCTACAGTGCTTGGGAACATCCCTTAGACTTGACTTTAGCTATAGAAAATGGTCCACATCTATGTAGAGAAGGTACCGATATCTGAGAGAATTGGTGTTGAAGGCTAATCAGTTTATCAATTTGAGAGCAACACCTTTGTCTACACTAACCGATTATGTACATGTAGGCACATGTATCACTTTCGCTTTCATCACCATCATCATCACTATAATCAAGAGAATGATGATGATGATGATGATGATGATGATGATGATGATGATGATGATGATGATATGATGGTGGTAGTGATGGTGATAACAGCAATGATGATGATGATGATGATGATATTGATGATGATTTTGATGATGATGATGACAGTGGTAGTGATGGTGATAACAGCGATGATGATGATGTTGATGATGATAAGATTCAAGATTCAAGATACTTTACTGGTCCATGTAAATTATTACAAAGAAATTTTGCTTCCTTTGGCTTTCAACACAATACAACAAAAATATTATGATCAATTTATTTTGTATACAGTGCAGCTACTATACAAATATAATCTATTTACCCTGATAATGATGTATTATCATGTTATTATTGTCCTAGTATCATTATCACGGGTGTCTAGCCCTCTAGAGGCAGGTTCTCTAAACAAACATTAGGCAGGTCATTGTAATCTGAATACTAAAGAATAATGACACAATTGGCAATTATGGAAACACAAAGTACAGCTGTACTGACACACAAATGTTTACATCAAGAGATGAATGGTACTTATGTACATTAAAATGTGATTTGTGAAAAAAAAAATTGGTAGAAAACAGTGATTGATATTCAAGTGGCTGTAGCCCATGTCACCCATTTCTTGTCTTAAACCATACTGAAACCCTAAATATAATGTATGGTAATAATAACATTGACAATATTATGATCAATTTACATTGTATACAATGCAGAGCTTCTATACAAATATAATCTTCTTCGCATTAGAAAGTGTCATACCACTACCCCGGGTGATGTTGAGCTACCACAATAAGGTGCTAAAGCAGGACTTTCTTTCTACCAGGTACCCAGTTATTACAACTGGGTGGAAAGTGGCAAAGTATGGATTAATGTGGTTTGCCAAAATATGTTAGTACCGGGCTGGGATTTGAACCCTCATCCCTCTGATTGACAGTCAAGTGAATGAACCACTACACCGCCACTATATCTTTGATGCGAAGAGCAACTATCGCTATAGCACAAGCCAGAGCACGGCTTGTCCGTTTGCTTTGTAGTTGTTGGGATATGTTTGCTCAGATTAAAGCAATCAAAATAAGTACATAATTCATGTACAGGTGAAAATGCACAAAAATAAAACACAAGGTGCAGTAGTTTACAAGGCATTTCTCAATCACAATAAATTATTGTTTTTGGTGATAGGTGATTTCATTCAAGACAATACTGAGAAGAGAAGTACTATAAGATGGCAAAAACAGTGACAGGCTAATTCAAATAATGCCATTTCAATTTTCCATAAAGAATGAACATATATATCTTTGAGCAGCCTTCTTTTTCTTTTTCGCTTTTTGCTACACAGTCAGACCGCCACGAGTTGCAAAATCGCTTATTTTACAAAACTCGTATGCAAGTCCAAATGCAATTTATGAATATTCATGAGCAGAAGGACATGGCAGAAAAACTGCCAATTACTTCGCTATCTCCTAACAGATTTTGACGATTTCAATTCCAAATTGAAGAAGAAGAATAACTCTACCTATTTTAGCTTATACTTTAACAATTTCATCAAAAAACTTTTTTTAATGAATAAACCATTCATGGAAGTAAATAAAATCTGTAAGGTAGATAAACAGAGTGAAAAATTTTGGAAATATATTTTGCTGCAAAGCATTTTTCAGCTCAATAGAATCGTGATATGATACTCTTCAAAATCTCACTGAAATTCTGATGATTTAGCTTTTAATCAGGTCAGGAGTGAGGCAAAATTCAAGCATGATACAGCTTTTTCTCAAGCAAAGTAAACATTCTACTGAATGGCGCAACGTGATTGGTCCAAGGACTATGCCGCTACTCCCTGATTGGTCCGTTCCGCAATCACATCACGCGCATCCCTGATCCTCAGGCTTGGCACTCGTCATTGTGAGGTCGCCAAAGCGTCAAACAGCAGCGGTGCACAACTAGCATGCCAGGCTGTTGCACCCGGGCATAAGTTTGCACGATTACTGCTCGAGTGGCTTTCTCCAAAAAAAATTGGCTTACACGAACCTTTATTTTCAGTTTTCAGTGAATGACAATCTACGTAAAATGTGCTGATTTGCCTCATTAGCTTACGCGTGGCGGTATGACTGTACACACCTACTTATGCCACTGTATCTTGAATCAAAATATGTAATGGCAACCACGAGTACAATGGCATAAGGCATACAGTTATTTGCATGATAAAATTACAAGGAGGAGATATTCTACTCAATAATACAATGAAGAGTCAATTGAGGGACGTTGAACCTTTCACTGTATGCACAGTATTTTTTGTCCATTGCACAAAAAACAGCCATTCCATATCTTGTCTACATCTCTGCTGTCAAAGAGGGTGAACATTAAAAAGGAATTAATATATACAGTAGGTCAAAATAGCCCTGTAAACCCTGATTCCATGATCATCCAAATTACAGAAAAAGTATTGAGGCAGGTCCAAGGTATTAGGTTAATGGATGTCCCCTATGCTCCCAACCAGTATGGAGTTATGAACATAGATTTACGTCAAGAAAAACATATCCGGGGAGTGTTTCATGAAGAGTTTTGTCAGTGATTTTCACTGACAACTGTTATAAGCTACTGAAAATCCTCGCATCTGATTGGCTGAGAGCAAATTAATCAGTGAAAATCACCGACAAGACTCTTCATGAAACGCTCCCCTGGTTACTTTATATTTCACAGAGATTCAAACTCTAGAAAGGCTTTTTATACAATCATCAGAATAACTCACAATCTTATATGTGGCCAGGGATGTATGGGACAAAATAGCATAGCTTGTCCATTATTTTTAATTCAATGCAATGTGTCACTTACCATGCATGTACCGTATACATACATGATTCAATCAGCGCTCACTGTTCTGTGGGGGAATTCCCGAAGGACAGAAGCCCCCTGAGACTGACAGCCCACGAGACCCAGAAAAAGTTGTTGGTAGGCTCGACAGATTGGCATTTTTGGCCTTAGGGGATGCCAGTTTTGTAACACCTCACACAAGTTCCTAATGTTCTTCTTACAGGATCTATACGACTGACAGTCTCACGGGCTAAAGCTTTTATCAAAATTGCAAAAACTGTCCAAAAATGCTTAAAAGAATCTTCTTAAGTGTTACATAATAGACTTGTAGGACCAGTATCGACTGATGTGAAATTATGATGAAGCAGAAAGCCATGAACTCCATACACGCATTTTCAGTCACAACCTCTGATTCCTCTCTTAAGACATAGTTCTGTCATTCCACATTCTTGTTTTCGCAAACAGGAATTCATCTTTCCAAGCTTTCCAAGCTTCACATTAGTCTGAAAGTTCCTGTCCTTGTTAAGAAGACAGTACAGGCATTCTCCTTATACCACGTGACTCTCCACTCTTGAAGCAGTTCATGACATGGTCAGTCCTTTATACAAAGATCGGTATCAGTCTATCCATTCTTGCGGCTGTTGACAACACTGCATGTTCATGTGCGAAGATCAGTCGGTCCATTTTTGAAGCTGCTGACTACACAGTGCTCATATGTGAAGATTAACATCAGTCTATTAAGTCTCATGACCGATGACTACACAGTTTATTGCAAGGTGCTATATGCTTTCAAGCTAGGCTGTTACTATCATCAAATCTTTAGCTGATCTGAAGAGAGAAAGGGGGAAAAAGGAGACATAAATTATCAGAAAATCTAACTAAGTGACTGTAAGAGTGACAAAGAAGAGTAAAGGTGCTTTCACACATGATGTGACAGTGTGGTACCACACTGTGGCGCCACACTGTTTCGTCTTCACAAATGGTGGGACTTTGTGTCACCACATATGCTAATGAACGCACATTAACGCGTCAACTCTCAATAAGAGAGCATATTGTCAAAACTTGCGCACGCTTGCGCAAGCAATCTCATGGCAATAATTTTTGCGCTAACTTTTTAGAAATTTGATTGGTGTGCATTTTTTGTGTATCTAGGCAGCAAAAAAAAGTGTGTCCTGCCTCGGCAACATTTTTTTGTCGCCCTATACCCCATAGGCTTATACACAAAAAAGTGTGGTGACACAGCGTGGTACCACACTGTCGCATCATGTGTGAAAGCACCTTAAGGTAGTAATGTATCAAGAGGTAAATCCCCAACCATCAACCTTTCTTCTTTGTCAATTTCTAAAGATGCCATTTCAATTCAATTATGAAAGACCTACTGATTACTTAGTGTTTTTGTGTACAGCAATAAGAGCAAATTCCCTTCTTTGTTTGTTTTTATTTTATTTTTTTTTGTGATTATCATATGAAATAATTACAAAATAAATATTGTTTCTTGCTTGCTTTCAACAATATTCTTTATTATTATTATTATTATTTTGGTTTGGCGTCACCTGTGCCTGGGAGGCGAAAAACGAACTGAATCACTGTAACCCTCAGGGTGCCGTTGCATAAAACTTGCTATTATAGTAACTTTGCCATCAATGGTAACTTTCAAGGAATGCTGGATTTTGATTGGCTGTTAAGCAACGTTACCATGGTAGTTACCATTGATGGCAAAGTTACTATAATAGCAAGTTTTTATGCAACGGCACCCAGGTCTCTCCTCCTAATATCACTGATTGGGGTGTGCAGGTGGACCACATACGCCGGGGTTTCCCCCTACTCTTACACGAATAGTGCAGTGGGATCTTTAAAGCTGGTGACTCTCCTTTACACAGGACCTCAATTTAATGTCCTATCCGAGGGACGGAGTGTTTTCCACTTTAGCATAGCCTGCATCTATGAAACAGGAGGGGCACAATAACACACAACGTAGGCTTCAGTCATCCGCCTGGGTTGGACTTGAACCCACGATCTTTGGTTCGACAGCCAGACGCTTTACCGACTGAGCCAACTCGCTCCAAGAGGAGAATGTTAAAAACACACAAGAAAGACTTTGCATGGTTGGATTTGAACCCAAAGCCTTTGATTTGATAGGCATACATTATACCAACTGAGCCGCCTTGATAAAGTACATATAATTGTTTATTCAACAATGACTGTAATTTTGATGCACCCTTTCGCAAGAGTATACTGCCAGCACAACCTGTGGCATGCATGCAGCACCTGATGACACCCTCAAGAATGTTTCATTTTTTTTTTTTTTTTTTTTTTTTTTTTTTTTGGGGGGGGGGGTAAAAATGGGGGATGCAAAGTGGCTCAGTTGGTATGCTGTGGGTTAAAATCAAACCAAGTAAAGTCTTTCTGGTGTGTTTTTAACATGCCCCTCCCATGCTCCACATATGTAGACTACGTTATAGAGGAAAATACTTGGTCCCTCTTGCAGGTCATGAAATAAAGGCCAAACGTGTAAGATGAGTCACCACCTATGCAAGTTAAGGACCCACTGCACTCATCTTAAACCTGAAGGAGAGATCCAATAGCTGAAGTGTTCAAGTTTGCTATTCCCCTCAGAGGCATAGCTGATGCCAAATATGATAACCTGCATACCCGATAGCCACTGTACACCTTCATGTAAGCCTTCCCCTGTGAGTGCATTGCTAGCACAGATGTGCCACGGCTTATCTTCTATCTTCTCCAGCTCTAACATCCTAGAACATTTGACCGAAGTCAGAGCATCTCGCTGGTCCATCTTGTTGGCAAAGAAGAGAATTGGGATTTTACGGGATTTGATCTCTGCAAGAAACAAAGACAAGGTCAATAGTCACAGTCTTATTCAAACATATTGACTCATATGAATCATTCTCAAAATTAAAATGTAAGTACTGTGGAGCATGCTAGCACAGCAAAGTTTTTTTTCTCTCTCTTATCACTCTTTAGTTGCATTCATCACTTTAATGGAAGGCTCTGAAGAAAGGCTATGGAATAGCCTTCCTGAAGACAACAAAAAGTGTATAACCTCTGACTCTTTTAAAAATCATGCTACAATTCCGTTCAATTTTCAATCATTTCTACATGCGCCTTGAGCACTCCACAGGGTGGATTTGGCGCTACATAAGCTGCATTTATTATTATAATTTTAAAGAGCAATTCAACCTTAACAGAAAGTTGCTCTGAAGAAAAGCATTAGTGAAGTACAGCGGTGAAACTTTGAATGAAACCAACCAAACAATAGGAAAGGTATGAATTTCTAAGGTACGTAATTCAGGCTGAATAGGCAATGTAATGCCATCATGATGCAGAGGTGGCAACTCTATTTTTTTTTTTCAAACACACAAAATAACAGAATTCATTTTTTTTTTAAATACATGACTAAGTAGGATACTTTTTAGTGTGTAATTTGAGGACCATATACCTTGCTACCAATATTCTATCACCCCCCCCCCCCCCAAAAAAAAGGAAGTTAAGCTTTTTTTCCCCAATTACCTGCATGATCCAGAAGCATTTCCAGCTCTGATTTAGCAACCACAATCCTCATCTTATCGCTACTATCAATTACAAACATGATGGCTTGAGCTTCCCTGTAACGTACAAACAGTTTGAGACACTTTAAATCAAAGGCAGTTAGACAGTGAAAGATACTGTCAGTCAGAGACAGACTATCTGAGGCACTGTAAATCAGTCAAATATGCTAAATATTCATTAGTTAGTCAAAAGGCATACAAACATTTAGCAACATTGTAAGCCAATGATGAGATTTCACAGAAATGCAGTCAAATGAAATAGAAAAGACAACAAATTGAAAACAATTACAACAATTATTATCTCAGTGCACTTTTTCTTGTTAAATACTCTGTATGTACCCTATTCTTTAAAGTGCACAGAGACATGCAATTATGCCTATGTTATGCTCTATACAGATATTATTATCATTATTATCATTATCTTGTGTTATTTGTCAACAACAACAACAATATGGTTTTATTTGCTCTGGCTAAAGCTTCATCAGTCTTCACAGTGCTCTTCCTGAGCACCCAACAATTATTAATCCAGCTAGCTTGCCAGGTACGCATTCAATACAACAGGGTCAAAACAAGGAGATTTAAGAGCTGGAGTCCCAACTGGCAACAAATTATTTCAAGCAGCTGTCCCTTTCTAAGGTTGCACAATAGAATCTACAGGTGTGCTGTTGCCTTTGATGTCTAGGTTCGATGCCGCCAACATCATGGGAAAGCTTGAGTAATGTTTTTTGTCACAAATAGAATATCGTTAATATTTCACTTTTTATTCGAATTAACAGAGAGAAAACTGCACAGATGATAAAATATGAATACAAAAGCCTATCTGTGTCCAGAAATTTGCCTATGTGGCATGATAGCAGTTTTAATCTGTGAAAAAGAGTAAACATTTACAATCCTAAAACCGCAATGCACACTTTTCCGTTTACTTCCTACAAACGAAAATAAAAAGTGAATTTGTTGAAGTGCAGTTATTTATGATATTATATGTCAGATTAGCACCCACAAATGCTGAGTCGAGTAATTTTGATTCATATTTCAGGAAATTTTGCACCATTTCCTTTTGCTTGCCTCCTATAAACGTAAGCACTATGTACTGCTCATATTATCAGACGAGTGGTAGCGAAAAGTAATTATCATTT
>CM057160.1:13367749-13377749 GCA_029962745.1 Echinometra lucunter
GATTGTAATGGAAGACTACAGTGAACCCTTTGTAAACATACTGTAGCTTTCTTTGATGTAATCTATTCCACAATACTACAAAAAGTGAATGGAATGAAAAACACATCCCGACATGGCTGCTTGGTAATTTCAGTATATGCTATGAACAGGCCAACTTAAGAAGCTATAGCATTCACTCATCATAAGGGTGATTTATCACTCCTCAAACATAAAAATCAAATACAACTAAATGAATCAGACAGTAGAGTCAAGATAAAGCCATCATTAAGAAGTTCAGGAATTAGTGTAATTCTTTATTGTACTCCAATTATCCAACATTTTAAAACCTAACCGAAGCAGGCTTCTTTAAAAAAAAAAAAAATGACAGTGATACTAGTATCAGAACAGGAACACCATCCACTAAATACTATAATTTGTTTGAAGTGAGCTTGTAATAGGATTCATTGGTAAAATCACAGCATTTTGAATGCAAATTGCACCTGAAACTCATTTTCAGTCTTAGCCAGGTACTTTTACCAGAAAATAAAATGAAGAAAACAAAATAAAGGAAGAAAATAATTCTTGTACCAAAATGCATGATTCCAAACAAGCAGATAACAGAAAATGAGTACTACAAACAGCAATGTTGAGTTTGTACAGGTACCACTTAAATACCCCCCCCCCCCCCAATAAAGTTATGTTTGAATATTTCACTATCAAGGAAAATAGATAACATCAAATTGAAATTGCAAATCAAACTTAGATTCAATACAATATCAATGCCTCTCAGTGGTCATAGGTACATAATCAATACTGACATTAGCAGTACTGAAGTATATCAAAATATAGTTTCTAATCTGACAACACAATCACACACACACTTGCAAACATAAACAATTTCCAAGAGAAATCTTTTGCTTTTACACAGAGATAAGTAAATTTACAAACTTTTCAAATCAGATTATAGTTGGTAAAGCCGCTGCACAAGTTTTGTGCCGTAACCACAATGAATACAGAATAAGTGAAAGGAACACACAAACAGGACACATTCACGGGCTAGTCACATGTAATTGAAAACAATTAGTTAAAGGAAAAAGAAACCCAGGAGACAAGTCAAGTTTGATTAAGAGAGAGGATAGAGAGGAGCGATTTTGAAACAAAAGTTAAATCAAAATCGGTTATGAAATGAGAAAGTTATGAAATTTTGAAAGTCTTGATATACTTTCTGTATAATTTATGATGATCCTCAAATTGATAATTTTGCTTCAAAATGGCAGGTTTTGTGGACAACTCTCCACGTTTTGTACACAAAATTTCAGATTTTCTCCATTATCACTCAGGGTGCAGCTTGTCTCTTTCTTACTTCAAGATATCATGGTAAAAATGGATTTGACACAACATTTGTTGAGTTCACAAAGAGACATGCTGCACCTTGAGAGATCATGGAGAAAATCTGAAACTTTGTGTACAAAACATACAGAGAGTTGTCCACAATAGCTGCAATTTTGAAGCAATATTGCCAATTTGAGGATTGCCACAGAACATAACTCGAGACTTTTCAAACTTTCATATAACTTTCTTATAAAGTTATATTGTAACTATTTTGATTTTTTAATTTTTTTGGAAATTGCTTCTATCTATCCTCTCTTTACACTAAACATGACTTGTCTTCAGGATTTCCTTTTCCTTTAAAAGTCGAAGTCCAAGGTATACCAGGGGAGTGTTTCATGACGAGTTTTGCCGGTGAAAATCACTGACAAATGTTACAAGCTACTGAAAATCCTTGCATCTGATTGGCTGACAGCAAATTAGTCGGTGAAAATCCCCGACAAAACTCGTCATGAAATGCTCCCCAGGAATTCTAAGCACACATCAGATTGTAGTCCATCTGATGACTGTATCTAACTGAGAACCATACTGGAATCTGAATTAGATAAAATACAGTTAACTTTGCGTAAGTCAAATTTGTTGGGACCACAAAAGATAGTTCGACTTATGTAAAATTCGACTTAGGAAATGTAAATAACACGTTTTGTATAGTTTGGTCAAAAAAATTGATTCGACTTAAAGAAAGTTTGACTTATGCGACTTTGAGTTATGCAAGGTTAAATGTATATGGCATTCTAATGTCAATTTATGTCACTATTCAAGAATACAATTCTACAGTGCTTGGGAACATCCCTTAGACTTGACTTTAGCTATAGGAAATGGTCCACATCTACGTAGAGAAGGTACCGATATCTGAGAGAATTGGTGTTGAAGGCTAATTAGTTTATCAATTGGAGAGCAACACCTCTGTCTACACTAACCGATTATGTACATGTAGGCACATGTATCACTTTCGCTTTCATCACCATCATCATCACTATAATCATGAGAATGATGATGATGATGATGATGATGATGATGATGATGATGATGATGATGATGATATGATGGTGGTAGTGACGGTGACAACAGCAATGAGGATGATGATGATGATGATATTGATGATGATATTGATGATGATGATTTTGATGATGATGATGATGATGACAGTGGTAGTGATGGTGATAACAGCGACGATGATGATGATGATGATGATGATGATGATGATGATGATGGTAATGATGATGTTGATGATGATAAGATTCAAGATTCAAGATTCAAGATACTTTACTGGTCCATGTAAATTATTACAAAGAAATTTTGCTTCCTTTGACTTTCCACACAATACAACACGAATATTATGATAAATTTATATTGTATATAGTGCAGCTACTATACAAATATAATCTGTTTACCCCGATAATGATGATGTATTATCATGTTATTATTGTCATATTATAGAGGCAGGATTCTCTAAACAAACATTAAGCAGGTCATTGTAATCTGAATACTAAAGAATAATGACACAATTGGCAAATTATGGAGACACAATTGGCAAATTATGGAAACACAAAGTACTGACACGCAAATGTTTACATCAAGAGACGAATGGTACTTATGTACATTAAAATGTGATTCGTGAAAAAAAAATGGTAGAAAACAGTGATATTCAAGTGGCTGTACCCCATGTCACCCATTTCTTGACTTTAAACCATACTGAAACCCTAAACATAATGTATGGTAATAATAACATTGACAATGTTATGATCAATTTACATTGTACATAGTGCAGCTACTATACAAATATAATCTTCTGCGCTTTAGAAAGTGTCGTACCATTACCCCGGGTGTTGTTGAGCTACCACAATAAGGTGCTAAAGCAGGAATTTCTTTGTACCAGGTACCCACTTATTACACCTGGGTGGCAAGTGGCAAAGTATGGATTCATGTTTTGCCAAAATACGTTAGTACCGGGCTGGGATTTGAACCCTCATCCTTCTGATTGACAGTCAAGTGAATGAACCACTACACCGCCAATATATCTTTGATGCGAAGAGCAACTATCGCTATAGCACAAGCCAGAGCACGGCTTGTCCGTTTGCTTTGTAGTTGTCTGGATATGTTTGCTCAGATAGCAGTACAGAGCTTTTTAGAGGTCTAAATTAATCATCTTCATTCCTCAAATTGGCAATAATTTTTTTTTTTTCCACGCTTACATGGCTTGAAAAAAATAAATATGGATATAACATAAAACAAAATGAAATATAATTGTAGAATTTAATCAGAAATTGCCAATTTGAACATGGAAATAGTAA
The DNA here is from genome assembly GCA_029962745.1 of Echinometra lucunter. NCBI lineage: Eukaryota > Metazoa > Echinodermata > Echinoidea > Camarodonta > Echinometridae > Echinometra > Echinometra lucunter. The sequence continues at coordinate 13,371,412 of CM057160.1, forward strand.
TTATGTATTATTCACTGCGTTGCCAATTCAAAGAGTTTAATGATTAGTAACAGTTAAACTGCTCCACTTCGAGAACACCACACCATACGGCGATGGGAATGGGCTCAAATTTTTCAGTGCATTTTTCTCTTTCTGCTCATGTATGATATGTACTGCCGAACATTCTGGACCAACAGATACTGCAAAAGCATCTCCTAAAGGTGACACTGTACCTCTATGGATTAAAACAATCAAAATAAGTACAAAATTCATGTACAGGTGAAAATGTACAATAATACAACACAAGGTGCAGTAGTTAACAAGGCATTTCTCAATCACAATAAATTATTGGTTTTGGTAATAGGTGATTTCATTCAAAACAATACTGAGAAGAGAAGTACTATAAGATGGCAAAAACAGTGACAGGCTAATTCAAATAATGCCATTTCAATTTTCCATAAAGAATGAACATGATATACATCTTTGAGCAGACTTCCTTTTCTTTTTCACTTTTTGCTTCACACCTACTGTACTTATGCCACTGTATCTTGAATCAAAATATGAAATGGCAAACACAAGTACAATGGCATACAGCATACAGTAATTTGCATGATAAAATTACAAGGAGGAGATATTCTACTCAATAATACAATGAAGAGTCAATTGAGGGACGTTGAACCTTTCACTGTATGCAAAGTATTTTTGTCCATTGCACAAAAAACAGCCATTCCATATCTTGTCTACATCTCTGCTGTCAAAGAGGGTGAACATTAAAAGGAATTAATATACACAGTAGGTCAAAATAGCCCTGACAACCCCCTGATTCACTGATCATCCAAATTACGGAAACAGTATTAAGACAGGTCCAAGCTATTTGGTTAATGGATGTCCCCTACGCTCCCAACCAGTATGGACTTATGAACATAGATCTACGTCAAGAAAAACATATCTGGTTACTTTACATTTCACAGAGATCCAAACTCTAGAAAGGCTTTTTATACAATCAGCAGAATAACTCACAATCTTATATGTGGCCAGGGATGTATGGGTTAAAATAGCATAGCTTGCCCATTATTTTTAATTCAATGCAATGTGTCACTTACCATGCATGTACCGTATACATACATGATTCAATCAGCAGTCACTGTTCTGTGGGGGAATTCCCGAAGGACAGAAGCCCCCTGAGACTGACAGCCCACGAGACCCAGAAAAAGTTGTAGGTAGGCTCGACAGATTGGCATTTTTGGCCTTAGGGGATGTCAGTTTTGTAACACCTCACACAAGTTTCCTAATGTTCTTCTTACAGGATCCATAAGACTGACAGTCTCACAGGCTAAAGCTTTTATCAAAATTGCAAAAACTGTCCAAAAATGCTTAAAAGAATCTTCTTAGGTGTTGTATAATAGACTTGTAGGACCAGTATCGACTGATATGAAATTATGATGAAGCAGAAAGCCATGAACTCCATACACACATTTTCAGCCACAACCTCTGATTCCTCTCTTAAGAAATAGTTCTGTCATTCCACATTCTTGTTTTCCCAAACAGGAGTTCATCTTTCCAAGCTTCACATTAGTTTGAAAATTCCTGTCCTTGTTAAGAAGACAGTACAGGCATTCTCCTTATACCATGTGACTCTCCACTCTTGAAGCAGTTCATGACATGGTCAGTCCTTTATACAACGATCAGTATCAGTCTATCCATTCTTGCGGCTGTTGACAACACTGCATGTTCATGTGCGAAGATCAGTCGGTCCATTTTTGAAGCTGCTGACTACACAGTGCTCATATGTGAAGATTAACATCAGTCTATTAAGTCTCATGACCGATGACTACAGTTTATTGCAAGATGCTAAATGCTTTCAAGCTAGGCTGGTACTATCATCAAATCTTTAGCTGATCTGAAGAGAGAAAGGGGGAAAAAGGAGATATAAATTATCAGAAAATCTAACTAAGTGACTGTAAGAGTGACAAAGAAGAGTAAAGGTGCTTTCACACATGATGCGACAGTGTGGTACCACACTGTGGCACCACACTATTTCGTCTTCACACATGGTGGGACTTTGTGTCACCACATATGCTAATGAACGCACATTAACACGTCAACTCTCAATAAGAGAGCATATTGTCAAAACTTGCGCAAGCAATCTCATGGCAACAATTTTTGCGCTAACTTTTTAGAAATTTGATTGGTGCATATTTTTTGTGTATCTAGGCAGCAAAAAAAAAGTGTGTCCTGCCTCGGCAACATTTTTTTGTCGTCCTATACCCCATAGGCTTGTACACAAAAAAGTGTGGTGACACAGCGTGTTACCACACTGTCGCATCATGTGTGAAAGCACCTTAAGGTAGTAATGTATCAAGAGGTAAATCCCCCACCATAAACCTTTTTTGTTTGTCAATTTCTAAAGATGCCATTTCGATTCAATTATCAAAGACCTACTGATTACTAAAGGTGCTTTCACACATGATGCGACAGTGTGGTAACACACTGTGGCGCCACACTGTTTTGTCTTCACAAATGATGGGACTTTGCATCACCACATTTGCTAATTAACACGCATTAACACGTCAACTCTCGATAAGAGAGCATATTGTCAAAACTTGCGCAAGCAATCTCATGGCAACAATTTTTGCGCTAACTTTTTAGAAATTTGATTGGTGTGCATTTTTTGTGTATCTAGGCAGCAAAGAAAAGTGTGTCCTGCCTCGGCAACATTTTTTTGTCGCCCTATGCCCCATAGGCTTATACACAAAAAAGTGTGGTGACACAGCGTGGTACCACACTGTCGCATCATGTGTGAAAGCACCTTAAGGTAGTAATGTATCAAGAGGTAAATCCCCCACCATCAACCTTTCTTGTTTGTCAATTTCTAAAGATGCCATTCGGTTCAATTATGAAAGACCTACTGATTACTTAGTGTTTTTTTGTACAGCAATAAGAGCAAATTCCCTTCTTCGTTTGCTTGTTTGTTTTTTTTTTTTTTTTGATTATCATATGAAATAATTACAAAATAAATATTGTTTCTTGCTTGCTTTTAACAATATTCTTTATTATTATTATTATTATTATTATTTGGTTTGGAGTCACCTGTGCCTGGGAGGCGAAAAGCGAACTGAATCACTGTAACCCTCGGGTCTCTCCTCCCAATATCTCTGATTGGGGGTGTGCAGGTGGACCACATACACCGGGGTTTCCCCCTACTCTTACACGAATAGTGCAGTGGGATCTTTAACGTGCAAAGGTGGTGACTCTCCTTTACACGGGACTTCCATTTAATGTCCTATCTGAGGGACGGAGTGTTTTTCACTGTAGCATAGCCTGCATCTATGAAACAGGAGGGGCACGATAACACACAACGTAGGCTTCAGTCATCCGCCTGGGTTGGACTTGAACCCACGATCTTTGGTTTGACAGCCAGACGCTTTACCGACTGAGCCAACTCGCTTCAAGAGGGGAATGTTAAAAATACACAAGAAAGACTTTGCATGGTTGGATTTGAACCCAAAGCCTTTGGTTTGATAGGCATACATTATACCAACTGAGCCACCTTGATAAAGTACATATAATTGTTTATTCAACAATGACTGTAATTTTGATGCACCCTTTCACAAGAGTATACTGCCAGCACAACCTGTGGCATGCATGCAGCACCTGATGACACCCTCAAGAATGTTTGATTTTGTTTTGTTTTGTTTTTTTTGGTTTTTTTTTGGGGGGGGGTAAAAATGGGGGATGCAAAGTGGCTCAGTTGGTATGCTGTGGGTTACAATCAAACCAAGTAAAGTCTTTCTTGTGTGTTTTTAACATGCCCCTCCCATGCTCCACAGATGTAGACTACGTTATAGAGGAAAATACTTGGTCCCTCTTGCAGGTCATGAAATAAAGGCCAAACGTGTAAGATGAGTCACCACCTATGCAAGTTAAGGACCCACTGCACTCATCTTAAACCTGAAGGAGAGATCCAATAGCTGAAGTGTTCAAGTTTGCTATTCCCCTCAGGGGCATAGCTGATGCCAAATATGATAAACTGCATACCCGATAGCCACTGTACACCTTCATGTAAGCCTTCCCCTGTGAGTGCATTGCTAGCACAGATGTGCCACGGCTTATCTTCTATCTTCTCCAGCTCTAACATCCTAGAACATTTGACCGAAGTCAGAGCATCTCGCTGGTCCATCTTGTTGGCAAAGAAGAGAATTGGGATTTTACGGGATTTGATCTCTGCAAGAAACAAAGACAAGGTCAATAGTCACAGTCTTATTCAAACATACTGACTCATATGAATCATTCTCAAAATTAAAATGTAAGTACTGTGGAGCATGCTAGCACAGCAAAGTTTTTTTCTCTCTCTTATCACTCTTTAGTTGCATTCATCATTTTAATGGAAGGCTCTGAAGAAAGGCTATGGAATAGCCTTCCTGAAGACAACAAAAAGTGTATAACCTCTGACTCCTTTAACCCATTCGTGACAGGAATTATTTAAAGCCTAATTTGATCAGCTTTTATTCTTCAAATTGGCAACACCAACATTCTTATTTTATTGCTACATTTTTTTAATAAAACGTCATGTATCTGAAATGAATATAAATTGACAGAAATTACGATGAGAAGTCAAAAAGTTGCCAATTTGCAGGGGAAAACGGTGATTTTAAACTTTCTATCACATTGCCAATTTAAGGATTTTAATGCTTATTTTCCTTTAAAAAATTTTCAGCATCAAACAACGAATATTGACGCAACCAAAATGGGCACAGTTAGCGTGAATTTTTTGCTCTTTCTGCTCATGTATTTGGTATGATATTTAGGGCTTTGCATCAAAATATATTAGGCCAAACCACAAAATGTGGACCCTCTGTCACGAATGGGTTAAAAATCATGCTACAATTCCGTTCAATTTTCAATCATTTCTACATGCGCCTTGAGCACTCCACAGGGTGGATTTGGCGCTACATAAGTTGCATTTATTATTATTATTTTAAAGAGCAATTCAACCTTAAGAGAAAGTTGCTCTGAAGAAAAGCATTAGTGAAGTACAGCGGTGAAACTTTGAATGAAACCAACCAAACAATAGGAAAGGTATGAATTTCTAAGGTACGTAATTCAGGCTGAATAGGCAATGTAATGCCATCATGATGCAGAGGTGGCAACTCTATTTTTTTTTTCAAACACACAAAATAACAGAATTCATTTTTTTTTAAATACATGACTAAGTAGGATACTTTTTAGTGTGTAATTTGAGGCCATATACCTTGCTACCAATATTCTATCACCCCCCCCCCCTCCCCAAAAAAGGAAGTTAAGCTTTTCTTCCCCAATTACCTGCATGATCCAGAAGCATTTCCAGCTCTGATTTAGCAACCACAATCCTCATCTTATCGCTACTATCAATTACAAACATGATGGCTTGAGCTTCCCTGTAACGTACAAACAGTTTGAGACACTTTAAATCAAAGGCAGTTAGACAGTGAAAGATACTGTCAGTCAGAGACAGACTATCTGAGGCACTGTAAATCAGTCAAATATGCTAAATATTCATTAGTTAGTCAAAAGGCATACAAACATTTAGCGACATTGTAAGTCAATGATGAAATTTCACAGAAATGCAGTCAAATGAAATAGAAAAGACAACAAATTGAAAACAATTACAACAATTATTATCTCAGTGCACTTTTTCTTGTTAAATACTCTGTATGTACCCTATTCTTTAAAGTGCACAGAGACATGCAATTATGCCTATGTTATGCTCTATACAGATATTATTATCATTATTATCATTATCTTGTGTTATTTGTCAACAACAACAATATGGTTTTATTTTATTTGCTCAGGGTAAAGCTTCATCAGTCTTCACAGTGCTCTTCCTGAGCACCCAACAATTATCAATCCAGCTAGCTTGCCAGGTACGCATTCAATACACCAGGGTCAAAACAAGGAGATCTAAGAGCTGGAGTCCCAACTGGCCACAAATTATTTCAAGCAGCTGTCCCTTTCTAAGGTTGCACAATAGAATCTACAGGTGTGCTGTTGCCTTTGATGTCTAGGTTCGATGCCGCCAACATCATGGGAAAGCTTGAGTAATGGTTATTGTCACAAATAGAATATCGTTAATATTTCACTTTTTATTTGAATTAACAGAGAGAAAACTGAACAGATGATAAAATATGAATACAAAAGCCTATCTGTGTCCAGACATTTGCTTATGTCGCATGATAGCAGTTTTAATCTGTGAAAAAGAGTAAACATTTACAATCCTAAAACCGCAATGGACACTTTTCCGTTTACTTCCTACAAACGAAAATAAAAAGTGAATTTGTTGAAGTGCAGTTATTTATGATATTATATGTCAGATTAGCGCC
>CM057160.1:13380586-13526768 GCA_029962745.1 Echinometra lucunter
GGGAGACAGATACAGTAAGACACCGGAAGGATTCGACATCGTTATGGGTACTAATCACATAGGTCATTTCGTTCTGACTATGACCTTGATTGACCTTATCAAGAAGAGCGCCCCCAGTCGGATCATCAACGTGTCATCTATCGCCCATACTTTCATCAACGAAGTAGATTACACCAACAAAGCGGGAAAAGGTATGATAGATTCCGCTTTTCATTGGCGGCAATCCTACCAGTCTTAGTGGGGTTTTTTTTAGATAGACAGAACCCCAAAAGCCCACCCCTCTTTTTTTTTTACTAAAAAAAAATTTAAATATATCCTTTTCACGTGTCTAAACCACTGTGTAGAGCTCTGTGGTCAAAACAGATTTATACCATACTGTATCTTGACTAATTAAAACCTTTGACTATCATGTATATATCGTTTACTGCAACCGGGTATTAGTCGGTGGGTTGATTTGCAGTCTCATATTGAGCTGTTGTACTATTCATGATTTTTCCGGAAATTTTTTTTTTCACCATTTGCATCGCTATGTACTGAAAAGTGGTAGTATAATAAGCCTAAAACAAATTATTGCTTCAAAATAATGTATATTTTTCCGATGCGACTGTGTCTGTTACATGCAATACCCCCCCCCCCTCCCCCCCCCCCCACACACACCCCATGCCATTTCGGTATAACAAGCCTGACACAAATTATAGTTTCAGAATAATGCATATTTTTCTGATGCGGCTGTGTCTGTTACATGCAATACCCCCCGCCCCCACCATGCTAGTTTGGTCTTTTAACGAGTCTTACGGAAGTCGTACTCCGTTCCCGAGACTATAGAAAGAGAGTATTCTCTTTATATTTTCTCAAGTGTGCTGTTTGATTTGATTGATTTGATTTGATTAACATATGAACAATGATATTGATAACATGAGAAAATATTGGAATGATCGCCCTGCTCAGCTGTGCCATTTTAGCACTGATGTTCTGCTGAGTTGACTAGTGCGAGAGAGAAAAATAATGTATCACTAATTAAATGAATAACATGTTGGTATAGCATTAAAAAACAACAACATCGTTTACACGGTAACCTGCCCCACCCACCCAAGAGCAAATCCCAAGGAACGCCGGCCACCCACCGTATTAGTGACCAGTGTTAAATTCTTCAATTTTAAAGCGTTTAATTTGTCTCAGTTTCTGCATCACGGGTTTTACTAATAATGCACCTGATTTATGTACAATATGATGACATCATGTTCATTATACAAAGTGTTGCCTTGCTATCACGTTTAATCTCACCACATCTTGCTGATTATACCCCCCCCCCCCCCCGCCCGAGACTCCAACTCTCCCATTTTCGGCGGGAGATCTCCCGCTTTGAGTCCATTTTCACAAAATCTCTCGTTCTCCCGCTTGAGTTTGAATTTCTCCCCCCCCCCAAAAAAAAAAAATAAATAAATAAATACATACCACCGCTATCAAGCCCTTGAAGGCAATTAGCTCGTGCATAATTTTATGCCTAGCTGTTGAACAAAAGTTTCCCTTGACGACTAAAAAGCTTGTAAGAGGCTTGACCGACATAGCAGCAAGTAGCGTATTCCTTTTTTTAAAAATGACATTCATAACAAAATTTACACATTCTTCATAACAGGATTATGCATTGATATTTTGGCTTAAACATAAATTGCAATAATAAAAGACGAAAAAGTGCATTTAGAAGCACTTTCATATACATGATCAAGGAATAGTAGCTGAGAGAAAATTTTTATCTGTTTTCCCATCCCTCACCCAAAAGAAGATTTATTTTCAATCTTTGTTAATTCGATTTCATTCAACATAAATCATTACATACAAATCAATATAAATAATACCAATCTCAACTTCATAACATAATTGATGAATTAAATATATATCCACGAATCAATAAGCCATGGAATGAAATTACAATTATCCTGTTAACACATCACCCCACACACCCTACATCCCCCCCACACACACACCTACTACCACACACGTAGGCATACACGTACACACACACACTCTCAAACGTACACCAGCATATATTCGCAGCTGTTCCAGAGTTGTGGGGGGGGGGGGGGTTCGCAGCCGTTCCAGAGTTGTGGGGTTTTTTTTTCCTTAACAACCCAAAATAGCCGTGTCTGCCTCGCCGTCCTTATGAAATTTTCCCATTTCTTGAGGTGGTGTGCTAATGTACCTCGCTGTTTCGCTAATTTCCTTTCCTCTCGTTCATCTTCGAGCATTCTTTGTTTGATCTCTTGAGGAGTCGGAGGTTTGTTTATTAGTTCTGCTATAAACTAAAATGGTATATTTAATTAGAAGTGTAATATGATTAATGAACTGCCCTTTGCCTACTTTAAAACAGTTATAACAAGAATCATAATACCCATGTTGATAACTGGAGAGCGTTTCATGAAAGGACTTGTCGGATGTTTTATCCGACAAAGTCTGTTTTATCCTACAGTTGCCATAGTAACAATGCTCCTCAGCCAATCAAAATCAAGGAAAGATGTCAGATCTGACAACTTGTCAGATAACAAATGTTGATGAAACGCTCCCCAGGAATCATAATACCCAGTGATATTACCAAAATTACGCATTACAATGTTGATTTAATTTCAGATCAGTCCCGGACTTTAGGAATCGTTTTCTCATTTATTACCTTACATCGTCACCTTATATTCTCCTTGCCCTCTTCCCCTATTCCTATCAGGCTCTCTCTCTCCCCCCCCCCCCCCTCTCTCTCTCTCTCTCTCTCTCTCTCTCTCATTCCGTTTCCCGCTTTCTTGTCATGCAGTTCAATTTCAAGTACACTCTCTACTCCCTTCCCCTCTATTTACTGTGCTTGCATCGTATCTCTGTGTTCAAAACCCTTGACCTGATCTTCCTTTAGCTTGAGTCTCTCTATGAGAAATTTTTTAAAGATTTATTTCGTGTTTTCCTCTTTCTCTCCACTTTCTGGAATCCCTAAGAAAACGAGGTTTTCTCGCGCTATGTATGAGGAAAGTCTTATCAATTTCAGCTTCGAGTCCTTTCTCCTTCAACTCACTTCTCACTTTCTTCTTTTAGATTTTTCATCTTCGCTGCCAATTCTTCCGTTTCTTTTTCTTGAAACATTACAGACGAAGCCAGTTCTTCGATTCTAATTTCAATTCTCGTATGTTGCACTGTGATTTGGTGTTCCAGCGCTAACAATCGTTCGTTGATTTTTCCAAGGAAAACATCCAAGTATGCCTTCATTTCAGTTAGCATGCCGAAATTGTCCTCAGGGCTGGACGGGATGGCCGACGGGCGAGGCCGCTTAGCCCCCGCCTGTTTCGATGCGTGTTTCGTGCTCATGTTGAATGCCTGACATATACCTGACATATACCGCAGTCCTTACCCGACGATGGTCATGCGTAGGTGTCAAATGTGTTGTTGGATCGAATATTATGGTTTTTCCTAGTGTTAATATTTTTACTGCTACAGTAAACTTTTTGACGTCATGCACATTGCCTTTACATGCTCAGTAAGTGTATACTAGTGATGACGCATTTGAGATTACACCACATGAGCAACTTTTCTTCAATTTATGTTCAAATTATGTTGTTTTTAAATGTGTGAATGGACCCCTACGAAAAAACGGCATTTTGCTGATAGGGTGTTCCGTCTCACAAGTAAATAAACAAATACATAAAATAAGATAACATATAAATAGATAAAAAGAGCCGGTCTATAATGATAATGATACATTGCCTCCAACTTGCAGGAGTATCAGGATTTGATTTCTACTCTCGGAGTAAACTGGCCAATGTTCATTTCGCTAAAGAGTTAGCGCGCCGCCTAGAGGGGACTGGTGTAACAGCGTATTCCTTGCATCCAGGGGCTATCTATAGCAGTATCTGGGAAACTAGCTGGACGAAGAGCGGAAAGAAGTATATCTATTACCTCTTCTTACCCATCCTCATGTGAGTTTTTGAAATACATTTGTATCGCTGGCAACTATAGTGAAAGATAATGATAATAATAATGATGATAATGATGATAAAAAAGAGAGTGATAGATATGGTAAATGGCATGGCTGCAGCAAAATCTTAAATTGCATGGCTGCAGCAAAATCTTAAATGGCATGGCTGCAGCAAAATCTTAAATGGCATGGCTGCAGCAAAATCTTAAATTGCATGGCTGCAGCAAAATCTTAAATTGCATGGCTGCAGCAAAATCTTAAATTGTTTGTCTTTTTTCAAAAACCTTTTGTTTTTATTGGTGTATATGCATATAAGAGGGGCAAAATTTGAAATAAAGTCGCTCAGAAATATTAACAAAATACTGCCCTATACATTTTGTATTCAACAAGCACTAATTGATCAACCTCCCCCTTTCGTCCTTCATTATTGAACCAGAAAAAATACTGCAACCCTGGTCCATGCATTTATTAGCAGTAGGCTTGATTATTGTAATGGATTAATGTTTGGCTTTATACCACTGAGATTCACACATTAACCCTAAAAAGACTGAGGTATTTTGGAGGCAGGAAAAACTGGGGGGGGGGGGCCTAAAAGGCCCCCTATGTATCGGTTGTGGATTGCCCGATTGCAACCAAATTTGGTATACACATAGTTCATTATGTTTTCTACATGAATGCATAGTCAAATTAATATTATTACTCTTATTTTTTACAGATATTCTTAATTAATTATGCGAATATGGATTTTTTTTCCAAAAATATGTGTTTTTTATATTCAGGTGTCCATTATAGTCTAGAAATCCCTGTTCAAGGTTGTTATAATAAGAGGAAGGTGTTCATTGTCAAATTGTTTTATTTCGTGTTCGAATTATGTGATACACTTATGCAAATTAGTAATTGAAAAGAATATATGCATGCATTTCCTATCGTTTGCATTATTTCCTTATGTACTGCTTTGTTTTTTCCAAGCATACTGCTAATAAATGCAGTTTTGCTGTTCAAAAACTTTGGAATAAACTGCCACTTGAAATAAGAAAAGCCCCATCTGTTGTTGTCTTCAAAGTTTTGTTGGAGTCTCGCCTTTTTCAGAATTTTCCTTTTTTAAAAAATATTTAGCAGTAGCAATGTTCTCTGTTAATCAAAGCGCAGTAGATTATATTTATATAGCAACTGCGCTATATAAATTTATCTAATTATTATTTGTTATTATTTCATTCAAACTGAAGGTTCTTTATGCTGAGTGAGAAGGATGGAGCTCAGACTACGATCTACTGCGCCGTCGATGAATCTGTCACACAACATTCTGGGGGATACTTTGCAAACTGTGGCCTGGCAAAGGAGTCTAAGCTAGCCAAGGATGAACGCCTGGCCAAGCAACTGTGGGATGTGAGCTGCGAAGCGACTGGTATCAACCCTAACACACTACCAGCTTAGTTCCTGCACTGCAATATGTAGTTAATAGATGAATTCAGCTAGGTACAGTTTAACGTTTTCATCACAGCATGATTTTAACCTCTTCTTTATTGAAGATGCATGCTGGAATATAATGTTATATTTTGATGGCGATATGTTTTTATTCTTTAATATGACTTGTGATATTAGGCATAATGTGTTGGAATAATGTGTAGCATGTGTTTTAATCGAGAATCAAAATTACCGAGTAAAGTATATTCTTGATTTTCTTTTTCTTTTGATTTTAGTAGCAGTAGTGTGGTAGCAGTAGTGTAGTAGTAGTAGTAGTAGTAGTAGTAGTAGTAGTAGTAGTAGATAGTTAGTAGTAGTAGTAGTAGTAGTAGTAGTAGTAGTAGTAGTAATAGTAATATAGTAGTCTCCTCTAAATTTCTTAGATTAGGCATTGTAATTAGGGACAACTCCGAAATTAGATTAAGAAATTATAATCAATAAGATTAATTTTATAAATCCATTACATTAAGATTTTTAATCGAACTTTGAAGTTGTCCCTGATTTAACTCTAAGAGATTTAGAGTGTAGTAGTAGTAATAGTAGTAATAGTGGTAGTATAGTGGTAGACAACTTTATGAGATAACTTTTTACACAGGGCTAATCTGCCACATATACCCGAAATAATAAACAATACTATCAGCTTTAGCTTTTAAAGAATAAATGATGTAATTTAAAATGTAAAAATTAAACTTTATTTTTCTTCCTGATGGATGTTCATCCTAATAAACCGATGTCTCCTAATCTTTACATAATCAGCAGGCTATATCCTGTTCGCCATCTTTAACCACTCACCATTTTTAAGAAAAAAAAAAAGATAATTTACATGCATACTATAATACTAGCTTTTAGTTTCAAATACATGTAGTTAGAACGTGAGCCTAATCGGTTAAGAGTGACATTTTTGTCCGTCCGTGACATCCATCATTTTATGGATTCTGGTTTGGGTAGATGACCAGGGCGACGAAATTTTATTGAATTTCAACTCCTTCAGCAATGCTCTTCACCATGAAGCATGAAATAGCTCAACACATTTCCTTACCTATTTTTACAGGCCCCTAAGCTTTCAAAATTTGTCAAATGTTCGTCCGTGACAAACCGATCAGGCTTACGTACAAGTTGACTTGATGTGCTTTGCCACCGAAGCATGTAATTTCTTATTAAATATGTAGAGGAGTTACGCCCAATTAATGGTATTCAGTTCAACACAAACAACTCAAGGATTGTTTAATGTTTATAAGAGGATACTGATGTTATAAACTTATAGTGGGACCATTATTGTAGGTATTTCTATTGAAATATAGAAATAAAGTGATAGTAAGTTGAATTTACTCTTTTACGGGAATTCATACGCAATTCAGATTTGAGGTTGAAATCTAGAAAGTAATAATTTGTTGTATGCCGTAGTGACTCGAAATATATACAAAACACTGAATGTAGAACACAGAGTTGGTAACTGTAACCATTACGAAGTTTGATCAACAAAATGCTGACATTCCTTCATTTCATAATCCTGAAAGACTGAGCTATTTAATTTTGGAGGTATTAAGGACAGGCTTGGAAGTGTGCATGGAGCACAAGAATCGCAGGAGGAATACAAATCCCTCATTTTTTGTTTAAATCTCAAGTTTTTTTTTTCATTTCATATTATATTTTACGCAAATTATATTCATAAATACAAATTTTGAGTGATGATCTAGTAATGAAAGGTGGTGGAGATGCAGTTTCTATACAACAATTTTTTTATAAACATTAAAAACATTATTGTGAAAGGAATATTTTGAAAATGCTTCTGTGCTTAAATGGCTGTGGTTGTCTTTGTCTGGATTGCTTTGTATTCTCTAAAGGGCAATTCCATGGTAACTGACGTTACCAAGATAGTGTACTTCGTCTAGTGGGTTTGTTTTGTGAATGACACTTGCTTCGGCTTTTAATTACTATATTTATAAATAAGTTGATAATGGGGAAGAAACACATGGACAGTTTTTATCTCAAACTGCATTTCTTATCACACAGCAAGCAAAAATCTATTCATGTTCATTCTCCACGACTATGGCACACATCAATCAAGAGTTCTATGGACGAAAAGAAATTAAAATCAGTATATTGAAGAAGAAGAAGAAGAAGAAGAAGAAGAAGAAGAAGAAAGAAAGAACTGAGTAAAACATTTCATTTTGAAAAGAGAAGCAAAATGTTGTAGACCAAGGAGTTGACAACATTATTATGTCTTCTCACATCTTCATATTGAAATAAACCGGTCTATATAGACGACAAAATTCAGCTTAATTCAAATCAGTTTTATTTCACAAGATAAAATCTAAATACACGTACATTGTAACAATGAAGTAAAATACATAAACACAAATTTAGCGGGACTTTTCGTGACGGTCACAGTTTAAAAAAAAACCCTGTAAATTTGGATCGCTCATTTTAAACTCACCAAGTTATTCTAGGCAAAAAATACAAAAACCAGAAACATTGAAATTAGAGAAGCCACAGACACCTAAATTACATTTTAAAAGATCAAAATGAAATAGAAAGAGCTAGACTGTATTGACGTACTTCGGCAAGATATTTTCACACAATTTCGATATTACAATATGCAAGGCGATCGAAACACCTTGTCCAGAGGCCTATTCAACACTTGTTTATGACAAGCATATGTTTTGATAAGGATTATGAAAGGAAATTATTAGAATATGATAAATCTCAAGATTGATATTGTACAGATGGATGGAATGGACATGTTTATGGAACAGACAACTGTAATGAGAAATTAGTGAAACAGTACTTTGAAAGTGGACGTTTAGATAATAGTGTGATATGAGCTATACAAGAACGGAATATATTACTATACGTTCATTTGCTTCTCAAATGATTTCTTACTTGTGTAACTAGAAGGGGCAAGAGGGGTAGTTTTTCTCTCCTGACAGATTTTCAACCAGGGAAAAAAAAATGAAGCCACATTTTCAGTTAGTCCTTGTGATGTCAATATAATCGAAGAGTTTCTCCTTGAATATTACGTAATAGTCTACTGCATGCAAATTCTCAAATCCACGGATCCACGTAGACAGTGCATGCCCCCCCCCCCCGATTAAGGTCTACTAAATACATGCACGTCCAGAGGCGTCGATCCTGGGGGGCAGGGGGGGGGGGCAGTTGCCCCCCCCCCCAAGAAAATTTCGGGGGGGCAAAGATATCATTTTGCTCCCCCAATAATTTCCCAACCCCCCAAAAAAAAGAAAAAAGGAAAAAGAAAAAAAAAAGAGAAAAGAAAGGAAAGGGAAGAAAGGAAGTGAAATGAAAGCGTAAAACAAGAAAAAAGAAAGAAAATGGGAAACTGGGAAGCGCTTGCTCGCTTCGCTCGCTCGCATTTAAGTATCTTAACCAATGCCGATGATAATTACTATTCTTATGGAAAGAAATCGGTTTGCATCTTGTGTTTCTATCTAATGTTATACTATTCTTCTACTCATTGAAGGTACTATAACCAAACAAGATATCACTCCTAGAAATCGAGTTGACCTAAAATGATTGTTGACCTAAAAATAAATAAACTTTCAGGAGACAACGGCCTGGATAAAAAGGAAAAAAAAAACGCAAAACAAAAACATATTTTTCGTTAACTCGCTCGCTACTCTTGCTGGTAAAAGCTACATACAAGATGATTTCGGGCAGCAAGTAGCTTATTATAGCAGCGAGATTCCAAAATATCATTATATTTGGGCAGCAAGGTTGTTGACAAAGATTTAGGGACGAATCCATATAATTTTGCCGGGATCGGTCGTTGACTTTGCTCGCTATGGTAGAAACAGAATGGATTCGGACTGCAAGCAAGGTAGCTAAAACAGTGTCATTTTCGGCACACAGGTGATCGGATGTATTATTTAGATATCATACAGGCATGAGAGGTTTATAGTGTATTCTGATGATAATGATGATAATAATATTCCGTTCTTGTATAGCGCATATCACATTTTTATCACATTATTATGATGACGAAATAACACTTCTATCATATGGAAAAGGGTATATTTTTCCTCGCTCGCTGCGCTCGCTAGTTTCATATTAATGGTTTTGAAAAGCAAACGAATTCGGTGAGATGAGATCGAATAGATAATGTAGATGTTTCATTGGCTTACAGCGTAATTTGCCGAAGGGTTTACTACATCTACCATGAAAAACAGTGTGTGCTTCCTCGCTCGCTTCGCTCGCTCGTAATATTAAAACACAGAGTGGTTTGGGGGGCAGCAACAATGGACCAACGATGTGACAAAGTAGAGTTCATATTTGGCAGCGAGGTAACCATATACATATATATTAGGTATCATTCATGCCTATATGAAAACTAAACCCTTCTCTCATAACAAGAAATTTGTTATTTTTTGCTCGCTCGCTTCGCTCGCTCGCAAAATTGAAAAAAGAAAAAAAAGCAGGATGGTTCACATAGCAAGTTGCCTAATTTCCCCAATTTGAAAATGCTTCACGTTGATATAGGCCTATAATTATATATATATATATATATATGTATGGGTATATAAGTGAGGGTGTGTGTGTGTGTACAAATAGTAGCCGTGGGTTCATCTCCGCTTGGTCGTCTTGCCCCCCCCCCCAATCCGAAAAATGGATCGACGCCTCTGTGCACGTCATTGATGTACTGCTTTTGCCGTAATATGTAGTCTAAGCTGTCCATAGCCACTGTGGATTTTCTCAAGGAGCCTTAAAGCTCGTTGGTCAATATCACCGCATCCTGTAACCGCATCAATAACAGTGTCATCTATGACGAGAATCATGAGGGTCCAGGACAAAAAGTGAAAAATAAAAGTACATTGTAACACACATTTTAAAAAGATAAGAAGCTGTCAAAGCTCGTATCTAGACATCTTCCACCTGGACAATTACCTTGCAGATCGACCCACGATCCCCGATCCCCTCCACCATGAGATGGGTAGACCAGCTGCTGGTCGTTTTAAACTGTCACTAATTCCCGAGCATGCGTGCGCGCGCGCTGATGTGGTATCCCCACGAATTCACCTTCCCCGAAAACCGTACGTGCACTTAATTTGTGTACAAAATTATGGTGTTGCTGATGTGAGGTCACGGATCATAGAGAACAGTCCAGGCAGTGGACTATGAGATGGGTAGAGGCGGCGCTACAAAGGGGGAGGGATGCAGGGTTTTTTGTTCACTGTACAGTACCCAAAACTCCTGCCAGGGGCAAAGTCAAAGAAGTCTTAAGGGGACAATAAATCACAGTGGAAAAAAAAAAAAACGAATTAAAAAAAAAAACTCGGAAATTTGCCATAATTATAGTCAAAAATTTGCTCTGTGCCTGATAGCTAACTTCTTTGCGCTTATCACTAAAACGAGTTTTGCGCTATTGAACTGAATACTCCTTTGTTCTAAGCTACCGACTTAATTTGGCTATTTCAAGGGATCCCACTTGTAATAAATACACAAATCCGTGTTTTAAGCGTCCGAAGCAGACGACGCAGAGCCCTCGATGTTACAGTTAGGGGGTTGAGAACTCGCTTGGCACCCGGATCATGAATATTCATATTCATAATGATTGTTGTTATAGCAAAATAGATGGTTGGAGCCCGATAAAGTGTTCTGGAGCCCGTTAAAGCGGTATGTTAATCATAAATGATGTTAAACATGACGATTGCGGTATGCTCTTTTTCTCACAACTCAATTTACTTTTGAACACTGCCTAAAACTTCAATATTTTGAACAAACCGTCTCTTTGTTTTTTCTTTCATCATAATCTTTATGATTGTTTTCATAGCATAAAAGATTGGTGGAGCCCGATATAGTGTTTTGGAGCCCAATAAAGCTGTGCGTTTACCGATTGCGAGTAATAATTTTCTTCTTATAGGCTCGGAACTTCATTCACTTTCAAACACTGCCTGAAACATCAGTTTGAACAAACAGTCTCTTCCTTTAGCTTTCGTCATAATTTTCTCTTCATGATTGCTTCAAAGCAAAAAAGACGATAAGAGCCACTGGCGTATGGTGGTCTTTCTTTTCTTTTCTTCTTTTTTTTTTCTTTTGAGGGGAGGGGGCTATTGCGCGCCCCCCCCAAAAAAAAAAGTTACACGAGCGAGGTTGTTGTTTTTTTTAAATTACTGATTACAAACAATAAAAACGCAGCAAACCTACTGCAAGAAGAGGAACCAAGGAGGTTAAGACCTTATGGGCTCTCATTAGTGGAGTAATGAGCCAAATATTGGGGGGCTACACTATCCCCCCCCCCCCCCCAAAAAAAGACATAAATAAATAAATAAATTAAAACCCCATCAGGCGACACCAGTGGCTCTTATCGTTTTGTTGTTTTTGTTTTTTGCTTTGTAGCAATCATGGAAAAAAGATAATGATGGAAGGTAAAGAAAGAGACTGTTCAAATGGACGTTTCAGGCAGTGTTCGGACGTAAAATAAGTTCCAAGCCTAAAAGAAATTACTCGCAATCGTCCTGCTTAACACCCTTTTCAACGTTACTGACATTGGATGCATCATTGAATGGTCTACCCGATTTGACACTTTTTTGTTTTGTTGCCTTCATTTTCCTTGAGAACCCCCCCCCCCCTTTTTTTTTCTTTTTGTTTGTCTGTTTGTTTGTTTGTTTATTTGTTTGGGTTAATTCGTTTTTGTTTTTTGTTTCTGTTTTGCTTGTCAGGGGCTGAATCTTTTCTCTTTTTTGGGGGGAGGGGGGTGAGAAGATAGCGTAGCCTCAGACCCCCCCCCCCCCCCCTATTTGGCTCGAACGCCACTGATTAGAGTCCATAGAGTCCTTGGTTCCTCCTCTTATTCCAGTATAGTCTAGATTCTGGACTCTTTTTATGAAGTTTTTATATTCCCCGAAACAGCTGCTAAACTCACTGTACGCGTCAAGTCGAGTGATGGCGCGATCCCGAGAACCTGTCCGCCCGGAGCCGGGCGGACAGGTTCTCCAGAGTTCTCGGGATCGCGCCATCACTCGACTTGACGCGTACAGTGAGTTTAGCAGCTGTTTCGGGGAATTTAAAAACTTCATAAAAAGAGTCCAGAATCTAGACTAATTCCAGTAGGGTTGCTGCTCTTTGTTAACTTGTACGGACAACACAGTACTGGGAATTGGATCACGGTGCCCTCATATAAACACAACAAAAAAAGTAACCCCCCCCCCCTAATTCAAAATAGCATAACTTTTTAATGAAGACGTTTTTAGGAAAATAATTTGGCAGGAGTGTTCCTACACTTATTGACTAACTTCTGTTTGAAAATAAGATTGATCTGTCGAGTCATGCATGAGTGAGCAGACATTAAAGACAAAAATGTCACTTTTCAAAAGTCACAAGAGTCAGTTTGGGGGGTTAGTGAAACACGATTTTTCTGGCGTTTGTTTAAGTGATGTTGATGTTTTTCGAGGTTGTGCCATGGTTGAGTGACAAAATTGTTAACGATGAAGCAAGAAATGCTGAAAATTTACTGTTTAATGTTGGAAAAACGACTACCTGGTATTTTCACATAATGTGCTGACTCATGTTGGTTGATGTCAATTTTTTCCACAAACTGAATGGATTTTGCAGATTTAAGAGGGCTGAACATCATTTTTCTAAAAAAGAAACTGTTCACCAAACTGTGATAAACATGAAAAGTGTCAGGGATAGGCATGACTGGGTCAAACAATGAAAGAGTTCAAATTCACTAAGGGTTTGTTTCACAGAGCCCCAAAATGACTCTTGTGACTTTTGAAAAGTGACATTTTTGCCTTTAATGTTTGCTCACTCATGCATGACTTGACGGATCAATCTCATTTTCTCACAGAAGTTAGTCAATAAGTGTAGAAACATTCCTGCCAAATTATTTTGCTCAAAATTTTTCCGTTAAAAAGTTATGCTATTTTGAATTAGGGGGGAGTTACTTTTTTTGTTGGTTTAGATAGTGTTTTGACGCCCATTTATTCTCCATCACACATGGAGTACACGTATGTATGGGCTTGTCGGAAGCTCATGAATATTAATTTTAGTATCCAGGAACCCATATCATAGTCTCAACTCAAAGAAACTCACTGTTCATCAGACTTTGAAAATAACATGTTGGTATATTCTCTTTTTTCCTGACCGTACTAAGATATGAAACATAATGGTTTATGGCTTATTTTCCAAAGGATTAGGGCAGCTACACGCCTATCACAGAATTTGAATGACGCAAGTAATGTAAAGAATGTTTACATGTCATCAGAGACACATTTGAATGAAAATCATTTTGAAGGCAAAGGTAAGCGTTATTTTCAGCATTATGATATGTTTGATTCTGAAAGTGAGATATTTAGAATCTTGGTTTATTTCCCTTTATAGATAGATATCAAATTCATGGGCAAAACTGAAAAGGACTGTTTAAGAATCAAACCTTGCACTATAACTCGAAAAAGCCATGAAACTGAGCTGAATCATGTGCGAATTGTCGTGCGTGGCGATCTTACGAATTGTCAGCATAAAATTTGAAAATCAGATTGTAGCAAGCTGTAAAAGGGGAAAGACCGAGAAATATATACAAAGTTTAGTAAATTTTCAAAAGTGCTTTATAAAAATCTAACGGTGCCAAAAAGTACGTGGACACCTGGTCACAATTCATTGATCACTGCTGAGTGGCGGAGAGATGAAGTCAGAATCAATACGAGTTGTAGGCGAGGATAAAGAGATTATGTCGAGGCCAATATCATCTCTAAAGTTTTTATATAACATTTTTACAATAACATTCTAAAGATTATTTAAATATTATTACAATGTTTAAAAAACATGAAAAGTTTTGAATAAAATGTTTGAAAAATGTTGCCATTAAAACATTTTGGACTAAACATTATAAACACCGGCGTAAATCCACTTTGAGGAGTGGGGGGGGGGGGATGATCGACTTTTTTGACGTTTTTTTTTTCTGTCGGTCTCACACTTAAGTATAAGCACACACCCTCACCAACCCGCACAGACCCCCTTACACACATTTCAATATTTATTTTGCGAGCGAGCAAAAAATAACCACTTTTTTGGTTTTTAATCGTATTTTCGAACAGAAATTCTAAAATATGACGAGCGAGCGAAGCGAGCGAGCCAAAAATAATCACTTTTCTCATTTTTAATCGCATTTTCGAATAGAAATTATGATGAGCGAGCGAAGCGAACGAGCCAAAAATAACCATTTTTTTTTGGTTTTAATCGCATTTTCAAATAGAAATTCTAAAATATGATGGTTGTTTATGACAGATATACAAAGATATTACTAACTGATTAATTAAAATATATGTTATTCCTTAAAAAGTGGGGGGGGGGGGGGATATTTGTTCACGCCATCATAGTCTCAACTCAAAGAAACTCACTGTTCATCAGACTTTGAAAATAACATGTTGGTATATTCTCTTTTTTCCTGACCGTACTAAGATATGAAACATAATGGTTTATGGCTTATTTTCCAAAGGATTAGGGCAGCTACACGCCTATCACAGAATTTGAATGACGCAAGTAATGTAAAGTATGTTTACATGTCATCAGAGACACATTTGAATGAAAATCATTTTGAAGGCAAAGGTAAGCGTTATTTTCAGCATTATGATATGTTTGATTCTGAAAGTGAGATATTTAGAATCTTGGTTTATTTCCCTTTATAGATAGATATCAAATTCATGGGCAAAACTGAAAAGGACTGTTTAAGAATCAAACCTTGCACTATAACTCGAAAAAGCCATGAAACTGAGCTGAATCATGTGCGAATTGTCGTGCGTGGCGATCTTACGAATTGTCAGCATAAAATTTGAAAATCAGATTGTAGCAAGCTGTAAAAGGGGAAAGACCGAGAAATATATACAAAGTTTAGTAAATTTTCAAAAGTGCTTTATAAAAATCTAACGGTGCCAAAAAGTACGTGGACACCTGGTCACAATTCATTGATCACTGCTGAGTGGCGGAGAGATGAAGTCAGAATCAATACGAGTTGTAGGCGAGGATAAAGAGATTATGTCGAGGCCAATATCATCTCTAAAGTTTTATATAACATTTTTACAATAACATTCTAAAGATTATTTAAATATTATTACAATGTTTAAAAAACATGAAAAGTTTTGAATAAAATGTTTGAAAAATGTTGCCATTAAAACATTTTGGACTAAACATTATAAACACCGGCGTAAATCCACTTTGAGGAGTGGGGGGGGGGGATGATCGACTTTTTTGACGTTTTTTTTTTCTGTCGGTCTCACACTTAAGTATAAGCACACACCCTCACCAACCCGCACAGACCCCCTTACACACATTTCAATATTTATTTTGCGAGCGAGCAAAAAATAACCACTTTTTTGGTTTTTAATCGTATTTTCGAACAGAAATTCTAAAATATGACGAGCGAGCGAAGCGAGCGAGCCAAAAATAATCACTTTTCTCATTTTTAATCGCATTTTCGAATAGAAATTATGATGAGCGAGCGAAGCGAACGAGCCAAAAATAACCATTTTTTTTTGGTTTTAATCGCATTTTCAAATAGAAATTCTAAAATATGATGGTTGTTTATGACAGATATACAAAGATATTACTAACTGATTAATTAAAATATATGTTATTCCTTAAAAAGTGGGGGGGGGGGGGTATATTTGTTCACGCCATCCCCCCTCTCCAAAAAGTGGGGGGGGGGGATATATCCCCCTTCCCCCCGGGATTTACGCCAATGATTATAAAAAAGTTAAACATGAGGAATATAATGTTGTATTAATGTTATAAAAACGTTATAAAAAACATTATTCGGAAAACATTTCTAGACCTTTTCGAAATGTTATGAAAACATTATGTCCTAGCTGGCGCGATCATTAGGACTTGACCCCACTCACGTATACACCAATCAAGACAGCCACTATTACTAACAGACCTTCGACCTTCGAAAGACCGAATGAATACCCCCAGTGGTCATGGTGGTCAAGTACTGGTCAGTTTGGTGTGTGTGGAATCGGTTTTAACGACGTGACTTTAACAGCAGATGAGGACTATCTTACTCTCACGCAGCACGTTGGCACATCTTTCAGTCATTAATAGCTCGACCTTATTTGCACGTACGGTACGTGGCTTACAATGTCGCAAAAAAAGTCCATCGCATCCTACAGGTCTAGAGTATTACTTCGTTACAATGAAGAGACGGAAAACATCCGACTTTTGTCCCTTCTCTTCAGAGGGAATACCCTTGATCTGATAACCCATACTCTCCAAGGAAGTATGAATTTCATGCATGCTATAACTACCAAAACATTCATCGCACTCTCTTTGGTCGGAGTTTAGAGAATTCTCTGGTCAATGTTAGTTGGTCATCCCCAAAATGAGCGGCTACTGAATCAGTCAATGGAAAAGCGCTTGACGCGCAGAAGTTATTATTTCATTACTCTTCCCTAATCACATATAATAGGCATAAATTTAATTAAGAATAGCGGGAAGAATGTGGGGACCAATATAAGCACACACATATTGTTATGACCGCATGGGGCAGGGCTTTGAACCCCAGAAAACATGATTGTTGTTGTTGTTGTTGTTGTTGTTGTTAATATGTATTTTTTTTTTACTTTGGATGGTCACGTGTTTTTTGTTGTTGTTGTTTTTTTTTTTTAAAGAAACCAACACCGTAAAATCAGGTAGTTTTTAAATCAAAGCTGAGATGGAATAAACACATCTGCGAAAATTTGTATTTAAAAAAAAAAAAAAAAAAATCGGACACCAAATGAGAAAGTTATGGCTATTCTATTTGACTTTTTTTTACACTATACCATAGCTATTGATGACATCATTTGTCACTGAACAGCTAGCTAGATAGATATCAATGTGAATCACCTGACAGAGAAACGAACACGGAGCTATTCCTTTTGAGAACCGTGATCATTGACATGTTGAGTTGGCCTTTCATCCATCAAAACAAATATTTTCCAATGAGATCAAATATTGTTGTGATGACCGATCATATACTGGCAGGGCTTAATAATCGCGATAATTTACTTTCCGGTATAAGATTTACAGTAATAGCTCACGCCACGCCTCATTGCGTCCAGGCAATAAAGATGATGTCACTGAACAATAAGCTTAGAGAACCTCGGATGATATTGACCTCGACATAATCTCTTTATCCTCGTCTGCAACTCGTATTGATTCTGACTTCATCTCTCCGCCACTCAACAGTGATCAATGAATTGTGACCAGGTGTCCACGTACTTTTTGGCATCGTTAGATTTTTATAAAGCACTTTTGAAAATTTACTAAACTTTGTATATATTTCTCGGTCTTTCCCCTTTTACAGCTTGCTACAATCCGATTTTCAAATTTTATGCTGACAATTCGTAAGATCGCCACGCACGACAATTCGCACATGATTCAGCTCAGTTTCATGTTGTTTTTTTTCGAGTTATAGTGCAAGGTTTGATTCTTAAACAGTCCTTTTCAGTTTCGCCCATGAATCTGATATCTATCTATAAAGGGAAATAAACCAAAATTCTAAATATCTCACTTTCAGAATCAAACATATCACAATGCTGAAAATAACGCTTACCTTTGCCTTCAAAATGATTTTCATTCAAATGTGTCTCTGATGACATGTAAACATACT
Source organism: Echinometra lucunter (assembly GCA_029962745.1). Lineage (NCBI taxonomy): Eukaryota > Metazoa > Echinodermata > Echinoidea > Camarodonta > Echinometridae > Echinometra > Echinometra lucunter. The sequence goes on from CM057160.1 coordinate 13,398,601, forward strand.
TTACATTACTTGCGTCATTCAAATTCTGTGATAGGCGTGTAAGCTGCCCTAATCCTCTGGAAAATGAGCCATAAACCATTATGTTTCATATCTTAGTACGGTCAGGAAAAATATATATACCGACATGTTATTTTCAAAGTCTGACGATCAGTTATCGAGTTTCTTTCGGTTGAGACTAATATTAATATTCATTCAGCTTCCGACAAGCCCGTACATACGTCTACTCCATGTGCGATGGAGAATAAATGGGCGTCAAAACACTATATTAGGGCACCGTGATCGAATTCAGTATTGTGTTGTCCGTACAAGTTAACAAAGTGCAGCAACCCTACTGGAATAAGAGGAGGAACCAAGGACTCTATGGGCTATAATCAGTGGCGTTCGAGCCAAATATGGGGGGGGGGGGGGAGGGCTGAGGCTACGCTATCTTCACACCCCCCCCCCAAAAAAAAAATATATATATATATATATACATAAAAGATTCAGCTTCTGACAAGCAAAACAGAAACAAAAAACAAAAAAGAATTAACAAAAAAAAGAAAAAAAAAAGAAAAAGAAAAAGGGGGTTCTCAAGGAAAATGAAGGCAACATGATAAAAAAAATGTCAGTCGGGTAGACCATTCAATGATGCATCCAATGTCAGTAACGTTGAAAAGGTGTACCGGCCGCACAGAAACGCTGTTGTTAGCAGGTTTGTTAGCGCTAGTTTTGTCACTAACAAATCAGCCACTAACAGTACGGTTAAAATGACCGCACAGAAAGCGCTGTTAGAACGCTGTTACAGCGCTGTTAGTGGATTTGAGCCATAGAGTTAGGTAAAATCTATGATTTGTGCGTAGTAATCTATTTATAGATTGATGAATCTTGTTGATGCAGCACTACACAATGCATTGTTGTTTTCGTGAGTGACGGATTAACGAACATTCGGAATAGCGAACCTTCGAAATAACGAGCTGTAACCTACATAAAGTAGAGGATGGGAGGTGGGGGGGGGGGGGGTATTGTGATCATGCATTACAAGTCACCGACCCCCGTTATACCCTCACTGGAAATTTAGACAAATATTGTTGAATATTGAGACATTAAAAGAATTAAATTAAATTTTAAAATTTAAATCAAAATAATTTTCATCTAAGAAAATATATGCATGCTCTATATGAAGTATGATACCTTGTAGTCTGACCCCCCCCCCCCCCCCCATGAAGTATAGTTCGTCACGCGCAATTAATCCCACTTGTGTCCGCCATGGCCGCTTTGTGTAAAAGGGGTCATAGAGAACATGTTGGACCTTCGCGGAGGTCCAACCCTCTCCGCCCCAGTGGCGGAATGTTAATATTCAAGTCAGATTAACTTAGATAGATATTTTCAAATTAGAGCTAGACTAATAAGATTCAAAGAAATCCAATTCGACGTTAAATCAAGTTTAACTTTAGATCTATTAAGTTGGGCTTATTTGCACATCATATACGAGTTTAAAATCATATGTCTACTGTAAGTTAGAGGAATGTAATTTATGAATATATACAACGGAATATCATTTCATGAACAATATCCATATTACGTTGTAAGAAATGACATGGCATGCAAGCATGTCGGTGTATTTTGTGCTAAATCCTATCACTTTTCATAGATTATAGGTCTAGTAATGATAAATTTCCTAATTTTCAACAATTTACCGAATAACCATGAAGAAGAACAAGAAAATCATCATGATATTGAGATTAAGATACTGTACCACAAAAACAATTTTGCAAGCCCACTTCTCATCATTTTTCTTTTTAGTTGGAAAGGGCTCTACACTCATGATAGAGTATTTGCCAATGATGATTTTCATCATCACTGGCTTTAATGCGCATGTAGCCTATTACACTATTAAGTTACATTGACTGTACTTAAGATATGGTACACGGTTTCTCACATAGGCGCCGGAAGCGGGGGGGGGGGGCAATTGCCCCCTATCATTCGAAAGGGGGGGGGATCGATTTTTGCCCCCAAAGGGCCCCCTCGGAAGAAAAAAGAAAAAAATGGATCATATACAACCATGTAAAATGAGCATACTGACATGATTAGTGCTCTAAATGGGAAACTTTCATTCAAAAATCAAAATTTTCTTACTCGGTCACTACGCACCCTCGTATAGTAATTAGAAGCAACGTTTCTCAGTATTTAGAAATTCTTTCTATCATCTGTGAAAAAGGGGCAGATGCTTGCTTTATTCGGGGGATTATTTTCCCCCCCCCCCCCCTTCCTCCTCAGTATCCTCATATATTGGCCTAAGGGCGCCCGTATTTTTTTTTTTTTCATATTTGGGCAATGTCGGAATATGACATTTATGTAAATTTCCACCACCAAAATTGTAAAAAAATTTGCGCGCTCGCTTCGCTCGCGCGAACAAAGTTGTGAAACTGAATGGTTGATTTTCGGGCAGAGGGTGTCAGCCCCAAGGCCAAAATTCAACAGTATGCCATGCATAACCCTCCCATTGCCATGCCCGGTCTCCTGAGTCTCTTACGCCATCCTAACATGCTAGAAGCGGTGAAAAATAATGATGTTTCAAGTACTAATGATGAGAGAAAATGGGAAACATTTTTTGATAACAGTATATTTTATTAATTAAAAAACCCTCTAACGTTGTCCTTTTATATATTATATAAAGAAATAAATGTATAAAAAACTGGGGAATGTGCTTGTTCGGGGGGGGGGTGTATATGGGGTACGTTATATGCTGGTAGTAAGCATTTGAGGTGGGCCCCCATAAAGGTTTGAGGCGAGCCCCCAAGAGTGTTTGCCCCCCCCCCAAAAAAAAAAAAAAAAAAAAAAAAAAAAACTGGGACCCTTCCGGTGCGCGTGGTTACCGTTGTGTTCTTCTTTCCAATGCAGGGCCTACAATGTCAAAAAGGTCTTCAAACACTGCTTTGGAAAACCGATATCTTTGCTCCATTATGCATTACCAGATTTTACAAAGATTTTTCTCTATATCAAGTGTAACAGAAAAATGTTTATTGGGGCCACTAAAAGCTTTTTTTGGAGAGGGGGGATATATGGCATGTGCAAATATCCCCCTCACTTTTTAAGGAGGAAAATATTTGATTTATCAGTTAGTAAAAATTTTGAATATCTATCATAAACGACCATCATATTCTAGAATTTCTATTTGAAAATGTGATTGAAAACCAGAAAAAAAAGTGGTTATTTTTGGTTCGCTTGCTTCGCTCGCTCGACATATTTCAGAATATTTATTCAAAAAATGCGCTCAAAAACCAAATAAGCGGTTATTTTCTGTTCGCTTGCTTCACTCACTCGCTCGCAAAATTGCTATTAAAATGTGTGTAAGAGGGGAAAAAAGCGTCCAAAAATTCAATTATCCCCCCCCCCACTCCTCAAACTCAAAGTGGATTTAGGCCAGCGACTAAAACTCGCGCTTCACTCTCGATTTTTCCATACACGCAAAAAAAAAATTTGACTGCCCCTGCCCCCCCCCCCAACATTTTCTGCCCTCCATTTGCCCCCACTTTATAGTGGTGCCGCCACTGCTCCTCGTGCCGTTATCAGCAAAATCTATGTCGCCCCCTATACCCGCCACATTCTTAATTAGGTCTAGGTCTATTTTGAAGTACTTGGTATAAAAAATGGGAGACAAGTTATAGCGCACGACTACAAATTATTCACTAAAATTGCCACTATAGGTGCCCCTGGCACTGTCAGTGAGTTGTTAAAACATTACCACTAAGTACTGTTAGCTTCTGTGCGGCCTTGAAATGTTAGGCTAACAGCGCTGTTAGTGAATTCGACTAACATTACGCTTCTGTGCGGCCAAACAATCGCTATCGGTAATAGTGCGCTGTTAGCGCGCTAACGACGTTTCTGTGCGGCCGCCGGTACAGGACGATTGCGAGTACTCCCGGCCAGCCGACCTATTCCCCTTCTTCATTCTCTGGCTCATCTCATTTGTTTGTTCGATCTGTTGTGGAGCAGACGTACGTCTTCTTTGTCTGAACGGGGGTATGACAGAGGCAAGGCAGAAGCCTTTGCTGAATCACAGAGTGAAGACGTATTACCTCTGAGCATCCAAGTCGTGCATGTGGCTGAAGCCCTGGAGGAATTTCTACGCTCGAAGTTAAATAGTAAATGGTAAGTTATACATTCGCAGGAAGTTGACTGAGGGTTTTCACCAGGGTGACCAGACGTCCCGTATTTTACTGGAAAGTCCCGTATTTGAACCATTAATTTTTGTCCCCTGTCCCGGACGACCCAGTCCCGTTACTTTTGAAACAAGGGAATTTTTTAGCAAAAATGAATAGATATACATGTATACTACTATGTTGCACTGGGCAGAAAGATTTCAAAATTTTGCTCGCCAAGATTTGTTCATTACCCGGGCCACAATACAGGCAGCAATACTAGGAATATTTTAAAAGAGTACAATATTTTATTACACTATGAATGACATGAATGAGCTGGGACGTTAGATTTCTACTAGAATCTTACCAACCTTACCAACTCCAAAATGGCGTAAATTGGAAATAATATAAACACAGGAGGAGTACGAATTCCGTGTTACTAGGTTTTTCATTGGTACAAAATTTATTCATCATGATCGATCACGAATACGTGTTTGAGATTTTAGAATCAGTACAGGAATCTACATAACACAACTCTTCGGCCTTTGGAAGATGCAGATGCAGAAACAAGAATCGATACAGGGATCAAGCGATGCTTCCTAGTACAATTTACCCCTTCCCCCAAATAATTATCAGAGGATTCCGCTGTTGGTTAGTACCAGTGAAGTTGATTCTCATGACTTATGCTCACTCGCGCGCTGCGCTCGCTGGCGATTTCTCTATTGTGCCTCGCCTTATGTCCTTCTGAAATCAAAGCCCAATAATTTACAAAGTCCCGTTGGTTGGTTGGTTGGTTGGTTTTATTTTTGCACATAAAAAGCAGTACAAACAAAAAATACATGCAAAACAATATATCAAATGGCTGGAAGCTCTATTCAGAGCCATTATTCAATATGTTCAAATGGCTCTGTTCTTCCTAGTGGTCCAGATTGATTTCAGAATTCAGAATCTGGTCACTCTTCTTTTTTTTTTTTTTTTAGCTTCCATAGTTTAATAAGGATGTCAGTTTATTCATAGGAAGTTTTCCTTAAAGACTATATTTTAAAATTAATTTTCAGATTTTTAAAAGTAAATCAACGAAGTACAAACGGGAAAAAGAAAAAAAAAATGAAGCACTGTTCCCTTTTTTCGCGGTCAAGCTTCAAAACACCTCGGCTTAATCTTCGATACGCTTGGAATCATTCATGCACCAAAGTGTTATGGCCTTGACTATTTAAAAACTGATAATCTAATCAAATATTTAAAGAAGTGTTTTATTTTTAAAAGGTACGGTATCCAAATAAATGTCATAAAAGATTTTACTCCCAATTAATATGACATCCGTCAGTGTTGTAAAGTGCAAACCTCGGTCTGATATGAGTTTTAGCTTTGAAGAATCGGCTGTTAGGTTCCCCCCCCCCCCCAGGCCCCCTAAAACGAAATCCTGGGGAGCGTTTCATAAAGAGTCTTGTCAGTGATTTTTACGGACTAATTTTCTCTCAGCCAATAAGATGCGAGGATTTTCAGTAGCTTATAACATTTCTCGGTGATTTTCACCGACAAAACTCTTCATGAAACGCTTCCCTGGCAATGCCCGTGCTTTCAATTGTGGTTGTCTTTTATTAAACATGTTAGAGAAATATTCCAAAGTATATGTATGTGTGTTGTGTTGCGTTTAAAGCTGCATCTGTTATTTATTTATTTATTTATTTATTTATATCGCATATTTTAAAAAGGGTAGCCCAGATCAGAAAATACTTGCTTTTGAAAGCATGTCGTGATGAGTGAATTTCTTGCGAATATTGTGCAGAGTTTGTCCAGAGGTTGTCAAGTAGATTCATCATTCATATTTCAGTTCATGTCAAAATGAATGATACTAAATGATGCGGTAAGAACTGTGTATCAAATTGAGGGATATCTTCTCATCTCTCACAAAGCGGAGCAAACAAGTCTTGATCATTGGGAAATTGGCGCGATTTGCATTTAACAGGGGTCCGAAACTATGGCTTTTCATGCACGAGTGATATTGCGATTTAGTGGCTACAGAGAGACTATATATAGGTCAGTGGTTGTTGTTTTCTGCCTGATTTGATATACAATACAGAGGATCTTTAATATGATGGACTGTTTGATAATTTTCTACTTCAGGCATTAACCTGGGAGCCTGCAAGGTATTTGTGTAATTAACATAAGAACGGCAGATTTCAGCATAATAGCCACATCGCCCAGATACTTGCAAGCTGCTCTATGGTCAAACAAGTGCAGATGGACAGTGGGTGCTCTTAAGAGACCCTGTGCAATATCGTTTTGCTTCATTTGAGAAGGCAATACAAATTTCAGAAATGAATAACTTATTATTGACAGTATCATTTGACCCAAAAAATTTCATCCAAGGAAATCTACAATATACTCAAGACCATGAAGACTGTGCTATATAAATTTGACCTGAATTGAATGAGACCCTTTTTAGTTTCAGGGTTTGAAAGAAGGAAATGTGTTTTTCTCTAAAAATCAATATGGAGAACATTTTGGAATAGCTTAGTCATAGCGCACTTGGGTGGGTTTTTAAAGGAATTTTGTCAGTTCTCAAACAGTGACAATATACAAGTGACCGGAAATGCCAGACCTTTTGTACCTTTTCAACTGCATACCCAAGTTGGTTTTGCAAATGGTGGAATTCAGTGAGAGATCTCTTGACGTTAACATCTTATATTTCAAAAACCTTGTATTCCTGACTGTTTATTTGTCCTGCTGAACATCTTTACACAACTGAGACATCAAAATTCAACGATTGAATAAATCAAGCCTCTGCAAAGTTACAGGATCCCTTTAAACTCGTGCAAACTCACACAATTCCTGCTCTCATACATAGATGGGACCAAGGAGTTGATTTGTTTGATTTGAATTTATTTTTCCACTCTTGTTTTCCGTTAACAAACCACAAAAAATCATACATATATAATTGTGGATATCATCGGAATAAAAATATCAAAAAGCACAAAAAGTTCTCTCTCACAACTCCCTGATGGGACGTTGGTGTGAACAGGATGGCTTCGGAACAGGGCCGTACACAGAAATTTTTTCCGGGGGGGGGGGGGGGAAGACGCGTAAAAATTTACGAAGAAGCTCAAAAGCGACCGAGCTGTTCACGAGGGCGCTTTTGCGTTTAATAGTGAAATTGAAGGATTTGGTGTACACTTTTCATGGATTTTGTGAAAAATTTTGTGAAAAAAATGTAAGTTTTCAAAATTTCGGGGGGGGGGGGGGCAACTGCCCCCCCCCCCGCTGCGTATTGTTTTTGCTTTTGTTTTTGTTTTGTTTTGTTTGGTTTTGTTTTGTTTTTTCATTTCGACGCTTCCAAGGTTCCACGTAAGCACTGTCATTGCTGACATCATTACGAAGCCATCATGATACCGGAAAGACTCGGAAGGACAAATTAAAAAAAGTTGAGGCAACATGTAACCACCAACCATATTAATTACGACCATGTGAAGATTTGTTGTTGTTGCTGGTGGTGGTGGTGGTGGTGTTGTTTGAGCGAATAATTTGAAAGAGCTCTCAGATTCTGCGTATCCGGCTCACTTCCTGTACATTGTATATTCGAGCGAAAATTATGAACATCAACATAAATAAGAAAGCTCATATAAAAGAAGGGGGAGAAGGAGATAATGTTGATGAAAGAAGAATAAGAAGCAGATGAAAAAAGAAGAAGTAAAAAGATGAATGACAAAAGAAAGAAGGAAAGAAAAAGAAGGAAGAGGAGTAGGAGGAGAGAAGGAAGCAGAACATAATTCGTAGTGTATGAAGTCAACCAGTTGGATTTCTATGCCGACAGCGGTGATTTTGAAAAAGAAATAGCTATACATAAACAACAACTGAATGAAAAAATGTGAAAACAGAAGCCCGCCTAACTAAATAGGGGGCACAAGCGGTTAAAAGAAAATGGTAACTGATTTTGTTTGTTGGCTTGCTTAATTACTCGCTCGTTTGTCAAACTCATCCCTTTTCTCTCTTCTATAGTAATTTTGTACCGACCATACCTGGTGGTGCTGTTTGAGCGAATAATTTGAAAGAGCTCTCAGATTCTGCGTATCCGGCACCGAAGCAACTAATGGAATCGCGCCCCTTGCCAAACTTGTCAGATTAGAAAAATGCAAGATAATTTCGACTTCTGGATTAGAAATTATTTGAAATTACCTTTCTTTTTTTTTCAACTTGTCGAAGATTGGATGCGGTTAAAGCTCGGAGGGGTAGATGTTTGTTTTGTTTTGTTTTGTTTCTCATGTTCCACTCCTCAAAACCTACTTTTTCCTCTTTTCCAACAGGAAAATTACAGGTGGAAGCACTGCAACCGATCTTTATAAAGCTAAATATTGAAAACGATACTCTGCTCACTTCTTCCTGTACATTGTATATTCGAGCGAAAATCATGAACATCAACAGAAATAAGAAAGCTCATATATATCTCGACGTATAGCAATGCACAGAGAGTATAAAATATTGGATTCTTTCAAATGTTTAACCTTTGAAAATACCATGTTCTTCACTTCATGCTATCAGTGCAAAATTTGACCAGATGAAAATGACAGATTTGTTAAAGGTCATAATGACCTGCTTAATTGATAATGAACTTAACACTGCATATGGGGGCATTCTTTTCAAAGACAATAGGTTTTTCCTGCCATTTCCAGCTTGCTTTTTCTCTCCTTAGCGTTTTGTTGTTGTTGTTGTTGTAGCCTTTTTTGTTTACGCCACCTTCAAAATCCATTGCTTCCCATTTCATGAAAACCTGTCTTCTCCCAATCTTACGTGATCTACTTTTATCTCAGTCTGTCTGTTCAAGGAGTTATTAATAACTTCTTGGTCCGTTTCGTCGTCGTTGTTCTTTCCTGTCGAATCCGTAATTTTGTAAGTTTTCGGTATACGTTTTTGTTTGAATCATCATTGTTATTATTACTATTACTATTATTATATCTATTATTATATTTTGGATCAGAAATTTATCCTTTCATGATTGGCTTAAAGACCTTCACGTGATCATTGGTATTTTCAGCTATTTCAGAATGTTGGCGTGAAGGTTTACTATTTGGGAAATGACGTCACTCTTATGACGACATTTTCCAAATAGTATTTACTATTTGTGAAATGACGTCACAGTACGCAAAATCTATGCGCGAAATGAAATTCAGTGGGGCATACGAGAGCTCGAGTGCGCACCATGGGGAACTCTCGCGGTGTCACGGCTACCGCGTTTTTCATTTTCCGATCACTTTGCAGTTTATCCGTATGGCAGAGTGATCTAACTTCGCGCACAGGACCATATCTCAAAAACTAGAAAAGATTGTGAAAAACTGGTAGCACCAACGGAAAGAGCACCCTAAAATTACCCTGGAAATTACTTTCCTTTTGAAATTAGAGATGGAATTTTGAAATTATGAATGAAAAATCGGCAAATTTGGCAGCGTTTTGCGTTCGTTCTGACAAAAACTGGACTTGTCGACAAGGGTCTAGAATTCCTCTTTTCGAGAGACGATGTCATCAAAGTAGTAAGTAAAATGTGATATCAATTTATTCAGTGGCATTTTGCCTTCCTGGTAATGCAATTATCTTACCTTTTATGCATCTCTATTTTGCGCGAACTATGGTCCCCCCCCCATCATACAACGTTTAGTGCCATAAAGCATTCAATAAAACATAAACATGAAATAAAGAATTTTGTTCTTGTGTCATGTGAATGATTTAGTTTAATATGGACAAGGTAAAAACCCACTTCACCGACTTGACTGATTTACAACGGGGCCGTGTATCAATCAAGAAAAATATAAAATAAGAAAGTAAAATTCATGTACAAAATACATATAAATCTTGATCCAAAATATAAAACAAATATACTCTGCCATAATTTCGAGTTTCTGGTTAAAACTATGGGCCTCGGTGACTCGAATAGTACCATTCACTTCGGGGCTGCGCCCCTCAGTGAATAGTACTATTTTGGAGTCACCTCTTGCCCATAGTTTTAACCAGAAACTCTCAAGGCAAAGTATATTTGTATATTATTACTATTATTATTGTTGTTCTTCTTCTTATTATTGTTGTTCTTATTATTATTACATAATTAATACTATTAATATTATTATTAAGACGATGATAATGATTATGCTTTGCGTCCTTCTGTTTTAATGTTTTTTAAAATTATTATTAGAAGTAGCCTAGTGGTGGTAGTAGTAGTAGTAGTACTAGTAGTAGTAGTAGTAGTAGTAGTAGTAGTAGTAGTAGTAGTAGTAGTAGTAGTAGTAGAAGTAGTAGTCATCGTCATTATACTCATCCACATAATCATCACCATCACTGTTATTATCATTATTATTATACAGCTTCTGCTTCTCTTTCATATACATCACCGCTTATACAATTTTATATATGTATATATATATTTGAAAATTAGTCTGTTTGGCATCTAGATAATACAAGAATCAGAGTTGGTAGTAGAATGCCATTAAAAAAGAAAATCATAGATTTTAAAAGAAAACGGAGCATAGCTCTCAAAAATGAAAGGCGAAGTCACACTCTTCGTCAGTGCCCATGGTGTGACAAAAGGATGTTCATCAAAATCCGTTTCTGAAACATACGAAAAAACACGTCTGTTCATGGGCAGACGGATATCTTAGAGGTCATGATCTGATAACTCAATCCTGCAGAAAATTTTGTCAGTTTTTTGTCTTGGTCATATGATACATAACATTTTCCTTCGTTATTTTTTATTTTGTTATTTTGTTTGTTTTTTTTTGTTGTTTTGTAACACACGCGATTATAAAAGCAGGGAGCTGGAAGTGGCTATATCCGAAGCGTAACTAAGGCGGGAATTGTAAAAGTTTACTACGACATCCATGCACTTCCTCATTACATATATATAGACAAGCTGTGACTGCAAAGTCTCTACCCCCCCCCCACGACCCTTTGTGAAAGGTTTCGTAAATAGCCAGTTGTGATAACATTGCTTGCATAAAATTATCTGAATAAAAGAGGATGGCTATATAATTATATGAGTTTTAAATCAAGATACGAGTTGTAAAGTCCAGAGAATTGTTTACTGAATATATTTGCACGTACAGGAAGAAGATGAACGATGAAGGTTGTGTAATTTGCTCTAGTTTTCCTCTCAGAAGTAACAGGATTGTAAAGAAGAAGGAGGGGAGGAGGAGGAGGAGGAGAAGATAAAGAAGAAGAAGAAGACGAAGGAGGAGGAAGACGAGGAGGAGGAGAAAAACAGGGATAAAAGAAGGAGGAAAAGAAGATAATGTTGATGAAAGATGAATTAGAGGCAGATGAAAAAAAAAGAAGTAAAAGGATGAATGAAAAAATAAAGAAGGAAAGAAAAAGGAGGAGGAGTAGGAGGAGAAAAGGAAGAAGATCATTCTTAGTATGAAGTCAACCAGTTGGATTCCTATGCCGACATCGGTGATTTTGAAAAAAATAGCTATACATAAAAAACAACTGAATAAAAAATGTAAATTCAGAAGCCCGCCTGCGAATTTTTTCCCCTGAACCTTTAGGGCTTCATTACATGAATATTCATGACTTTCGTCTTCGGAAATACCTGGTAAAAGACCGCTCTATCCACCCCGTTTTCTGCTTGTTAAATTTTCGTAATGCTTCTCCCCTTCTATAAAACTTCTAGATCCTTCCCTGCCCCCCCCCCCCCCACCATTCTGAAAGTTTGCTATGCGATTGTACGGAGCTGAATAAGGCAAATACATTTAGCTTCGCATGTAACATATGATATGTAACATCTGTATATAGGTTCCTGAAACGCGAGTGGAGTTTGAACTTATCAACACGATAAAAAATTAGTCAACGAATATGAGATTGCAAGCGCAGGTCTCTTCAGGTCATTCAATGTAGTAGAATGATAATACACGGCAGGACGGTCACCTTGTACATTTATCTAATAAAAGGTGTGAGTCGCACCTGCATGATATATATCTCTTTGTTAAACAATAGTTATAAGATAGGCTCGCAAATTACTTTCGGTATTTTACTGATGCTATTCTCCCGTGTTGTTGATCCTGGTCAATTAACAGCTAGGCATGAAATTCGACGATATTTTGAAGGACGTTGGGGAGTTCGGTCGATACCAGCGACGACTCTACGTTATCGTCGTCATCCTGAAAGCTACCGTTTCATGGTCGCCTATGATATCGGTCTTCATCAATGCACCCGTGGACCACTGGTGTGCGGTAAGAAACTAATCTATAGTATACCCCTGCCACACCAACTAAAACCGACAACGAACCGAATAAGAACATGCACAGTGGACGAAGATCTGTCGGTCGGTTTGGTGGTATATTTGGCATGCCAGTCAAAGGTATTTTGTCCCATGGATCTGAAAAAGTGAATCTGGAAAAGCCTATGAGATTCATACTGTTTATGTTGTTCCAATAAAGTCTGAAAAAAGTCTATGAGACTATGTTGGGCATGGAAAATCTAATGTAATGTAATCAAATGTTGCCATAATTATCTTACGCAGTAATCAAGTTAGTGACAAGACGTGTGGCATGTACATTATGTGTTTTTTTCCCCGTTGTTTTAGTGGGAGTTGTAACAACAGTTTTTCTCGTTGATGCTGCTATGTGTCATGTGTGGTGGTGATGGTGGTGGTGGTGGTGGTGATAGCGGTGGTAGTGGTGATATGGTGGTGATGGTGATGGTAATTGTTGTGAGGATGCATGTTCTTGACAATTTTTATGTCTTGTTTGTATCTATTTCAAAGTCAACCTGTTTTTGTTTGGTAAGAACATATTCGCTTATCGATTTTTTCTCACTTCATATAAAAGGTGATTCATTACTATTATATTTGGAAAGAAAAAAAGAGAAGAAAACTCACTTTTAGATCTTCATTTTATTTGGGGAAAAGGTCTTAGACCTGTAGACCATTCAAAACAGTTAATATTCCGAACTCAATCATTCAGATAGTTTATTTTCAGCGTTTGCTCATTACCGGATAGGCGTACTACGTACAGAGCCCTTTATTAAAGAGTTTGGCCAACTAGGTTTCGGTGGGTTACAACATGGCGCACTTTCCTTTGTATCGTGCTTGCCTAACAAAGCAATATGTGCCATGTTGTGTCCTACTGGAGCCGAGTTGGCCAAACTCTGTGATAAGTGCTCTGGCCTACTATAATTATGTCCTTTGTTATGTTTGTCGGCCTCTATCATCATGATCATTATACATGTAATAGTGTGAGTCAATAAACTTTCAACACTTTCAAATTGTTCATTGTTTAGAAATACAGTGTCAATGTAGATTTATTTGACATGGTTGGGGAAGAGGACCTCTTTCCGATTAGTTTGATAACATTTTTGCACCATATTTTCATGGTTGCATAAAAACGGGATACATAACATAAAGAGACCCGGGGAGCGTTTCATGAAGACTTTTGTCGGTGAAAATCACCGACAAATGTTACAAGCTACTGAAAATCCTCGCATCCGATTGGCTGACAGCAAATTAGTCGGTGAAAATCACCGACAAAACTCTTCATGAAATGCTCCCTGGTCAATCAAATTTCATGCTCCAATGGCAGTGCACAGCCTTGCTTTATATATCGGAGTCATAGCATGCCAATTTCCTTCCCGTTGCTTTCATGCTAATTTGCTCTTTATTTTGTTCCAAGATGACGTTTATTTAACTATGATAAGATGGGCCCACAAAGAATATAACAAAATAATCGGAAGAGGTACTCTTCCAGGGGGGTGTTTCATAAAGCTGTTCGTAAAGTTACGAGTGACTTTACGAACAACTTGAATATGGCAAGCCAAATGGGATTCTCAGTCATTATAAATTGCATCGGCTAAAGGTGAAATATGCAGACTTAAATTGACATTACTTTTGTTTACAAACAGTTTTATTGCGATTTATATTTTTGGCTACAATTTAATTGAGATTATGGGAAATGCATTTGTCACACTTTGTTTAAACGTCAGGAAAAAACTTTCGGCATCCTATTTGTTTGTCGTTCGTAAAGTTGTGTGTAACTTTACAAACAGCTTTATGAAACACCCCCCCCCCCAGATCATGTCAGATACATCTACAACTATACACTCTAAATTGTAAACATGGACAATTGAAAAGTATTGCACTAAATTTTTATTGACTCACACGAAATATCCAGGAAACATAATCTTTCTGCAAAACCACTGGGGCTTGTCTTGTGTCGCCTTGTGCATCTTTCCGCGTGGGGTCAGTTTGATACAATACTGGACGTAGTACTGTCATTTTGTCAGCATTAACTTTTCTATTTTCCTATGAAGACCCCTGAATGGGATTCTGGTTGTGAGCAGTTCGGACTGTCACCAGTAGCTTGTGAATTCGCCAAGAAGACAGGGAGCATCCCATCAAACTTTACCTCAGATGGCAAGCTGGAGTACGCGCAATGTAAGAAATATAACGTGTCAGGAGTGGCATTCTGGCCCGGGATTGATCCGTCCAATTACAGCAGCGGAACGATGTCATGTGACAATGGATGGGTATATGATGACAGCCAGTATAAGACATCAACAGTTACTGATGTAAGACTTTTACAATGTCGATGATATACTCCCCTCCCCTTTCTATATTTGTTTGTTTGTTTATTGTTTTTATTTTCTTTAGACTCTTGATGCTTGCTTCGCTCGGGTGCTGAAAATATAAAAAATTGAGGGGCTGATTTTTTGAGCGAAAATACGTCAGTCTCCCTTGCAAAAATTTACCCTTCTGCCCATGATCATACATAAGAACCAAACAGAATAGTCTAAATCTAATATGTAGTTATGACAGCTTTAACTTTTGGTTAATTTACTGATAGATGAAAATCTCCAATTTGATACCACTGATGACTGAGAATTAGTGTGTATCCTAATAAACAAATGAAAATATTCTTCCCAAGGAGCTGGGGTTGATTGATCATCAGTAATTTCTATGAATGTTAAGAGTCCTTAAAATTTAGCCTTTTAAAACATCACATTTTTTGTGTTAAAACTTCTTGATTTTATATTGAAAAGTCTAAAATTCTGTACTCTTGTCCAATGTTTACTATCGTTAGAAATGGGTCTTAATTCGAAGCGGTCCCTTATACAACCCTATGCTTTCCATTCTATTCATTTGCGAACGATATGGAAAATTTTCTTGAAGATTTTTTAGCGGACTCTCCTTGCGCTTTGCAACTGCTACGATAGCTGATCGTCACGATTGAGTCGAGTTCTCTCCAATACAGACACCTTGAATTAGTGGCCTCGATTCTTGCAAGCACACCCCTATGAGAAAATCAACTAATGATTAACGATGACATAAAATACGCTACTTTATCCGATAATAATTATCTATTTGTTTCTTTTATGGTAGTTATGCGATTGTAAACAGACTATACACAAGTGACCAGAATATAAGGTCATGAAGGTATGGGGATGGTATTTGTGTCTAGATGGATTTATTTGCACTGACTGCCTTGCCTTTTTTAAAATCATTTTTTGCAGATGAACAAAGCAATAGACAGTTGGATTTTTTTGTGTGTAGTCCATTAATAGCTACAGAACATCCAGAATAGCCGGGTCGTAGAAACGTTTTATAAATTTGAAAAACGCACAGTAATGCATGTATCGAGATATTCATGTTTTAAAATGATGTTATATATCGAGATATTCATATTTTAAAGATATTTGTATTTATTTCATTCTGTTCACTATGTATATGGGTTTCTAAATTTCTATGTCCGATTTTTTTAAATTAAAAAAAAAAAATTATGGCCGAATAAATAATAATGATAATAATGTATATCATATCATTTTAATACAATAATAATGTAACTGTTAAGGTTTTCATCCATTTACATACATTCCCTCTTTGTCTCTCTCACTCTCTCTCTCTCTCTCTCTTTGTCTCATTGCCCCTTCTCTCTGTCTTTCTCTCTCTCTCTCCCATATAGTTTGATCTTGTATGCGGCAAGGATGATCTGACACAAGTATCTCAATCGGTCTACTATGGCGGATTCCTAGCCGGGTCGATTTTCTTCGGCATGCTGTCAGATATGTAAGTCGATTTGAAACATTCAGGGGAGCGTTTCATGAAGTGTCTTGTCAGTGATTTTTTTTTTTTTTTTTTTTTTTTTTTTTACAGACAACTGTTATAAGCTACTGAAATCCTTGCATCTGATTGGCTTAGAGCAAATTTGTCAGTGAAAATCACTGACAAGACACTTCCTGAAACTTTTTCCTGGGATTTCCTCATATAAGCCATATTATCCCCGAGATGTGTAGCTTGATGAGAATAATTCTGATAGGCTTTAGTGGATATGTAGGCAGTTGTTTCCGTTGTGATTGAATTGAATTCTTTTTCTGGGGATAAATAAAAAACAAAAAAATATGCTTGCAAACCTTCATCTCGAGACCCTTTACACTGAAGTATTGGTTGTATTAGTGTCGTTTTTGTAATTCAAGATTCAAGATATAAGATTTATTTGACCATAGTCATATATAAAAACAAAACATATACAATATAAACAGTATACAATATATGAAATGGAAAGGACCAAAGAAAAAGCTGAAAGCTTGTGAGGAATGGCCCAAATTGACAGAACGAAACAATTAAAATTACATACATAAGAAGTAGAAAATAAAACCCTTTCAGACACCCACACTTCCAGACACCCACACTCAGAATAACACACACACACACACACACACACACACACACATAATCACACAACCACGCGAGGTGAAAATGTACCAAGCCCATGGAACAGTAATGGGAGAGTTCATAATACTACTGCTTGATGGAGCGTGGCAGGCCGGAAGGAAATTAAGTGATATTTGGTTGTACAGAGCTTATGCTAGTCCCACTGAATGATTCTTGAGTATTATTGATGAGAGCACACTCTTAAAACGATTCAGTTCAACTGACTAGACGAAAGGGTCAGCTGGGTGCAACTAATATTTCAGTCATTTTTTTTGTAAACTATTTTCTAGTCTTATTTTGCCAGTCAGTTTTGACTAGAATACAATAATATATTTGACTAGACATATTAATTGCACCCACCTGACCCTTAATTTGGTAATTTTGACTGACCGTTTTTAGAGTGTTTACCGGGTGTTTAAAAAAAAGGGGGGAACCCATTGTTAAAAGTCTTGTTAATGTATTTTCCGGTAAGAGTAATCCATAATAAGCTTTCTGATGGTCACTTGTTTAGGTTTCCAGAGTCACGCATCACGAAACACCCTTTTATTTTCTTCAAAATTTTGTGCCGAATCCCAGATAATTCACTTTCTTACAAAACATAATGAGGCAGGGTTTGAGTTGAAAGGCTTTCTCATCCAGGCCCCTAAAGCTCCGCCATTTTGTCCAGATCCATTAGAAGGCCGACCTAAGCACCATCAATATTCATGATAAAAAATGAATAATTCATTTTGTAAGATGCTTCCAACTAGTAGCATTTGTTTGTACGCGCCATGAAACATTACACGCATCAGCTTACCGCATGCGCAGTTAATGCACAATAAATACGCAACAAATGCGCATGAAATCAAAGTGTTACAATAAAACTAATACGCGCCAAAGATATGAATAATGCAACAGTGTGATCGATATCATGGCCGATCATGGCGATAACGGGTGCTTAGCAGCCCCTTCAAAAATGATCCGAAAGAGGCGGGGCCTAGTGCCATTCTCGTAATGATATCCGCGCGTGCTGCTTTTTGTCTTGTAAATTCATTGTATGTCTATCATGTCTATATTCTCAACTCTCTGGGTAGCTCTTTCATCTGTCGGTAAAAAAAAAAAAAAAACTCATTATGACTGGACTTACGCCTTTACAGAGTCTTATGAGCTTCACTAACATGAAACAAAATTATATTCATAAATCTTGATCAAGAAGTAGTGAGATCTTCAGAAAGCACAGAGAGCAGAGTTTATCTGGAGAACTGCAGGCATCTCCAAAAAAAACAAAAAAACACGACATTATTTGTAAAATCAGCAAAGTCAAATCTTCACACATGAATACTGGATACAGTTTGGATTTTCCTCTTATACGCCTTTTTTTCTAGCTTTGCATTGGTTTGGGATCTTGCTATGCTTTTGGTGTGCACATGTTCTTTGGTAGGCAAGCGTTAAAATTCAGCCAGGGTGTCTTCTTGCAGATGTTTTCTCATCTGAAAAAGCTTTCCAAAGCAGAAATTCCTGAAGCACAGGTAGATGACATCCTGATCCATGATACAAACTGGTGGAAGAAAATCATCCATGAAGAAAATGGGATCTCCCTGATCGTTGACAAAAGGTTTTTCACGCACATCATGCCGATTATCATGAAACTTATCATTCATTCGGATTAAGTTCATTAATGGCTAAGTTATAAATCAAAAAGTAATAAATCGAAAAGTAACGGGATTCAGTAAACAGCATGTTCGGATTTTGATTTATAACTTATTCATCATGCCTGTTGTGTTTTTCAAGGAAGTCAACCACCTGGGATTCTGTACAAAATTTCAAAACAATGGTGTCCATTGATACGTGACCCTTGAAACCTAAACCTGTTACCACTGGAAAGTATGAATTACCCTTTCATATAATTTGAAATTCAACACCGCTAAATACATAATTCATATACAGGAATTGGTCAAAATTGAGTTTCCTTTTTCGAAACACCTATAGCCTTAAAACTTTCCTTCGTTGGATCAATATATAGATAACCTTCTTTCAAACTCATTTTGAAAAGCCTAGTTGATTGATCTTCTCCTATATATCTTTTAATAGCATGAATAAAGCTTTTCTTCCCCCTCCTCCTTTCCCTTTCTCTCTCTCTCTCTCTCTCTCTCTGGGCTTTTTTTCTCTTTCTTCGGCCCATTGTTTTCTAGTTACTGTGGCATGATATCCAGTTTTATTATAGTGTCTATTTTATTTCTGTGATCTCTTAACAATGGTAGTCAAACGTTTAGGCCTTGACTTACTTTTCTCCCCCCCCCCCCCCTCCTTTCTCTTTCTTTCTCTCTCTCTCTCTCTCTGGGCTTTTTTAGGTTATATTGTAAAATACAAATTTATGGAGAGTGGATTGATGTTATTGCAAAAGGTAGATACATGGAAAGCACTGTAATAATTCCATTGAATGAAGATGTAAGACTTTGCATAGTTGCAGGAATGTAGACGTCTGAGCATTAGCAGGGCTCAGACATAATTATGCAAAGGAATTTCTTTTATCTATTGCGTCCTTGGGCGGGGAAGTTGGAGGGGGCATTTCAAAGGTAGTAGTTAACATTTGCAAGTGGCACCCAATCTGCACAAAAGTTTTACTTTAGATTGCTTTAAGCCAGAGAAAAACACTCGTGAAGTTTCAGATCCAAGTACATTCCCGCTTAGGAGTGAGAAGGAAATATTCAACACACAAATTTTCTTTGTTTTGCAAAGGCTTCTTCCTGCCGCTTTAAGAGTAAAACCGTTCATTTTTCACTTATTCTTTGGAATATTGTTGTAAATCATTTTGATAACATGATAGTTTTACATAAGTATCTGTCATTTAAAATTGAAATCGGCTTATTTCTCTTCAAATTCTGAAACAGTGTTGTGCAAATGTGGGCTACTACCTTTAAAGAATAACGTGTCCTATAATTTACAGTTCGTTGCATATCAGTGATTCTAGATATGTCGGTCTTATATTATTTTATATTTTAAAAACAAAATTGTCGATAAACATTAATGCATAACCTTTAGTATGAGAGAAATTGAACGAAATCTTAGTTATTAAATATGAAGTGAATATTTTGAATTCATCAGAATGTTTGCGCGATTATTCTGTTATTCTGCTATTCTGCTATTCATATCACGCGTGCTATCATCATGATCATGCCTTTGTACTACTTATTCGGTCATCTGTTCTCGTTGGAATGCAAAAATCTCAAGAAATTTAAAATCCAAGTCTAAATTCAACTCGCATTGCGAGATCATTTATAAACTGTTCATTAAAAGCATGTGAATCTCATCATAATCTGTTCAGATGAACCGGGTGAGTCGCCTATCGAGGAAGGAAAGTTGTATTAGTGGTCTGATAATTAATGATAGGCCTATTTCAACGGAAATGGCAGGAAGTTGTTGGAGCGTAGGCCTATCAAGTATATATAAGGACAATCTAACCTCAAAGAACTAAATGTGCGTCCTCCTTTTGGGAAGGAAAATATATTGGATGCAGATAAATGACATAGTAAGGAGATTTGTTTTAAACTATGGTCTACTGTAAACCGTGGTAAACCGTGGTTTATGTAAACGAAATAAAAATATTAAGCGTAGATAAGCATAAGTGAGCGTATAACAGGGTATTACAGCACGCCCATTTTGACAAGAGGGCATGCCCGTTTACGCTTTTAATCGGAGGTTTAAACCAGAAAGTTTAGATGTAAACAATGGTTTAAATATATACCTAATTTTGAACTCGGGCCACTAACTATCATTTGGGAAAGAAACAGAGACAGAAGGAAACCGAAACAGCGAGAGACTCCCTTTGGACAGATAAATGACTGTAAAGGAAATATCTTTTTAAAAAGATAGAAAAGTGTATCAAAGTAATTACGTCTTACCATGGAGTATGAATGTACAGTAGACTATGGAATATGACATTGTAAGAATTGCTTTACACTTTTGACAAAATATTGCACCACGTGTGCTCATGATACGAATCACATGCAGGCATCACTCTAGTAATTCTAGACTAAATTTTTTTGTGTTTGGGAAATACAAGAAAAAAGACACACAGCAATAGCTAGTGACAATGTAAATGGATGCCTTTTGGAAAAAGAACACAATATGTCACTGCATATTCTTCCCCCTATGTCATAAATGAATCCATTAATACATCAAAATTGAATTCGACTCGATCCTGTAGCTTAGAACCTTGTGTATATTTTACTTGAATATGAATAAGCCCCCGGATCGGGATAAGTGTTTCTTACAATGATGCAGCGTCTCTTGACCTGGATTGCAATAGAATGAATAGTTCGTCGCAGTAGGACCCCTGGAAAGAGCTGGCCTTTTGTGTGTATGTGTGCGGGTGGGGGGACTATTCTGGTTTCCTGTTATCTGTAGATCGATTACATTCATTTTAATAACAATACGTCGCATGACATCAACACGTGATTGCTCACCACATAGATTGATGTGTTTACTGAACAGATATTTATTTTGGGCTTGCACATGATGTCATTGTCTTGAAATGCCAGAATTTTTGTAAAAATAAGAATTTATCAATATATTATGTGTCATATTTAATCGTATATAATAATGAAATGTGAATGTTCTGATTTGAAGGAGAAAGTAGAAGACTATATATATATATATATATATATAGAGAGAGAGAGAGAGAGAGAGAGAGAGAGAGTGAAATAAATGAAAATGGGAGAATAATAATTGCGTAGCTCTCTCAATGTTCCCCAGAGCTGTCATCCATTTTCCCGGCGGAGGCATTGATTCGAAATGGATGACAGCTCTGGGGAACATTGAGAGAGCTACGCAATTATTGTTCTCCCATTCTCATTTCTTTCACTGGTTATTATTTACAAGAGAGTTGCCAGAGTTGTTTGCATTTGTCAAATTTCTTTCAATATATATATATATATATATATATATATATATATATATATATATATATATATAGTTTGCTGAAAATAAAAAATTAAAAAAAAACTAGTGTTAGGGGGACGTAGGGTTAGAGTAATGGGGACATTTTTATGTCATAGAACAGAAGAATGTCATCTTAACAATGTGTTTATAGAAATATATACAGTTTACTGATGTTGTGTTATAGCTCATGTGTTTATTTTTATAAGTGGATTTTAAAGTCAGTAGAGTACAAATGAAATCATTATTATTGTTATTATTCTCCTTCTCCTTTCTTCTTCTTCTTCTTCTTCTCCTCCTCCCCTTTTTGTTCTTGTTCTTATTATCATCATTATCATTATCATTGTTGTCGTTATCATTATTATTATTATTATTATTATTATTATTATTATTATTATTATTATTATTATTACTAGTATCATTATCATTATTACAAATTACAGTATTGGACGTTGGTGGACCCTCCTGCTATCCAACGCCATAGCTGTCGCGTCGGGAACTGCTCTAGCCTTTTCACCCAATTTTTGGTTCTTTACCGCCATGCGTTTCTTCATGGGCTTCAGCAATATTGCATTCAACATCGTCTTGTTCGTAATAGGTAAGGGATTGTTCATGTTTATCACCTTCGAACGCCTCTTTGTTTCAACGAACACCTCTTTGTTTCATGTAAGGTTATTGAACAGTTTTGGTTAGGGGTAAATACAGCCTTTCCGGGGCTCTCTTTCTCTTCCATTTTGTCAACTAAAAATATTCTGTTTGGGATGACAGTGCGTGTCACTCAGGAGACGTTTTTTTATTATCACCAAGCTTCTTGCTTTTGCTTGGGAAGCACTATAATTTTAGATGCAGAACTTAGGATCTGTACCATCCGTTCATCATTTTCTACATTATGTAAGATATTTTCATATATACTGTCGAAAGATATATTGCTGAAAGACGCAGTAAAATAGACATGCATGAAACAAAATGGGGTGCAGTTTTGGGCATTTTAGAAACCCTGTTTGAACAGGTTAGTAGAAGCTTAAATGTTGAAGAATTATTTTATCATCATTGTATTATTATCCTTTACCAATATTTCAATTACCATTTGCTATTTTAGTTAGGTAAAAGCTGATATCAAGGTTGTTTTTAATAACTTTGTAGATCCATTCATTGGTTTATTTTCTTCGATCTATTTTGGTACAAGAGATACAAAGCATTTTATGGAATGCTTTGTATCGCTTGTTTGTTTCTTTTGACTGTATGGATCAATAAAAACTTCGACTGTATGGATCAATCATAAAAAAATAAAAACTTCGACATGGTGTAAAAACAATGATAATGATTATTTAGGAGCCCTAAAACGATAAGTACCATTGCACCTAAAATACACATTTCAGAAAAGAAAATAGACAATTTTACAGGCTAACAAGAAGTATGGGTCACATCTTAGCTCAGGGCCACGTTTCATAAAATTTGTTATCAATAACAGTTTGCAATAATTGTAAGCTACTTAAATCCTTGCATCTGTTGGCTGAGAGCAAATTTGCCATAGAAATGTAGCAGTTGTTACTTATAACAAGTTTTATGAAACGAGGCCCAGTTCCGTTCTCTTATTCAATACTTTTATCAAAAACGTACGAAGGAAGAGAAAATATAACAGGGGAAAAGTATAATTAAACATGTGTATTAATGAAAGAGTTTTCGAAAAAAAAAAAGACAGAAAAGAAGGGCAGAGCTCTATCTAAAAAAAGTCCGTCTCCAATGCTTATTTAAGAGAAAGAAGGGGAAAAAGGGGAAATGAATAAATACACACACGCGCACTCACACGCACACACGCCCATCCGTTGTCCACCCCCTCCACACCCCCCCCCCACACATCTGTCTTATTAAAGTAGAAGTTATTGCATGTTAATTGAGTATTGCTGTTACTAATACAATTTGATTGGTTCAGACTAATTTCTTATGGTATGCCATTGAAGAAATTCTATTTTAGCAAAATCATGTTCTTACCCCAGGAATATGAAAATTATTTGAATATCTGGTCAGGTGATCACGAATTTAAGAATTATAAGTTGAAAGTAATGTAATCACTAGTGGCATCATTAGGGGCAAAATGGTAAGTTTTGAGAATTCTTTTTAAGGTGGCGAGGCAGGTAATTTCATTTATGGAGAATGGGATGTAGTTTTTGAATGAACACGTACATATATGCATTTATTTCAATCATAACGAGGAGTTTTTAAAAAGTGTAATAAGTGCTTGGTCAGTATAAAAATTTTGATATTCTGAAATGTTAATCTATATCTACAGTCTGATTGCCATTATCAACTTATTTTTTTTCGTTTAAACCAAAAAACCCCTGTCAATAGTGGACAATTAAAGGAAACGGAAACCCTCGGGTTCAAATAGAAGATTTCATGTAGCCATTACTTTCTCATTTGACTTCCGTTTTTTTTTTTTTTTTCAAATTTTCGCCGAAGTGTTTTTATTCTATCTCAGCTTTGATTTAAATACTACTTGATTGAGGGGTGCTGGTTTGCTTTAATATCAATAAATCAGTCCCTTAAAGCCATGTAGGATGACAAACACAAACCCAAATTCCAGTCCTAGTATAAAACAGAAATTTCTTTATTCATAACGTCTTCTTTCCTTTACACTATTATTTAAACCTTAAAAACCACAGAAAAAGGCAAACCATGTTATGCTCTTGGTTGGCTGGTTGGTTTTATTTTCCATATAAAAAGCAAAACAAACAAAAATACATGCAAATCAAATATATCCAATGGCTGGAAGCTCTATTCAGAGCCATTATTCAACTGGCTCTGTTCTTCCTAGAGGTCCAGAGAAAGATAAAAGTACTAAACAAACAAACAAAATAAACATAATATTAACACAAATTGAATCAAATTAGATGAAACAAAATAAAGTAACATAAACAGAATAGAAGAGATCTTGCACATAAAAACCAGTGACCTAACCTTAACACTGCCCTAATCCTAAATCATCCATACTATGTCCCTACCCCCCCCCCCCCTTTCCCGAGATGCGCCAAAATTTTATGTGTCGAAATCTTTAATTCAGGTATCCAGGTCATTACGAAATAAATTGAGTGAATTAGGTCTACGTAATGCTACTGGTAATTCATTATACATTTTAGATTTACGATAAAAAAATGTCCGTTTACAGTAGTTAGTGTTAGGTTTCGCCAAAACTAAGTTATCAACATTTCTTAGGTCATAATTGGTTTGTTTGTATATGAGGTTATTCTTAAGATATTCAGGACTTAGATCATGGAATATCTTATACAACATTGTATACATGTGCTTTTACGTCTGGTTTTTAGGGTTTCCCATTTTAGTAAATCGTGGATTTACCTTGAGAATTATTCTCCCAACCCTATTCTGCTGTTTTTGTAGTTGGTTTAAATAAATTTGTGAGGAGGAATGCCAAAGAACGTCTGCATAATCAAAGTTTGGAAGGATTACTGATTGATAGATTAGATTCAGATAAGATTCACTTAGTATATTTCTCAATCTTCCTAGAAAACTGACCATTTTCCCCACTTTTTCAACTTCACTTACATGTGAGTCCCATTTAAACTCGAAGTCTATATTCATTCCTAAGTATTTAATGTTATTGACTTGCTTTATACTCTTTGTCCCAAGCTTTAAATTTAAAGTTGGATGTTTATTTAGCATTAGTTTTGTTCCAATTAGCATAGATACTGTTTTTCGCAGTTTATATAAAGTTATTCTGATTCATACACTCTGATAGAGAGATCAGTTCTTCATTAAGAACAGACTGTAATACAGAAGGATTTTTGTGAGCAAAATAGATAACAGTGTCATCTGCATACAGACGCAGATCAGAATAATGCAATGAACCAGACATATCATTCATGTATATTAGGAATAAGATGGGACCTAATTTTGATCCTTGAGGGACACCGTATTTCAAAATCAATGTATTAGATGTGACGTTAATTACTGAAGTATACATTTTACGGTTTTTATATTGTAAGGCTCTCTGCCTCAAATAAAGGATGGGTCTGCACAACCTGCTGCTTCTGACATTTGCACTACATTTGATTAATAATGATATCATTAAAAAAAAAGCGGTATGAAAGGACATGTAGGCAGGAGCTGCAGGAGACAACCCCCCGCCCCACTCCCCGCGCTTAAAGGTTTGCAATCATGACCAAATTTTGAGCAACTGCTATTCAAACAGCAGCCTATGTGGTCAGTGTGCAATTTTAAAATCTTATTTGCATATTCATTACAAAATGGTATTGTCTCTGTATCATGACCAAATTTTGAGCAACTGCTATTCAAACAGCAGCCTATGTGGTCGGTGTGCAATTTTTAAATCTTATTTGCATATTCATTACAAAATGGTATTGTCTCTGTATGTAGAAAAGCGTGTCAATGATATTTGCTCAATCCGTTGCAAAGAGAATTGATGTTTGGACAGTGAAGAGACGTGTCAGTATGGTCAGCGAATAATCGGAAGTTCCTTGACCATCCTCTCTTGATATCCTTGCCTTTGTCATACGAAGACAGAACAACAACATGGTACCCTGTCGTATTGATGAAGTTCAGCTTCTTAAAATCTGTTTCGCATATAAATATGAACATGACCTTTATAAGCACATTCACCCAGGTGACCCAGTGTAATCTAAAAAAAATGGGTAAATATTTCCATCCATTTGTGATTATTAAAGCCAAAAAAGGCCCAGAAGGAATACATGTGTACATTTGAAAAATCCGTATGGGCGGAAATCCTTCATGTTTTTTTTTTTCTTGTCAGCAAATTTGGAGTGATGAAAGACAGAAAAGTGAAAAGGGGCAAAGAACCTGTCTGTGTGTGTGTGTGTGTGTGTGTGCGCGCGCATGTGTGTGTTATATTTAGCTCGTGCAGCCCTCGAGTAACAATGACTTTGACTGTAACAATACCCCCCTGTCAATGTGTCCCATGAGAAAAACTCAAACAAAGGGTTATTGTGATCAAATTATGTTTTTCTGTGAGAATGATTATCTATGTTCCATACAGTAGATGTCATAATGCTCTCATGGTAATAATCTATGACTGTATTTTCAAGAAATATCTTTCTCTATGTTTTAACACGTCACTGTTATATTCACACATTTCAAAAGATGATTGACGTAATTAGTAACTTAAAACTTTTTTTTAAAGGATTCTATAAATATGTGGAAGAATACGTATTCATACAAATTGATCGATGTGTAGGCATAGTCATCTGCATTTATCGATATATTCCATACTTGGTTTTTAGGAACGGAATTTATTGGGCCATCAAAACGGTACCTAGTGATGCTGGCCACGATTGGTTACGCCGTTGGATACATGCTTCTGGCCTTGGTGGCCTATTTCATTCGCTCCTGGCGTATATTGCAACTGGCCATGACTGTGCCTCTTCTCGTTATGTTCATTCTTTTCAAGTAAGTGATCATTATACTGGCTTCCTACTGCCGATCCGATCAACTCGATTGTCCTGAAACCTAGTCTGCAAGAACACATATTACTTTCACACTTGAATGCAATAATTCCATAAAGCCCTGGATGAGCCTTGTCATGGCAAGTCTCTTGCAGTTTCAAATTATTTCACTGTACAAGAGACTTGCTACGGGTGGGCTCATTCAGGGCTTCATGAAATTAATGTGTTCAGGTGTCAAAATTATTTCTGTTTTTGCAGACTAGGTTTTTAGAGATTGGGACGATAGAGTTGATCGACTGGGATGTGGAAACCTAGCATCAGGGATATCATCTTATTGTAACTAGTAGTAACTAAGAGCATCCAGACTCAATTCTTGGAATATCAACTATCCATTTTCTCATACTTACGAGCGAGTGAAGTGAACGAGCAAAAGTTATTCTATCATCGTGAAAATTAATATTTTTCTTACTGGTTCTTCAATAAATTGCTCCTTTCCTTTTTTTTTTTCGTTTTTCTAATTTTTTGGCTTTGGGGTAGATTTTTTTTCTTTTGTTTTGTTTTGTTTTGTTTTTTGTTTGTGTTTTTTGTGGGTTTTTTTTTTTTTTTGCTGGGGGTAAAAGTTGCTTTCTCCAGCCTCTATCAGTACGCCAGTTACGTTGATAACATTGATGATGATGTTGATAATTTTAATACTATTGATTACATGTTACACGAATGGGAAGCAAAACAAGTAACTGCCCTTAACTGTGTTTTCGTGTGGGGTGGGGGTGTGGGATACTTCACGGACATTTTTTAGTTAAAGGTAGTAGCACATATTTGCACAACATTGTTTCAAGAGAAATAAGCCATTTTCAATTCTGAATGACAGATATTTGTAAAACATGTTATCAAATTCACAACAATATTCCAAAGAATAAGTGAAAAATGAATGGTTCTACTCTTAAAGCGTCAGGAAGACCCTTTACAAAACAAAGAAAATAGTCCTGAACGGGGATGTACTGGGATCTAAAACTTTACCAGTGTTTTTTTCTGTGGCTTAAAGCAATCTAAAGTAAATCTTTTGTGCAGATTGGGTGCCACTTGCAAATATGGGCTACTACCTCGAAACCAGCCATCCGTTGTAACTAGGCTATTAAGATATTACAACAATAGAAGGAAAGCACTTTTCTATCCGTTTTAAATGTTATTGTTCATTCGTGGTAGATCTTCCATTATCCTTTTTTAAAGGAGAATGCAACTCAAGCATCAGTGTGCTCTTAGTGCATAAAGATGACCAAGAAGAGTAAACAGTGAAAGTGTGAGCAAAATCGGACAATCTTTTCAAGAGTTATGAATTTTGAAAGTTTCAGTAAATCCCTATTGTGAGGATCCTTGAGTTGGCAACTTTGCCAGCACTTGTGATGTCATCGTGGACAACTCTCAATTCCTTTTGTACATAATTTTTCAAAAATATTGATTTATATGAAATTTCAAGTCAGGAATCAACACAATTTTTCCCAATATGCTTGCAGAATTGATATAGCCATGTCATACTCAAACAATAAGTCAAAAGAATTTTATTTCTCTTGAAAATAAATAAAATGTTGAATTCTTTGTACAAAATGAATGGGAAGTTGTCCGCGATAACATCACGGATACTGGCAAAGTTGCTAATTTCAGGATCCCTATAATAAGGATTAACATAAACTTTCAAAGTTTATAACTCTTGAACAGATTGTCCGATTTTCCTCAAACCTTCACTGTTTAATCTTCCTGTTTTTCTTCATTCACTGGAAGCACACTAATGTCTGGGTTGCATTCTCCTTTAATATCAATTTCATCTACTTTCATCCTAGGTGGCTTCCTGAGTCGGCAAGATGGCTCATTTCCGTGGGGAAATACGACAAGGCCGAGAAGGTCATTAACAAGGTCGCAGAAGCAAACAATGCCAAATTACCCAAACCTCTCTTTACAGAAGAATTCAAGAAAGAACAGGTAGGAATTTAGGAAATATTTGGCGAAATTATTCAAAAAGTTGCATTTTTGATGTTCAGAGTTGAAAATAAATCGTTCTTCCTTCTCAGGCGTTCCGTACCAAAGGTACTAAATCCCCGATTCATTGAGTGATTCCTTTCTTCACCTCTGGTTCCTCGCGCCTGCTTCATAGTGTTACTCAACAGAGACATAGTTCTCACAAGGAAGTTCACATCTAGTTTGTTATTTCCTTTTCGTATGAAAATAAAAGGCCATAGTTTACAAAAATCTTTTTCCAATCCAACCAAGCCGTTAAAGCAAAGCTTGATTTCTAGAAATGGTGAAGAATTATCTTGCACGTTTTTTGGTTATCTTTTCAGTCAGTTTGGAATCCTGTAAAAGAAATGTCCTTAGAAAATTGTTCTCCAGATATACCCCATATTATAAGACATGCAAGGGCTTATGTGTTTGGTACTAGCATTCGTGTGCGGTCCCATAGACCCATATTTCTGTAAGTGCATGTGCTTCTCACCCAGATCGAGTTGATTGCTTGTCATTTTGATGATCTCAAAACATCGAGATGCACCCTTAGAATGAAAAGTTCAGTTTTTGCATCCTAAATCCAATCACAGACATAGATAGGTTTGACATTTAGGTATTTACATTGTTTATTATGGTTTTGTCTATTTTACATATTTACATAAGCATGCATAAAATTTGCATATATTGTAATCGTGTTTGAATTTCTTATGTATTCTTTTGTTTTAATTTTTGTTTTAATTTTTTTTCTATGTTTTGTATTATTTTGACAATGATATTTGAAATGACAACCACAAAGACAATGCAAATATACTATTGTATGGGGGAAATGGGTTGTTTTTTCACAAATTTTATAACATGTCCATTCCATAAAAAACACATAATATGTATGGAAAAGTCACTATCTTTAGATGATATTTGACCCGTAATTGTCATGTGATGACCTTCTTATGCTCGGTCTGATCTTTACAACTTTTTTACCGAAAATTGCACAAGACTTCAAAGAAAAAAGTCACGAAAGGATAACTTCATATCTGCCGCGGTTGCGTAGTAATCGCAAAATTACGACGGGGGGGGGGGTCAATTTGACCCCCCAGTTAACATAGGTTTAAGGGTGCAGAAATGTTCGTATCAAGAAGGGTGCAAATTTGCACCTTCCCTAACTGGTACAACTCTGCACCCTTAAGGGTGCAAAATGTAGCACACTGCACCCTTAATGGTGAATGATGCTTCTTTGGGTGCAAAGTTGTACCCGTAAGGGAGCTGCCAGTGTTGCATTTGGCATATATTCTGTTCAGGCCCCCCTCCCCCACCCCCAATACTCGATCACCGTGTTGCATTTGAAGGGTGCAAAATTGAACCTTTTATTCTTACTGTGTATAGACCAATTTTACCTCCGGTTTATGTATTTGGCCGTCTATCGGCGACGCCATTACTGCGGTGGGCAAGCGCGCTGACCGCGATTGGCTCTGTGCACAAAATGAATGTAAGATATGAGAATATATGCCCTGATATTATTACATTTACTTTATTCTAGATCAATCAAATAAAGCATGGGTACATGGGTAGATGAGGTAAGACAATGGCAATATCTGACAGATGAAGGTATGATGTATTTTTGTACTTTCGATGGTTTTTCAACTTAGTTTTGGCAGTGAAAGTTCGATTGCAGCATAGAAGCCGTAGTAAACGGGAACTCAATCTTACCCTGTTTATAAAGTCAAGTTTTCACTCAATAGATTTACGCCAAAAATGTGTCTTGACTTCAAATTCCATTCTGTTGATGTTTTTACCCACTGGCGACGAATTCCTTCACATTGCTTACGGAAACCTGTGTAGGGAGTACGGCTTCTCACACAAACAGGCTTCGTGAGTCAAAAGCGAGTGAATTTTGCACTCAGTTAGCTTCCAATTTTTAAACTTTCTAGAATTCTTGTGGCATTTGAGCACCGCATAGCTGCGACCTGAACTTCCCTGATAATTTATCATTGCAAATATTAAAAGAAATCTGCATATATTGGTCAAAATAGGCAAAAATCGAACGAATGTACATAACGCGATATTGACTTGTGTACTATAAAACTTGGAGCGCCCACCGCAGTATGTTGAACTGTGTCGAACAGTCTGCTGACCTCTTGCGTTCTGGGATTGGTCTATAGACCAATATTTATGTGCTACTTAATCAACATTTCGCAGTTACTCTGACCTTGTTTTGTTTCACAATGTAATCGCATGGCAGCAACTCAAGATTTTTTTTTTTTTAAACTGGCATAGCTGCTTAATCAATGACACTTTCGGCTGTCTGGCGTGTCTGTCCCAGGTTCTTTTTTTTTTCTTTATCACTACTCATTCCCACTACGTTTGCCTCAAAACTACGATTTAGCCATCACACCGGCGCACAGTGGGCCAGGATAGCTCCAAAGTGCGCCAAAATTCATATTCACTCAGTTTTACTCTAATATTATGGTTAAATGATGGGTTTAAGGGTAATCAGATACGTAGAATCCAATGAAAACAATTTCAAACACATGTGACGTCATTAAAACACTGATTTCTGATTGGCTGCCGAAATCAGTGAGAGCTTATGTCTCTATGAGCCATTCGAAGTTCTCAATAAACTTTTGCACATTATGTCATTGCTTTTCCCCTCTACATATCTCAGTATAATGTACAGAAAGTCTTTTATAGGTCATGAGTTCAACACCTTGAACCATGTGTTTTCTTTTAAATGCTACTGGAATGATAACAGATTAGGAAAAAGGAAAATGAAGTAAATAATTAAGCAACTAAGAAAGGGTTTCAGTTGTATGAAAAATTGCATGAAATAAATATTATAAAAGAATTAATGAATAAGTTTTAGGAATTCATACCGTGTGCATGGTGTGAATCGTCACCTTTTAGCTGTGAAGTGTAGAATCGAAATCATGTACCATACATATATCGCAGGGGAAAGTTTTAGCTTTAAGTAGTTAGTACACCTTAACCTTTGGAAGAGGGGTTTTTTTTTGTAGCAACTAAATCAAGTCCTATAATAATATTTATAAATCTTGTTTACTTCTTATGGAGTTTATGGGACCTTGCCGTGTAAACAGTACCGCTATAGAGAGCGTCTGGCCAACTCGGTTTCATCAGGTTACACTATGGCGCAATTTCTTTTGCATATTGTGCTTGCCCAACGTACAAACAAAACGCGCCATGTTGTTACCTATACGGCACCGCGTGTAAATAGAGTACCTACATAAAGAGAGTAGCGACATAGACGTCCTACTTCTTGGGAAACAAAATGGCGTTCAAATTCTTTCTATTGTCGAACACCCGTTTGCTTATCGGAACTGAATAGAAATGTTGCGTAACAGGGAAACAAAATGGCGTTCAAATCTTGGGTTGTCGCTACTCTCTTTATGTAGGTACTCTACGTGTAAAGAGTCAGGCGCGCCCCCATGCGCCGCTGTATAATGACGGAGAATCCCTCAGCAGCCGCGCCGCGGCCCAAAATAACCTGATTTTCCGGGTAATGTGCCAGGGAAAATCGGCTCTAACATAAAAAGTGGCAGAAGGTGGCAGCCAAATTTGATATCAGCTTAAAGCTGAGACATCAGGGAAAACGCTGGTGATAAAATTGATTTGGAAATCCGTGGAAATCTAAACGTTTCTTCTTGATTTATGAAAAACATGGAAAATCAGTCAATTTTGTACGATAATTACCTTATTATATTCACGAAAATTGTGTTTCTATCCATTTTAACCCATTCATACAGTCAAATGAACTATCAGGAATACGTGGGAGCAATTTTAGATCGATAAGTTTAAAACTACATGTTTAAATAACTTATTTATCAAATTGGTCACTATTTGCACTGAAACGCACAATATGTCGAGTTTTGCGGTTTGAAGTAGGAAATTCACACCCTTAATGTACATACCGGAGTTAGATATTTTACTGAAGTATTCTTCAAAGTATTGTCTTTCAATAGGGCATGACAAAAATTGAAAAAAATAAATTGCCCAAAATGACTTTTGGCGCACTTTGGTCTCGCCCTGGCCCACTGTGCGGCGGAACTAATACCTCCTCCCATTCTGTTCTCTTTACTCCTCTCCTTATGTCAGGACCGAATTCGGAAGGCACATAGACCTACAGCTCTTGATCTAATTCGCACACCGAGGATTAGAATGAGAACCATCTGTCTCCTATGTATATGGTAAGCATCAATTTCAGTGATTGGTCAAGAGCATTTCACGTGATCGATTATATTTTACTGGAAGACGGAGCCGTATACTATTTTGTTTTTGTTCAAATCAATGATGTCAGAGAAAGATTGTGATGGTTTTGACTCTTTTCTCCAACTGAATTCTGCGATCACTTCATTATACTTCCCTTATTCGAAGCACCAGCGAAATCTATGTCGTCTTGGCGTCTCCATCGGCCCCATAATGACACCTAGACCTGACAGGTTTTATTAACTTTTGATGTCTCTATGTATATATATCTTACTATCTCACTACCTAATTCCTCTCTCCCCTCCCTCGCTCTCTTCCTCTTTCCCCTGTGTATATATATATTCTGTTCAGCCCACCCATACTCGATCACCGATTTTTTTTTCTTTTTTTTTTTCTTTTTTTTTTGTAGGATGGTGAATTCCATGGTGTACAATGGCCTGTCACTGAATAGCTCAAATCTGGGCGTTGACGACTACATCGCCTTTGCCATTTCGGCCGCCGTGGAGATCCCAGCCTTCATAATGGATGTCTTCATAGTCGAATATTTTGGTCGGAAACCCAGCCTTTTCTTCTGTATGATGCTGGGTGGAGTGGCTTGTGTGTCAACAGCTTTTATATGTAAGATTTTTTTCGGGTATATGTGTTCGACTATGCATTTGTATACATTTGATATTTTTACATGAATAATGTTCCTCGTATAGAGGAGAACTGAAAGTAATAGCAATTTTACTGAAACTGTTTAAATAGCTTTCATGTCAGTTTCTTTTTCCAATAAGATTTATTTGGTTAACGCGAGTAGTAAAATTTTGGTAGTATGCGTCTTCAATATACCGCTGATATTTCAATAATTGTAAGTGTTGAGATTTAATATCAAATAATCTCAACTTATATTCTCAGCTACTGCAATTCTTAATGATTCTTTATATCTTCGTAGCACCTGGCTATGCCCTAACGACCGTTGCAATGATTGGAAAGTTTGGCATTACAGGCTCGTTCACTATTATGTATCTCTACACTGTTGAACTCTACCCAACAAATATAAGGTAAATGAAATTAGTTATTCATGTATTCATTTGTTTTATTCATTTCTTCATTCATTTATTTATTGATATCATTTTTCCTTATCTATTTATTTATTTATTTATCTAGTCATTTTACCCAGGGTGGCTTCACCGATCATTGACACGGTGTTGTCATGAAGGACCTACAAATAAAAAATATAACGGTGTAAAGCAAGTTACCAACACAGTAAACAAACAAACATAAGATCGATCGGAAACGAATTCGAATAATTTACCAAGACATAAATAACCAATTGTGAAATCAACAAGTCCATATCAAGAGAATAATCATACATCAACAACTTTTGAAAACAGAACCATTATCATTCATTATCTGCCTCGATGGAAATTCTATGAATAATTTTATGGATGAAAATTTTTAAATAATGTGAAAGTACTTTTGTTATTCAATCATAATAAATCATAAGTTGTATTTTTTTAAAAGACATTCTACAGCATGGCTTTCCATTATGTATGTTGCATATAGAATTCAAGTATAAACAGTAACTATATAGAAAAATGATCCTGAAAAATTGGTGCTTATAAGAGCCTTTCATTCCCCGCATTTTGGAAACTTTAAAGGTTCAACCATGGCAGTTTCTCTGAAGTGTTCCAAAGGAGTCTTCAGAACCATTATTGGTTACAACAAGGAAACTTTCGGGGTTCTTGAAAACATAAGGAAGCCTTTATAGAACCCTTTATAGAACCCTTTCCTGTAGGGTTGTAAATACGGGACAAAAAAGGTTTTAACTGGCACATTTTTTCTAAGAGTGTAGACCAGGCGCCGAAGAACTCATATTTCTGTTTCTGACCTGCTTCATCTGACCATTATTTTGTTTCCATTATAAAGCCTCACTGCGTGCATCCTTATGTCTAATATTATACACAAATGATTCCTCTTACACTGTAAAAAAATTTTGGTTAAAATTCTAACCAGCACAAGGGTAATTAATTATATGTCCAACAAACTATGGGCAATATACCCAATGCGGGAAGGATATTGTCCAGTTAGGGTAAAAAAATAAGCAGTGATTACTTTGGAACGGGCAAAGTGTCCATCAAATTGGATAAAAAGAAATGCCCAAAGAAATGCCCAAAGAAATGCCCAAAGTTGGTTGGACACATAATTACCCTCATGGCACATTGTTACCCAGTATTTTTTAGAGTGCATGTGGTTTCCTGTTTTATCCTTATGCAGGGGCGTCGCCATTGGCAATTGCTCAATGTTCGCCAGGATAGCGAGTATAGTAGCTCCCCTCATACTCATCCTCAGCAAGTACTGGAATCCTCTCCCCCTTGTCATATACGGCTCACTTGCACTCGTCGCCGCGCTGTCCGCCCTCGCCCTGCCAGAGACGCGGGGTCAGAAACTCCCAGAGACACTGGAAGAAGGAGAAAAATTCAACCTGTAAGTGTTGTCAATTTAGTCTCCCTCCTGAAGATATAAAAAGCAAGGGAAGGCCAGACAGTCAGATATAATGCAGTTTTAGAAGATCTAGTAAGCCGAGCATTAATGGGGCTAAAGAATATCGGCTGCATCATCAGATCATCAAAACTGTTGATAATTTTTCCAAGATGCTAAATAATTGAAGATAATGATGGGCGAAACAGTGCAGCGATAACATTTGTCCTATAATATGGTGATGCTATTAAAGACGTCCAATTTTGACCCCCCCCCCCCCCCTCTCTCTCTCTCTCTCTCTCTCTCTTAGAGAAGAACGAGTATGATGATCAGGATTCAAGACCTCAAAGGAGTGACGTCACAGCGAGAACGAATTTGATGAAGACGACGCGAACGGCCATGCCAAAAAACTCGAGAACAATAGCTTATCAGCATGATCAGCCCCCCCCCCCCAAAAAAAAAAAAAAAAAAAAAAAAATCATCAAAGATTTTTTAATGAACAAAACGCGCTGACCAGGGTTGACATGAAGGTTCAGTTGAATGAAACTACAGTCAAACTGGGTGCCGTTGCATCAAAATTGCTATTATAGTAACTTTGCCATCCATGGTGACTTTCATGGAATACTGCATTTTGATTGACTGTTGAGCAACGTTACCATGGTAGTTACCATGGATGGCAAAGTTACTATAATAGCAATTTTTTATGCAACGGCACACAGAACTGTTTTTATAAACTTAACCCTCCCGGCCTTTTGGATAACGGTCAAAATTGTATAAAATATTATGTTTTTATAACAGAGTTTTCTCATTGGGCCACTGTAATTATTTAATTCATATATTTATTATACCTATAAAGTGTTATATTTGTGTTGAAAATGAAGTTGGAAACTATTTTTTTTTTCGTTAACCTTGATCAGCATAGTGAATATGAGAGATTGCTTCGAAAGAAGTCACATCAAATCATCAATATTGATTATAAACATTTTATATTTGAACTCTCTGGAGCATGAACTTTGATTTGGTTGTGTTCCGAATAAGCATTTTCTGATTTGCACTGATAGTTGACTTTCAATTTTATCTATTTCTCCATACTCTGAGCCATTTCAGGGTTTAAGTAATTAATCAAATAATGTAGCTTTATATTAAATATGTTCAAATATACTGAGATACAAATGTCTTAGAAATGGAATACATTTGTTTTCCAAGTTACAAACGTGTTCGAGGGTTGATTCAGACCCTCTCGCTCCAACGTGCATCATTTTGCATCGAAATACAACAACAGAGACCATGCTCAAAACACTTGTGTACGTGCACGTAAAAACAGTCATTTGACTTTCCACCTTTTATAATCATGAACTATGCTTACTTTCAAAGTATCATTCATGAACCCACCGTACATTATGTTTGTTTGTTTTTTGTCACGCATTTAGTGCATATAACTACTTGAAAGCATTTTTTAAAATTCGCAATCCCTTGTTTTGTCAAGCATTTAATGTGCGATACTAGTCTGCAAATATCGTAAGACGTTACAAGTCTGTTGTTGAAATTTGTAAATGATTCATGCTTTCATTCAGTGTAGGTTGGTTCTATTCAATGACAGTAAATGATAGTGATGATAATATCGACCATTTCTCCTGCACCCTTTCTTAATGTATACATGGCCGGATACAAAGGGAGGCAGGGGGGCAGTTGCCCCTAGAAATTTTCACCTTCCCCTTTGCTATTTTTCAGTAAGTTTTTTATTGAAAATTTCGAAAAATTACACCCAAATTGTGCACTAGATCGTTCAATTTGCATTCTAAAAGTGCAAAAGCTCCAACTCCGTTTCTTACTCCTTTGCTTGCGCGTTTCTTCAAATAGTGAACATATTCTTGATCCTAGAAAGGGGGCTGCGAGGCTTTTACTTTGACATGTTTGAGCTGGCTTCTTGCTCACGATATGCATGGAGCATGATATTTGTATATTTATGTTTGTTCATGGTTTATTTGTAGTGGCTCAGTAGAGATTTATGTACTTAAGCTCCTGTTAGAGAAGACAAAATAGGGTTTAGTGTCCATTAGTGCTATATTTATTTTTCCTAGTAAAAGTATACAAATATTTTGAAAAGTTTAGGTAGATAAGATTATCTCTAAATTTGAAATTTATTTTCTTAAGAATGGTCTCTTATTTGAAATAAACTTTTTCAATGGTTTGAAAACCATACAGACTATATGCGCAGTATTGTGAAAAAGCTTGGAAGTTTGCAAATAGACAGAGAAACGGAAAGAAAAACGTGAAAATAACAAAAGGAGAAATACACGGAAGACAATGTTGCGAGAGAAGCAGAGGGAAACGGGAAAGAAAGTAAGATAGAAGGGAGAAAAGAGATGAGCAAACGAGAAGCAAAGGAGGAAGGAGAACAAGAAGAAAAGGGACAAGACACAAAAAGGAAGAGGAAGGGAGAAAGAGGAGAAGTTGAAAGGATTGCTTAAACATTATTTACAAATATTAAGCCCAAACTGGGTGGAGGCAGACCAGGGCCCCGTTTCATAAAAAGTTGTTATGATAGCAACTTCTGCTGGAATGGCAACTACCATGGCAACAGTGAGAATTCTGCTTCCTGATTGGCTTTTATAATGAAAGTTGCCATTCCAGCAACAGTTGCTATTATAACAACTTTTTATGACATGGGGCCCTGATCGTATGAGAAATTGCCTTCAAAATTTCGACTGATTTGAATTTCTTTTGGGCAACCATTTTGCCAACCACGATGGCCAACCACAGCTGATCGTAATCACCCGTTGTATACTGATGTGAGGGAAGGGGGTTGTCAAGAACTCCCTGTAAGCTGGATACCCCAAGGACTTTTTTCTCTCTCCCCACCCCTCTTTATCTCTCTTTCTCTCTCTCTCTTTCTCTCTCTCTTTCTCTTTCTCTCTCTCTCTCTCTCTCTCTCTCTCTCCATGGAGACATTCTTTCATTAATTATCACACTCTCATAAAGCTTTTAACTTCTGTAATTTCCACGAGAAGTAATAAAAAACGAAAATTTGATCACTTCTAGTGCCATCCAGATCATTGAAAGGTCGGCAGTCCTGCTTTTTAGTGGCCCAGCTAATGCCGTTTATTCTTGTGATTCTGTTTCCATATTCTCTTGACACGTATTTGTTTAAAAGGAGGACCATCTTAAAGGTAATATATAACTGAATGAAAAAAAAAATCAAGAACTAATTTGTTCGTTCTATGGTTTACAGATCATATAAGTTCCATAAACCGTACAAACAAACCCAAAGGCTAACAACTCCTATGACCTATAGATTGGTGACCTCCGTCGAACCTGGTAGAATTGATGGTGGCCCTGACGTACGCTCGACAACAGTTCATGTGCGACGGGAATTTCGCTGCCAAATTTGCGTCCAAGTTGCGAAATTCGTGACGCGAACTTTGCATCCCAGTCGCGAAATTCATGACCCAGGCTGCGAAATTCATGACCAGTGACGCGAAATTCAGGACCCGGGATGCGAAATTCATGACTCGGGATGCGAAATTCATGACCCGTGACGCGAAATTCAGGACCCGGGCTGCGAAATTCAGGACCCATGACGCGAAATTCATGACCTGGGATGCGAAATTCATCACCCGGGACGCGGAATTCACGACTGGGACGCAAAGTTGGCCGCGAAATTCACGTCGCCCATGACCTGTAGTCAGTGGAGGGGCACGGGGGCACGGGCCCCCCCCCCCCCGCCCAATTGGCTGGCAAAAAAAAGAGAGAGAGAGAGAAAAAAAAGGAGAAGGAAAGAGAAAAGAAAGGGGGAAAAACAAAGAAAAGGAAAATGGTACATCGGGAAGCGCTCCCTCGCTTCGCTCGCGAGCATTTAAGTAACTCAACCAATGCGCCGATGCTAATTACTGTTCTTATGAAAGGAATCAGTTTGCATCTTATGTCTCAGTCTGATGTTTTAGGCTGCTGTTGTTCGCTGACTTTGCTCGCTTGTAAAAACAGAATGGTTTCGGACGGTGAGCGAGGTACCTAAACGGATTCATATTCAGCACACAGGGGATCGAATAGATTATTTAGATATTTATATTTCGATGACGAAATAACACTTCTAGAACGAAAAAAAAAAGTATAATTTTTAATGGGTTGTTTAAGCAAACGAATGGGATGAGTGAGGTGACCAAATAAATCATTCAGATGTTTCATATGCTCACAATGCAATTTACTGAAGGGGTTAGTGTGTGCTTCTTCGCTCGCTTCGCTCGCTCGTAATAGTTAGAGACATGGTAGTTTCGGACAGAATACCATAAACCAGGGACGTGCTAAAATAGAGTCATTGGCAGCGAGGTGACTAGATAGTTAATTGAAATATCACATAGGCCTATAATGGTCTGATAGTGTATTTTGATGATGAAATAACACTATTGCAAATAAAGCTGTAAGTTTTCGGCTCGCTCGCTTCGCTCGCTTGCAAAATTTTAAAACAGGATGGTATCTATAGCAAGATGCATCATTTTCCCAAAATTTTAAAACGGCTAAAGATACCTTGGTTCGAGATTACTGTCGTTATTTTTAATATGATAAAAATAACCACACACACACCCACACAAACTTTTCCACTCGGTGCCATGGCTGTAGGCAGCAGGGGGGCAGGGTGGAGGTTGCCCCCCCCCCCCGAAATTTCGAATACTTAACATTTTTTTTACTGAAAATTGTCAAAAAAAATCCACCAAAAGTGTGTACCAGATCCTTCAATTTCAATTTCAGAAATTGACCAGCTCGGTTGCTTCGATCTCTCGCTTTTGTATTTCTTCGAAAATTTTACGCACCTGCCCCCCCCCCCCCGAAAAAATTCTGCATACGGCCATGCTCGGTGCCCCCCCCCCCCCCCCAATGCGTTGACCCACGGTACGCCACTGCCTGTAGTCGAGCCTACTTCAGGGCCACAATAAAAATTTATTCTTTGAATGCACTGCGGTTGCCGAGCTAACGCATGGGTAGTGGGGGATTTAAGGGAACTTAGGCCTATCGTAAGCAGAAAGGTGCCAGGTAAAAATGTCAAAGGTAAAAATGTCAGAGGTAAAAATGTCAGATGTAAAAATGTCAGAGGTAAAAATGTCAGATGTAAAAATGTCAGAGGTAAAAATGTCAGAGGTAAAATGTCAGAGGTAAAAATGTCAGAGGTAAAAATGTCAGAGGTAAAAATGTCAGAGGTAAAAATGTCAGAGGCAAAAATGTCAGAGGTAAAAATGTCAGAGGAAACGACAACGACGTAACGACAAGCAAACCAAAGTGATGTAATATAGTTTTCGTATGTATTATATGTTTACTGAAAATACCCTGTATTCTTCTTACTATTATTTCCTGTAAACAAAACGGACAATATCTACAAAAACGAAATATGAAATGTGAAAATGAAAATAAAGCGAACTTTGAACCTTGAACCTTGAAAATAAGGGGTGCTGAACAGGTTTGAAATGGGGCATTTTCATGTGTAAAAAGGGCACTTTTTTGGGGTTTTTGGAAAAGTTGGGGCCTCTCTGCCCCCATGGATCGCAGCCCTTGTCTCCGATACCATTATTAATCGCTGTGCTACCAAATCATATAACACTTTTAATTGTAACTACCTAGTCTCTCTCTCTCTGACAGACTGATTGTCGCTGAGGTCAACTATATGCTGCAATTTAACAGGTTGGTTAAATTTTTGACGACCAACCTACCAACAGCCTACTTCATACATAAAAACGAGTAGCTCTTGATTTTATACTTAAATTAGTTTGTATTGTGAAATTGTGAAAATGTGATTCTTTTTCTTTTATTTCTCACACCTATTTCATACAAAAAGGGAATGTGGTGCAAAACTTTATTCGGTAAATTATGTTTCTGTAGGCCTACGATATGAGTAACTATATCATATAAAATATACATTGCCTCCATGCTGGGAGAGCTCGGAGTTTTGTTCAAAAAAGTACGCAAAACTCCATTTTTTTCACGTTTCTGCAATTAAATCAGTTCTGTCAAATTTGTTTGGGCTATCACAATTTTTTTCCCAAGTCAAATTACAGTAAGAACAGATAAGGCAGGAATAAAGAGCAATCAAGTTTTTGTAACACTGACTAATTAAGAGAGAGAGAGAGAGAGAGAGAGAGAGAACTGACCTACAAAAAGATCAGTCTGTCCACTGTACCGGGTGTCCCGGAAAAAGCGGAACGGCGGATTTTCAGTACTTTACCTTTCAAAAGTATGTAATATTTCTACATCTTTGATAAATCATCTTCTACCGAGAAGAATAATACCAAGATCATTAAATTTGGTGAAGTAATTTTGTTTCTGTTCTAGTTTCTTAAAATACAGTCATTTTCAAATTTGTTGAGACCGGTGAGAGTACAATTATGGTGAAACGGCCTTTCATAGCACAATGTTTGAGGGAAGCCCACTGATGCATGTGCATAACAAAACAAGCCATATGAAAGGCCATTCCTGACACCATTCTGCAGCATCTGCAACTAAAAACATGCGAAATTTGAAAAATACTGTATTTGGGAAATGGGCATAGAATAAACATTACTACACCAAATTCAACGATCTTTGTACTCAGTCTCTTTGGTAGAAGATGCTTTCCCCACTGATGTAAAAACTTCATTTACTTTTTAAAAGTAAAGTACTGAAAATCCGCCGTTCCGTTTTTTCTGGGACAACCGGTATATATCAACGAGTACTTCACTTACCTCATTCTAGTCTCGGAATTACGTCCTTGCCTTATGTAAGTACTGTAATCATTGTAAGAGGCCGTGGTGTTTTATGAAATGCAAAATAACATGAGCTTCTTGCAATTGAAGATGAGTTGATTGTTTAACACTATTCACGTGGCTTGCTCAACTTTTTCGTTTACGACGTAGCCACGAAAGTGATGAAAGAGATCCAGTAACATTGTGGAGGCTTGATCATATGAATTGTTGAACTTTGGTGTCTGTGTTGTATAAAGATGTTCAGAAGGATACATAAACAGGCAGGAAGATGGCCGTACGCACATAGGGGAGCAGGGGGGCTGCCCCCCCCCCCCTACGAAATTTTAAAATCCCCCTTTTTTACTTGTTTGATGGAAAATTTCCAAAACTTTCCATCCAAAGTGTGCATCAGATCATTCAAAAGCTCCCGTTTGGTCGCTTCGCTCCCTCGCTTGCGTGTTCCCGCAAACATTGAACATATTCTTGTTCCCGCCCCCCCCCCCTCCCAGGAAAACATTCCCGCGTACGGCCTTGGCCAGGAATATAAAGGTTTAGAAATATAAGATGTTATCATCAGGATATTTATCACTGAATTCCGCCATTTTCAAAACCAATCTTTGTATGCTTTTGTCTATAGCACTGCAGACTATAGGGTAAAAAAAACTCTGGTATATTCTGTTACTTTTTGTGGAGCACCTGATGGTGCTTTAAAGTGCATCTTTCTGGGCTTCATATTTACAAAATATCACACACAATATAGCGGAGTGGGAGTTGGTCTAGCGGTTGCGTCCGCTGTCAGCCCTTTGTCTTTGCCTTCAACCAGACTCTGATCCCCTCTGATCGGACGCAGGTTCGAGTCTCAGTCACGTCTTTCGGATGGTGATGTTAAGAGGTCGGTCCCAGACGTAAAAAATCATACCTGAATAATACACTTTCGTAAAAATCCAATTACACAAATATACACTGTTAGCATGTAGGGCCATGCAGCTCAGATTTTCAAAAGTTACTCAATGGCTTTAAGGTTACTGAGGACGTTTGTGTTTATAAAAACTGTACTACAACATTGCGTTCCAAGATTTTCAGAAAACTGAGAGAATATCATTACTCAGATCAGGCTTATTCCTTTTTAGTCCTCTTTAAAGTGATATTCCGTACCTTTATCTCTATAACAATAGGAAAATCAGGCAAATTTTTAAATGTGTGACAGTGTTTCGTTAGGTAAGCCAATACCTGATTTTACCCTGTCTTTTTTTTCATTTTGCATTCTTTAATTTGATTCATTTATTTTTATTTGATTTTCCTTTTCTTTTAGAT
This sequence comes from Echinometra lucunter, assembly GCA_029962745.1. Classification (NCBI taxonomy): domain Eukaryota; kingdom Metazoa; phylum Echinodermata; class Echinoidea; order Camarodonta; family Echinometridae; genus Echinometra; species Echinometra lucunter. The sequence continues at coordinate 13,442,453 of CM057160.1, forward strand.
GTTTACAAAATATCTGATAACAATAGTACAACAAAATGTATGCCTTATTGAAAGGAAAAACTCGGCTATCTGAAAAAAAAGAAATAAATCGATCAACTTTATACGCCCCTTACATCAGACAGTAAACAAAACCTGATAGCATGATCACTTGTGATAAGACGGTCAATAGCAAATTTGAATAAGCAAGACACGAGCAAATAAGCAATTATATAAACAACCGCAAATTACGATCCTGAACATTACGAAGCGTATCCTTTCTCAGTCAGGCAATAAACCTACCAACGTTCACTCGTCCAAGAGAATCTTGTAATCATTTATTAAACATTTCAAAGAAGAAAATGAAGTTCGACGACATTTTGAAGAGTGTTGGTGAGTTCGGAAGATACCAGCGTCGTCTGTATTTCATTTTGGTCATCATAAAGTTTACCGTATCATGGGCCTCTCTGATCGCGGTTTTTCTCAACGCCCCCGTGGACCACTGGTGTGCGGTAAGTGAATTCTATTCAATTTTTATCTAACGTTTTATTTTACAGGACAGCCCTTTCAATACACACTAATCTACCAAGGGGCCCTGAATCAACAATAATGAATACACACTTGATTTATATAATCTGAATACATCTATATTGGCCTACATCAGTAAATATCCCTACTAAACTTACAAATAAAATGTGTTCGTGCAGCATAGCGTCGTAGAAGAATAATTATTATTGGAATGTTCTGGAACAGGACTCATGTATTACAGATTTTGTGATTTTACTTTTTGTGCCGCAAATCAATACAAAATAATTAGAGGAGTATCTTAACTTCTCTGTTGGTCTTTTCTATTTGGCATATAACAACGAACAATTTTATTGCAATTTTATTTGGTGTGCACTTTTTTTTTTTTTTTTTTTTTTGCTTTGCTTTGCTTTTAAGACTCCCGAATGGGATTCTGGCTGTGAGCAATATGGACTGTCACCTGAAGCATGTGAACTAGCCCATAAAGAAGGGAGCATCCCGTTCAACTACACGTCAGATGGCGAGCTGGAGTACGCGCAATGTGAGAAATATAACGTGTCAGGAGTGGGATTCTGGCCTGGGATTGACCCGTCCAATTACAGCAGCGGAACGATGTCATGTGACAGTGGATGGGTCTATGACGACAGCCAGTACAAGTCTACGACGGTGACCGATGTAAGATTTTGACTTAGGCCCATCGCATAATCTTTACGATCGAATGGCAACTTGAATTGGGGGAAATTTGCAATAGCAATTTACAGGATAATTATGACGTATAAAATCTTAATTATCGTGGTTCTGCAGTCGTATAGATAATAAAATGAAATTTCAAAGTATTGCAAGTCTCCTTGTGGGAAGAAAAACAAAATCGGCTGATTATTTATTCATTTATTTATTAATCGTAGTGGCGTCGTATACCATTCGTGTGATTGGCTGGGATTTGAAGCCGATTTGGCTTCTTACTCCAACATGTCCAACTAGACTTACGATGAATCAATATTTATATTTCAATATTCATATCATGATACAAAACTCTAATCTTGACTACAAAATGGGCAAAACATTGCCCAAGATTCGTGAAGTAAATTGGTCTAAAGAGATCTGATGCATAATTGAAGTCATTACAATTTTTGCCCAATGTGCAGAGAATGTACTTAACGAAAAATTATCACTCGAATATGTAAAAAGGAATACGTCCAATGTAAAAAGGAGGGTTGATCGGAATAAAAGTAAGTCAAAATAAGTTCATGACAGCCTGAAAAAACATAACAATTAAGAAATATTTCATCATGGCGAGTACTCAAGACGTGTTGATCAAGAATAACGCAATGCATCAAAGAGATAGCGTTTTCATAATATTCGAAGAGGTTTCAAGTATGATTAATACAACTCAACATATATTTCTGATTTTTTTTCTTTTTTGTGTGTGTGTGACCTATATATACTGTCAGCTCGAATTTTGCAAAATGTTACAAATTCTTCATTTCCTTAAATTTCCACAGATCTAACATTAATCATTTCCCATTTTTTTTCTCTCAGGTCTTCACGCTAAATGTCAGTGCATTTTATAAACTTAACTGAATCAATGCCTCAAACATATTTTCTTCACAATTACCCGGTTTTGTAACATATGCCTATCTAGAAACCGGCACTGGCTTTTTCATATTGCAGTCCCGTATCATCCCAATCTTCCCATGTATTAAAACACTTGTCCACTGAAACATGTGGTGAAGTTTTTATTCGTTATAAAATCAAGGCATAAAATCAAAACAAATATTAGCCTATAATCATCAAAATTATCTTTACTTTATGACAAAGTCTTTGAGAGGTACCGGCCCTAATCCTATTTTTATGATAGGTTAGTGCGTCTTAATTGTCTGTTTTAGTTGGCCAAGATTCAAATGTTTGATAATTGTTGCTCGCAAATAATCGGACGGGGGGGGGGGGGGGGGAATAGTAGTGGTTACGAAACTAAAATGCGATAAGATAACATTCTATTATGACATAAGATCAATGTCAATGTCCTTACAGACACAGAGCACACAAGAGTATCCTTTTTGGAGTATTATCTTTTCATGGGCTGTGCTTGGGTTTCATTATGAATTAAGGATTCAAGGATCACAGACAAAATCCTTGTTTGCAAATAAAACGTGACAGAACGTACAATCAGTTGTTACGAAACTGAAAAAATTATGATAGAGAATTGTATAAAATCATCATCTATAAGATTTGAGACAGGCAGTGCATGATAAGAGTATCTATACACTAGTTGGAGCCCTTGGAAATCCACGGACGCTAGCATTGTTTTATGATTACTGAATATTATCACGGAATGTGTGCAGAAAAGATCAGCTAATTCATCGCAAAACACGGCCGGTGTTACAGTGCTCAGCGTCCCCCATGCAGTGCTGCCCGACTCCCCTTTCCACGCTAGAATGGATGGCGCTCGCCTGTGATTATCCCCCCCCCCCAAGAAAAAGAGGCCCAAACACCTTACTTTATTATAGATTCTGATTTTTTGACGGGAGGGGGGGGGGGGGGTAATCAGTTTCATTGTAATGGATCAATGACGAAATCCTTGTTCGAAAATAAAAAGTGAGGGAACTTTCAAATCATTTGTTATGAAACTGAAAAATTATACATAACCAATGAGTAACCCCTTGATATAACAAAGAATTGCATAAAACGCATCGTTAATTTCATTTCAGATACAGAGTTTTCCAGAAGGAAAGAATGTTGAATCACATTTTTGAGAACTCACGAGTTACTGATTATTGTTATAATTATAGTTTATTTCTTTTTACGAAGGTACATCGTCTCTCCTGTTTCAAATTTCCAAGTATCACAGTTTACTCCTGCATTCTGTACGGTGAAAACTGGGAGTTATTTTTTTTTAAATCTCGGGGGGGGGGGGGGTCGGGGTTTTGGGATTTTTTCATTGATCTTGTTTTTTTTGGGGGGGGGAGTCGGGGTTTGGGGATTTTTTCATTGATCTTGGGGGTTTTTTAATCATGGAAAGTTTGATTCTGTTTTATTGAAAGTAAAACAACCTCAAATAGCCCGCTGTAGATTTGTAAAATTAATTTCTTTCTTCTCTCTCTCTCTCTCTCTCTCTCTCACGCTCTCTCTCACGCTCTCTCCCTCTCTCGCTTGCTCTCTTTCTCTCTCCCTCTCTCTCTCTCTCTCTCTCTCTCACGCTCTCTCTCCCTCTCTTCCATACAGTTTGATCTTGTATGCGGCAAGGATGATTTTACACAGGTATCTCAATCTGTCTTCTACGGAGGGTATTTAGTTGGATCCATTTTCTTCGGCATTCTCTCAGACATGTAAGTGAAAGGGCGAATATATTCATGATATTTGGGAATTTCCTCAAAACAAATTTCTCTTAAACGAAATTTATACTTTTTGCGTCATTTGAAAGTCTAGAATTGTATCCATGTTCGTATTACTTATTTCTTGACCTATCTACTCGTGGAATCTAGGGTTCAACAGTAACAAATCTATTCAACGTCGTTTTATTTTCTTATTTTATTTTTTATTTTTTATTTTTGGTCTTTTTCTTTCCTTTTTTTTTTGGAGGGGGGGGGGGGGGATAGGGCTCTTCATTTCGTTCATCATTCCGTACACTGTTTAATATAATTTCACCCCGATGTATATTGAATGACCGACAAGTTCATTACATAATAAGTTACGACAGGTTTGATCTAACCTGCATAATTTCCCACTCGTGGGAATCTCTCAATGACAGATTAAAGTTTTGATCTTGATAAACGTGTGCAATAGAATTTCAAACAACGTAATCGAAGGCAAAAAATAGCTGTTAAAAGAGAGCATTTCTTTTTAATCATAAGCCTGATTTTAGGCGGTGACCATGGTGACCGCCAAATGTTTCCGACAGATATGCTGCATCTATGTAGTCAACCCAATACACACACACGCACATACCTACAAACACACTAACCAGAAAATATATATATCTTTTTAAAAAAGTAATATTGCAGATGTAGCCCTTTATTACATCAAGGGAATGTTCTGGTGGTGTTCTTGACAAGTTGGGGGAGCTGGCCCTCCTTTTTAGATTGCCAACCACCTATTTGAAATATTTTGGGGAAAAAAGCTCTTAATTACCCCAGAAGAAATATCTCTTTAATAAAATACACTATAGGCCTGACCCCCTTCCCTCCCTTATATCTCAAGCATTGGTGCCAGGGTCGGTGGAGCGTCTTTCAAAGTGGGGGGGGGGGGCACTAGCGAGAAGGGGCACTTTTTGGAAAGAGGGGGGCTTACAAGGAGTGAACACTAGAAGGAAAATATAGCGTTTTGAGGCGTTGGTATACTCCTAGATTCTATTGAAGACACTTTTAAGAATCAGTTTCGATACACTTTTTTATAATCTTTACATTATACTCTGGTCACTCTTTTTTCGAGCGAGCGAAGCGAGCGAGCAAAATTTGTTAAGTAGTTTTTTGCTGTAGACCATCGTTTACATTGACCGGATGATGAAGATATCGCACATTTATTTTAGGTCTCTTTCCTTAAAGGTTCAAAGTTGCACCTTTAAGGATGCAGACGGGCATTTTCGGGTGCAAACAAATACAAAAGGGTGCATCTTTGCACCTTTTTTCATGTAGGGTGCAATCTTGCACCCTAAATGCACCCTAAAAAACTGCTGCCTGAGTGCTGCATTTAGGGTGCAAAATTGAACCTTTAATTATAAGTGTGTAGGCTAGTTTTACATTATTACAATGATATCTTACCACTGCTGTGAATTTTATTTCCGTAGCATTGGACGTTGGTGGTCTCTGATCATAGCTAATGTCATATCAGTGGTTTCAGGAGTTGCTATAGCCTTTTCACCCAACTGGTGGTTCTATGCTGCTATGCGATTCTTCATGGGATTTGGCAACATTGCATTCAACATTGTCTTGTATGTTATAGGTAAGATTTGAATTGATTTGACTTGATTTATTTTGATTTGACGCAATAGTTATTTCATTTCAGTGGCGGCACCATGATTGTCAAAGTGGGGGGGGGGGCAAATGGAGGGCAAAAGAAAATGTTGGGGGCTGGGGCAGTCAATTTTTTTTTTTTTTTTGCGTCTATGGAAAAATCGAGAGTGAAGCGCGAGTTTTAGTCGCCGGCGTAAATCCACTTTAAGGAGTTGGGGGGGGGGGGGATAACTGAATTTTTCGATTATTTTTTTTTCCTCTTACACACATTTTAATATCAATTTTGCAAGCGAGCAAAGCGAGCGAACAAAAAAAAAACCGCTTTTTTTTGGGGGGGGGGGGTTTTAATCGCATTTTCGAATAAATATTCTAAAATATGATGAGCGAGCCAAAAATGGCTACTTTTCTTTTTTTAATCGCATTTTAGAAAAGAAATATAAAAATATGATGAGCGAGCAAAGCAAGCGAGCCAAAAATAACCACTTTTTGGTATTCAATCGAAGTTTTGAAGAGCGGAAAATGGTATTTTAGAGCACTTCACAGCTTGAATATGATGCTTATGACAACATCTACTTATTTACAAATTACTATATAATCTTCCTGTTCAGTCCTCAAAATTTCTGGGGGGGGGGCAACTGGGGGGCAAAGCTTCTGAGTGGGGAGGGCAATTTGCCCCCCCACATGCCCCCCCCCCACATGCCCCCCGCCTCCCTTGGTGCCGCCACTGTTTCATTTCCAATAACAAAAGTAACATAATTCACAAAAACATAATCGTGAGATTAAATGGGAAACCTACTTGAAAGCATGGCTTGTTTGTGTTGGATCAGCAACACAGGATAGGACAGGACAAGACAGGACAGATTTTTAAATAATCTTTATTTAAATTCACACGAGTTTCTTTTTCTTAATATCTAATCTACGGATAGTTTTTTTTTGTTGTTGTTGTTTTTTTTTGTTTAAGTGTTTTAATTTGTATGAAGAGGCGAGTTGGCTCTGTCGGTAAAGCGTCTGTCTTTCATGTCCGTTAACCCCCCCCCCCCCCCCCATGGTTCTTTAGTAGCTCCATGGTTAAAGCCTGTGTTGTGTGCTAAAAGTGTCCCTCTCCTGTTTCATAGACGCAGGCCATGTTTCAGAAGAAAACATTCCGTCCCTCCGATAGGGCGTTAGCTGGAGGTCCCGCGTGTAGAGGAGAGTCACCAGCTTTGCACGTTAAGAACCCATGGCACTGCACTATTCGAACATGTCGAAGAAGAGTTATGGGGGAAACACATAAGCACATAACATGAAAATGATTATACCACTGATGATGTACGATGAAGTAAAATCATATCAAGTCAAATCAAATGAAATTCCGTACATGAACTTACTGTTTTTTTATTTTTCAATTTGACTTTGGATTTGAAGGAACCGAGTTCATTGGACCATCTAAACGAAACTTGGTGATGCTTGCCAGTATCAGCTACGCTCTTGGATACATGTTCCTTGCTGTACCGGCCTACTATCTTCGGTATTGGCGTACTTTACAACTAGTCATCACTGCACCTCTTCTCGCCATATTTGTGTTATTCATGTGAGATATCTAATTTATTTATTTTGTTGTTGTTGTTGCTGTTGTTATTGTTTTATTGTGGGACCGGGAAGGAGTATATATATATATATATATATATATATATATATATATATATATATATATATATACAACGATGTTGTAGTACTGTGATCTATTGGTGAAGGCTCTTGACTCTTACACGCATTGGCGTAAATCCCGAGGGGATGGGGGGGGGGGAGATATCCCCCACACTCTTTCGAGAGGGGGGATGGCATGTACAAATATCCCCCCCCCACACACACACACACACACGTTTTAAGGAAGCAGCCGGGGAAGAAATGATATTTTGATTAATCAGGTGGAAAGATTTTTGATAATCTGTCATAAACAACCATCATATTTTAGAATATCTATTTGAAAATGCGATTAAAAACCAGACAAGTGGTTATTTTGGGCTCACTCGCTTCACTCGCTCATCATGTTTTAGAAATTCTATGTGAAAATGCGATTAAAAACCAGAAAAATGGTTATTTTTGGCTCGCTCGCTTCGCCCTCTCATCATATTTTAGAATTTATATTTGAAAATGCGATTAAAAACCAGAAAAATGGTTATTTTTGGCTCGCTCGCTCGCAAAATAAAAATTGATATGTGTGTAAGGGGGGCTCTACAGGTGAGTGAGGGTGTGTGTCTAAACATAAGTGTGAGTTCGACAGAAAAAAAAATAAATCGGCAAAAAAGTCAATTGTCCCTCACTCCTCAAAGTGGATTTACGCCGGTGCTTATCCGAGAGGTCCTGGGTTGGATCCTTGCTGAGTGCTTACATCCTTAGGTAAGATGTTTAACCCAGCACTATTAAAGCTAATGAGGCTTCGCTGGGTAAACAAGAGTATTATTGTTGTTGTTATTATTATTATTATTACAATTGAAATCTTTGACCAGGGGCGTCGTTCCAAATATTCATTTTTTAAAAAAGACACTGGACATTTTCTGATGGGTGTCTCCTTTATCACCAAAAGCCTCCCCCCCCAAAAAAAAAAAAGCTCCTTGAATTTTCGACGGGTGTTGATAATCATCGAGTGCAAATTTCACTTTCACTACCGAATGATTTTATATCATGGGCGCACCATAATGCCTTCAGAATAAACGCCCCTCTGTAAATTTCTCATCTGGAAATAACCGTACGCATTTGGTCTGTTTTTTCTTAGTCATTTTGGTAGGCCAACAGTTTTTGCTGCTTTTATAAGGAAACTTTGAAGCAATGAAGAAAATAAAGTGTTTATTTAAGAAATGCTTGCCTATACCAGTATGAATAATTATCATTTGTTTTATCCCTCATCGAATCCAAGATGGCTGCCTGAATCTGCTAGATGGCTCATCTCTGTTGGGAAATACGACAAGGCCGAGAAGGTCATTAACAAGGTCGCTGAAGTCAACAAAGCCAAATTACCAAGCCCTCTATTCACTAAAGAATATAAAGATGAAGAGGTATATAGAAAACAATAACTGTTGTTGTTGTTACTGTATTGTTATACCTCTATTTTTCTCTCGCTATTCATACAGTGCGTATATTGCTATTACTATGTTATTATTATTATCATCATCATCATCATCATCATCATTGTTATTATCATCATTATCATTATTGCTATTATTATTATTTCTACTGTCGTCACTATTATTATTCATGTTATTATTAGTAGTATTATAGCCGTTGTCCGTTATGATTTTAATCCGATTGAATGCTATAAAAGTGGAAATGTTGAATGTCCGATTCATGATGCCTGCTATGGTTCATGCCCCATTGACCTATATCTTTCGGTCAAATTTTAAAGAGCATTGTAAAAGTTCAATGTCCACGTCGAGTGCAAGAAAATTGTGCCGTGTCGAATACTATACTTGATTGGACAATCAAAAGCACCTTGTAACTTACAACACCAAATGATAGTGCTAACAGGTTTAATTTTACTATTATTTGAATTGATCAGTTCATTGCTTCATTGCTACAGTGAGTATACGAAGAGGCAAAGTACGCAGGCGGGACTGCGGAGCGTCTTTCAAAGGGAGGGATACCAGTGAAAAGGGGCACTTTAAAAAGTGGGGCACTTACAAAGGGAGAACACGAGAAGGAAAATAAGCATGTTTAGGAGTTAAAAGTATACCCCTATATTCTTTCAAACACACTTTTTAGGATTATTTTCCACACTTTTTCCCAAATCTATACATAATAACTGTATGTTAAGACTGCTCCGATTATTCATTTCTGTGTGAGCAAAAATACCAAGTATTTTTTTTTTAGTCAAAGGCCACGATTTTTTTATTATTTAGACTTGGTGATAAAGATGTCTCAAATTCATAGGGCTATTCCCTATTAATGTTATTCTCATCCATCAACTCCGTCATTTCGCTTATTGACCAAGCAATAATTTTCAATGAATTTTTGAAGCCTCATCACGATTGATGATTTATTAGTGGAAAAAAAGTCGAACTCTAAAGGGGTTTTAATTTTAAGCCTCGACGTGAATATGAGAATAGATAAGACTACAATGGTAACAACACACTTGATAAGGAACGCGTGAGATACACTAAGAAAGTGCGAGCGAACGTAGCGAGGGAGCTTAAAAATATCACCATTGCTTCAATTAAGGGGCACCATTCGGTTTTGGGGTTGTCCTCCTACCTATTGCCTCCTGCTCCACTGTCTAACACAATAGCAACGGTATCTGTTATTGTATGAAACTTCTTTGATTTTTTGGAGCTAGTTATATCGAGGAGTTACCATGGGCGTCAATTTGTGTTCGCGGTTGGGGGGGGGATGACTGATGCCGAATATCCTTGACAGCAGAGCAAAGCGACCGAGCGGGGAAAGGGTGTGGAGGTTCAAACGTGAAGGATAGACTAAATAAGCGAAGGGGGGGGGGGTAGGACCTGTTTTCGCTGCCCATACCTCTGAATTATTCGTCTAATCTACCGTTCCTCCAATTATATAACCGCACAAAAAATTGTTTTCAAACAATATTGCAGAGGTACATCCTCATTACTTGAATTAGAACTTTAGGGGACTTGGGGTGTTTCATAAAGCTGTTCAAAATAAACAAAGCGAGATGGTTCATACTCTAAGTAAAGGTTCAGGGGGGGGGGTGTTTCATAAAGCTGTTCGTTAGTTACGAACGACTTTACGCACGACTGGAACATTTCATTTCATTTCATTTCATTTACTTTCACAATACAGCAAATAAAATTTTACAAGATTTTTCATATTTCAAAATCATTCTGAAAAAAAAACAGTGTAAAGTAGTACAAAATATTAATAGTAATACAGTTCAGTATTATATATGTATGGCAAGTATAAAATAAACAAAAGAATGCTCGCTGTAATGTGAAGGAAACCTTTAGAAGCTTTGCTTGTAAAACAGGCTCCCAAATATAATAAACAGTATCATTGATTACAAAATACAAGGATAAGGATACATAATAAACGATACACGATACAATACCACACGGAACGGGACAATACCTTTACAAACACAGGCACAAGGATGGGACATAGCCTTCTGTAGTTAAGACTGGTTGGTATAACTATTAATTTTGTTAAGTTTAAGGTTACGTTTAAATGAAAATAAACTTGGTGAGCGTTTAAAAGACTCATTAAGAGAATTCCAAAAGTAAGGGCCAGTGTAAATAATAGTTTTTTTGTTTATACAAGGTTCTCAACAATGGGAGGTGGAATGATAAAGATTGTCTTGTTGGGTAGCTGTGAAAACTCGAATTTTTTGAAAACAATAAAGTTAATGGAGCTGGCAATTCGCCTTGATTTAATTGATACATGAAGCAGCCCACACGAAGGTTGTATAAGTCCTGTATCTTTAATATCTTATTAGAAAGATAATTGATCAGAGTGGGCTAATTTATTTTTAAAACAGACGATTCTCATTATCCTTTTTTGAAGTAGTAATAATTTATCCAAATACGTTCTAGAAGAGTTGCCCCAAGCTAATATCCCCTAGTTAAAGTTAGGGAGTATGAGAGTATTGTACAAAGTTAGTAATACATTTGAAGGAAAACTGTTTTTTATTTTATTGATGATGCCAATATTTCTGGATATTAATTTGCATAAATGCATGATGTGTTCTTGGGTGCTAATCAGATTCTCATTCATAACATGTAGCACAAGATGGTATCACCAGTCGTGCGTAAAGTCGTTCGTAACTTACGAACAGCTTTATGAAACACCCCCCTGAACCTTTACTTAGAGTATGAACCATCCCGATTTTTATTTTGCAAGCGAGCGAAGCGATCAAGCCGAAAATTTCCACTTTCTAGCTATATAAAAGAAATTATTTGTCTTCCAAGTACATTCAAGAACTATAAGATGTTTGCTTAACTCAGCACCTCGATGGTCCAATTGTTTGCTTTCTTAAATCACCCTATTTCAATTATTACAAGCGAGGAAGGCGAGATATGGGAAAACTCACTCTTTTAGTGATGAAGTGTTATTTTGTCATCAAAATCCACTATAGGTCTATAAAATATCTTCATTAAGTATTAGAGTGAGCACAATGAGCGAGGAAAAAATTACATTCTTTGATAGCCTCAAAGATATCTAAATAGTTTTTGATCACCTAATTGCCAAACTGCTTTTTGGTGCATCGCTTAATTGCCATCTAAAACCATTTTTTTTCTATGAGAGAGAGAAGCGAGCTACCGACAAAAACTCTGTTTATTTCTAGTAAAACGTAGAATTTCCACAAAAATATATTAGATGTACCAGTTCCCTGTATTCGAGAAAAGCTTAACATCTCGCTTTAAAAATATTACAATATTCGGACATGTAGTAATACTGCTTTCACACCAAGGTACGGTCGCTAAGTACGGTCGCAGAGACCGTACCCAGCGACCGATGAAATCGTAGTGTGAAAGCATTTCATCGTAAGGTCCTTCAGCGGCCGTACCCAGCGACCGTACCTTGGTGTGAAAGCACATCGTACTCAGCGACCGATCGAAATGCAATGACCCCCCATACATGCCCACGCGCTATCTCTACTTCCGCTTCCTGCTAGGTCAGATATACAGTGACCGATCGCTCTGGGCCTGATCAAATTTTGACGGCGGTGTGAAAGCAGGAGAGTGCTTGTCTCCTTATACTGCTTTCACACCAAGGTACGGTCGCTGGGTACGGTCGCAGAGACCGTAACCAGCGACCTATCGGATGTGCTTTCACACCGCCGTCAAAATTTGGTCAGGCCCAGAGCGATCGGTCGCTGTATAGCTGACCTAGCAGGAAGCGGAAGTAGAGATAGCGCGTGGGCATGTATGGGGGGGTCATTGCATTTCGATCGGTCGCTGAGTACGATGTGCTTTCACACCAAGGTACGGTCGCTGGGTACGGTCGCTGAAGTGCCTCAGCGACCGTACTCAGCGACCGATCGTTTTTGACCAAAACGATCGGTCGCTGAGTACGATGAAATGCTTTCACACTATGATTTCATCTGTCGCTGAGTACGGTCTCTGCGACCGTACCCAGCGACCGTACCTTGGTGTGAAAGCAGTATTGTTTCCATGAGCGAGCGGAGCGAGTGAACGAGGAAGGGCTATTTTGTGGATACTGAGAACAGCTAGTTTCTAGTGTACTGTTTTATGATTTTAATAAGGTATATTTTATCAACATCCTCCTTTCTCATAATATGAGAGAATTTTCAGTGGCCTGTGACAGATAGCCTATTCCTATCTTCATGATCTTACCAAATAATAATTCTTCTGCTATGGGTCTTCTTCCCGTTCGACTCCTTGTAGTTATATCATAATAGTACATGTATCGTTGGATAGGAAGACAAGATGCAAACCAGTTTCATTTCATAATAAACCCTGATAAAATATTAACTGGCATTGGTTTAGATAACAAAAGATATAAATGCGAGTAGAACAATGGCATACTATTTGATAGAAGGACAGTATGCAAACCGATTTCCTTTCATAAAGACAGTATTATAACCTCATTGGTTGGGATACTTAAAATGCAAGCGAGCGAAGCGAGCTAGCGCTGAAAGCCTTTTCCTTTTCCTTTTTCCTTCCTTTTAAAAGATTGTTTCTTTGCTCGTTATTCTCTTTGTCTTTGCCTTTTTTTTTTGGGGGGGGAGGACCATAGGAGGCTATGAAATTTTTCATGTTATTCATGGAGAATTATTGGGGTGATGATTTTACAGGCCACCCCCCCCCCCGACCAAAATATTAGGCGGGATAGATCCCCCATCCCACTCCCCCCCCCCCCCCCGGATCGACACCCATGGGAGTTACTATACTCTTTCGTAACTCCTTGTGTATATGACTGTTTTAAGGACTTAAACTCACTCGCCAGATGTAAAAAGGATAATCTCTTTCTCCCACTCTTTCTCCCTGTTCTCTTTCTACTCCCACTTTTATACACATTTTCACTCTTTTCCTTTCTTCTCTCTCTCTCTTTCTCTCTCCCTCCCTATCTCTCCTATCTGACTTTCCATCATCGCAGGATGAGATCCGGAAGGCTCGTAGACCCACTGGTATTGATCTGATCCGCACACCAAGAATGAGAATACGGACCATCAATCTTGTCTTTATATGGTAACTATCACCAATGGACATTATCCCGCAGTTATCTTTTTTTCTTTCGTACAAAGCCTTTATTTTTATTTTCTCTCTCTCTCTCTCTCTTTCTTTTTCTTTCTCTCTCTCTCTCCCTCTGTTTCATAAACCCTACGATAAACAGTTTTGATTATGCTTATAATGTCCGTTTCACCTGCACAGTTGATGTAGAAAATTCCAATTGGAGTATTATTATAATACGTTCAGAAAATTTCTGCCTTCGTAATATTTGGGAAACCAAAAGGCAATGTTGCGACGAATCTGGAATGCTTGACAGAAGGCGTCGAGGTCCGTCATTTATTCATGAAATTACTTCTCGGTGTTTCCAAAGACTAAAACAAAGTCTGTATTTCAAAGCGAGTTCATTGGAAGTTGGTGAACAATATATAAAAGGAAAACTGAATTTCATTCGGCAAAAAAGGAATAAAATGTCTAAAATTGAATTTGTTAACACTTGCACACGTTGGTATTCAAATGCCTATATAGCAAGTTCATTTATTTGATATAAGATAAAAGAGCAATATACATGTAGATAAAAGGCCTTGCTCGGCATGCTCAGGGGCATTGGTGCTGCTTCGGGGATCGAACCCTCGTCTCTCGCGTCGCCAGTCAAGCTCCTCAAACCACTTGACCACGGCATCTCCCTATATCGCTTCTCGGCCTATTGGCTAAGATCATGTGTAGTATGAAACTAGATCGCGATAATTGTATTAAAGGCACCCTATCAAAAGGCTATTATTTGCATACCTTGAGTCTTTATTGGTCACTGATAGCAGAGTAATAAAGATAATAACCTTGCAGATTTGATACATAATACCTCAGTCACACAGGAAAGTCTACTCCACAGCGATTTCTTAAACCGATCGGTTCATAGTCATTGGGGGTAATGTAATGCTTTACGTCTTGTTGTAACATGGTCATCACCGCAGTCACTCTGCCCAAACGACTCAGCACCGATAAATTCTTGGCTATCGGTCGGGCGGCGGGGGGGGGGGATGTTTCATAAAGCTATTCGTGAAGTTACGAATGACTTTACGAACGACTTTGATATGGCAAGCCAAATGGAATTCTCAGTCTTTGTAAATCGCATCACCTAAAAGTGAAATATCTGATGCAGGCGTAGATTAACATCACTTACAAACATTTTTGTTGCGAAGTATAATTTTTGTCACATTTTAATTGAGATTATGGGAAATGCAATCACACTTTGTTAAAACGTCACAGAAAAATTTGGGCATCCTATTTGGCACTTCATATTCAAGTCGTTCGTAAAGTTATGCGTAACTTTACGAACACACCTCCTATAGGTACGTTGAAAAAATGCTTTGGTTGAGCTATAACATACAAACAATGGTCGCCGCAGTGAAACACCCTCTTCCCAATCTATCTCAATGTTAAGACAAATTTTCGAAATACTGTGTAACTGTAACTTTACATTCTTGAGCCCCTCCCCCCTCCTATCCTTAATTCACTCTTCCTCAACTTCTTCCCCTCCTTCCCCTCCTTCCCCTTCTCCGCGTCCTCCCTTCCTCCCTCCTATATAAACACCTCTGACGTCATTTCTGTGTTTGTTTTTGTTTTTGTTTTTAGGATGGTGAACTCAATGGTATACCACGGTTTGTCTCTGAATACTTCCAATCTTGGCACCAATGACTACATCGCCTTTGCCATCGCTGGTGCTGTGGAGATCCCTGCTTACCTCATGGATGTTGTCATTGTCGAATATTTTGGCCGAAAACTCAGCCTTTTCTTCTGCATGATGCTGGGTGGGATGGCTTGTGTGTCAACCGCATTCATTGGTAATCATTAAAATTACATACATATTTCAATACCAATAATTAGTAGTGGGCAAGTAAAAGCTACGTCTCGTACGTCACATAGTATCATGGAACTTTACTATGGAATCTTAAACATTAAATTGAAATGAAAATATGACTTTACTTAATATTTTGTCTGGTTCGAGCTCTAGTAGGACTATCCCCTTGTGCAAAAAAGTACCATGAGTACCATGATGGTAATTTGATGAAATTACCATCAAATCATGGTAATCTGATGGTACTTACGTGGTACTTTCATGGTTTTGATGGTAATTTCGTCAAAATGCCATGGTACCCATGGTACTTTTTTTGCAGGGTCAGCAGGTCAGCAGGTGATTTTTGATACTTTGCAATTATTTTAGCTGTATAAAATATATTTCCTCCTCTAAAATGACTAAAAAGGACTATTTATCTTACTTCTATTTATTTAAGCCCCTGGCGTAGCCCTCACAACCGTTGCTATGATAGGAAAGTTCGGGATCTCTGCTTCCTTTACCATAATCTACCTCTACACAGTGGAACTCTACCCAACGAATATCAGGTAGGTATACATTTAGCTTTCATCGCATTCAACGAATTCAGAATGGCGCGTTCATATTTTGCTTTCTTTTTGTTTTTGTTTTTCTTTCTTCTTTTTTTTCTAATAAAAAATGTAGACACCGACGTAAGTCGATTTCGGGGGGGGGGGGGGATGATCAAAATCTTTTGCCAATTTTACCAGTGCGAACTCATTCTCCCATCCTATTGCTAGTTTTGAATACATTTCAAATAGAAATTTTACTACTTTAACCGTCCTTTGTATGAGATTTATATATAAAAGATACAACTGTTGCTATGATAGGAAAGTTCGGGATCTACGCCTCCTTTACCATTATCTATCTCTACACAGTGGAACTCTACCAGGTAGCTTTCACCACATTCAACGAATTCAAAATGGCGTGTTCATATTTTGCTTTATTTTTCTTTTGTTTTTGTTTTTACTTGTTAATAAAAAAAGTGTAGTGTAGTGTAAAAAAAACGGTGTAAGTCCGTTTCGAGGGGGGGGGGGGGGGGCAGGGGTTATCAAAATCTTTTGCCGAAATTTCTAGTGCGAACTCACACATGAGTAACACACTTTTTCACATTTTTTTTATTAGAGATTCATTCAAAATAATCATCATTATACATATATATAAATCAATATAAGCAATCAATATAATACAATACTTCATTTTGCTTCCATCGCATATTTTCATAAATTAGATATCAGTCAATGAGCAAAGCAAACAAAGAGGATGTAACCCCTAATATACACACCTTCACCTACCGACACACAAACACACCACACACCCACTCTCTCATCCTATAACTAGTTTTCATAGCATTTGACATGGAAATTTTACAAAGTACTATAGTCGTCGTTTATGAGAGATTAAAGAAAAAAAAACCAAACAACTGATCGATTAAAACGTATTTCTTCTTTGAAAAGAGATTTACGCCAGGCACTGTAGTTCTACTACTTCGTGAACATCAAGTTCATTCCTTTATTATCATGTGCTCCTAAAATAGTTCATTTAAATCTAAAACTTAACTTTTCAATTTACAGCACTGAGCAGAGTATGGTATGGCAGGGAAGATGGTGCAATACACGACAAATGGTTTATTTATGTATTTTCAATTTTTCAACAATGCAAAGTAACCTAGGATAACCCAAGCTGCTATCTTTGCTGTTATTGTTCTGTCGCTCTGTATATGTTGCCCATACACAAATGAGTTGTGACCCCCCGACGGGGGGGGGGGGGGGGGGGGGGGTAGGAATGGGGCATTTGATAAAAAGAATGTTGTATGAAAAAATATGAACACCGCTAACGGCACTGACAAAGGCTGTCGGATGGTGTCTAAAAGAACCCTTAGAATGATATGGTTCTAGGACAACTCCCCAGAGGACAACTCCCCCGGGGACAACTCCCACCTGACAACTCCCCCGGAGGACATCTCCCCCGGAGGACAGCTCCCCCGGTGGACAACTCCCCCTGAGGACAACTCCCCCGGAGGACAACTCCCCCCCCCCCCCCCGAGGACAAATCCCTAGGAGGACAACATTCCCCGGGAACGACTCCCATCTGACAACTCCCCCAGAGGACATCCCCCCCCCCCCCCACTTTGAGGACAAGATTAATGACCGGAGGAAAATTGATTTTATGACCACGCCTGGCACGTGAGGAGCGGTAAAAACTTTCTTTTTTTTTTAAATCAAAATTGATCAAGTATTTTTATCACAACTCTCCCGGAGGAGGGCAGCTCCTCGAAGATGACAAACGGGGACTGGGGAGGGGTAGAAGGTTGTTACTAGTTTAATAAGCTACACAGTATTTTGTCGCTCTAATTGCTGACTTTTTTTGAAAATTTCCAACCTTTTGCTCCCATTTTATTGAGGAGCAAAAGAAAAGAAAAACTCGAGTAATGGATACGCTTTTCCACCCAAGGGTGTTGGGTTTGGCAGCTTCAGCGGCACACTCCCATCGGAACCAAATTTGATCATCAGAAGAGAGAAAAGAAAGGAATGAAATGAAGGAAAGGAAAGTGAGGAACCTAAGTAGGAAGCTACAAAAGTAGAGACTGGTGTATCTAGTCGTAGTCTTCAGAAAAAGGGGGAGATGGGCCACAATCAAGTTTAAGAACAGAAGTCACTTCGCTCGATCAGCAGCTGTGATTGGGTCAGGTTCTTTTTTTTTTCCTAAATGCACAATTTTAGGCAAGATATCAAATAAAAAATCTTACTTTTTAGGGGAGGGGGCAACTACCCCCCCCCCCCCCCGAGATCCGGTATCCCGCCCCCTTGTTAAACTCACTGACTATAAATGAAAATGAAACCTTAACGGAATTTTATACTGAATGCATATATTCTTAATTTCATTTTTGTTAAAGGATTGTGCTTCTACGTATTTAGCGTCCAGCGAGCATGTGCGAGTATCATTCTTTGCGCTGAAACCACATGAAAACATTAATTATAAAGTACCTCATTCAAGAGTAAAAGATAAACAAAAAGGAAAAGTCATCGTAAGATTCTTATGATTTGACAAATTTTAACACATATTGAGCTTTGGTATCTAAATTCGCTTATGAAATTAATCATTTTTTCTTACTTAGAATATCTACATTCAAGCTGACCTGAAACCTAGAAGTTTTATGTATTTGTTCTTATTTTTTTTTTAATATAGTCGTTTCGATCCATCACTTCGTCTTTTAATGTAATCATCCAGGCCTAACCCTCCGAACATTATGCCATAATCTTAACGGAGTTGTCCTCCGGGGGAGTTGTCCTCGGGGGAGTTGTCCTCCAGGGGAGTTGTCCTTGGGGGAGTTGTCCTCCGGGGGAGTTGTCCTCGGGGGAGTTGTCCTCCGGGAGAGTTGTCCTCCAGGGGAGTTGTCCTCCGGGGAAGTTGTCCTGCGGGGGAGTTGTCCTGCGGGGGAGTTGTCCTCCGGGGGAGATGTCCTGCGGGGGAGTTGTCCTCCGGGGGAGCTGTCCTCCGGGGGAGTTGTCCTCTGGGGGAGTTGTCAGGTGGGAGCCGTCCCCAGGGGAGTTGTCCTCCAGGAGATTTATCCTGATACGGAATGATATACACTCTTACACGTATTTAACATGGTGGAGATTAAACCACGTTATAAAGCAATCCCACATCATTTACGATTTATCTTTGATCTCTTCATTTCTACATAGAGGCGTTGCCATTGGCAACTGTTCGATGTTCTCCAGAGTGGCTGGTATCGTAGCACCTCTCATCCTCATCCTTAGCAAGTACTGGGACCCTCTTCCTCTCGTCATATACGGGTCCCTCTCCATCATGGCTGCCCTGGTCGCCCTTGCTCTGCCCGAGACGCGGGGCAAGAAGCTTCCAGAGACACTCGAAGAAGGAGAACGATTTGGGTTGTAAGTACTGCAGAGCAATTCTACGGTAACGGGTCACTGATGGCAGCGGCGAATTTCAAAAAAAAAAAAAAATCAAGAAATGACGCTCAAAAGATAAAACAGGCCTTTCTATATATGATGAAAAATTGCCCCACTTGAGATGGAAAATGGTCATAATCTGGGGGTCTTTTCTGCCTTTTATGCCTTTTATACCATAAGTTGGAATTCGAATGAAGGGAAGGTACCATTGAGTCCAAATTTGCGACAAAAATAGTGCCTTATTGAACAATTTGTTCCAGTTTTAAAAATGCATAAATTGCTTTTCATAAAATTGCAGATACCTTTTCCGACATAAAGGACCTTTTTGTTGACGAAAAGTCATTGACGAAAGTCGACCGTTCGTATTTATGATGAGAATATTATTATTACTCTAATTATCAAAATAAACCCGCGGAAACAGTTTTCTCATTTGGTTTTAAAGTTTATAATTCCTTCGGGCCATTTTCGAATGAGATCCTGACATTTTCCTAGTTTTGCCCAAATTTATCACAAATTGGTTTTTGACATGCCACTTTCAAAACAATGTTGCTCGGTGAAGCGTTTATGCATCCCATGAAAGCGCAGTACTTTGAATTTATTGGAAATAAATAATGATAAGGGTCATAAACCACGTTGTTTCTTTCACAATAGACTTTTATTTTAAGGTTTCGCTTTTTTTCTTGGACTCACTCTAGATCCATTTTCAGGCCAGGAACAGCGTTTTAACTTGAGTAATTTTAGTTCAAGACGGTTCTTCCCGAGCATGCTCCGCAGGAAACATGGTTTTAAAACACGGTTATAAGCATTAATCAATAAATTTGGAAGGAAACACACCATGAAGAAAAATATCAAAGGCATTTTTTGAAAATGTAGGAAAATAGATAATCAATAATCTTCGTAAGTTATCATGGTAACATTTTATTCCTTGGAATTTTCGATGAAGGATTCCTTTGTTGGGGAGACGAGTTCTATCTGCAATTCAGTTTTTAAACAAACATGTTAATACATCGACTGTGGTCAAATTTCACGAAATATACAACATGAAAATGAAAAGTGTCCCCGAACTGTACATTTGTATTTGAAGAGCTTGCTTCCAAAAGACGCTATACATCCAGTTTTTATCAAAGTTGAGTTAATGACGTCATTGTGTTAATCATCTGGAGTAATTTGCTATGAATGAAAAAAAAAGCAAAAGTTATCAAGAATTATAGAAGGTATAGTGCTTTGTAAGTTTAAGTTTCCATCGACACAAACTCAGGACAAAGAAATGCATTTTTCTCTCAGGTTACCAGAATGGATTTATTCATTTGTAACTATTATAAACTCTCTCAGAGAAAATGTAATTCATTTCAATTCACCAATCTCTCTCTCTCTCTCTCTCTCTCTCTGTCCGTCTTTCCTCTTCCAGGAAAGTTGACATTGACAAAAGCTCCTTGGAAAGCACGTCCCAGGACGGAGTATACGAAGCGAAAGAAGAGGACGCTGACATGTCCAATGAGACAGGAAATGAAGGGAAGACCGACATCTCAAATGGAATTACTCATGAAAACCCAGTATTTCACATGGAGGATGAGAGTTAAAAGGAACTCTATTAACCCATTAATTTTGTGACAGAGTGTCCACATTATGTGGTTTGGTCTGATAACTTTTGATGCAGAACCCTTAAAAAACATAACTACATGAGCAGAAAGAGCAAACAATTCTACACATACTGTGCCGATTTTGGGTGCGTCAATGTTTGCTGTTTGATGCTGAAAATTTTTTAAAGGGAAATAAGCATAAAATCCTTCAATTGGCAATGCGATGGAATGTCTAAAATCACTGTTTTCCCTGCAAATTGGCAACTTTTTGACTTATCATACTTTCTCTCAATTTATATTTATTTCAGATACATGACTTTTTATAAGAAAAATGTAGTAATGAAAGAAAAATTTGGTGTTGCCAATTTGAAAAATAAAAGCTGGTCAAATTAGAGTTTAAATAATTCCTGACACGAATGCTTGTCGTGCAAATCTGCAAGCGAAAGTACTACAAATTCAAATTCAAATTCATATTTATTCACTTCCAACAGAAAGAAAAGAAATACAATTGCATTGCATAATAAATACAGAAAAATATGAAATAAAATATACCTATTTTCTTTTTCCCCCTGATAAGTATACATAATGTAGTTTTATTTTTGCGACATTGTAAGCCACCGTGCAAATAAGGTCGAGCTATTAATGACTGGAAGATGTGCGAACGTGCTACGTGAGAGTGTAAAATAGTCCTCATCTGCTGTTAAAGTCACGTCGACAAAACCAATTTCTCACACACACCAAACTGAGTTTAACTGACCAGTACTTGACCACTGGGGGTATTCATTCGGGCTTTCGAAGGTCGAAGGTCTGTTAGTAATAGTGGCGGTCTTGATTGGTGTATACCTGCCTGGGGTCAAGTCCTAATGACTGAATGACATGGAATGGAATAATGTAGACGTGCGGAGTGTGTCAGACCTTTGTCATACCAGTAAATCAGAGGCGTCGATCCGGGGGGGGGGGGCAATTGCCCCCCCCCCCCCCAAGAAAATTTCGGGGGGGGCAAAGATATCATTTTGCCCCCCCCCCCCAAAAAAAAAAAAAAAAAAAAAAAAAAAAGGAAAAAAGGAAAAAAGAAAGAGAAAAGAAAGGAAAAGGAACGAAGGAAGTGAAATGAAAGCGGAAAACTAGGAAAAAGAAAGAAAATGGGACACTGGGAAGCGCTCGCTCGCATTTAAGTATCTTAACCAATGCCGATGATAATTACTTTTCTTATGAAAGAAAATCGGTTTCTATCTAATGTTATACTATTCTTCTAATCATAGGAATTAATATAGCCAAACAAGATATCACTCCAAGAAATCGAGCGGCCAGTTGACCTAAAAACAGGTACACTTTCAGGGGTTCTAGGACTACTCCCCCGGAGGACAACTCCCCCGGGGACAACTCCCACCTGACAACTCCCCCGGAGGACAGCTCCCCCGGAGGGCAACTCCCCCGGAGGACGACTCCCCCGCAGGACGGGTCCCCCGGAGGACATCTCCCCCTGAGGACAACTCCCCTGGAGGACTACTCCCCCGGAGGACAACTCCCCCGCGGACAACTCCCCCGGAGGACGACTCCCCCCGAGGACGACTCCCCCCGAGGACGACTCCCCCGGAGGACGACTCCCCTGAGGACAACTCCCCCGGAGCACAACTCCCCGGGGGATGACTTCCATCACACAACTCCCCCGGAGGACACCCCCCCCCCCCTTTATGGACAAAATTACGCATGAAATTTTGTTTTTGTGACAACGCCTTGCTCGTGAGGAACTGTAAAATAAATCTTTCCTTTTTATAAATCAAACTTAAGTAATTAATCCAGTATTTTTTTGTTTTTATTACAACTCTCCCGGAGGGGAACAGCTCCTCGGGGATGACAAACGGGGATGGGCGAGGGGTAGAGGGTTGCTATTCGTTTAATAAGGTATTAGGTAATTTGTCGCTCTAGTTGCTAACTTTTTTGAAAAATATCCACTCTTTTGCTCCCATTTTTGCGCCAAAGTACACATTCAAGAAAATAAAAACTCTAGTAATGGGTACGCTTTTCCGCCCAAGGGTGTTGGGTTTGACAGCTTCAGCGGCACACTCCCATCGGAACCAAATCTGATCATGAGAAGAGAGAAAAAAAAAAGAATAAAATGAAGAAAGGAAAGTAAGGAACCTAAGTAGGAAGCTACAAAAGTAGAGAATGGTGTATCTAGTCGTAGTCTTCAGGAAAGGGGGAGATGGCCTACAATCAAGCTTAAGAATAGAAGTCACTTCGCTCGATCAGCAGCCGTGATTGGGTCCCGTTCTTTTTTTTTATATCTAAATGCACAATAATATTTTCAGGCAAGATATCATATAAAAATCTTACTTTTTAGGGGAGCGGTTGACCCCTCCCCCCCCCCCCCGAGATCCGGTATCCGCCCCTTTGTTAAACTCACTGACTATCAATGAAAAGAAAACTTTAACGGAATTTTATATTGAATGCATGTTAATTTCATTTTTGTTAAAGGACTTGTGCTTCTACGTATTTAGCGTCCAGCGAGCATGTGCGAGTATCATTCTTTGCGCTGAAATCACATGAAAACATTAATAATAAAGTACCTCATTCAAGAGTAGAAGATAAACAAAAAGGAAAAGTCATCGTTAGATTCTTATGATTTGACAAATTTGGACACATATTGAGCTCTGGTATCTAAATTCGCTGATGAAATTAATCATTTTTCTTACTTAGAATATCTACATTCAGCTGACCTGAAACCTAGAGGTTTTATGTATTTGTTATTCTTCTTATTTTTTAGTTCTTAGTTGCCCTCTGGGGGAGTTGTCCTTGGGGGAGTTGTCCTCCGGGGGAGTTGTCCTCGGGGGAAGTTGTCCTCCGATGGAGTTGTCCTCGGGGGAGTTGTCCTCCGGGGGAGTTGTCCTGCGGGGGAGTTGTCCTCGGGGGGAGTTGTCCTCAGGGGGAGTTGTCCTCCAGGGTAGATGTCCTCCGGGGGACCCGTCCTGCGGGGGAGCTGTCCTCTGGGGAGTTGTCCTCTGGGGGAGTTGTCAGGTGGGAGTCGTCCCCGGGGGAGTTGTCCTGATACGACTTTCAGGAGATAATGGCCTAGATAGAGATAAAAACAAAAACAACAAACAAAAACATACTCTTCGTTAGCTCGCTCGCTACTCTCGCCGGTAAAAGCTAGATACATGATGATTTCGGGCAGCAAGTAGCTTATTATAGCAGCGAAATTACAAAATATCACTAAATTCTGGCAGCAAGGTGGTTGACAATTTTTTTGGGACGAATCCATATAATTTTGCCGGGATCGGTAGTTGACTTTGCTCGCTATAGTAGAAACAGAATGGATCCGGACTGCAAGCGAGGTAGCTAAAACAGTGTAATACTCGGCACACAGGTGATCGGATGTATCATTTACATATCGTAGAGGCGTGACAGGTTTTTGGTGTATTCTGATGATGATAATAATAATGATAATAATAATATTCCGTTCTTGTATGGCGCATATCACATTATTATCACATTATTCTATATCTGTGATGACGAAATAACACTTCTATCATATGGAAAAGGGTATATTTTTCCTCGCTCCCTTGCGCTCGCTCGTTTGATGTCAGTGGTTTTGAAAAGCAAATGAATTTGGTAGGTGAGATGAGACCGAATAGATAATGAAGAAGTTTCATGGGCTCACGGTTAATTTGCCGAAAGGGTTACTACTTCTACCATCAAAAACAGTGTGTGCTTCCTCGCTCGCTTCGCTCGCTCGTAATATTAAAAAAAAACCACAGTGGTTTTGGGGGCAGCAACAATGGACCAGCAATGTGACAAAATAGGGTTCATATTTGTCAGCGAGGTAACCATATATACATATAATAGGTATCATATATGCCTATAGTATATTTTGACCCTAAACCGTTCTCTCATAACAAGAAATTTGTTATTTTTTGCTAGCTCGCTTCGCTCGCTCGCGAAGTTAAAAAAAAAGGCAGGATAGTTCACAATCTAGCAAGATGCGAAATTTCCCCAAATTGAAAATGCTTCGCGATGATATAGGCCTTTATATGTGAGGTTGTGTGTGTGTGTGTGTGTGTGTGTACAAATATGTGTGTATATATATATATATATATATATATATATATATATACATATATACGTATATATAGTAGCCGTGGGTTCATCTCCACTTGGTCGTCTAGCCCCCCCCCCCCCCCCCCAATCCGAAAAATGGATCGACCCCTCTGCAGTATGCATCGCTATTGGGATGCAAAGTTTGCGCCACGGGTCATGAATTTCATGACCTCGGATGCGAAGTTCAGGACCTGGGATGCGAAATTCACGTTGCACATGACCTGTTGTGGAGCGTACTTCAGCATGTTCAGTATGGAAAGCCATCCGTGCCACAATTCGTGTGCTAGATACGTATCCCCAAATGTAGATACGTATCCAAAATTGGGGATACGTATCCAATTTGACCAATCACAGGGCCGCATTTAAGGATACGTATCGTCCCTTCAGGAGGATACGTATCCTCGGTTGTCGAGGATACGTATCAGGGTATGGATACGTATCCTTGTTTACAGATGATACGTATCAGGGTCTGGATACGTATCCTAGTTTACCGCTGATACGTATCGTCTTCCGATATGCGTTAGCGCACTAAATACGGGAATTTCGGGCTATGGTATCTGCGAAAAAGCCGATTAAAAATGAAAAACGGATTACTACTACTACTACTACTGTAACAAAATTAAAGTGATATTTAAATGTTTTTCGACCCTGGAATCTTGGGGGAAATTACAACGAATATAAGAAGAACAAATGCCCGTTAATCTGATATAATTTAGGGGTCAAACCGGCAAAATTCATCGATTCCGCACCATGTCCAGTGATTCATATACCCGAAAATGACAAAAGTCGTTTTTATTTTGAAGGCCTTTGAAAAGTATCGTACGACATTTTAACTAAATAATGGCTTAAATGAAGTAAAAGCTGATGAGTTGGTCTTTACTCTCATATAAGTGACATGCCGAAAGTTTTTTGTCTGGACCTTACTGTTGCAAATTGATTCAGGGGTCAAACCGGCAAAAATTCATCGATTTCGCACAATGTTCGCTGATTCATATACTAAAAATGACAGAAGTCGTTTTATGTTCAAGGGCTATGAAAAGTATCGTGTGACATTTTAACTAAATAATAGCATTACATGAGATAAAAATTGAAGAGTTGCTCTTTACTCCCATATAGGTGGCATGCCGAAAGTTTTTGTCTGGATCTTACTGTTGCAAATTGATTTCAGGGGGCAAACCGGCAAAATTCATCGATTCCGCACCATGTTCAGTGATTCATATACCCGAAAATGACAAAAGTCGTTTTTATTTTGAAGGCCTTTGAAAAGTTTCGTACGACATTTTAACTAAATAGTTACTTACATGAGGTAAAAGCTGAAGAGTCGGTCTTTACTCTCATATAAGTGACATGCCGAAAGTTTTTGTCTGGACCTTACTGTTGCAAATTGATTCAGGGGTCAAACCGGCAAAATTCATCGATTTCGCACAATGTTCGCTGATTCATATACTAAAAAATGACAGAATTCGTTTTTATGTTCAAGGGCTTTGAAAAGTATCGTATGACATTTTAACTAAATAATGACTTACATGAGGTAAAAGCTGAAGAGTTGGCCTTTACTCTCATATACTTGTCTGCGGCATGCTAAAAGTTTTGTCTGGAGCTTTTAAAAATGAAATCAGGGGGCAAACTTGCAATATGCCCTAATTCCGAATCCATTAGGTTGATTTGTATATCCTTTTCAAGGGAACAAATCGACCGATTGAGGGGAAAGGTTGCGGGGTTCAAACCTGAAGAATCAACTGAGCGAAGTCTTATTCTAGATCTAATCTACTGTCTCCCCAATACAAGGAGTTGTTTTGACAATAATATCTCAGAAGTATGTCCTCATCATGCTCATTACATGAATGAACAGACATCGGTTTCTTTCTCTTTGTAGTTGACACTTCATTTCAGAGTATGCACCACCCTGTTTCTTAATTTGTTGAGCAAACCAAAAGTTCCAAGTTCTCGCTGAAGAAGTGTTGTTTTGTCAAAAAAAAGAGTTCGCCCACTTGATCGAAGGTCTGCGAGACCGAGGGCCCGCGACAGTGGCGTAGACAAGTTCTTACACCTGGGGGATCATAAGTGCGAGCAAGCGTAGCGAGCGCAGGGGCCGCGGAACCGCGGGGGCGGGGGGGGGGGGGGGCTGCAGCCCCCTAACTTTTTTGAGTAGACACATAGGCCCCTGTACAAAAATCCGGAAGTGAATTTTTTTGTTGGTACATGCAGCACCTTCACTTTCATAAACGTTCCGCGGCTCCTGGAGCGAGTTCTAGAAAGGAAAGGTAAAAAAAAAAAAAAAAAAAAAAAAAACCTTCTAATTACAGTTGTGGGAGGCACTGCCCGAATGGAAAAGGGACACTATCAGAAAACAAAAAGGGCGTTAAGTGCCCTTATCTTACATGAACAGATGCAGAAATTGGACATACTAGAAAGGAAAAGGGGCAGTTATCAGAAGTTAATGAAGGCATGTATCAGATTTCAAATGGGGCACTTATCAGGGGTAAAAAGGGGCACTCTGCAGAAGAGAAATTACACTGTGAGGTAGTGAAAGGGGGATAATAATCCCATTTTAAAAGGGACATTCATCTGAAGCGTAAAAGGCGCACTTCTCATAAGGGAACAGAGTGCTATTAAAAGGGAGAAGCATAAAAGAACGCATTTCTGTAGATTTCAAGAAGGTTAACTTATCTGAAACAAAAAGGAGCACTTATTAGAAAGAAAGCGAAAGGGCACTTGATCAACAAAGAAAATGGGCCCTTTTAAGATAAAAGAAGGGCACTGAATAGGTTTGAAAGGGAGCATTTTGGTTGGGTAAAAAGGGGCACCCCGGCCCGGCCCCCGGAAGCACCGCCTCTGTAAATAGAAGATATACGCATCGTGACAAACGAATATAGAATATGGACTGACACACAGTCATCACGCAACTTATCTTTTTTTGTTAAATTTTGTTGTTACACCACTTCAGAGAAACTGTGACGGCGCCGAAATTACCCAAAAGTCATATAAATAACTACATAAATCAGAATGATCGATATAGTTATGATAGTAATCGTCATTTCAGTCACATTAACGATAATGATGATGATGATGATGATGATAACCATTATTATTATCATAAGCATAATAAAAATAATAATAATACATTACTAATTATTATTATCATCATTGCTGTTCCTATCATTTCTAAGCATGTTAATTCAGTTTAATTGTAAGCAAACATTCTTCCCTAAAACCTGGGGGGGGGGGGGGAGATTGTACATGTCATCCATGGGGATGCATACCCCTCACCCCCCCCCCCCCCCCCCCCCCCCGCTGTCTACGCCCCTGGTCCGCGAGACCGACTTTTTCGTATCGTATTTTCTTTCATCACAAATAATTCGCTATCGGTATATTAAATAATTATGTCTCCTTTATGTTTGGTCCCCGTTTCCTAATTTCCTACATCTTCCATGAAAACTTTCCGCTTCTCTTTAATACTTGTGAATGAATAATAATATCCTTTGATTCATTTTTTAACTTAGACTGAAATACTCTGGCCTCTTATTCCTTATGGATTTTCTAAAATACCTCGCTGCATAAATTATGATAGCAATCAAGTTGCTGTTAATAATTTAGGGCCTACTTTTTACCGATTACTCTCTTTCTTTCTTTTTTTTTAAACTTAAACTGAAATACCTACAACTCTTATTCCGTATTAATTTTCTAAAGTTGCTTTTGATACTTCTTTCGATTAACACTTGAATAAGGAAATATCTCTAAAGAGTGAAACTTCGTATCTCAAAATCTACAACACGATTTACAAGGTATTGCGGTGAAGAAGGGTCTATGACGCCACCTTCCGAAATTTCTTGTATGAGAGAGAGCGTAATGAAACTTATGGCGCACCCATGCTCCTCTAACATGTTTTATAACTTGGCAAACCACTAAATATATTACAAGTTTTAGAAATTATTTGCTACCCATTTTTTTTTTCGATTTCCAAAATATAAGATGGGGTAAGCATCCCCCATTGCGATAGTGTGCGCCTGAATGCTATTTTTTTTTAATTTTGTAAAATATTTGTAATTGCAGCTCATGCTGCGAGACAATTTTGTTTTTCTTCGGATCCATAGAAAGACGACAAAGGCATTTTTGCAAACTATTCCAATTCTAATAAGCTACTCAGGCAGAAGCTGAAATATTATGCAAGAAACTTGAATAAAAAAAAAATCATTCATGGAATAGATGAATGAATGAATGGATGAATGAATGAATGAATGAATGAATGAATGAATTATTGAACAAATGAATTGATCAAAAGCACAAATTAATTCATTCATTAACAAAATTAATATCATTACAACTGACTTGAATCAAGTTGGTACCTTCTGGGAGAGTCGTTGTCCAAGAGGGTGGTTGCCCTAGGAAGTAGTTGTCTGGGGGTAGTTGACAGGGGGAAGCTACCCTAGTGGGTAATTGTACAGGGGGTATTTAACCGGGGGGTTGTTGTCCTAGAGGGTGCTGGCCCCTGGGGGTAGTTGTCTAGAGTGTAGTTGATCTTGACCGGGGGTAGTTGTCGTAATGGGTGGTTCTACTAGGGGGAAGTTGTCCGGGGGTATAGAGGGTGGGTGCCCTAGGGGGTACTTGTCTGGGGGTACTTTTCCGGGGGTATTTGTCAAATAAGCGGGGGGGGGGGGGTAGTCTTCCTAGAGGTTGGTAACCCCAGGGGGTAGTTGACTGGGAGTAGTTGTTCGTGGGTAGTGTCGAGAGTGTGGTAGCCCTATGGGTAGTTGTAGGGGGCAGATGACAGGGGGTTGTTGTCCTAGAGGGCACCTGCCCCTGGGGGCAGTTGTCTAGAGTGTAATTGACAGGGGGTAGTTGTCGTAGAGGGTCGCTGTCCTAGGGGGTAGTTGTCCTAGAGGGTGGTTACCCTACAGGGTAATTGTCTGGAGGTACTTGTCCGGGGGCAGGTAGCTGCCCTAGCGGGTGATTAGCTGCGTGGTAATCATCCTAGAGGGTAGTTATCCTTATTTTATAGGGGCGGAAACGTTAACCCGCGTAGCCAGGGGGCTATGGTGGCAGTCCTCTCCCCGTCAATCGCCCCCAACCCTCTTACAAAAAAAAATTAAAAAAAATAAAGCGTGAATTACAAAAGAAAGATACGATCATAGGATACTTTTCAAAGCCCTTGAACATAAAAAAGACTTCTGTCATTTTAAGTATATGAATCAGCGAACATTGTGCGAATTGGTGGAGTTTATCGGTTTGACCCTTGAAATCAATTTGCAACAGTAAGGTCCAGACAAAAACTTTCGCCATGTCACTTATATGAGAGTAAAGAGCAACTCTTCAGATTTTACCCCATGTATGCCATTATTTAGTTAAAATGTCATACGATACTTTTCAAAGCCCTTGAAAATAAAAACGAATTCTGTCATTTGAAGTTAAGCATCAGCGAACATTGTGCGAAATCGATGAATTTTGCCGGTTTGATCCCCTGAAATCAATTTGCAACAGTAAGGTCCAGACAAAATTTTCGGCATGCCACCTATATGACAGTAAAGAGCAACTCTTCAGCTTTTACTTCATGTATGTCATTATTTAGTTAACATGTCATACGATACCTTTCATAGTCCTTGAACATAAAAACGAATTCTGTCATTTTTTAGTATATGAATCAGCGAACATTGTGCGAATCGGTGTATATTGCCGGTTTGACCCCTGAAATCAATTTGCAACAGTAAGGTCTAGACAAAAACTTTGGGCATATCACTTATATGAGAGTAAAGAGCAACTCTTCAGCTTTTACCGCATGTATGCCATTATTTACTTAAAATGTCATACGATACTTTTCAAAGCCCTTGAAAGAAAAAAAAACTTTTGTCATTTTTGGGTATATGAATCATTGAACATGGTGCGAAATTGATGAATTTTGCCGGTTTGCCCCCTGAAATCAATTTGCAACAGTAAGGTCCAGACAAAAACTTTCGGCATGCCACCTATATGGGAGTAAAGAGCAACTCTTCAGGTTTTTATCTCATGTATGCCGATATTTAGTTAAAATGTCATACGATACTTTTTATAGCCTTTGAACATAAAAACGACTTCTGTTATTAGAAGCTAAGAATCAGTGAACATTGTGCGAAATCGATGAATTTTGCCGGTTTGACCCCTGAAATCAATTTGCAACAGTAAGGTCCAGACAAAAACTTTCGGCATGCCACCTATATGAGAGTAAAGAGCAACTCTTCAGTTTTTATCTCATGTATGCCATTATTTAGTTAAAATGACACATGATACTTTTCATAGCCCTTCAAAATAAAAACGACTTCTGTCATTTTTGGTATATGAATCAGCGAACATTGTGCGAAATCGATGAATTTTTGCCGGTTTGACCCCTGAATCAATTTGCAACAGTAAGGTCCAGACAAAAAACTTTCGGCATGTCACTTATATGAGAGTAAAGACCAACTCTACAGGATTCTTTTCAAAGGCTTTCAAAATAAAAACGACTTTTGTCATTTTCGGGTATATGAATCATTGAACATGGTGCGGAATCGATGAATTTTGCCGGTTTGACCCCTAAATTATATCAAATTAACGGGCATTTGTTCTTCTTATATTCGTTGTAATTTTCCCCAAGATTCCAGGGTCGAAAAACATTTAAATATCACTTTAATTTTGTTACAGTAGTAGTGGTAATCTGCTTTTCATTTTTTATCGGCTTTTTCGCAGATACCATAGCCCGAAATTCCCGTATTTAGTGCGCTAACGCATATCGGAAGACGATACGTATCATCGGTAAACTAGGATAAGTATCCAGACCCTGATACGTATCCTCGACAACCGAGGATACGTATCCTCCTGAAGGGACGATACGTATCCTTAAATGCGGCCCTGTGATTGGTCAAATTGGATACGTATCCCCAATTTAGGATACGTATCTACATTTGGGGATACGTATCTAGCACACGAATTGTGGCACGGATGGCTTTCCATAGTTCAGGGCCACCATACATTTGCTTGTTCGATCTGTTGTCGAGCAGACGTACGTCTTCTTTTTCTGAACGGGGGTATGGCAGAGGAAAGGCAGAAGCCTTTGCTGAATCACAGAGTGAAGACGTATAACCTCTGAGCATCCAAGTCGTGCATGTGGCTGAAGCCCTGGAGAAATTTCTACGCTCGAAGTTAAATAGTAAGTGGTAAGTTACATTCACACCAAGTTGACTGAGGATTTTCACTAGGGTGACCAGACGTCCCGTATTTTTACTGTGTGGCCCGTATTCACCATTTTGTCCCCCGTCCTGGACGACCCCAGTCCCGTATTTCAAACTTACTTCTGAAACAAGGGAATTTTTAGCAACAAAATGAAAAGATATACATGTATACTACGAATGGTACATTGGGCGGAAAGATTTCCAAATTTTGCTCGCAAAGGTTTTTTTTTCATTACATGGGCCTCAACACAGTCAGCAATACTAGGAGTAATAGGAGTGCAATATTTAATATTTATTACACTATGAAGGAGGAGATGCAGAACTGGCAAGAATCAATACAGGGATCTACATCAAGTGATACTTCCCAGTACCCCTTCCCCAAGATAATTATTAGAGGATTCCGCTGTAATTTGGTTAGTACTAATGAATTCGATCCTCATAACTTATACTCACTCGCTGACTCACTCGCTGCGCTCGCTCGCGATTTCTCCATTGTACCTCGCCTTCTGTCCCTCTGAAGTCAAATCCCAGCAAAGTCCCATTGATTTCAGAATTCAAAACTGGTCACTGTCTTTATTTTACCTTCCATAGTTTAATAAGGATGTCAGTTTATTTATAGGAAGTTTATACATAGGCCAATGACATTTCCTTGAAAACTATATTTAAAGGGAATTTCTAGATTTAATTACAGTTCCATATTTTTGAAAAGTGAATCAACGAAATAGAAAGGAGAAAAATGAAAAAACAAAACAAAACAAACAACAAAAAATGAAGCATTTATCACTGTTCCCTTCTTTTTCACAGTCAAAACTTTAGAACACCCATTACTCAGGAAGATTCGATGCGCAATAATATTGTTGTGTTCCATTCATTCTATAAAAAAAAAGTATGGCCTTGACTATTTTGCTTTGTTTTTTCCAAGGCCCTCTATTTTCTACAAATAAGTGTAGCCAAGTCTTATTTGGACACTGCACACTATAGGCGCCGGAAGGGGAGGGGGCAGGAGTCCCACGCAAACGAAAAATTTGAGGGGCAAAATGCATTTTCGCCCCCCCCCCTCAAGAAAAAAGAACAGAAGAGAAAATCTTGCGTAACCCTTTTTTATGCTGAGAAGACTAAGACCATGCACAGGGGCGTCGCTAGATTTTTTTTAATGGGGGTGGGGGTAGAGGACAGATTGAAGACCAACAATGCACCGATTGCTGACAACCAACATCGATAAATTCAACCGTATAAAGCCCACAAATAATGTGCCCTCTCTGCCCCCTAGGAACGCCGTCCTTTTCTTCAATACCATCCATTATGAATCGCTATGCTACCTAATCATTTTAACTGTAATTATAGTCATTCCTGATGACAGATTAATTATCGCTGGGGTCAACTATATACTGCAATTTAGCAAGTTGATTGAATTTTTGACGACCAACCATTGCATTAAGATCGCCTTTATTTCATATTACTTCATACATAATAACAGAGTAGCTCTTGATATTATACAAATGAGTTTATATTGTGAAAATGTGCTTCTTTTTCTTTTATTTCTCTCAACTATTTCATATAAAAGGGGAATGTAGTGCAAAATTATGTTTCTGTACGATATGAGTAACTATCATATGAATACACATTTGCCTGCATGGTGGGAGAGCTCGGAGTTTTGTTCCAAAAAGTACGCAAAACTCCATTTTTCACGTATCTGCGATTTAATAAGTTCTGTCAAAATTGTTTGGGCTATTATTTCCTAAGTCACAAAACCTACAAAAGATCAGTCTGTCCACTATACAGGGTGTCCCAGAAAAAGTGGAACGGCGGATTTTCAGTACTTTACCTTTTAAGTTCCAAAAGTATGTAATATTTCTACATCTTTGGTAAAATCTTCTACCGAGAAGAATAATACAAAGATCATTGAATTTAGTGAAAAAATTTTGTTTCTGTACTAGTTTCTTAAAATGCAGTCATTTTCAATTTTTTTGAGAGCGGTGAGAGTAGAATTATGTTGGAATGGCCTTTCATAGTGCAATGTTTGAGGGAAGCCCACTGATGCATGTGAATACAAAACATACCATATGAAAAAGGCCATTCCTGACATCATTCTACTCTCATATGCAACTAAAAACATGCGAAATTTGAAAAATACTGTATTTTGGGAAATGGGCATAAAACAAAAATTACTACACTAAATTCAATGATCTTTGTAATCAGTCTCTTTGGTAGAAGATGCTTTACCCACTGATGTAAAAACTTTATTTACTTTTTTAAAGTAAAGTACTGAAAATCCGCCTTTCCGCTTTTTCTGGGACACCCGGTATATATCAACGAGTACTCCATTCTAGTCTCGGAATTACGCCCTTGCTTTATGTTTGTACTGTAATCACTGTAAGAGGCCGTGGCGTTTTATGAAATGCAAAGTGACATAAGCTTCTTATAACTGACAGATGAGTTGATTGTTTAACACTATTCACCTGTCTCTGCTCTGTTTTTCGTTTACAAAAAAAAATAGCCACGAAAGTGATTAAAGAGATCCAATAACTTTGTGGAGGCTTGATCATATGAATTGTTGACTTTTGATGTCTGTGTTGTATAAAGATGTTCAGAAGGATAACTAAACAGCAAGGAACATTGCCGTACGCACATAGGGGAGCAGGGGGGAAATTTTCAAAATCCCCCCCTTTTTTTTTTTTTTTTTTACTTTATTGACTGAAAATTTCCAAAACTTCCACGCAAAGTGTGCATCAGATCATTCAATTTCAATTCTAAAAGTGCAAAAGCTCCCTCGCTTGCGTGTTCCTTCAAACATTGAACATATTCTTCCCCCCCCCCCCCGGAAAACATTCCTGCGTACGGCCTTGCCCAGGAATATAAAGGTTTAGAAATATAAGATGTTATCATCAAAATATCTATCACTGAATTCCGCCATTTGCACAACCAATCTTTGTATGCATTTGTTTATAGCACTGCAGTCTATAGGGTAAAAAACTCTGGTATTTCCCGTCACTTTTTGTGGAGCACCTGATGGTGCTTTAAAGTGCATTTTTCTGGGCTTCATATTTACACAATGTCACATACAATAATTATATCGGATCGGGAGTTAGTCTAGCGGTTACGCCCGCAGTCAGCTCTTTGTCTTTGCCTAAAAACTTACTCTGATCTGGCGCAAGTTCGAGTCTCAGTACCGTCTTTCGGATGGTGATGTTGAGAGGTCGGTCCCAGACATAAGTAATCATTGATAATTGATACACTTCCGTAAAAATCCAATTACACAAATATACACTGGTAGCATGTAGGGCCATGCAGCTCAGATTTTCAATGGCTTTACGGTTACTGAGGACGTTTGTGTTTACAAAAACTGTACTACAACATTGCGCTCCAAGATTTTTAGAAAACCGAGAGAATATCATTACTCAGATCAGTTTTATTCCTTTTTAGTCCTCTTTAAAGTGATATGACGTGCCTTTATTTCTCTATAACAATAGGAAAATCAGGAAAATTTTCAATTGTGTGACAGTGTTTCGATAAGTAAGTCAATGCCTGATTTTACCCTGTCTTATTTTTTTTTCATTTGGCATTCTTTAATTTGATTCAGTTATTTCTATTTGATTCC
The DNA here is from genome assembly GCA_029962745.1 of Echinometra lucunter. Lineage (NCBI taxonomy): Eukaryota > Metazoa > Echinodermata > Echinoidea > Camarodonta > Echinometridae > Echinometra > Echinometra lucunter. The sequence goes on from CM057160.1 coordinate 13,478,267, forward strand.
ATTTTCTTTTAGGTGCTTACAAAATATCTGATATCAATAGTATAACAAAATGTATGCCTTACAAAACGAAAAACTCAGCTATCTGGGAAAAAGTTCGATCAACATTATACGACCTTTACATCAGACAGTAAACAAAACCTGGTAGCATGATCACTTGTGATAAGACGGTCAATAGCAAATCCAAATAGATAAGACACGAGCAAATAAACAGTTAATCATATAAACAACCGCCAATTCCGATCCTGAACATTACGACGCGTATCCTTTCTCAGTCAGGCAATAAACCTACCAACGTTCACTCTTCCAAGGGAATCTTGTAATCATTTTTTCATTATTTCAAAGAAGAAAATGAAGTTCGACGACATTTTGAAGAGTGTCGGTGAGTTTGGAAGATACCAGCGTCGTCTGTATTTCATTTTGGTCATCATAAACTTCACCGTATCATGGGCCTCTCTGATCGCGGTTTTTCTCAACGCCCCCGTGGACCACTGGTGTGCGGTAAGTGAATTTTGATTCAATTTTTATCTAACGTTTTATTTTGACAGGGCAGCCCTTTCAATACAAACTAATCTGCCAAGGGGCCCTGAATCAACAATAATGAATACACATTTGATTTATATAATCTGAATACATCTATATTGGCCTACATCAGTAAATATCCCTACTAAACTTACAAATAAAATGTGTTCGTGCAGCATAGCGTCGTAGAAGAATAATTATTATTGGAATGTTCTGGAACAGGACTCATGTATTACAGATTTTGTGATTTTACTTTTTGTGCCGCAAATCAATACAAAATTATCGTAAAAAAATAATCAGAGGAGTATCTTAACTTTTCTGTTGGTCTTTTCTCTTTGGCATATAACAACGAACAATTTTATTGCAGTTTTACTTGGTGTGCACTTTTTTTTTTCTTTTCTTTTCTTTTCTTTTTTTTTTGCTTTTAAGACTCCCGAATGGGATTCTGGCTGTGAGCAATATGGACTGTCACCTGAAGCATGTGAACTAGCCCATAAAGAAGGGAGCATCCCGTTCAACTACACGTCAGATGGCGAGCTGGAGTACGCGCACTGTGAGAAATATAACGTGTCAGGAGTGGGATTCTGGCCTGGGATTGACCCGTCAAATTACAGCAGCGGAACGATGTCATGTGACAGTGGATGGGTCTATGACGACAGCCAGTACAAGTCTACGACGGTGACCGATGTAAGATTTTGACTTAAGCCCATCATATAATCTTTACGATCGAATTGCAACCTGAATTGGGGGAAATTTGCAGTAGCAATTTACAGGATATTTATGACGTATAAAATCTTAATTTCGTGGTTCTGCAGTCGTATATATATATATATATATATATATATTCCTGTTTTGGGGGGCTTTTTGTGACCTGTACATACTGTCAGCTCGAATTTTGCAAAATGTTACAAATTCTTGATTTCCATAAATTTCCACAGATCTAATATTAATCTTTTCCCCGTTTTTTCTCTCAGGTTTTACGCTAAATGTCAGTAGAGGTGTCGTGGTCTAGTGGATATGTCACCGGACTGTAGATCTCGTGGTCCGAGTTCAAATCCCGGCGCGGCACTAATGTCCTTTGGCAAGATATGAATCTACATTTGCCACTCTCCACCCAGGTGTTAAGTGGGTACCCGGTAGGATGCGAAAGTCATTGTGATTTGTTTAACATTGTGCGCGCCTGCAAAAGGCGACTGGCTGGAATGCTCCCTAGGGAGTGGAGAAGGTGCATACATTGTATGCGGGCAAGCCTGAATCCGATGACCGGGGTAATAATATTTCTGTAAAGCGCTTAGAGACTCTCTTGGAGATGTATTAGGCGCTATATAAATCCAGAATATTATTATTATTAGTGCCTTTTATAAACTTAACTGAATCAATGTCTCAAACATAATTTTCTTCACAATTACCCAGTTTTGTAACATATACCTATCTAGAAACCGGCACTGGCTTTTTCAAATTGCAGTCCCGTATCATCCCAATCTTCCCATGTATTAAAACATGTGTCCACTGAAACATGTGGTGAAGTTTTTATTCGTTATAAAATCAAGGCATAAAATAAAAACAAATATTAGCCTATAATCATCAAAATTATCTTGACTTCATGACAAAGTTCTTGAGAGGTACTAGCCCTACTCCTGTTACCCTATTTTTATGATAGGTTAGTGCGTCCTAATTGTCTGTTTTAGTTGGCCAAGATTCAAATGCTTCATAATTGTTGTTCGCAAATAATCGGACCGGAGGGTGGGGGGGGGAATAGTAGTGGATATGAAATTGAAATGCGATAAGACAACATTCCATTATAACATAAGATCAATGTCAATATCCTTACAGACACAGAGCATATAAGAGTATCCTTTTTGGAGTATTATCTTTTCATTGGGCTGTGCCTGGGTTTCATTATGCATTAAGGATTCAAGGATCACAGACAAAATCCTTGCTTGCAAATAAAACGTGACAGGACGTACACTCAGTTGTTACGAAACTGAAAAATGATGATAGAGAATGGTATAGAAATCATCATCTATAAGATTTGAGACAGACAGTGCATGATTAGAATATCTTTACACTAGTTGAAGCCCTTGGAAATCCACGGACGCTAGCAATATTTTGTGATTACTGAATGTTATCACGGAAAGTGTGCAGAAAAGGTCATCAGCTAATTCATCGCAAAACACGGCCGATGTTACAGTGCTCAGCGTCCCCCATGCAGTGCTGCCCGACTCCCCCTTCCACGCTAGAATGGATGGCGCACGCCTGTGTTTATCCCCCCCCCCCCAAGAGGCCCAACACCTTACTTTATTATAGATTCTGATTTGTTGACAGGGGGAGGGGGGGGGGGGTGATCAGTTTCATTGTGATGGATCAATGATGAAATCCTTGTTCAAGAGAACTTTCATATCATTTGTTATGAAACTGAAAAATTATATAAAACCAAGGAGTAACTCCTAGATATAACAAAGAATTGCATAAAACCATCGTTAATTTCATTTCAGACACAGAGTTATCCAGAGGGAAAGAGTGTTGAATCACATTTTTGAGAACTCACGAGTTAATGATTATTATCATCATTATGTTTTATTTCTTTTTACGAAGATACATTGTCTCTCCTGTTTCGAATTTCCAAGCATCACAGTTTACTTATGCATTCTGTAAGGTGAAAACTGGGAATTCTTTGATGCTTTTAATCTCTGGGGGGGGGGGGGAGAGTCGGGGTTTGGGGATTTTTTCATTGATTTTGGTTTTTATTTTAATCATGGAAACTTTTATTCTGTTTTACTGAAATTAAACAACCTCAAATAGCCCGCGGTAGATTTGTAAAATTAATTTCTTCCTTCTCTCTGGCATTCATCTCTTTCATCTCTCACGCTCTCTCCCTCTCTCTCTCTCTCTCTCTCTCTCTCTTTCTCTCTCTCGCTCTTCCATACAGTTTGATCTTGTATGCGGCAAGGATGATCTTACACAGGTATCTCAATCTGTCTTCTACGGAGGGTATTTAGCTGGATCCATTTTCTTCGGCATTCTCTCAGACATGTAAGTGAAAGGGCGAATATATTCATGATATTTGGGAATTTCCTCAAAACAAATTTCTCATAAACGAAATTTGTACTTTTTGCTTCATTTGAAAGTCTACAATTGCATCCATGTTCGTATTACTTACTTCTTGACATACCTACCTTTGGATTCCAGGGTTGAACAGTAACAAATCTATTCACCGTCGTTTTTTTTTTTTGTTTTTTTTTTTTGTTTTTTTTGGGGGGGGTCTTTTTTTTTGGGGGGGGGGGGTCTTTTTTCTGTCTTTCTTTTTTTTTTGGGAGAGGGGTTTAGGGCTCTTCATTTCGTTCGTCTTTCTGTACACTGTTTAATCTAATTTCAACCCCATGTATGTTAAATGACCGACAAGTTCATTACATAATAAGTCACGACCTGCATGATTTTCACATTCGTGGGAAAACCACACTCAATGACATATTAAAGTTGTGATCTTGATAAACGTGTGGAAAAGAATTTCAAACAACGTAGTCGAAGGCAAAATGACTGTTGAAACAAAGCATTTCTGTCTAATCATAAGCCTGATTTTAGGCGGTCACCATAGTGACCGCCAAACGTTTCTGACAGATGTGCTGCATCTATCTAATCTATCCCAACACACACACACACACACACACACATACCTACAAACCCACTAACCAGAAAATATTATTTTTCAAAAAAAAGTAATATTGCACATGTAGCCCTTTATTACATCAAGGGAATGTCTGGCGGTGTTCTTGAAAGTTGGGGGCGGCTGACGCTCCTTTCTAGATTGTCAACCACCGTTTTGAAGTTTTTGGGGGAAAAAAGGCACTTAATTACCCCAGAAGAAATATCTCTTTAATAAAATACACGATAGGCCTGACCCCCTCCCCTACCTTCTGGCGGCGCCTATGGTTATAGGTGTTTAATATAGATCACCTATATCTCGAGCACTGGTGCCAGGGTCGGTGGAGCGTCTTTCAAATCAGGAGGGGGCACCAGCGAGAAGGGGCACTTTTTGGAAAGAGGGGCGCTTACAAGGAGCGAACACTAGAAGGAAAATATAGCGTTTTGAGGAGTTGGTTTACTCCTAGATTCTACTGGACACACTTTTAAGAATCATTTTCGGTACACTTTTTTTATAATCTTTACATTATTATCTACTTACGGTTGTTAGGACTGCTCTGTTTACTCTTGTTAAGTAGTTTTTTGCTGTAGACCACGGTATTTACATTGTTTACACTGACCTGATAATGAAGATATCGCACATTTAATTTAGGCCTCTTTCCTATCATTGTTATTTTCACCCATTTACCTGGTCGTTTTCCTTATGGACCACGTTAAAGACTAATTTTCAATGCATTTTTGAGGTCTCATATTCTATTAGAGAAAAAAGGTCAAACTTTAAGAGGGTTTTGATTTTAGACACAGTCTCGACATGAAAAAGAGAATAGAAAAGAGAACGCTGCACCCATTTTGCACCCTTAAGTGTGGAAAATGTAGCTGACTGCACCCTTCAAAGTGCAAAATGCTTCTTAGGGTGCAAAGTTGTACCCATAAAGGAGCTCCCAGTGTTGCATTTGAAGGTGCAAAATTGAACTTTTTTTCTTAGTGGGTGGGGCCGGAGAGGCACGTCAATGATCACTTCATTTTTTTTTTATAGAGTACACACGAAGAAAAAAGGTTCAATTTTTCACCCTTCAAACATGTCAAATGCAACACTGGGAGCTCTTTTATGGTAACAACCTTGCACCCTAAGAAGCATTTTGTACCTTTAAGGGTGCAGTCAGCTCCATTTTGCACCCTTAAGGGTGCAGAGTCGTACCCTTTAGGGAAGGTGCAAATTTGCACCCTTGTTGCACCCGTAAGGATGCAGACGGGCGTTTTCGGGTGCAAACAAGTACAAAAGGATGCATCTTTGCACGTTTTTCATGTAGGGTGCAAGATTGCACCCAAAAAGGTGCTGCCCGAGTGTTGCATTTAGGGTGCAAAATTGAACCTTTAATTCTAAGTGTGCAGGCTAGTTTTACATTATTATAATGATATCTTACCATCGCTGAAATATTTATTTCCGTAGCATTGGACGTTGGTGGTCTCTGATCATAGCTAATGCCATATCAGTGGTTTCAGGAGTTGCTATAGCCTTTTCACCCAACTGGTGGTTCTATGCTACTATGCGATTCTTCATGGGATTTGGCAACATTGCATTCAACATCATCTTGTTTGTTATAGGTAAGATTTGAATTGAATTGATTTGATTTGATTTGATTTGATGCAAGAGTTATTTCATTTCCAATAACAAAAGCAACATAATTCACAAAGTATATTTGTTTGTTTGTTTGTTTGTTTGTGTGTTTATTTTTCATCATGCATAATAAACAATCACATTGACAAGAACAGCGTATTACATAAAAATAGAATACATAGTAGGAACAAAGCATAAACAAAAATATTTGAAGCGCAGAGTCCCTGGAATAACATAGAAGGTAATAAATTCGTTTCGTAAAACATGGCTCGAAATAAAACATTCATGATTCCGTTTTATCGACAGAAATAAAACCAAATAAAAATAAGGGGGAAAAAATGTTAATCGTGCCCCTATATCGTACTGTACCTCCTTACCCTGTCATAAAAAGACAAAAACACTTAGGTGTACCTCAGAAGCTATTATGATGAATATTTGGAGAGGAGTAATTCTTTCATATTCCTTTTAAATGATATAACAGTGCTACAGTTTCGTATATGAGATGGTAATGCTTTCCATATGTCAGGTAATCGTGAGATGAAATTAAAAGGGAACTTAGAGGAAAGCAAAGCTTGTATGTGTAGGTTCCCTATAGTGTAATAGTAACACATCTTTTATAACTGCATGAAATATATTGGAAGTGAAATACATATTTGAAAAATTATATATATAAATATATATAAACACACACACACACACCACACACACATATATATATATATATATATATATATATATATATATATATATATGTATATATATATATATATAAGAATCAGAGTTGGTAGTAGAATGCCATAAAAAATAAAATCATAGATTTTAAAAGAAAACGGAGCATAGCTCTCAAAAATGAAAGGCGAAGTCACACTCTTCGTCAGTGCCCACGGTGTGACAAAAATATGTAAATCAAAATCCGTATATATATATATATATATATATATATATTGAAAGAAATTTGACAAGGCAAACAACTTTGACAACTTCCTTGTAAATAATAAACATTGAAAGAAATGAAAAGGGGAGAATAATAATTGCGTAGCTCTCTCAGTGTTCCCCAGAGCTGTCATCCATTTTGAATCTTGGGTTGAAAAAATATCTCCGCTGGGAATCGAACCGCCGGGAATTCAAAATAACATAAGGAAAGATAGAAAAGAAGATAGGAGAAAACAAGGAATAACATAAGGATAGACAGAAAAGAAGAAAAGAGAAAACAAACAATAACATAAGAGACCAAAATATAAGAAAATTGAAGGAAAACAAAGAATAACCTAAGAAAAAAAAAGATGGAAAGAGCAGATGAAAGAGGAAAGAATTAAAAAGGAAAGATGGAAAAGAAGAAATGATAATCAAAGAATAAGATACGAAAAGACGGAAAGTGAAGAAGATAGGGAAGAAAAACAATGTGTAGCATAAGAAACTTAGAAACGAAATGATGTTGCTAAACACAAAGAATAACATAATGAAAGATTTATAAGACAACATAATGAAAGACTGAAAGAGAAAAAGATTGAATAAAAACAAAGAATAACATTAGTAAAGACAGAAAAGAAGATGCAAAGATAGAAAACAAAGAGTAGCACAGGGAAAATTTGTAAATGGAAAGCTAGACCGCCCCTCAAGCACATGTTGCCAGATGGACCACACACAGCAAAATCGACTGCTTGCAAATTAATGCTAACACAGCATATTTTCCACATCTACAGGCTGTATTTAGCACTATGAAACGAACATAGCATATTTTCATTTTTTTTTCCAAAAATGACATGGTAAATTTCAAAAAGCTGTGGTCAATCCATCGGAAATCTACTGTTCTCCTAAAAAAAATCGCGTTAATTCACTGCACGACTATAATACAAACTGCACCGACGGTGTTGAATGCGAAGGTGCAAGGACAAGTCTTGGAGAGAGTCAGGATTTCTTCATAGGGTTGTGCATCATGTGCGACACTCATTGAGGTCACCGGGCGTATTATTACGTCACAGGGGCGTCACAGAAAGACGCTATAGCGAGAAGTCGCTCTAGATAGCGTCTTTCGCTCAAGCTGTATATGAACATAATTCTCATAAAATCATAAATAAATGAATAGTCATGAGACCCTGGATCTGCCTGTGTTGATGGAAATTTACATAGCAAGACGCTGTCATTGTTGAAATGCACAAAACACCAAATGACAAGACAGGACTCGGGGGACAGAAAACTGACAAGATAAGACAAGACAGAACTGGACAAAACCAGGACAGGACAAGGACAAGACAGATCAGCAAGACAGGATAGGACAAGAAAAGACAGGACAGATTTTTGAAAAATCTTTATTTTCATTCAGACGAATTTCTTTATCTTAATATCTAATCTACGGATAGTTTTTTTTTTTTTTTTTTTTAGTAAGTGTTGTTATCTGTATGAAGAAGCGAGTTGGCTCTGTCGGTAAAGCGTGTGTCTGTTAAACCCCAAAAAATGGTTCTTTAGTAGGTCCATGGTTGAAGCCTGTGTTGTGTGTTAAAAGTGTCCCTCTCCTGTTTCATAGACGCAAGTCATGTTTCGGAGGAAAACATTCCATCCCTCGGATAGGACGTTAGCTGGAGACCCCGCGTGTAGAGGAGAGTCACCACCTTTGCACGTTAAGAACCCATGGCACTGCACTATTCGAAGAACAGTTATTGGGGCAACACATAAGCACATTAGAATGATTATATCACTGATGATTTAAGTACGATGATGTCACATCAAATCAAATGAAACTCTGTACATGAACTGACTGCTTTTTTTCCAATTTGACTTTGGACTTGAAGGAACCGAGTTTATTGGACCATCTAAACGAAACTTGGTGATGCTTTCCACTATCAGCTACGCTCTTGGTTACATGTTCCTTGCTGTACCGGCATACTATCTTCGGTACTGGCGTACTTTACAACTAATCATCACTGCACCTCTTCTCGTCATATTTGTGTTATTCATGTGAGATATCTAATTTAGTTTTTTTGTTGTTGTTGCTGTTTTTATTATGTTATTGTTGGACCAGGAAGGAGTAGATAATGACGTTGAGGTTCTGTGGTCTATTGGTGAAGGCTCTTCACTCTTATAAGAGAGGTCCTGGGTTCGATCCTTGCTGGTTGCTTACATCCTTGGGCAGGATGTTTTACCTACAATTGTCCCACGCAACCAAGGTGTAAATGGAGATCTAGCAATAGCTGGGGTAATAATACATGCAGGGCGCTCGGGAAGATTAACCGCACGAAAGCTGATGAGGCTTCCCTGGGTAAACAAGATTATTATTGTTATTATTATTATTACAACTGGAATCTTTGACCAGGGGCGTCATTCTAAATATTCCATTTTTTAAAAGACTATTATATTTTCTGACCGGTGTCTCCTTTATCACCAAAAGCCCCCCCCCCCCCCCCTCAAAAAAAGCTCTTGGCTTTTCGATTGGTGTTGATAATCATCGAGTGCAAATTTCACTTTCACTACCGATTGATTTTAGATCATGCGCGCACCATCTCATGACTTCAGAATAAACGCCCCTCTGTAAATTTCTCATCTAGAAAATAACCGTACGAATTTGGTCTGTTTTTCTTAGTCATGTTGATTGGCCAACAGTTTCGCTGCTTTTGTATTAAAGGAAACTTGAATCAATGAAGAAAATATATTGTGTATTTAAGAAATGCTGGTCTATACCATTATGAATATTTATCATTTGTTTATCCCTCATCGAATCCAAGATGGCTGCCGGAATCTGCGAGATGGCTCATCTCCGTTGGGAAATACGACAAGGCCGAGAAGGTCATTAACAAGGTCGCAGAAGTCAACAAAGCCAAATTACCAAGCCCTCTCTTCACTAAAGAATACAGGGAAGAAGAGGTAAAAACAAAACATAATTGTTGTTGATTTTGTTGTATTGATATTTCTCTCTTTCTCTCTCACTATTCATACAGCGCGTATAAAAAGTATACTCAACTTAATTTTGACAGTTTCTGATTTAAAAAATGCATTAACTATGTGACCCTTTACGTCATGATAAAGAGTAACTTTAAATTCTTTCTTATGACGCCTTATTCATAACTGTGCGGCAGTCATATAGAACTTTATAAGAAATTGTTGTAATAAAGATAATGTTGATAATTATGATAATAATGATAACACTAATAGTGATGATAATACTACTACTCCTATTACTACTTCTACTACTAATAATAATAACGATGATTATGATGATGGCGATAAAAATCATAATTATAATAATAATAGAAGTAATAATTACAGTAGAAGTAGTAGTAGTAGTAGTAGTAATAGTAGTAGTAGTAGTAGTAGTAGTAGTAGTAGTAGTAGTAGTAGTAGTAGTAGTAGTAGTAGTAGTGTCACCATCGTTATTATAAAAGCAGTTTGAAATTGAAATAAATTTTAAAAAAATTAAAAGTTATAATTTTAATCCTATAGAATACTATAAAGTAAAAAAAGTTTAATGGCCGATTCTTGATGCACGCTATGGGTCATGTCCCATTGACCTACATCTTTTCGTCAAATTTTAAAGAACATTGTAAAAGTTCAATGTCCACGTCGAGTGCAAGAAAAATGTGCCATGTCGAAAACTATATTTGATTGGACGATCGAAAGCACCTTGTTACTTACAACACAAAAATAGTGCTAGCACGTTTTATTTTATTATTATTTGCATTGATCAATGCATTGCCTTTTTCTAAGTGAGTATACGAAGAGGCAAAGTACGAAGGAAAGGGGCTGCGGAGCGTCTTTTAAGGGGGGGTACCAGTGGCAAGGGGCACTTAAAAAGTTGGGCACTTACAAAGGGAGAACACGAGAAGGAAAATCAGCGTTTTCAGGAGGTAGTAGTATACCCCTACATTCTATCAAACACACTTTTAAGGATTATTTTCCACAATTCTTTTCCTAATCTGTACATAATAACTACAGTTGTTAAGACTGCTTTGATTACTCATTTCCGTGTCAGCAAAAATACCAAGGATGTTTTAGTTGAAAGCCACGGTATTACACAAGCCAGATGTGTAAAGGGATAATCTCTTTCTCCCACTCTCTCTCTGTTCTGTCTCTTTTCCCCCATTCTCTTTCTACTCCCACTTTTATACACATTTTCACTCTTTTCCTTTCTTCCCTCTCTCTCTCTGTCTCTCTCATTTGACTTTCCATCATCGCAGGATGAGATCCGGAAGGCTCGTAGACCCACTGGTATTGATCTGATCCGCACACCAAGAATGAGAATACGGACCATCAATCTTGTCTTTATATGGTAACTATCCCCATTGGACATTATCCCTCAATAACCTTCTTTCGTACAAAGCCTTTATTTTTATTTTCTCTCTCTCTCTCTCTCTCTCTTTCATAAACCCTACGATAAACAGTTTTGATTATGCCTATTATGTCCGATTCACCTTTACAGTTGATGTAGAAAATTTATCTTAAAATTGGAGTGTTATTAGATGACGTTCAGAAATTAGAGGGGGTCGGTGCAGTATAGTGCTAACCCACATGTTTGTCATTTTGAGATCATCGCTTTTGAAAGTTTGAAAAAATCCATAAATCAGGTGTCAGGTGTCTTGAAATTTAGTCACATGAAAGAGTAAATTCTAGAGATGAGCTTCCTTGAATTTTGAGAACTTACATTTCGATAAAGTCGTAAATTTTATGTCATTTCTGACATGTGATTCTGATTTGTGGGTTAGCACTATATTGCACCTAAAAGTAATACATGCAAAATCCCATAGCTATTTTTGTCATTCATCAAATTGTAAGTTTTGATCACACACCTGCTACTTTTTTAATATAGTGAGTATTTGGGATGCTTTTGAACATGAATTTCCACAAAAGAACAAATTTTTTTATTTATTTATTTTTTTTTTTTTTCTTTTCCAACCTCAAAATAGTGCTAACCTACACTCGCCACAGGTAAAAATATGATTAACAATTTGCAATACGCATAATTTAACTCGAATTTTAAATATCATGACTGAAATAAATACTTAAAAACCTGATGAATCTTCTTGTTTTACAAGCTACCTGTATTTCATATCCAAATTGTAAAACTTGCCAATAAACTTATTGCTCCAAAAAATAGGATGAATATAGTGCTATCCCACATCACACAAAAAATCATCAAAATTCCTTGTTTGAATTAGTTTTGCCATCATATTCTGGCATCTTATTCAATCTTTTAGTAAGTATGACAAAGTCACGTATCTCAGTTGTCAGATCCATTAGTTACTTTGCAAAATGGAGTCTGTTACGCATTAAAACTTATGCAACCTGTTTAAAAATGCAGGCAGTTGTTTACAATATGAACTGTACAACCGGTTGTTCAGTTCATATTGTAAACAACTGTTTGCACTTTTAAACAGCGTTTTCTCTGTGATAGACTTGTGCACTTTTTTTATGAATCATACTTTTTACTGTCATGGAAGCCGCCGTATGAAAATGTGTGGGTTAGCACTTTTTTGCTGCTTGAGGGTTGCTTCTGTTTCTTGGGGAAAGAACATGCCTACCTTATTTGACCTATTAAACGTTTGATTTTCGGTTTGAAACTTTAATAGCATGTAAAATATTAATGAGAGATAAGTGCAAATACATGTAACTCATTTTGCACAAAAATGTGGGTTACCATTGGATTGCACCGACCCCTTCAATTTCTACCTTCGTTATATTTGGAAACCAAAATGCAATGTTGTGACAAATCTGAAATGCTTGACAGAAGGCGTCGAGGTCATTTATTCATTAAATTACTTCTCGGTGTCTCTAAAGACTAAAACAAAGCCTGTATTTCAATCATTGGAATTTGGTGAACATAATGATATGAAAAGAAAAAAATATTTTCATTTCATTCCGCCAAAAAAAGATTAAAGAATGTCTAAAATGGAATTTGTCAACACTTGCACACGTTGGTATTCAAATGCCTATACAGCATGTTCTTTTAGTTGATACAAGATAAACGAGCAATGTAGATTAAAGGCCTTGCTCAGGGGCATAAGTGCCGCGTGGGGGATCGAACCCTCGGCTCTCGCGTCTCCAGTCAAGCGCCTCAAACCACTCGACCACGGCACCTCTACCTATGAAACTAGATCACGATAATCGTATTAAAGGCAGTGCACCCTATCAAAAGGCTATTATTTGCATACCTTGAGTTTTTCTTGGTCACTGATAGCAGAGTTAAATAAATCATAACCTTAAATATTTGATACGATATACCTAAGTCACACAAGCAAGTCGACTCCACAGCGACTTGTTAAACCGATCACTTCTAGGTCATTTGGGGTCATGTAATGCTTTTGTCGGTTTGTAGCGATTCTGGTTTACGTCTTGTTGGTGTAACATGGTTATCACCGCAGTCACTCTGCTAAAAACGACTCCACACCGATCAATTCTTGGCTATCGGTCGGGGGGGGGGGGGGGGGAGGTGTTTCATAAAGCTGTTCGTAAACCTAACCAATGACTTTGCGAACGACTTTAATATGTGGCAAGCCAAATGGAATTCTCAATCATTATAAATCGCATCACCTAAAAGTGAAATATGCAGGCGTAGATTAATATTACTTTTGTTTACAAACATTTTTGTTGCGAAGTATAAGTTTTGTCACAATTTAAATGAGATCATGGGAAATGCAGTCACACTTTGTTGAAACGTCACGAATAACTTTGGGCGACCCATTTGGCACTTCATATTCAAGAACGTTCGGAAAGTCATGCGTAACATTACGAACAGCTTTATAAAACACCTCCTGGGTCCGTTGAAAAAAAAATGGTTTGGTTGGTGGATCGACTAAGCCATAACATACTATGTGACGACATGTTTTTGAAATATATATCTCTTTGACTTTATTTTCTTGAGCCCCTCCCCTCCCATTCCAAATTCACTCTTCCTCAACTACTTCCCCTCCTTTCCCTTCTTCCCCTTCTTCGTCTCCCCCCCCCCCCCTTAGCCTATAAGAAACCCCTCTATTTTTTTTGTTTTGTTTTGTTTTTTAGGATGGTAAACTCAATGGTATACCACGGTTTGTCTCTGAATACTTCCAATCTCGGCACCAATGACTACATCGCCTTTGCCATCGCTGGTGCTGTGGAGATCCCTGCTTACCTCATGGATGTTGTCATTGTCGAATATTTTGGCCGAAAACTCAGCCTTTTCTTCTGCATGATGCTGGGTGGGGTGGCTTGTGTGTCAACCGCATTCATAGGTAATGATTAAAATTATATACGTTTTTCAATACCAATAATTAGTAGTGGGCAAATAAAAGCTACGTCTCGTACGTGACATAGTATCATGGAACTTTACTATGGAATCTTAAACATTAAATTGAAATGAAAATATGACTTTACTTAATATTTTGTCTGGTTCGAGCTCTAGTAGGACTATCCCCTTGTGCAAAAAAGTACCATGAGTACCATGATGGTAATTTGATGAAATTACCATGAAATCATGGTAATCTGATGGTACTTACATGGTACTTTCATGGTTTTGATGGTAATTTCGTCAAAACGCCATGGTACCCATGGTACTTTTTTTTTTGCAGGGTCAGCTTAATACAGCAATCGGATACAATCTGTTCATTATATCATGGTGATTTTTGATACTTTGCCATTCAAATTATTTCAGTTGTATAAAATATATTTCCTCCTCTAAAATGACTGAAAAGGACTATCTATCTTACTTTTGTTTATTTAAGCCCCTGGCGTAGCCCTCACAACCGTTGCTATGATAGGAAAGTTCGGGATCTCTGCTTCCTTTAACATTATCTACCTCTACACAGTGGAACTCTACCCAACGAATATCAGGTAGGTACATGTAGCTTTCATCGCATTCAGCGAATTCAAAATGGCTCGTTCATATTTTGCTTTCATTTTTTTTTCTTTTTTCTTTCTTCTTCTTTTTTTTTTTGCTAACAGAAAATGTAGACACCGACGTAAGTCCATTTGGGGGGGGGGGAGGGGAGCGGGGCGGGGAATGATCAAAATCTTTTGATATTTCCAGTGCGAACGTGCACACATGAGTAACCTACGCCTTCACACCCACACACTACATTCTCCTATCCTATTGCTAGTTTTTAATACATTTCAAATACAAATTTTACTACTTTAACCGTCATTTGTATGAGATTTATATACAAAAGATACAACCGATTGCTATGATAGGAAAGATCGGGATCTAATCCTCTTTTACCCTTATCTATCTCTACACAGTGGAACTCTACCAGGTAGCTTTCACCACATTCAACGAATTCAAATGGCGCGTTCATATTTTGCTTTATTTTTCTTTTTTGTGCTGTTTTTATTTGCTAATAAAAAATGCAGACACCGGCGTAAGTCCGTTTCGAGGAGGGGGGGGGGGGGTATCAAAATCTTTTGCCGAAATTTCTAGTGCGAACTCACACATGACTAACACACTTTTTCATATTTTTTTTTTTTTTATTAGAGATTCATTCAAAATTATCATCATTATACATATATATAAATCAATAATAATTATAAGCAAATCAATATAACACAATACTTCATTTGGTTTCCGTCGCATATTTTCATAAATTAGATATCAATCAGTGAGCAAAGCAAAGAAAGAGGATGAAACCCCTAATATACACACCTTCACATACCCACACACACACCCACTCTCTCATCCTATGACTAGTTTTCATAGCATTTGACATGGAAATTTTACGAAGTACTATAGTCGTCGTTTATGCGAGATCTAAAAAAAAAAAAAAAAAACCAAATAAACAACTGATCGATTAAACCGTATTTCTTCTTTGAAAAGAGATTTACGCCAGGCACTGTAGTTCTACTGCTTCGTGAACATCAAGTTCATTCCTTTATTATCTTGTGCTACTAAAATAATTCATTTGAATCTAAAACTTAACTTTTTAATTTACAGTACTGAGCAGAGTATAGTATGGCAGGGAAGATGGTGCAATACACGATAAATGGTTTATTTATGTATTTTCAATTTCAAAAATGCAACAGTAACCTAGGATAACCCAAGTTGCTATCTTTGCTGTTACTGTTCTGTCGCTCTGTATATGTTGCCCATACGCAAATGAGTTGTGACCCCCATGTTCGACCGGGGGGGGGGGGCATTTGATAAAAAGTATGTTGTATGAAAAATATGAACACCGCTAACGGCACTGACAAAGGCTGTCGGATGGTGTCTAAAAGAGCCCTTAGATATACACTCTTACACGAATTTAACATGGTGGAGATTAAACCACATTATAAAGCAATCCCACATCCTTTACGATTTATCTGCTTTGATCTCTTCATCCCTACATAGAGGCGTTGCCATTGGCAACTGTTCGATGTTCTCCAGAGTGGCTGGTATCGTAGCACCTCTCATCCTCATCCTTAGCAAGTACTGGGACCCTCTTCCTCTCGTCATATACGGGTCCCTCTCCATCATGGCTGCCCTGGTCGCCCTTGCTCTGCCCGAGACGAGGGGCAAGAAGCTTCCAGAGACACTCGAAGAAGGAGAACGATTTGGGTTGTAAGTACTGCAGAGTAATTCTACGGTAACGGGTCAAAAAAAAAATCAAGAAATGACGCTCAAAAGATAAAAACAGGCCCTTCTATATATGATGAAAAAGTGCCCCACTTGAGATGGAAAATGGTCATAATCTGGGGGTCTTTTCTGCCTTTTATGCCCTTTATACCATAAGTCGGAATTCGAATAAAGGGAAGGTACCACTGAGTCGAAATTTGCGACAAAAATAGTGCCTTATTGACCGATTTGTTCTTTAAAGAAATTCCAGTTTTTAAAAATGCATAAATTGCTTTTCATAAAATTGCAGATACCTTTTTCCGACATAAAGGACCTTTTTGTTGACGAAAAGTCATTGATGAAAGCCGACCATTCTTATTTATGATGAGAATATTACTATTACTCTAATTATCAAAATAATCCCGCGGAAACAGTCTTCTCATTTGGTTTGGCCATTTTCGAATCATGAGATCCTGACATTTTCCTGGTTTTGCCCAAATTTATCACAAATTGGTTTTTGACATGCTACTTTCAGAACAATGTTGCTCGGTGAAACGTTCGTGCATCCCATGAAAGCACAGTACTTCAAATTTATTGGAAATAAATAATAATAAGGGTCATAAATCACGTTGTTTTTTTCACAATAGACTTTTTTTAAGGTTTCCATTTTTTCTGGGACTCAATGTAGATCCATTTTCAGGCCAGGAACAGCGTTTTGACTTGAGTAATTTTAGTTCAAGACGTTTCTTCCCGAGCATGCTTCGCAGAAACATGGTTTTAAAACACGGTTATAAGCATTCAACAATAAATTTGGAAGGAAACACACCATGAAGAAAATATCAAAGGCATTTTTTGAAACTATAATAAAATAGATAATCAATAATCTTCGCAAGTTATCATGGTAACATTTTATTCCTTGGAATTTTCGATGAAGGATGTCTTTGTTGTATCTGCAATTCAGTTAAACAAACAATGTTAACATTGACTGTGCTCAAATTTCACGAAATATATACAACATGAAATTGAAAAGTGTCCCCAAAATGTAGATTTGTATTTGAAGAGCTTGCTTTCAAAAGACGCTTTACATCCAGTTTTTATCAAAGTTGAGTTAATGACGTCATTGTGTTATTCAGCTGGACTAATTGCTATGAATCAAACAAATTTGAAGCAAAGTTATCAAGAAATATAGAAGGGATAGTGCTTTGTAAGTTTAAGTTTCCTTTGACACGTGCACAAAGAAATGCATTTTTCTCTCAGGGTTACCAGAATGGATTTATTCATTTGCAACTATATAAACTCTCTCAGAGAAAATGTAATTCATTTCAATTCACCAATCTCTATCTCTCTCTCTCTCTCGCTCGCTCTCTCTCTTTCTCTCTCTTTGTCCGTCTTTCCTCTTCCAGGAAATTTGACATTGACAAAAGCTCCTTGGAAAGCAGGTCCCAGGACGGAGTATACGAAGCGAAAGAAGAGGACGCTGACATGTCCAATGAGACAGGAAATGAAGGGAAGACCGACATCTCAAATGGAATTACTCATGAAAACCCAGTATTTCACATGGAGGATGAGAGTTAAAAGGAACTCTATGAACTCATTAATTTTGTGACAGAGTGTCCACATTATGTGGTTTGGTCTGATAACTTTTGATGCAGAACCCTAAAAAATCATAACTACATGAATAGAAAGAGCAAAAAAAAATCTACGTATACTGTGCCGATTTTGGGTGCGTCAGTATTTGCTGTTTGATGCTGAATTTAAGCATTGAAATCCTTAAATTGGCAATGCGATGGAATGTCTAAACTCACTGTTTTCCCTGCGAATTGGCAACTTTTTGACTTATCATACTTTCTGTCAATTTACGTGACTTTTTATAAGAAAAATGTAGTAATAAAAGAAAAAAACTAGGATTGCTAATTTGAAAAATAAAAGCTGGTCAAATTAGGGTTTAAATCATTCCTGTCACGAATGCTTGTCGTGCAAATCTGCAAGCGAAAGTACTACTGAATTGCCTTTTTACCGCATGTTCAAATTCAAATTCAAAATCATATTTATTCACTTCCAACAGAAAGAAAAGAAATACAATTACATTGCAGAAGTATAAATACAGAAAAATATGAAATAAAATATATACATTTTTGCCTAATAAGTATTCATATATAGTTTTACATAACATCTTTTTCATAATTATTTACAATCTGAATATACGAGATGTATATACCTTAGATATTTTTGTTTGATATCGTTTAGTTAATGTATTATGATTTCGTTTAGATGTAGAAATCGGAAGGACTTACGTTCGCAAAATTCACAAAATATTTAGAGGTTAGACAACTTTAGCACACTGAGATAAGAATTTGTGTTTTAGCTTGTTTACTTCATTTTTCATGATTCCCTTTGCTTTCAAGGGGAAAATATATCAGAGGTAAAATATGTCAGCCAAATGTTTTGATATGCTGCAAGATACATATATTCGCGTATACGTTCTTTCTATTTTAATCATCTCGTCCCTCTTTAATCAAAATGTTTATCATGTAAATGCAAGATTTGTTTTTGTTAATGAACAGAATATTGATATATATATTTGTTTTTTATAATAATATTTTGAATAATAAAATGTTAACATTTACAATAACATACATACATATGCCTTTAGTGTCTATTCATAATGTCATTCTGTTGAGATGTTAAAATATCCATAGACAAGATTTCAATATTTTCACAGTGGAATAGCTTTGACCATGTTGACGACTAGCTGTATGAAACTTTGATGGAACAGAAAATGACAGAGGGTTTTTTTTTTACTTTTTTTTAACTTCTTTATTCAGATTTATTGTCTGTTTTCATTCAAATAAACGTAATACTCCAATGCATAAAAAAATGAACACGATATTACAACAAAAATGTAACAATGGTGATTTTCCGTAGATCTGGGCGCATAATCAAATATCAGAGAATATGATCTACATGATGCACAAGTATCAGATCTAAATGATATATTTTTTTTTAAACTGCTGGACATGATTAAAAGCAGAGCTTGTATTTACATGTCCAGGAAGTTATATCATGTATATGAATAACTTAATCATGACTGGGTCATTAAATAATCTAATTTCTTGAGGCATCATAAGGGAGAAGCGAACTAATTGGTAAGGACAAAATGGGTTGAGGTAGATGGACAATCGCCTTCAACCCACATGCATGTAACAAAATGAAGTGTAGAAGTAATGTGAAAGTTCTAAACGGTATGAAAACAAAAAGATAATGAAGAGGGTAGGAGGATGGAAGAGGAAGGAGGTGGAAGAAAGGGATGTATGTGGTTGAGGGAAATGGCGGGGGGGGGGGGGGAAGAATTAGGTCATCTCGTTTAAGTAACACCAACTCAAACTTTTATAGTATTTGGTCAGTTGGGCTATTCGCATTATGGAATAGTTTTATGATCTAATATTTTTGACAAGTGAATATTTGGCAGCTATAAAGGGAGGAGGTAACAAAGTTTGCCCGTCAGATAGAGAGAAAGATAAATAGAAGCACCTTGCGTAATCGGAAGACCGGGATATTCTGTAATCCAGACATCTTCCAAAATTCCATATTCATGCAGTTGGCTCAGTCGGTAAAGCGTCTGCCTGTCGAACCAGTCATCGTGCACTGGGTTCGAGTCCAACCCAGGCGGATGACTGAAGCCTATAGACCAATTTCACAACGCAAGAGGGCAGCAGACTGTTCGACACAGTTCGACATACTGCGGTGGCCGCTCCAACTTTTATAGTACACAAGTCAATAGCGCGTTATGTACATTCGTTCGATTTTTTGTCTGTTTTGACCAGTATATGCAGATTTATTTTAATATTTGCAATGAGAAATTATCAGGGAAGTTCAGGTCGCAGCTGTGCGGTGCTCAAATGCCACAAGAATTAGAGAAAATTTAAAAATTGGAAGCTAACTGAGTGCGAAATTCACTCGCTTTTGACTCATGAAGCCTGTTTGTGTGAGAAGCCGTACTCCCTACACAGGTTTCCGTAAGCAATGTGAAGGAATTCGTCGCCAGTGGGTAAAAACATCAACAGAAAGGACTTTGAAGTCAAGAAGCATTATCATTATGTACTTTGGCGTAAAATTTAATGAGTGAAAACATGACTTTGTAAACAGGGTAAGATTTAGGTCTCCCGTTTACTACGGCTTCTATGCTGAAATCGAACTTCTACTGACAAAACTAAGTTGAAAAACCATCGAAAGTACAAAAATACATCATACCTTCATCCGTCAGATATGACCATTATCTTACCTCATCTACCCATGTATCCATGCTTTATTTCATTGATCTAGAATAAAGTAAATGGAAAATTATCGGGGCATATCTCATATCTAACATTCATTTTGTACACAGAGCCAATCGCGGTCAGCGCGCTTGCCCACCGCAGCAATGGCGTCGCCGATAGAGGGCCAAATACATAAACCGGAGGTGAAATTAGTCTATACGTTGTGTGCTAACGTGTCCCTTCCCTGTTACATAAACGCAGGCTATGTTACAGTGGAAAACATTCCGTCCCTCGGATAGGACGTTAAATGGAGGCCCCATGTAGAGGAGAACGTTAAGAACCCACAGCACTATACCCCGGTGTAGTGGTCCACCTGCACACTCTCAATCAATCATATCGGGGGGAGAGCCCAAGGGTTACAGTGATTCAGTTCACGCGTTTTCGCCTCCCAGGTAAAGCTGACGCCAAACAATAATAACTGGTAATAATGATAATAATAATAATAACTTCCATGCACGAATATTATATTCGATCTCCCCGCTGCCCCAGTTCGGGCAGTCGTTATATGAAATTATTATTTGGGGGGGGGGGGGAGCTCGCCTGGAAATGGAGGAACTGTGTACTCGCCCCCTTTCTCCCTTTTCTTGTCATAGCTGCAACTGACAGTGATTTACTTTTTATTAGACCTAAATTAGGTCTCAGTGTTAAATCAATCTGTATGTAAAAGATCGATTGTTATGTTCACAGTGAATGATATCCTTTCACTTTCAAGTTGCATAAAGGACCGAGATATACCACGTGTATCCATAACTATCCATAACTAAACCACAAAATCAGTTTCAGGTAATATCAACTGGTCTGACTTTACCGTGAAATCAGTTTCATATAATATAAATTGGCCTAATTTTACCGTTATGTTTCAAGTAATATAAATAGCCTGTGAAAGTATATAGGGAAAGTTTCACATCATAGTTGGAGTATGGCTTTTTTTCTACGCAAAACTATCCCAATCTGATTTGGTTTAGCGAGAGGAGAGTCAAGAATACCATTCCACTTTATATCTATAGCTATAACTATGGGCCGCGGTTAAAATAAACATAACACCAACAAAAAAGAAGGAATTTTAACACTCAACATGATAATAATGATAAAGATAATAATAATAACAACAACGATAATAATAATGATAATAATAATAATAATGATAATAATAATAATAATAATAACAATAATGATAATAATGACTGATGATAATAATGATAATAATAATGATAATAGTGATAATAAGAATATACAGCGTCTTTTTTCCCCGAGGAAACGAGGCGCTGTGAAATGCAACACATACTTTTTAAAGAAACAGGTATGCACACGTTAGTATTAGTATGCCTACAGCACGGAAGTATTTATTCAATGGACGATAAAAGAGCAATGCATATAAAATGCCTTGCTCAAGGAAATAAGTGCCATGCCGGGATCATTACAAAAAGTTTGTACGTGAGTCGAACCCAAGATCCTCGCGTTTCCAGTCAAGTGTTTTGAACCACTTTTCCGACGACCATACCTACACCACTTACCCCCGCACCCACACACACCCACACCCTTACACATCACATAATATACTCAAACTCTCTACGTACATTTAGGAACATGTGTATAATTATTACATCATTAAATAAAAGCATGTAGAAAGTGTCAAGAAGGTGGACACAAAACATGCATGATGAAATTCCATCAGATATATGATTTCAAGGACATTTTAGTCTTTTAAAAGACGGGAAACAGAGTATATTGCTGGAGGAATTAATGCCAGTTGCTGTGATGTGTTGAAATTTTGCTTTTACTGACATCATGAAAGCCAAGTGCTTATAGCATGTATAGTACAGCAATGATACCCAGCTGACGGGGACATTCGCTCCCCACAAGACGAAGAAGGTGCACAGTATGTAATGGTAGTAAGCACTTTTAACACAATACTACATGTAGTAGATACTAGGGTATACGTCATCATTTAAAGCTACTTAAAATGCAGCTTGGACGTTACAAAGTTCTTAAACTTGATAAATTCCTTCCTCTGCACGTCGGTTCATGAAGGCATAGACGATCGGATCAAAGACTGTGATACAGTACGCCAACCACATGCTAAACACACCAACCGATTCCTTTACGTTGGTAGTGTAAGGTTCGAACTATCACGTAAGGTGTCCAACACAGTGTCAGGACGAGTACCAGAAGAGCTCCTGTGGATGAATCAATCAGAAAACCGTTTAACCCGTCGACTACTGAATTCTCAAATTCCCATGGGTTTTATTCAGGGGCAACCCGGTTCCAGTAGGCATGGTTGGCAACCGGGGTAAATGAGAATAAAGGAGGAAAGGTAAAAGTCTCAAGACTGAGTTTACTCATGTAGCAAAAGGAGATGTTATCATGGTCATATCGTATGTCAAGAAAAATTTGGCAACAAACATAAACAAGGTAGTGCTCATGGTTATCTTACTGACAATAGAGGAATACAAGATATATCATCCTTGGACACATCCAAACACCCTTCCCAGTTCCCACCCCCACCCTTCACTCTTCCAACAACGCCCTTCATTGCAAATGACTGGTCGAATGAAATTAGGTTCGTTGTCTCTCATAATGATAAATTCAAATATTTGTATGAAAGTTAAGCTTAATCCTTTTCTGTCGATATAGATTCTGTTTTAGGAGCGTAATGATTATTACTGCACTTAATCTTCAAAATGAAATACATAAACACGTTAAAAGTATTCTGTTGTATCATTAAATTTCATCGAAATGATATAAATATGACTGACGAAAACAAAAAACATTATAAAATTGAAGATTGTTTTGAAGACAATCTTACCCATTATTGATACTCTCCTCTGGATAATATAGTTCTTCTTTTTCTGTCTCAACGCACGCTTTTGCTTCTTGGCTTGCTTTGAGAGACCTTTTCTCCTTGTTTGTCTCTTTCGCTCTGATTCTTTCAAGTAACTGCTAGAGAATGACGTGGTACCCTCGTTACAATTGCGAATCACCACTGTGTCTTCTTGGAACGCTACGTCAACACAGGAGCTTTCTTGGTTGCATACATCATTGTTTGCAAAAGTAGCATCATCAGTCATGTCCATTTCTAAGGCGTCCACTGATGATAGTTCACCATCCTCTTGGGAAGTCAAGCATTCCGCAGGATCCAAGTGTTTATCGTTGAATTCCTCAGAAATGTTGCAAGCAGAGTCCGCCTTGCTTTCATTGTACTTGCTTATTTCACTCCGGTCAGCCTCCGAAGCAATGCCTGTATCCCGGCTTCGCTGCCTACCGGACATTTGACACTGTCTCAGGCTCTGACCCTGTCTCCAAAGGGTGTAGGCAACCACCGCGTAACTTGCAATAAGCGTGGGAAGAACAAAGCCAAACACAACGATGCAGAAGAATATACGGTAATTCACCACTTCTAGTGCGATTTTGCAATGGCGGAATGAAGTGATGTACTCCATATGAGAGAGTACTTCTGTAGCAGGTGGAAGCGAGATCATCGTCCCAAAGAACCATGCGGTAGCGACCATGATGAAAACCTTGAGGTAGCCATTGGGAAGTGCCTTTGATGATGTCGCAATAAGAACCCGATCGACGGCTATGACGACAACAGTCATGAAGTGGGCGAAGGAGAACAAGTTGCTAAAGAAACCGAAGATCTAAGAGAAGAACGGGTACAATATCAAGTACTTGAAAATATTTTGTTGATTGCGATATACAATTAGACATATTCTTATGAAGTAAGCGTGCAGTTTACCCTGTAAAGGCTACTGATCATACAACCACTAGTATTCGGACAAATGATTACGAAGGCATTCTCAAACATGCACTGCAAAAACGGTGGTGTTAAATTGGTGTTAAATCAACACCACTGGTGTTTATATAGGACAACACCATCATCAGAGTTGTCCTATATAAACACCAGTGGTGTTAATTTAACACCAATTGAACACCACCGTTTTTGCAGTGTGTCAAGACTCCCCCAAATCCCCCCATCTAGACATGAAGTATCAAGCAACTGCGCCAATTTTCACTATGGATGCAGGGGGGGGGGGGGACGATAAACAATATAGTCCGTTTGGCATGAGCACCATTCTACAGTGTCCGTTTTGGAACATTCCTGCAGATAAATGCTCTGGAAGGATCCAGACGCAGGTCTCTAGGTAGATCGAGACATAACTTGATCCAGAGGAACGGAGGCCTAGCCCATAGTTTAGATTTTATTCTCCCAAAATGAAGTCAATACATTTCATCTGATCCAAACATCAAAATTTGGGTGTCCTACCTTGCAAGCTACATCATGATCACGTAGATACTGTCCACCATCGAAGACAGATACCAGTGAAAAGGTCATACCGATAAGAGCCAAACCCAAATCAGTCACGGAGAGGTTAAGGATCAACAGGTTATGAGGGTTCTGCCTCAAAAGACGAACACGGAGGATGATAGCGATTGCGATGATGTTTTCTACAAGTGCGCAGGTCATGATGACGATGAGGCTATAAAAAAGATATCGCAAAGGATCTCTTTTCTTTATATTGCACGCTGAAATCTATTTATTTATTACAGTAATATTGATTATTTGCAAATTTGTTAAGAGGGGTATGATAAATGTTTTTGAAAAAAGAGGCACAACTTTAAACTATTTAAACGAGTAAAATGTCTGTTTGTTGTGCATGGATACATAATAAAAGCTCCCATGCTTTATTTGTACTTATTGCAGTACATTAGGGTATTGCTTAAGTTATTTGGTCCCAGAAAATTAAACGTGCCAAAGGTTGAGATGTACATCAGATACGTAGCATGTTCCACAGCTTGGTGCAAAATAGTGTAACGTGAGTAACCAACTCCTGAAGTTACTGCATTTATTACTCTAATTTATACATGTATGTGCAGTGTTGTTGATAAAAACTCATTCACATCTAAGCACCTGTAGTCAGAGAACAGGAGATTAAGAGGTAACTCAATATCTCTCAAAATTTAACGAGAGCATGGTGAGTGTTCATGGAATTACACTCAGCAATTTTCACTGTCATTCATTCATTTTCCGCTCATGGGGTGGAACACCCTACAGTAGAGCTGGTTTCCATAGGCATGATAGGGATCCACCGAAATAAAAACATACTGACAGCATTCGGAATGCTTTCAAAATATGAAAAGACTATAGCTATGAGCTATAGGTGAAGGCACAATTATTGCATGTTATATGACAACTTGTGATATATCACACTCTTCATCTCACCAGGGGAGCGTTTCATGAAGTGTCTTGTCGGTGAGAGGTGCACCTCCATAATATTTACTGACAAGTTTGCTCTCAAACAATCAGATTCAAGGATTTCAGTAGCTTATAACGGTTGTCACTTGTCAGTAGAAATCACTGACAAGACACTTCATGAAACGCTCCACGGGAAGTTGGAACAGATACGATTCCCAGATCTTACAGAGAAATTGCACACGGGTTATCCACACTATCCATGTGTGAACCAGTCAAACTTTGAGAAAGAAGAAACACGATATTAATAGAAAAAATTAACTTGCCTGGCTGCCTCCAGAGCCTTAGAAGCACCAGTCATATCCGGTTGATATGATGGACACTGTATACTGTGAAGTCCGAAACACAGAAGCGACAATAATGTCGTCACCATAACATGGAGCTAAAAACCACTTCTGTGTAATGAATGGCGTCTTCTATGTAATGATGTTTTATCAACAAAATTCAGTGCAAGTAGACACTGACTGAAACTGAGTAAACATGTAGCTAGAACAAGCACAGCTTTTTATTGAAGTGAATGATCTCTTAGGTTTCTACAATATCCACTCATAAGAACTAGTCATATTTATCAGAATGATGCTCCATATTTGACATGCTTGAATTCTCTTGTGCCAAAATGAAGGAATTTCTTTCAGTAACAAGGAATTGATTAATTGATTGGTTTTTAGTGCTGTATCCCAGTTTTTCTTGCAAAAGGCTCCCTGCACTAAAAATGACATACTCTTTAAGGGCCGTACCAGAAATGTTTTTTTTCCGGGGGGGGGGGGGAGAGAATACGTAAAATGTTCTAAGAAACACGCAAGCGAGGGCGCTTTTGCAATTTTGAAATTTGAATGGAAGGGTCTGATACACACTTTTGGTGGAATTTTAGTGAACATTTCAGTCATAAAATTTATGTCTTGAAAATTTCGAAGGGGGGGGGGGATGACAACTACCCCCCCCCCCCCGCCCCCTGCCATGAACGCCCATGTACTCTTTCAACATTTTTTCTTTTGTTGTGACAAAACATAAAATGAAAAGCTTTCGGTTCTCCCTTGCGTAGCTTAAGTTAACACTCATCTGTCATTAAGTTGTCAGTTTATAATAAGTTTCGGTGGCATTCACTACCAAGAACCGCATTGCCGTGTGAGATCATTAGCTGAATATGCTTATGTACAATACATGTATTTGCTCCTAATGTGGTTGAGAGAAAAATCTCCCCAAATTTTCGAGAAGGAAGTATTTCAAACACTTAGACCTCGTTTACACCAAGCAATAGGCCGGCCCAAAATTAGATGTAAAAGCATGCTGACCCAGATGCGGTACCAAATGTGGGACCGATGCGGGCCACCTTAGGAGGTAGTCTCGAGCCGGCCGGGCCGCGTGTTTTTTTACCGTACCGCTAACGCGTCATATTCTCTAATTTAATGCCAAAGAGCGACTTGAGCGGAGGCCGTTATCTGTCTACGAATGCCTCGGCTATCTCGCTCGCGCGCGCGCTATACAAATCACACATGCAGCATAGCAGCCTATACTCTTACCGTAGCGTAGACTTCTTTAGTTTTTGTTTCTAAGTATATTCATAGAATAAATCTGCACGAATTTGGAGGTTGGGAAGGGCTTGTTGCCATAAACTACCATTACAATATACCCCAATTTATCCTCATTATCAGGTCCTTCGGAGAGGACCTTAAGCCGTCGGTCCCCGGCCTGGTTGCTTGCTCACAGGCACTTGTGGTTTCTTAGCAGTCGGGTAAAAACCTCGATGTATATGTGTGTACTCATGTCTATATAGTGACTGCAATCACTAACGAGGCAAAGTCCACGCGCATGCGTATTGCACAATTATTGCACAACTTTCGTGGTATTGCACTTTTTTGCGTACCGAAAGCGATAATGGCCTCTGCTCAAGACGCTCTGCGGCATTAAATGAGAGAATCTGACGCGTTAGCGGTACGGTAAAAAAACACGCGGCCGGGCCGGCCTAGTTATGGTGTAAACGCACGCGGACCCAAATGCGGTACCAAATGCGGGTCCGTTGTTGTTGTTGATTCGTGTTGAATGGCGTTCAGTCAGTCTTGACTATTATCACCAACTAAGTTAGCTTTATTTTTGTTGTTGTTATTATTATTATTATTTCTTTTAAATAGCTTTGGTATTTTAAGGATAAGTTCTATTGGCATCTCTTCTTTTTTTTCTATACATATTTTACTATGAATTATTATTATTTTTTTATTATTTTTTTTTTTCATTTTTAAAGATAAAGTAGTATCATGCCAGGTTACCGAATCCTGCCGGTTCTCAGACACCGTCCTGACAAACCTGCTCGAAGTAGTTCGAAGGTTCTCGGAAACAAGTTTCCTATGTCTCTCAGGTGTAGACAGGGGGCTCCCTTTGGGATACCTCAATATCTAAAACTCGAATTAAGAGAAAGGTGCCGTAAAAAAACAACTACAAAAGGATGGAGAGAGACTTTTCTGAGAAAATTAGTTTCACACAAACACGCATACTTATCATCAACAAGAAAATTATTTCCTCCTTGAATATGACCATTTTCTCTATGTTAAGTAGAGTTAAATACAGGATAAGGAAAGGCAAAACAAAATGGGTTTTTGATGAGAAATTGGTGCTGTTAATCAAGATGATATAAATGATTCAATTACTAGACGTATATCGGGAACGTTTCCTATGCAAATAATCATACGACCATGTTTGTCATGGAAATTTTCCATGATGGTGCATTTAACAGGTTCGTACGTATACATGTACACATAAAATACATCTATAACAGGATTTCCTGTTGTATTCTGCTCTCCTCTTTCTTTCTCTTTTCCTTTTGCTTCTCTTTAGTCATGTTAGTTAAACTTTTTCTTTTTTCTACATCATTCTTTATCTTCTTTAAAAAAAAAAAATCTAATGAAAGGATTTGTGGATTCTCCACTATAATAACCAACTACAAACTAAGGAAAGGGAAATTAAAAATTGTAATAACGAAAGAAAAAAAAGTAACTCGCAAAAGGTGTCTATTCTCTGCCAAAGCGCTTCGTTCGAAGAACGAAACGGGCGATTGCATTCTGTATTTTAGAATCAGGTGATTTTAATAGACCCAAAATCTCTTCAGGGTTTGTATGATTCGTTTCGGAAAGAAGCATGGCTCTTTCTACTAATATACTTTGAGCATTTTGCCATATAGTGCTCTATAGTTTCTACCTCGGGGCATGAATTACAATATCCCGTTGGGTGTATTTTCATTCTACTTAAATCCTCGTTAAGACCTATACTCCCTAGGCGTAGTCGCGAATGATCTTTTCTTTTGCCCGCTTTAGGTCACAGTTATAAGCCGGTAAGACCGAGCTTTGAATCTTTTTGTAGTGGGTGTTAGGGGTGTTTTGCCATCTTAATTGCCATTGCTTCGCGAAATGTTTTTGGTTTACTTCCGAAGGTGTGAGGTGGTTTGTAATTTCTATTTCTTTACTGAGAGCTGCCTTTACTAGATTGTCCGCACATTCATTTCCTGTTATACCACAATGGGAGGGGATCCATTCGAAGTAAACCTGAACGTTTTTGTATTTGAGGTGGATTAATTTGAGCAATATTTCTGAAACAAAATTTTCTTCTTTTTTGTTCTTTACAGCTATTAGGGCACTTAAAGAATCACTAAATATAACTACTCCTACATAGATGTCTAATTGTTCTATCCAATTAAGGGCCAACATAATAGCCGCCAATTCAGCTCTGTAAGAGGATGTACCGTTTGACAGTCTCTTTGATTGTTGATAAGAAAAGTAAGGTACGTAAAAGGCTGCCGAGCAGAAACCTTCTAGGGGGAGCTTCGATCCATTTGTAAATATGTGGAGTTGGTGAAGCCATCTTGTATTAATCAGTTCTAAACTTTTTGTTGTAAGAATAAAGGTTTTCTATTTTGCTTAGCTGGTAATTCAGATCAATTGCCGCACATCTGATTCTACAAGCAACCATGGAGGAAAATTGGATACCTTATAATTTTCTATTGATAGTTCGCGATTTGAATTTTCTGTTCTATAACCAAATGGTTTATTGCAATTTTTCCCTTTCATATATTGAAATTGCCAACAAGGTTGTATATTTGGCAACACTGGGTGAGTAAGTTGTGTTTCTATTTTGTGCTTATATTTTAAGGATAACTGCTGTCTCCTAAGGTCAAGGGGAATTTCTCCCATTTCCGTCTGGAGGGACAGGAGTGATGTCAAAGGTAATGCACCTGCACAAATCCTTAAACATTGGTACTGAACAGAATCTAACACCTTTTTAATGTTTTCAGAGGCACTGTCGTAGGCTTCACATCCATAATCTAGGAGTGGTTTTATGTAGGCTTTATAAACCATTAACAGAGATTTAGATGAACTTCCCTTTGAGGTAACTGTTAAGCATCTCAGAATATTCATTTTGCTTTTGCATCTTGAAGCGATATCTTCTATATGCTGGGTCCAGGTGAGTTTTTTTTTTTTTATCAAGTATCATACCTAAGAATCGGTGTTTATTTTCAAATTTTAAAGGTACTTTGTTTAGAAATAGATGTATCTCGTGTTGTTTTGTACTTTTGGTAAAAAGTACAGGTACAGTCTTTCTTTGTGAGAGTTGAAATCCCCAGGTGGTGAACCAACTTCCTAGGACATTTATATACGTTTGCATTTTTTGGTAATATAGGGAACATTGCTACCAGAGATCCACAGAGCGCAGTCATCTGCATACGAAGAAATTTTTACGACTGAGTCTGTGGGGATATCCCTCAGCATGACGTTGAAAAGTGTGGGGCTGAGGATACTACCTTGGGGAGACCTCTGGCCATCTTGAAAACAGATGATAATACATTGCCAACCCGAACCTGATAAGTACGATCTCTCAAGAGATTGTCAAGAAAAGCCAGCATGTTTCCTTGTATGCCTATTTCTGCTAACTTGTATATTAAACCCTTTGTCCATACAGTGTCATATGCTTTGTCGATATCTAAGAAAACTGCCAAAGTGTGTTCTTTGTTATTTATACTCTTCTAAATTTACTACGTTGTCTGTTACGCTACGAGCTTTTCTGAAGCCACGTATAAGAGGGGGCAGCAACTCATGTTTTTCTAAGTACCAGTCAATTCTTGATTTGATCATTTTTTCCATGATTTTAATTAGACATGATGATAAAGCAATGGGTCTATATGAGGATACGTCACTAGGATCTCTATTATGTTTAGGAACTGGAATCAGTATAGAGTGTTTTAACTGTGTCGGAATTAATTTGGTTTCCCAAATTAAGTTCATCAAACACAGTGTATACTCCTTTGCATTGTTTGATAAATTCTGATATACAATATACGGAATCTTATCATTTCCAGGAGCTGAGTTCCTTTTAGTGACAATCGCTCTGTTCAGCTCTGTCAATACAAACTTCCCGTTCAGAATATGTTCCTTATTATTCTCGGCTTTCGGGTCCTACTATCGCCGTCTGCATTGTAACGGTTGCATCTTCTGTGTGGACAGGATTGTTCTTTGTTTCGGCACAGACTGACTGGAAAAACATTCCCAGTGCATCGGCCTTTTCTTGGTCGGATTGTATAACCCTTTCTTTCTCTTTTAATACTGGAATTCTTATTGGTTTAGTATGTAAACCGTTTAACCTTTTGATACATGACCAGATGTTTGATTCTGGTACATATCGGTTGAGTTTTACGCAGAATTCATGCCAATATTGTCGTTCGCACTGGCGTAAATATTTCTGCGCCTCTCCTTTTTTCTTCAGGAAGTCATTCAGATTTTCAATTGATATTGTTCTGTTAAGTTTTTTCTTTGCTCTGTTTCTCTCCTTGATTTTATCTGAACACAATTTGTTCCACCAAGGGATCGGGTTACGTTTCCTCTTACCTTTCTGTGGGGTAGTTTTTTGGATAAGTTCCGTCATTTTTTTGATAAAGTACAAATATAGTTTTGTTGGATCTGATGTATCAACAGCTTCGTCCTGGAAAAGGCTATTGCACTCCTCTGAAAAAAAGCGGCCAGTCCATGTTTTTGAAAGACAATCTATCATCTGACTCATATATATCCTGCTTATAAATGGTATGTGATGTATCCAGATTGATTTGGATATGGATGGGGTAGTGGTCGCTACCAAATTTGTTATGCATGACCCGCCATTCACACAGTGGCGGCACCAGGATTGTTAAAGTGGGGGGGGGGGGGCAAATGGAGGGCAAAAGAAAATGGTGGGGGGCAGGGCCGGGCAGTCAATTTTTTTTTTTGCGTCCTCTTACACACATTTTAACATCAATTTTGTGAGCGAACGAAGCGAGCGAACAAAAAATAACCGCTTTTTCGGTTTTTAATCGCATTTTCGAATAAATATTTTGAAATATGACGAGCGAGCGAAGCGAGCGAGCCAAAAATGGCTACTTTTCTTGTTTTTAATTGCATTTTAGAAAAGAAATTTTAAAATATGACGAGCGAGCGAAGCGAGCGAGCCAAAAATAACCACTTTTTTGTTTTCAATCGAAGTTTTGAAGAGCGGAAAATGGTATTTTAGAGCACTTCACAGCTTGAATATGATGTTTATGACAACATCTACTTATTTACAAATTACAGTATAATTTTTCTTTTCAGTCCTCAAAATTTCTGGGGGGGGGCAACTGGGGGGGCAAAGCTTCTGAGTGGGGGGGGGCAAATGCCCCCCCATGCCCCCCCCCCCCCCCCCCCCTTGGTGCCGCCACTGCATTCACATCTACTAGCTAGAGAAGGGGATGCCAATGTTAGGTCTAAACATGACATTTTTCCGTTCTTAGGATCCATTCTCGTACCATCCCCGTTATTAAGAATAACTACATCATGTTCGTGCATGAAAGCTTCAATAACGTGACCATTATGATCCGTTTTTTCACTTCCCCAGAGAGTGCCATGTGAGTTAAAATCTCCAAGTATGATATATTTTTTGTATTCTCGTACATTTTCTTTTAGCTCTCGCATTCTGTTTTCATTTAATTGCTTACATGGGTTATAAAAGTTTACTACTCGGAACACAGATTCTTCAAGAAAGGTATCAATAGACTGTAACTCTAATTCCGACTCGTCTGTCGACATGCCGAATTGAAGTGAGTCATGACAAGGCACAACCGCCTCGATATTGTGATTTTCTATTTTTTTCGATGCATGTATATCCCGGTATATGCAAAGTTCTGGTATCATTAAACCTACGTTTCTTGAACGCATATTAGATGTATTATTTCGTTGTGTTTATTATTAGAAGCCAGAAATTGTATGAGTTCCTGTCCGTGAGCAGACAGTCCTTGCGCGGTCCACTGTGATATGGAAAGCGCTACTATTGTTATTACATAACTAGCTCCAGCCATGGAACTGTGGGTCACTTAACCTTTTCTTGAGGAGCCTTTCAGCGGCTACTCTGACTAGTTCAAGAACTTCTACCTCTATTTTATCTTGGTCGAAAATCATTACCAGCTGTACAATCGTCTGCGTTATCTGTTCAGTACGGGCAGAAATGAAAAACCTATCATTTTCTATATCTTCGGTGTCCATTTCAGTTGAGTTTGTATTTTCCCGCGGTTGGGCCTTTTGAGGTTGACTTTTTGTCATGGTGGCTGCGGAATATGAGGAAATTTTGGTTGGTTGTTCATAATGGGGCCGGGTGCTACTACTGACTTTCTTGTGGGGTTCATAATTGGGGGGAGACTCTATATCTACTTCCTCTGTACGTGCTGTACTATTCTGTGTAGGCCTATGATGTGTTTGATTAGGTTTCTGGACATTGGTAACCTTGTTTTCCTGTTCTAAATTTGGTTTGGGGGTTTGTTTTTCTTTCCATACTTTCGTAGCTTGTGCATACGTTAGTTTGTTTTCACATTTTATTTTTTGGACCTGTTTTGCCTTTTTTGCTTCTTTACAACCGTTGTAGGCGGCGGAATGAGCTTCTCC
Source organism: Echinometra lucunter (assembly GCA_029962745.1). NCBI lineage: Eukaryota > Metazoa > Echinodermata > Echinoidea > Camarodonta > Echinometridae > Echinometra > Echinometra lucunter. The sequence goes on from CM057160.1 coordinate 13,512,021, forward strand.
ACAATTTACACATTTTGGGTTTTCTTTTCTTGGGCATTCTTCAAAACTGTGAGAATCCCCACATCTAACACATCTTGATTTTGATCTGCATTGGGAAATACCATGTCCATACATCTGACATTTAAAACATCTAGAAACAGGTGGGATATACAATGAGACTTTGAATGTTTGAAAGCACATTGAGATTTTTTCGGGGTGTTGTTCTGTGGAGAATGTCAAGATGACGCTTGTGATAGGGTAATACTGTGGCTTTGTTTCGTTTCCTTCTTCGTTTATTCTTTTTTTCATCATTCTTTTTACTCCTACTACTTTTTGGGATTTCAGCTCTTCTTGGATTTCCTGTTCAGTCATAGTTACAGGGATTCCTGATACAACGCCTCTCAAACCGAAGACTTTTTCTTGTATTTTCACAGGGATACCCCCAATCGTTTGGATCTGGTTTAGGTTTCTAACTGTTTATGTTTTTGCATTGAACAAGGATACCGGAATATGTTTAATGAAATCGACGGGGGTTTGTCCTACACATTCTCTGATTGTTCTTGCTATTGAGATTGGATTCACATTTTTGAGAGATTTGGACTTATCTACTGGTACAATTAGTACTTTCAGGTGATGGGTGGTATGGATTGAAGTGCTTGTTTGCTTAGTAGAGGGAGTTCTGTATTGGGTATTGGGAATGTCTGAATCTGTACTGGAGGAGGAATCAGTTCTGAGTGATAGGGATTCTATACTCGGACTTCCTTCACGCTTTCTCTTTTTGTGGCGTTTTTTGCCAGAGGTGACCGTCCTGAAATCCTCCTCCAGGTTGAAGGAGTCGACTTCGGGGGCGGAAGTCGCCATGATTGGTTATTAAAAAGTGGCGGGAAAATTGTTTTCCGCCGTACGTAGGTGTGTTAATAGGTGCGGTCAAAGCCCAGATTTTGTTTGCCTACCTTATACGGTATTCCAGTAAATATTATTCCAAAGGTAACCCAATCCAAGGGGCATATGTCCAGTGAAACCAAATCCAAAGGAAAAGTAAGAATTTCCAAAGTGAAAATATGAAATTTTGTCCAAAAATCGACGGGTTGGAGAGAGCCTGTAAAAAGACGTCCGCTATGGCGCACAGCGCCCTCTGGGCATGTGCTCAGCGCTAGTTGCACCTGATTTTTTTTTTTCAGAGACATGCAGAACTGATTAAGAGACGCGCTCGACAAATCATGATTATATGTAAAAGTTACCTAGATAATATTGTTGTCTACGGAAAATTGATGCTTCTTGTAGAAACTATCTTGATCTACAAAATTCCTCTTTACTAAGATCTCGTATTTATTATTATAGGAATGGCTAGCTAGCGTAGAGAGACTGGATGTCACCACTGATCTCAGATAGTGTAGAGCCGGGGTGTAGATCTAGAGATGAACATCATACATGTATTGCATTATAGTGTAGCTTCAAGTCTTTATCAAGGGATGTTTTCCTGTAATACTCTGATACTCCGCTTTTCGCCCCTCAATTAAAATCGTTTTTTACATGCAGAGCGCCGCTACCGGCGAAACATTTACATTAATTGGCCGGCCCAGAATAGGCAGTGTAAACGCACAAAATTGCGGTACCCTGATTACCGCAATTTGGGCCGGCCCCGCGGTGTAAACGGGGTCTAAGATGGTTCTACATCATAGGCTAATGCTCCTGTGACATTTTGCTCTTATCGTCATTTCTAGCTTCAAATCCTGAGCCAACAACACACTTATCACTAAAGCTAACCTTAACACTATACCACGCACTAACCTTAACCCTATACCACACACTAACACTAACACCGAAGTTAACCTTTACACTATACCTAACACTCTGACACTAACACTGAAGCTAACTTTAACATTATACTATTGTCTTAAAGGTGAAATTGAAAGAAAATCACGGAATAGGGTTAATTATATATGAATGGAAACGGGGAAGTATGCAGAAGACAGTGGTGTTCATTATTGCTCCTGTAGATTCCAAGAAATTATCTAAAAACACATTTTCCAAAAACACTCCTCTGATTCTCAGAACCCGGAAGTGGCTGCGAGCGAAACGGGTCCCCAATGGTGACGTAGGCACATGGACGATCTGCGGCGAGCTAGCGCTTGCACGTAATAAAACATTGTGCATTGAGATGATCGCATGTAATTTTGATGGATTTTAGATACTGTTATTAAGAGAGGAGGCAAAAATGCAGTTGCTTAATATTTACATTACCTCACTGATGAGTCGATTTTCTTTTCTTTTTTGGTCAAAGTAGGAAATTGACATGAAAATGACAAAGAAAACCAAGCCTGGCCGGGATGCAAAAGTCAAACTACGTCCCGAAACGACGGCTTTTACTATACACTCGGGTCGCGTCGTGGCGCGGCCACAGTGGGCCTGTGGGCGCGGCGCGCTGGAAAACACTCGGGTCGGAATCGGCCTCAGGGGAGACATTCCACAACCGATATATCGATACTCGCCAACCGATGTATCGATATATCGGACTTCCTATTTTTTTTTGGCATACTGGCAGTACTCGCCTCATACATGTACCTAACCCTAACCCTAACCCTAACCCTAACCCTAACCCGACCTAACTCTAAACCTAAACCCTACCCTAACCCTAATCCTAATCCTAAACCCTAATTCTAACTCTAAAACCTAGACTAACTCTAAGTAGTCTACCCTATAGATCTAGATCTAACAAAGTTACGTATGGTTAACTCTTCACGATATTGCCATTTTTTTCAAAGTTTCACCTTATTTTCCATTAATTTAATTTTTCATTACCCAAAACATAACCCTAACAATCACCCTGACCCTAACCCTAAACCTAAAAAAAAAAAAAAAAAATGTCAAAAAGAAGGCTTGAATCGGGGGTCCTGGAATTAAGAGCCACAAGCTTTACCAAAAGACCAAATTTCAAACATCAAGGAAAGATGGAACTTACACAATATATCTTTGACTAAATAAACTGTAGTGTGGAATGTCTCCCCTGTTCAAAATTCCTCGGGTCGCGGCTCGCTGAGCCAATATTTTTTTTTATGGTGTCTTCAAATGGGCCTACACGATGGGAAAATTTTATTGAAAATTATCGATTTCTTTACAACCCTTTTTCAATGTTGTCTTCAAGGCGGGTGCGAGGGGAAATCTACTATAAAAAGAAAAGTTGAAAGTTGCTCTTCATTAACTGATAGAAAAATAAGAAGACAAGAATTAGGATTGAAAATACGAAAGAAAGAATACTAGCTAGATAGACTGAACTTTAAAGAAAGTGTAAGACTGCAAGGTTCAAGTGAATATGACAATGGAAACGAGGAAGAATGGAACGAGTGCAAAGATGAACTGTGGGAAATTGATAAGAGAGGAATACAAAACAATGAAAGAAAGGAATAGTATGGAATGATAGGAGTAAAAGTGTAAAATTGAAAGAATTTATTGGCCAGGTTTAACAGTGATAAAGATTTTTTTTTTCTAAATCACATGATAGAAAAAGAGAAGGTAAATAAAGGGATAGAATAAAATGTAGAATTTTGTTGTTAAAGACTGACATGTGAAAATAAAGTTAATAAAACTGAATAGGATAGAAATTACAAGGATGGATGGAAATAGAAAAATAAGAAGATGAATTGTGGGAAACAAAGAACACATTATATAAGGGCAAAAAAGGAAAAGAAATACAGAAACAGAGAATATCATTGGTCTTATGGAAAATATGCACCAGAAAAATGAGGATAGATCGGGGAAGAGATGAATTGCAGAAGAATATACAATCGCACTGAAGAGAAATGAAGGCGGAAATGGAAGGAGAGAACATGTAGGCATGATTAGCAATGTTTCAAAATTGTCGATAATTTCAAATCTGTGCTTCAATAAAAATTTCCCATCGTGTGGGCCGATTTGAAGACACCATTTAAAAAAAATTGGCTCAGCGAGCCGCGACCCGAGTGTTTTCCAGCGCGCCGCGCCGCGCCGCGACCCGAGTGTTTAGTAAAAGCCGAAACGACGTTGCATCAAATTCTCAGAGATATGCAGAACTGATTAAGAGACGCGCGCGACAAATCATGATTGTATGTTAAAGTTACCTAGACAATATTGTTGTCTAAGGAAAATTGATGCTTCTTGTAGAAATTATCTTGATCTACAAAATTCCTCTTTACTAAGATCTCGTATTTATTATGATAGGAATGGCTAGCTAGCGTAGAGAGACTGGATGTCACCACTGATCTCAGATAGTGTAGAGCCGGAGGTGTAGATCTAGAGATGAACATCATACATGTATTGCATTATAGTGTAGCTTCAAGTCTTTATCAAGGGATGTTTTCCTGTAATACTCTGATTAAACGTGATTTCGATAAGGAATTTCATTCGAAAAATTATTTTTCAAGGAATTAATTTTGTTAGTGCAGGTTATGATGATTTTCAAGCAAATACACAGTGAAAATAACCCAGATACGAAATTATAACTGAGCTAAGACTATCACCAAAGGCCTAATTGAATTACAAGCCAAATTACTCTCACTTTCGCCTCACCTACTTCACCTCACCTACCTACTACATACAAACAACTGACTACTGAAATGCCGAGTATGGAAAAGTTAACTTGAGCTTATAAGCACATGTAAATATAAATTAGCTACTTAATAGATAAGAAAAAGAAACCAAATTAGCAGTAACGTGATAACCGTTTCTATATTTTCTTTAGACAAGTTCAAACTATTCACCAGAAAACAATTTTAAATTCAAGAAAACAAAGTATTCCGTCTGTCCCTCCGTCTTTCGTGAATTATAACACCCCTAAAATTATAATGGGTATGCCCCATAACCGTAACTTAGCATGTACAAGGGAGACTGTTCTATTATATTATGGGATTTTTTGTTTCCTTTCTAATTGCAAAAAGTCATCGTTAATTTGTAGAATTTCTCCGACACAACGTTGGGGGTCCGTTTTATCGATTTGTGACAAGCAATATTTGTTTCCCATTTACTTTTCAAAAGTTTCAATCGGTTTCATAGTGATCTGTGCACCATAAACTTTATTTTGATATGAAATTCGAGCATATTCAAAACTTATGAATAGCAACTTTAAAGCTACTTAAAATGCAGCTTGGACGTTACAAAGTTCTTAAACTTGATGAATTCCTTCCTCGCACGTCGGTTCATGAAGGCATAGACGATCGGATCAAAGACTGTGATACAGTACGCCAACCACATGCTAAACACACCAACCGATTCCTTTACGTTGGTGTGTAAGGTTCGAACTATCACGTAGGGTGTCCAACACAGTGTCAGGACGAGTACCAGAAGAGCTCCTGTGGAAGAATCAATCAGAAAACCGTTTAACCCGTCGACTACTGAATTCTCAAATTCCCATGGGTTTATACAGGGGCAACCCGGTTCCAGTAGGCATGGTAGGCAACGGGGTAAATGAGAATAAAGGAGGAAAGGTAAAAGTCTCAAGACTGAATTTACTCATGTAGCAAAAGGAGATGTCATCATGGTCACATCGTATGTCAAGAAAAATTTGGCAACAAACATAAACAAGGTAGTTCTCATGGTTATCTTACTGACAATAGAGGAATACAAGATATATCATCCTTGGACACATCCAAACACCCCTTCCCAGTTCCCACCCCCACCCTTCACTCTTCCAACAACGCCCTTCATTGTAAGTGACTGGTCGAATGAAATTAGGTTCGTTGTCTCTCATAATGATAAATTCAAATATTTGTATGAAAGTTAAGCTGAATCCTTTTCTCCGGGCCTTTTCTGTCGATATAGATTCTGTTTTAGGAGCGTAATGATTATTATTGCACTTAATCTTCAAAATGAAATACATAAACACGTTAAAAGTATTCTGTTGTATCATTAAATTTCATCGAAATGATATAAATATGACTGACGAAAACAAAAAAACATTATAAAATTGAAGATTGTTTTGAAGACAATCTTACCCATTATTGATACTCTCCTCTGGATAATATAGTTCTTCTTCTTCTGTTTCAACGAACGCTTTTGCTTCTTGGCTTGCTTTGAGAGGCCTTTTCTCCTTGTTTGTCTCTTTCGCTCTGATTCTTTCAAGTAACTGCTAGAGAATGACGTGGTACCCTCGTTACAATTGCGAATCACCACTCTGTCTTCTTGGAACGCTACGTCAGCACAGGAGCTTTCTTGGTTGCATACATCATTGTTTGCAAAAGCAGCATCATCAGTCATGTCCATTTCTAAGGCGTCCACTGATGATAGTTCACCATCCTCTTGGGAAGTCAAGCCTTCCGCAGGATCCATGCGTTTATCGTTGAATTCCTCAGAAATGTTGCAAGCAGAGTCCGCTTTGCTTTCATTGTACTTACTGATTTCACTCCGGTCAGCCTCCGAACCAATGCCTGTATCCCGGCTTCGCTGCCTCCCGGACATTTGGCACTTTCTCAGGGTCTGACCCTGCTTCCAAAGGGTGTAAGCAACCACTGCGTAACTTGCAATAAGCGTGGGAAGAACGAAACCAAACATAACGATGCAGAAGAATATACGGTAATCCACCACTTCCAGTGCGATTGTGCAATGGCGGACTGAACTGATGTACTCCATATGAGAGAGTACTTCTGTAGCAGGTGGAAGCGAGATCATCGTCCCAAAGAACCATGCGGTAGCGACCATGATAAAAACCTTGAGGTAGCCATCGGTAAGTGCCTTTGATGATGTCGCAATAAGAACCCGATCGACGGCTATGACGACAACAGTCATGAAGTGGGCGAAGGAGAATAAGTTGCTAAAGAAACCGGAGATCTAAGAGAAGAACGGGTACAATATCGATTTCGATTTCATTCGATTTTATTTCTGTATTTTCTTTCTCAAATCAATGTAATCAACAATTGACAAAATAAAATACGTAATTCAATTTTTACAATTAAACAATGTCAAGGAAACCATCTTGGTTACAAATAAATCGGTTGCAAAGAAAAAAGAAAAAAAAAAAACAAACCAACAAATGTTTACATTTTTGCAAGGGAAAAAAGGAAAGAACAATGCAGGAGACCGCCAACGTAAGCAGAAGCTTGAAATGTTGACGGCCTCTAAAAAATACACGTAAAGGAGAAATTCGAAATTAATGGGGTAGAGGTGAGTGTGCATGGTGCAGTGGGTGCTGTGCAGAGGCCTCATGGTTTGAGCATTAATTATCTTCTTTTCTTTTTCATTAATTTTAAAAGGGTGATGGGATATGACCAGAATTATTTTAAAGAATTTTGCGTGTCCATAGTTTATCAAGGATCGTATTGCAACAATATATATTTCTTTGTGTGAGCTTTAAATGAGTTTAGGGACGGGTGTAATTTTAACGATTCTGGTAGAGCGTTTCAGACGTCTGGACCGTCCTGTCTAATATATTTATGCGCTGCAAGGGTTTTTGGATTTAGGATATGAAAATCTGTGGAGCGTCGCGTAGGATATGAATGTACATTAATATTGAACGTGAAAAAGTTTTGAAAGGATTTTGGTAACAAGTTTTTGCAATATTTATACATAAAGATAGCTGTATGAAAGTTATGGGTTTCATTTATTTTCAGAACACCTAGCCTTTTAAATAGGGGAGTTGTATGCGCTAAGTAACTCGATTTTGAGCATATCCTTATTGCTTTCTTTTGTAATAATGACAAAGAATCGATCTTTGTTTTACTACTATTTCCCCAAACAATGTTGGAATAGTTAAAGAAAGGAAGAATGAAAGCATTATACAGCATTGACAGGGATTTTTCAGATATCAAATTTCGTAATTTATATAAAATGCCGATATTTTTGGAAATGGAATTTTTGATATTATGTATGTGATTATTCCAAGTTAAATTAGAATCAATGGTAATTCCTAAAAATTTCACTGATAGCTCTTCCTTTAGTGGTGTACCAGCTATGCTCAACATGCAATTATCTGTTGAAGAATGTGTATTTCTAAAATTGACCAAATTTGTTTTGCTTATGTTTAAGGAGAGCTTATTGCATTTAAGCCAAAAGTGTACCTTGGACAATTCACTATTTAATGTGGACATTACATTATCTAAATCTTTGTGGGAATACAGAATATTAGTATCATCGGCAAAAAGTGTGAAAGAGAGGACGGACGATGATTGGACAATATCATTAACATTCAAAAGGAATAACAATGGGCCCAATATGGACCCTTGCGGTACTCCACAATCTATATTTAATTTACAGGATTCTTTCGACTGAAAAGTTACATATTGTTGTCTATTTTGTAGATAATTTCTAAACCAAGATAGAGCGGGACCTATAACTCCGTAATTACTTAATTTATACATCAATATATTGTGGTCTATTGTATCAAATGCTTTGATAAGGTCCATAAAAATCGCCAACTGGATGTTCTTTTCTTGAAACTGCATCAATAATTTTGTCCAAAAATTGTACTATAGCGTAATCTGTTGAATGGCCTTTCCTAAATCCATGCTGATTAGAGATAAGTAAATTATTAGAACTCAGAAAGCCATATAATCGCTGATAAACTATTTTTTCTAAAATTTTTGATATAGCTGGTAGGAGAGAAATTGGTCGGTAATTATTTACGACAGAGGGGTCATCTTTTTTGTAAACAGGTACAACCTTAGCAATTTTTAAAGCATTGGGAAAAGTTCCAGAGGAAATAGATAAATTGAATATGTGTGCTAATGGAAAAGCTATAAAGGTGATTATTTTCTTCAGTAATTTAACACTTATACCATCATGTCCAGTTGATGAACTGGGTTTGAGCAAGTTTACAATCTTCAAAATTTCAAAGGAGTTAGTTGGGCGTATAAATAATGATTTATCAAGAGGTTCGGAGAGAAATTGACAAAAATCACCCTGATTACTATTAATTTTTGAAGCCAAATTTGGGCCTACGTTTACAAAATAAGAATTAAACATATTAGCGATTTCTTCAGGGTCGTTAACTTCTACATTGTTGTCAACAAAAGTGGTAGATTTGGTTACTTTGTTGATACCTGTGAGATCTTTGACAATTTGCCAGAGTGATTTGTGATCATTTCTATTGGTTTCGATCTTATGTGAATAATACATTTTTCTAGATAGTCGAATTAAAGATGTTAATTTATTTCTATAGACTTTATATTTTTTTTTTGATTGAGTTCACAAGGTTTACGTAGTGCTGTTTTATACAGTTTATTTCTTGTTTGTATAGAACATAGAATATCCTTTGTGATCCATGGATTCTTATGTTTATTTTTATGCGATTTTGATTTCACCATGGGAATGTTTTTATCATAATAAAAGAGAAGTTTTCCTATGAAGATGTCATAAGATTTGTTAACATCATTTTCCTCTAGCACATCAGTCCACTGTTCGTGAGACAAGTCTAAATCTAACAATTCAATATTACGTTTGGTTTCTTTTCTAACCATCTTTTGTATAGGATTTAATGTAGTAGGTGTGCGACTTTTTTGTTTCATAAGAACAAAAAAATGGGAAGATGGTCGGATATATCATAATATAGTATTCCGTTAGAAAAATTTTCATTAAGAATATTGGAAATTATATTATCAATTAGTGTGGAGGATGTTAATGAGATTCTTGTAGGTTTATTGATATGGGGGATAAAATGAGTAAGAAGATAGTACGTTTAACATTTTTATGCTGACATTATTCTGTGTTGAGGCTAATAAATCGATATTATAATCTCCCATTAAATATACTTTTTGTTCTCTAGTGAAACCTTGCTAAGAAATTCATCTAGTTTATCCAAAACACATCAACTGAGTTACTTGGCGGTCTATAAATTACACCAATTATTATATTTTTATCTGTATTATTAACGATCTCGACAAAAACATCTTCAGCGCCTTCTATATGTAAATCCGTTCTTTTACGAAAACATAACATATTGTTTAAATAGATTGCAACACCGCCTCCCCTACCGTCTGCACGATCGGTACGAGTCATGCTATAATTATCGATGTTAAAAATTGGGGTGAACTAGAATGTAACCAAGTTTCGGTTATCCCTATAGCAGAAAAATTTAAATTGGGCAATGTTAACAGAAGTGTGCTTAGATTGTCAAAACTTTTGTTTAAACTTCTAGCATTCAGATATGCATCAGACTAAAAAAAATCACCCGGTTTATTATTGCTTGTGCTATTCTGAATGTTTTGCGAGGTTGGAGGGATCTTAGAATTAAATTCACTGATGGTATAATATTCACTATTGTGTGCGATTATATTCTGGTCATTGGGGACATGCCTATTATTCATAAGTATCCAAGAGGGTGGGTAATATGTTTAATGGGAGAGGCCAATAATGAGTGCAGATTAGCGTGAGTGCTACAATAATGATGTGCATCTAGGTAGGTTAGCAGGTGCATGTGCTTGTAATTGTGAAAAATCAAAACGTTTTTTTGGTTGACAAAGTACATATCGATATATACAAGGCTGTCTCACGAGATCCCGCATGTTTCTTAGACTTATGTAAAATTTCACAGAAGATAAATATAATATGATAATTAACATATTTGTATTACATGGACATTGACAGATAATGACTGTACGCTTGATGGGGAAAACTCCGAATTATACTAGATTATAGTAGGGCCTAACTGAACAATAGAGATAACACATAAATAGCAAAAATGTCATTAGCGAAACCAGAGTGGCGCATCTGAAGCTATGACCACGGATACGCCACTCTGGTTTGGAATGAATCAAAAACTTTTCTTTTAATCAAGTAATTATAGTGACCCTTCTGTAACATCTCAGAATTCTGTAAATAAATTGGTGACAAACAAACTTTTCTTTTAATCAAGTAATTAAAGTGACCCTTCTGTAACATCTCAGAATTCTGTAAATAAATTGGTGACAAACAAACTTTTCTTTTAATCAAGTAATTAAAGTGACCCTTCTGTAACATCTCAGAATTCTGTAAATAAATTGGTGACAAACAAAGCTATTGGAAACAATATACAAGACCGAATCGAAATCGATCGGAACCAAGCACTCCGGCACACGCCGCAGCTGGAGGCTACAAACATGAATTTGCCACTTAATACGATGTTACATTGAGCTCACAGAAATAGAAGACGTCTGTGATTGAGCTCCGCACCTGAGGTGTTACGTAATGCTCTGTTATCTCGCACTAATTAAATGGGCAACCAGCCGCGGTGAATGCAGGAGCACAATGCCCCCAATCAAAAAATGGCCAAAAACTGCAAGTGGTGACAAGCGAGATAAATGTCAAGAGAAAGATCGAAGAAATAAAAAGGAGAGGAGAAAGTGAAAACGAAGTTAGAAAGAGAGAGGGAGAGAGAGAGAGAGAGAGAGAAGTAAAGAGAGAGGGTGGAAAGAAAGTGCTTGCCAAATAAGAAGAGTAACCTCTATAAAGTTTGGTATATACAGTTTATGCGCAATAGATATGAAAATGCACATATTCATACAATGTTTCCTCCTTCTTTTACACTGATCTTTACAAAAGGTAATATGTATTGGACCAGAGCTTCTTGATTGGACAGAGATGGGCAGCATTATTCAGAACATTGTTACCCTAAGAACAGTTGCTGGTTTCAAACGGTTGCAGTATGGTTTTTTTTTTTCTTAATTTTTCCGTAGATATGGATGATTTGGTTATTTTCGAGTATAAAGATTAATATTGATACCTTTAGAGCATAAACAGGAGTCATAAGTATGGAGACAACAGTAAGAGGGAAAGAAAAAATATCAGGTGTAGGGTGTATGAGAAAATATATTGCTTATAAAATATATACAAATTACAGCTATATAATCACTGACGATTTAAAGGTTAAATATACAGATTATCTGGAGAAATGTATTCAAAGTAAACTGCATATAAAGTGATCATCAGGGTTGGCAATTTTTAAAAAAAAATTTGAAGAGGAGAGATTCAAATCACGATTCAAATCACGGTTTAAATAAAAAAAAAATTGTTTTATTAGATTTAAATCACTGATTTTTTTTTTTTTTTAAAGGAAAACAAATAATAATCGCGACCTAAATCAGTGATTCAAATCGCCTTTGATTTTGATCGCCAACCCTGGTGATCAATGTAACAGTTCTCATCTTATGATCAAAATATTCAACGTTTTGGTCTCTTCTTCATCGTATAAACTGGTATACTTAGTTTGTAAATTTAACGTATGTAAAAGTATCCACAAAAATGGTAGTGTATTTGGCAGCAGCATTAATATAGTTATATGCATTATCAATTACAAAGTATATAAGAATAATGACCAAAAATAGAAATATTTTCGGAGATAAAATGTCGATTGATTATTAGCAATTATTTGTCAAAAAAAAAATTTAAAAAGGAATGGCACATATTTTTTTTTTTTTTACACTGTATATTTTTGATGATGTAAAAAAATGGCAATAAATTTACCAGTTGCACTTGTCTAGTTCGCATTCGAGAGTAATCAATTATACTCTTGCTCTGCAAGTTCTATTCTTAGGTCGTATGGTGGAAGATTGCACGAAAAATAATCATAACAACATACACAAAACATCTCTCTCTGAGAAGCCGTCCACACCTTGAGAGCCGGTTGAGGGGCGAGTTTACCGATAGCTGGTCGGCTTACTTCGAACCATCGGGTAATCGCGTCGGGCCGTGTAATCGCGTAACCCGACATTCGTGAAAACAGCCCACTTGATTTGCGAAAGGTTGGGTCTACCATTTGAGAAATATGCACCTTAAATCTACGAACGGTCGGGTTCAAAGAGTGAAATTTACCCGACGCTCCATAAAAATAATGCATCAAAAATACGAATAGTCGCGTCCCCCTTGCGTACAATAAATACGACAAAAACGGCTTGAATGAAAAGTTAACAGTCTATCCACACAAAGTCAGGATTTTTAGGAAAAGTTAAGGGGTGAGTACAGTTTAAATTTCGCTAATTTGTCAAAAAAATGCAATTTATTCATAATAAGTTCTACCGTTGTGGCGAATCCGCGTTAATTTCTTTACATTTTCAAAGAACTGTCCTGAGTTGCATGTCATGACATTAGTTGCAAAAAACTCGCGAACTTTGTAATTTTTTTTCATCGTCGGCAGTTCATGTTACCCGCTGCATTGTGCTAAGCACCCTGTCACCACGCAACATCTTTCCCAGACTTTCGGGCGGATTGCCGATGATTGTAAATGAAATGCAAATCAGTTTATAGTGATATGAGATTGAACGTGCTGCAGTGTTTGTGTGTTGACAAATCGGTTTATCGTAGTTGCATGATGTAGCTGTGTGAAGCAAAGGCAGGCTTGCGCCGCGACGCGCGCGCTGGGGCTGACATTGGCTCGAAAGTATAGGGGGCGGTATGTTGTACTTACAGTTTAGGCTCAGATTCCGAAGATTGATAAGCAAGCATCATGAGAGGGTGTATGATTCAACTCTTTGCCTGCTGAATTAATTCTGAGGGGATAATAATGACAATTGGTCTTTTAGATATTTACTTTAAACTCTGCTTTCCTTAGAGCAGTAGGCCTACTGATGCAGGTCATTAGTCTTCAGATATCACTTGAGCACACTAGCTGGTTTTATTTCTTCTGGTACATTGGTAACGGAGAAAAAACTAATTATTATGATTTGCTAATTTAATTGTACGATTGTGCCAATAGTTGACAAAAAAATTGCAAAGAGTTAATCAGCTTCTACTCCCTGATTGTACATACAGACTATAGACTAAAAAAATTAAATTCTTTGTGAGAAATGAGGTACCTCTGAGGACCTCATTAATTCATCTGTTTGACTGGTTCATCAGATACCTAGGTTGAAACTTGAGGCTGCATTATGTCTGCAGCCACATCATAATTTGGAGATGTAGGGGATGATTACTTGTTGACTGAGAATGAAGAAAAATTTCTGCAGGAATGAATTAGTTGCAACCTCCAGTTATGGAAGGTAAGTGACATCTTGCATGAATTTGGTCAGCTTGCTATCAACATGTCAAATTTCAGCAGGTTTTTTTAGCATTTTTTACAAGTCCATTGGCCTTGGTTGCAATACACTCATTCTGGAATTTCTGAGAAACATTTCAATTCATTAACTGTCTCACTTGGAAATAAGGCTGGGGGGGGGGGGGAGTAATCATCTTCCATGGACCTGGTTTCTTTTTTGTTCCTTTGCAAATGTTATGTTATTTTTCTTCCTTGAATATAGGCACCAGGATCAAAATATCTTGCCAACATTTCTTCACAAAAATACACTTGCAATAAGATATTTATTTCTTCGTTTGCATTAAGATTTTAAGGGAATGTTAGTTATTAAAAGCCTAATACTTAAGTTTTACTTCTTAAGTTTTTGCTGTATAAGCAGAAGCTATATTTTGTTTTCTGATTTCCTCTCACATCATTTACAAGTTTTGGGTTTTTATCATCAAATCTTAAGCTGAGACATGAATTGTACAATGTGTGTATTCTTATGTATTTCTGTTGTATGAATATCATTGTATTTGAGAACTGACAAATACAATGACACCAATTGATTTGTAAACCTTGGTCTGCAAAGTTAAAAAATTACTAGTAGTGTTCCTACTGTTCATACTTTGTACAGTGTACTTTGTATTGCCACAATTCAGGTCAACATTTCAATCTTATCTTTTTTCATTAACAGACTGAAAGAAATTTGGCCTTCATCTCTTCAGTGCATTGGACCCCTTTAGAGATCCGTCTATCCACTGACGTGAGGTGGATGTCAGGGCCCTGTGTGCAGCAGGGGCCGAGGGGAGCAGTAGCCCAATTAACTCAGCAATTTTAGA